>JBBPBO010000004.1:7459286-7649984 GCA_037974295.1 Cicer cuneatum | reverse complement strand
ATAGTGAAAAAGACTAAATTTCATTACTTGTAAAAAATATAGGACAAAAATAAATAAATAAATGAACAAAACAAATATTTGATAAAAGATAAAGGGCAAAAAATATATTTAAACTTAATAATTTTAACAAATTAATTTTATCAACCATTTGAATATTTTTTTATTAGAAATATAAAATAAAAAATAATAATTTAAAAAGTAATTGCACATACTTTTATTAGAACGAATAATTAGAAGAAAAAATCATTAAAACTACATTTTTACTAAATAATTAAAACTACTTTGAAAACTAAAAACAATACTTTTTTTAGAACTATTTTTTTTTTATTAATGGATGTATTGCCTATGAATTACATTAACTATCAACTTAAGTTATTGATTTGGTGGTTATTTTAGGATGATAATAATCATGTGGTGAGAAGTTGAACTCAAAGGTTCTTATTAACGTTAGTGTATAATTGATTTACATCAATAACTTATCGTTATTTTTCTTTTATTTTATTTTCTATTATTAAACATATGACTTTTTTTTATCATAACTTTGATAATTCAAAATTCAGCTTAAGATAAATAAAATTGAATCTAAAAATTGTTACGGTAAATATTTAATATTAAACTGAATTTTCTTTTTGATTCAATTTTTAACTCAATCAATTAATGTGTGTTTAGTTTTCAAGCCAAAACATTTAAAGCATCTTAAACACATTAGCCAAAAATCATCATAATATTTTGGCATCAAATATAAATAAAATTAACGTTCTATTTAATATTATTGTTCTAAAAATACATTTTATTAATTCTTTTATTTTCTAAGATGAATGCATAATTTCCATACAAATTTAATATGTGAGTAAAAAATATAAATTTAATATGATAATAATTATTATAAATAATATTTTAAGAATTATAAGTAATTTCTTAATAAATATGAAACAATAATGCTTCGCTTATAAATAGGGTTGGAGGGTGTATGTCTTAAAGGTAAATTAAGTACTTCATTTGGACATAAGAAAGAAGGGTCAAGGGGAATTGACATGAGGAAAATAGAAAGACAATACTAAAAATTAGGTGACTCTACAAAAGCTGTAAATTTAGTGCCCAACGGTTGATCTCTTTCTGTCTTATTCAATTGTCATGTAAAACTCATGAAAGGAAAATGATCCCAAATTCACATTACCAAGGTACTAAATTAAGTGTTTACTTCACCAAAGATAATTTTTAGAATAATGCTCTATTCATACGAATTACATGAAGTCTTCAAGGTTTTTGACATGCAACTCTCACAGTTTTCACCTTACATATTCTAATTATTATCCTACCTAGGCAGATACTTTTTCTATATATTCTCGACCATATAAAATTAAACTGGTATACCACGGAATTACAAGTCGCTGTCAAATATGTCTCTAAAATTACAAAAATGTCAAAAATATGATTAATGAAAGTGTTAAGTTCATCCATATATTTAACTATTTGCTATCAATTAGGTTTATATATTTAATCACAATATCAATTTGATTTCTAAAACTACTATCAAATTTTTTAATGAAACAATGTTGGTAAATGATCATTTACTAAATGACTGATAAGAGTAATGTATAACAGAGTCATAGACATGTTTAAAATATTCATAATCTCATATATTAATGTAAGAATGTCTTACAAACAAGTTTAGTGATTTATTTAAAATTAAATCAACATAGGATATGATGCATTTTTATGCTTGATTATTATATAAACATTGGTACTATCTCCTATCTACCAATTATATCAATTTTCTTTGTCCTTATTTTGACATTATATTTTTCCCAAAGTCTATTTCAAATACTCCTCCTTGATCGCAATGTATGGTCCTTGTCGCACTTGTCCTTGGTTGCCATTCTAGTTTTGGTCACTATTTTTTTGTTCTTATCACGATTTTTGTGGGTGCTTGTTATTTGGTCGTGATGTCCTTTTTTGTCCTACTCGCGGTTTTTGTGATTCTTGGTTAGATTGCTTGTTTTCGTTCTCGTTGTTGTTTGTGGGTGCATGTTATTTTCAAGAACATTGAAACTACGTAGGTCTTAACAAAACAATATTGCTTCTTATATTGGTTTCATTACTTCGTCCTCATTTGTAGTGTGCATCTTGGTACCATACATGAGTATAAGAGATTCTTCCTTTATGAATTGGTAGAATGATTACAAGATCCTTGAGAATGACTTTACAACCACAAATATCACTCCTTCAAGAATCGCTCACAATCATAAAATTGAAGAACAACATCTTCAATTCTTGACCCACAAAACACCCACTTCAGTTTAATTCACTCATCAATACCTAAAGATACCCTATTTGTTGTTTGAAAATATTTCTTAACTAGGTGAAGAATTTGATGCCCCACAAATTCTCACAAGAACACTGAATTGAAAAATATACCACGTATTTTCTTTTTTCAATTTTCACTCACTAAGAAAGTGAATCGGAAAACTTAAGTAATCTAGATTATTATGACTTGAGAACGAAAAAGATGAAGATATGAATGTTAATATGAAAGATATATATAGGAAATAGTTCAAGTTGAAAAACACAACTTAACATATTGAAAAATGGATTTATTGATCTCGTGAATCGATTCATACTTATATATGAATCGATTCATAAGTAACTCGATTCATAAGTTACTTTTAACCTCATATTTTAAAATTGAACTTTCATGAATCGATTCATCCTCAAGTCAGAAGATATCAGGAATTGATTCATACAACATATAAATCAATTCATGTGCTTTGAACCAAACAAAATAGGTTTAGGAAAAAAGTAAATTGAATCATGACTTCATGAACTGATTCATAGATGTAAAAATCACTTCAAAAATGACTTTAATGTGCTTCCATGAATTCAAGATGCAACCTTATTAAGATTTCATTACAAACTTGGTGGATATAGTTTTTTTTTTAATCATTCTAATGTTCATCAAGCTTCCAAATGTTTTGATATAGTTTATAGTAATGGTTGCGGTATGTCTCATATTACTCTCATGCTCATTATAAATATTGTGACTTTTTTCTTATGATTACAATTGTTTTACTTAGATATATTTTCTTAAATCCAAGGTTGAAGTCTTTTCAATGGTTAAAAAAGGTTTAGTCTATTTTAAAATTCAGTTCCAAACCAGCATTAAAATCTTTTGATATGATTATGGTGGTAAGAACATGTTTCATGAGTTTAAAAATTATTTGCACCAAACAGACATAATATGTACCTTAATGTCCCAAAACACCCCCCAACAAAATGACATTGTAGAGCAAAAAAGAATCACTACTTGTTTGATGTGACACGCATATTACTTTTTCAATCATCTATTCCATTCTAAGTTGAAGTGTTGCCCACGATTATTTTCTTGATAAATCTCCTTCCATCTATGGTTCTTGATCTTAATTCTCTTTTCTTCCATATTTTTAAGACTCATTCAAATTATATAAATTTATATATTTTTGAGTGCACGTGTTTGGTTCACTTACCTCTTGTTGAAAGACATCATAGATTGGAGCTCAATCATATCCAATATGCATTTGAGTTTTAGTAACTTTCACAAATTTAATAACAGTCAATTTTTTTAATTCTCATCATTTAGCCGACAAATCCCTATATTTCTTTATTAATCCTATTATAGGTGTAAAGTATCAATCAACTTCATCATAACTAATTTTCACCAAAAAAATCTAGTTAGCCAGCTTCAATAAAATAATCCCTCTCAACCACGTTAATTTTATCCACAAGACAAACTCGAAATCTTGCTTGGCAAGTCTAAGTCTAATTCCACTTAGACCAACATAATAATTGCAAGGAATTTATATATTTAGAAATGTAGTATTTAATAAAATAAATAGACAACATCTAAATATGTTTAAATACACAACTCTGAGAGACCTGGAACATGCTTACGTATGTTACTAGGAGGCACTTAAATACAACTTCTGCCTCTATCATAATCCTTAACGAGTTGTCGCATGTCAAAATTTAGGCTGAAACGTGTCTAGTTCAGACAGAAAAAGAACAATGTGCAGATGAATATTTGACAGATGAAACTTTACTGATTTCGACCCTTTCAATGAAACTCACAACTTTGTACAAAATTCCAATCGTATCAGAAGAGTTCATAAGACAAATTTGCACATTTCTAAAATGAAAAATCATTTACATGTCGTAAGCATAGAGTTGATGACATGCAATAAAAGACGGATACTTGAGAGATCAGCTCCAGTCATTGTAGGTAAGCTACGTTGATGACTCAGTATCTGATAGACTTGTTCAAATATGGGTCGCACGTGCATTGTTATCATGGGATCTGAGGGAATTATGGCAGTAGCCACGTCTGTCATCCATGCGATCTTTCGGGACATGTCGTTGTTGATATCACACGCCAACTGTTGCAGAAGTGAAAGCACTACACCTTGGCTTAAAGGAAGAGGAACCATCGAAAGAAGTCCGTGTAAATCAACCTGCAAAGCAGAAATTAAGTGATTCTCTCAATGGTCAATCACACATACACAACAGCATGACCTTCATGTAATTCTTGGAAGAAATAAGGACCAACAAAATGCTAGAAATTAAGGCTCTAAAATTTAAGTTTAAAATATTGCCAATTGTGCACCGACCAAACAAACCACGCATCCTAACATGATGTACAACAGTACAATCTATTTGTATATTTGCAGTAAGGTGTGAGGAGACCTTTCTTCAACAATGTGATAGGGAGAAGATGATAATGATTGATTGTGATTCTGTTGACAATTCATATTACATGGTACAAATAAGAGACCTAACTCAACTTTAACCAGATTGCAAACAATTGACTTTTTACGCAACTTCCTTTTCTGAAGGTAGAGTTTGGTTGGGTTTATTTTATTGTTTGGTTCATTCTTTTGGAAGGGAGGGAAGAGGAAAGGAGCACACTCCTTGCTCAATTTTGGTTCCCCTCCAATACTGGGAGAGATTTGGAGGAGAGACGTGTTTATGAAATGTTAGACGATTGACTAAAATATCCTTCAACTAATAGGTTTTTGAAAACCAAACACACCCTAAGCCAATTAGCAAAGGTAATTAAAGAAACGGATTCCGATGGGAGAGAACTGTCTGTTAAACTGAAAATAAGAAAACATCTCTGGCATACCTGAGAACATAACCAAGATACAATAGATACATCACTTCTATGTAGTGCTGCAATAAACGCCTCCTCATATTTCCGTTCAGAAATCAACCTTGCTAACTCCTTTGTAGGATCTACAGGTGCCTCAACCTGATTTGCATAACAAAATTGTAAATTTGTAATAGCCATTATTACCCTATAAATTCAATAGTATGGGACAGCAAAGACCAACAAGTAGGTAGCCAAGTTCCCTACCTTTTCATGAAGTAAAGGACCGTTGTTCAGCTGGATGGGAAGAGTACTCAATGTGCCTGAGTTTGATCTTGAGGTTGCAAGTGCCATTAGCTTTCTCTGACCTTCGAGCACTTCTCTACTCAAGGTTTGAGTAACTGATGATGCCGAATTAATGGAATCCTGCAAAAAAATCAAGAATACCAACATTGAGATACAAAGATATTGGCAAGCCATATAAGGGAATCATGTCCAAAAGCTTTATCAATATATCACTTGAAACCGATAACTTCCAGTCACCTCCTGAGAAATGTCATTTTTAGTGTAACTAAAAAACTAATATATGTTTAAATGAGAATCTAGGATACAACCATACATCAAACAGAACACAAGAGTCAGCAAACTTCCCTCAGTATGCCAGTGGTGTGAAGACACTAGCACACTTTGCATAAGGCAGGCATAAATAGATTAAAAAAAATTATAATGGTAGGATATCTGCTTTTCAGTTATTACAGAAGACCCCCTACCAAATTGCAATTAATATGGAAGTGGGTCCAAATCCTCAGCTGTAACAACAAGGATATATCACATGTTCTCTTTTTCACTATACTGCCATATATGGAGACAGAGAAAACATGGGGAACATTACAGAGCACTTCCAAACAGGAGTAGATCCAAATCCCGAGTAATTTGAGATATTTGGCAGCAAAGCTTCAGATACAAAACATCAAGACCAGTGTAGAGAGCATCAACCCGAGCCCACATTTAGCCAAAATTTTCATTGTTGTTGAAATATACCGTAAAATTAAATTGCATAAATTATTTTAGTAATGTATAACGTTTTGAAATCCAAATTATTTATTAACATTTTTCCCATGCCATTTATCTCTCTGATCATCTTCCATGACTCATTAAAATATCCATATCTCCCTTGAATGAAATGTCTAAAATACCACTGAACTTTTTAAAAAAATGGCTAAGAAATATTTGTCCAAAAGAAAAGGAAAAGGATGCAACAGAAGACACCAAATAAACAAGTATACTCAGATACTTACTCTTAGAGTCATTGCCAATGAAGTAGGCCCAGATTCTAGGCGTTGCTGCACTGCAGTTGAATGTTCAGCCATGCCTTTTTGGAATGTAGAATCCACTTGCTCAAACATGGCTTTGCAGGACATCTCAAATGCAGGAACCACTGTTGTTTCAAAACTGGATTTGAGCGCTTCCTACATATAAAATTATCTCACACTTATGAACAAAATCTACCTCATGAAATCACAAATAGCACCAACTCCAACCATAAACTCATACAAAACTCAACACATTTAAACTGAAATCAGATAATTGACATACCTGAAGCGCCTGTTTGGCAGTTGTCTGAAACTGTACTTGGATTTGCCTAGATACGGTAGCTTCAAGTTTTAAATTAACTGATTTATCAAGTTGATTCACTGCCTTGTCGCCCACTCCTCTCTATTGCATAAAGTGACAATTAGATCCCAGCAAGACAACTTCATTGTGTTCATTCTTATTTCTATTATTGTCCAAACAAACCTAACTTCTACTTGATATAAAGATTATAGATAATGTACAAACCTGGAAGGATTCAACTATAGTAGAGGATATTATTTTCTCAATAGCAGGAGATATTGAACGACCTAGAGCTTGCCCAACTGAAGCCATTTCCTTCTTTACAGTTTTCTCCAATATTGCTGGAAGATCCTTGTTCATGAAGTTAGTAATTAAACCTGTAACATGCTGGATACGGTCTCGCAACAACTTTTCATTTTTTGCATTCTCTTCTTGAATTCTAGCCCATAAAGCATCAGCATTGGACTTCACAGCTTTTTCCATGCTTCTCCCTAGGGCGGCCTCAAGCCTTCTACCCTCTTTTGTCACTGGAACTGCAACCATCATCGCCATTTGTTTCTGCATCTCCTTTTGCATTGTCAATAACTGCCAAATAAGAAGATAATAAACTATTGATTAGTAAAATTTCCCAAATACACAAAGCACAATTCTATAATGTTACTTGTTTACATTTTGTTTTTCTGTCGAACATAGAAAAAGTAAAAAAGCAATGTGTGTGTACAACATATACAGTTTACATATTCCTCAAGACCTTAATATAAGGAATTAAAAAACTCATCTGGATGGGTATTTTAAAACAAACAGATACTTCTAGAGAAGCTAAAAACTCTAGCATCTAAAGAGAAAATGGGAAAAAACTGTTTTCAGATTTTTCTAAGTGGAAAACTTCATTACCATTTCAGAAAGGGCACCCTTAACTTGAACCTTTGAGAATACAACGATGGAAAATTTTATTGGGGAAAATGTATTTATTGGAGTTTTGCCTTATAAAAAGCTTATTAATAACAGCTGTCACAAAAAAAAAATCCATCCATCTACATACATTCAAATGCGTTAAAATAATTCACCAGTTGTGCACCATGAACGGTAATAAATTCTTGAGCAATCACCTGATTGAGTGAATCTTGCAATGCAATAATTTGAGGAAAACCATTTTCAGTAGATGGGAGATTTGAAATTCCATTTGGTTCAATGTACAAATCGGTTGAGTTGCACACACTTGGAGATGGAGAAGATGGACCTGATAGTTGAGAATTTTTACCCTTTTGTCTCTTCCCTTTTGTATTAGGTGCAGATGACGGTGGTACTACCATTGATGTAGATGAGTCGGAAACCTTTTCATGGACATCTTTTGCCAGGTCTTGGAATCCGTCCTCACCTGTATTAGAAGGCTGGACTAGTGAGTCCGCACCAGTTGAATCAACTTGCCCAGGTTCCTCTGTAATGTAAGACTCCCCACCTATCGCACCACACTCTTGGGCCATCTCAATACCAAGATCAGAAGCTTGAGAGCAAAAGAATTTTTCTTTGCCATCAGAAACTGGGTTTTGTTGTGGCCCCTGCCTGCCAAATTCATCGCTTTCATTAGGCCTTGTCTCACCTACCACTTTCACTTCTACTTCAGCATTATCCACATCAACCACATCCTGGATCTTTGTTTCTACATCACTCATTCTATCGATCATATTAGTCTCAGAGGAGGAACTGGCTTTTGTGATCTCAGATGGAGTAACCAGATGAGTTGGTTGCTTAAACATGACAGAAGGGTTAAGTACACTAGAAATGTCATCCTGTTTGATTTTCTTTTCATCCTTCTTTGAATCATTGTTGAATTGGTCGGACAAGTTCCTCTGAATGGAATCCATTTGTCTGTCAACTGAATAATCATTAACAGCTTGGTCCCCAACATGATCGCTGTAGTTAGATTGTGGACTCCTAAAATCAGAAAGCTTCCTGGACAACCTTGGGCTCAAAGGAAGAGGTGGAGAAGGAATACAGGCAATATCAGCATCGCTACTAGAAGGAGCCAATGTAATAGGTTTAGCTTCAATATTTGAACTGTTGATTTCTTTAGAAATAGGTGCCTCAATATGACCAGAGCCTAAAGGGTATCTTGCCACAAGACCACTCTCGATGCTACTTGCTTGCACTATTGTTCTGGGAGCAGAACTGGGTAAAGACATCTCAGATGTTCTACCTGCAGCTGAGTCTAAAGAGGTGAATCCTTCAGCAGTAATTGCATCTCGGGAAACACTGGAATCTGACTTATCTAGTCCCACATTTTCCAATGGCGGAGGCAAGCATTGTGCTAAATCCAGAGCATACTGCTGAATAGCCTGTGTCTGAACACAATAAACCTGAACAATATGTTCACCATGAGGCAAAATATCACTTGTTCCAGTAAAACTCAGAATGGGCATGGTCACAGTAAACTCGGCTATATAATCCATGCGAGTTGATTCGGGATTAGGACCATATCCTAGGTGCACAGCATATATAGCATTCCTCTGGGCATTTGCAAGTAAAAGCAGACCTGCATGAGGCAATGCTGCAACTTGATTAAAGAATGCATCCTTAAGAGAAGGCTTAGCAGAACTCTTCAACTCCAATGTCTGAGTGCATTTCCAAGATTCAGTATCGCTTGGGAGCAGCCAACCTTCTTCACTTGCTGAGACCCACAGCTTCACTTCCCGATTTTGTGGCCCCTACAAGTTGGTTAAGTAAAAACAAGTAAAACAAATATCACGAGAATAGTGACATGACATGAATGAAGTTAGTTATATGGGGCACTATTTGAGAACAGTAATGAACTACTCCGGCCATGTACCAATGCAACAAAAAAATCATGCTTTTAAACAGTAGACAGTTATGGTATAGTGAATAGAAATGGTATTTGTCACAAAATTACACTACACTGACTTCCAGAAAGGAAAATTCAGAGACTTGGCTTGCTACATTATAAAAATTGATTAATACACTTACAGCTGTGATAAGGACAATATGATTAGGCTGGTGGGGAGCAGTAAAAAATGTAGCTGAAAAAACAGGATGCCCATCATGTGGTCTCAAAATAGCAAGTGGTTGTGTCTTCCGATCTTCCCATATCTTTATCTGTCACATATGATTATAGAAGAAAAATATCATTCGGACCTAAATTACAATTAAACAAATGACAAAAACTGGACATTGGCATGCATGAGGACGGTATACTCGTTCGGCACAATATTCAAATTAATGAAGAGAACAGGATGTAGTTTTCTGCCAGCACTTTTTCCCAAATAAGTTTCTAAATGATCCAAACCTGTTACACAACTTTGATAGAAATTGCAGGCGTTGGTCTAAAATAAGATAACTTAAAAAAAATATCCCACTTTTTTCCCAGATTCATATATGTTCTCCATTATAGTCCTATTGGTTTTTTGGTCACTAAGTCTACTATATCTATCTATCTATCTATCTATCTATCTATCTATCTATATATATATATATATATTGTTGTTTCTTTCTCCATTCTTATCTTTCAAGATTCGTACCCAATACCATATATTTGTGTTTGATTTTTTCTAGTAAATAGAAATGCAGGCTTCAAGAAAACCACAGAGGTTCAAAGAACATTCATGCCACTGGATTATTTAATCTGATTGATGAAAATGCTTATACAAATATTATCAACTTTAAACCAAAAAAAGAATCAACATGAAAAAAAATTACAAAATATTGCAGTTAATTAATATAATTACAATAACAAAATACAAACCGTGCCATCCTGTGATGCAGATACCAATCGATTTGTCATCCATTGGCACATTGACAAATCAGTGACCTCCCCATCATGTGATCCTACAAGCTGAACCCCATCAATGAGCTTGTCAAGAGGACATTTTGGAGGATCTTCTGCCACGAAGGCTTCACCATTTCCAACCTTTGTGGTGTCAATTCTCAGAACATGCTTTCCCATACCAACTATCAAAATCTCCTGCATGAAAAGGTTGAATAAATTTAACAAGAATATAAAGGAGAAACTAAAATCTTTGTTTCTGGAATCGAGAACAAAAAAACAGGATAGTGTTGGACAATTACTTGTTTGTGGCAGTGCCAACAAATTTGAGGATGTTCCACTTTCTCATCTCCTATTATTTGAATAGCAATAACAATATTGGCAGTGATTTGAGGCTTATCTTCATCATCTGGACCTTCAGAAATTTTCCACACATAGACACGACCATCTGTGCCAACACTGTAAAAAAAGTATGTTCCATAATCTATAGACAAACAAACTGGACCATTTAAAAATGTCAGGCAACAGAAACTACCTAGCCAGAAGATGAACATCTTCAGCAAAGAACGCCAAGTCTGTGACTCTCTGGGAAGAATTTTAAAAAAAAAAAGATCAATAGAAGGATAAACCTGTTAGCCTTTGGGTGATTTCACCATTAATTAATAACATACATTTACACCGCACTATAGTTGAGAATAATGAAATAATTCATCAGTTAAAAGGCAGCAAGCCAGCAAACAACCTTAGAATAAGTAAGAACTCTGGTATAATTCACAGAACAAAAAGTTGCCTTTCATATAAAATTATAGCAGTAATTCAAAATCAAAATAAATTTCACAAAGAAGCAAGGAAATGACTGAACGAAAATCTATAATTGTGCACTAGTGCACCAATTGTTAGTATCTGTTATTTCCGTCCTACAAATCTGACACTCAAGAAAATAATAAAGTCTTCATCAACATAATACCTTACTACCAGGATTGTTTCAAATTTAGATTGATCCTCTACCTCACAATATGGTTGCTAAAAATAAACCCACATGCCAAAAATTAAACTTAAACACAAAAGGAAATACTAAAAATCTTTTATGATAGGAACTTAAAAAGTCAAGGGCCCATTTACTTTGTAAAAACATTTTCTATTTTCTTTTCTAAAATTTGCATTAATTTTACTTGCTAACAGAAGATGTAAGACTCATAAAGTGAATAATTGTCTCAATTTCCAGAAACAATGAAAAAGAATTGTTTTCATTATTTCTATCAATGCATAATATCTAGCTAGTATTTCATCTTCTCTCCATCACAATGGACCACTTCAGAGTATCACATCTTCATATTTGCAAACTAAAACAAACACATTTTTAAAAATTGAAAACAAAAAATATTTTCACAAAGTAAACATGCCCTAAGCTTTCTCAAAGCATTTATACATTCACAATTTCATATCAGTTTATATTTATCTTATCAACAAATAACATTCAACTATTTCTTTTTCTTATTCAATCATTCAACTATTTCTTATGTTCATCTCACTTCATATTTGGAAGGCATTTGGAATAACTTAAATAAGCTTAGCTTATGACATAAGCAATAGTCTAATTATATGAAGAGCTCATAAAAATACTATGATAAACACTTTACGCCTTATTTTCATAAAGATAATTTCTCCAACAGCTTATAAAGAGTAGAGTATAACCTCATTTTTTCTTCAATTGTAGAAACAATTATATACATATACATCTTAAGAGCCTAAAGTAATTCCTATTATTTTCCAAATAACAAAACAATTAAAATGCTGGAACAAATGAATAAGAGAATGAAGTAAAAAAATCAAACCTGAGTGTGGCCTCTAAGCAAAGATCTAACTGCAGTGTGAATATTAAGCACTCTAATATTCCCCTGTTTCAACCCATAACATATATAAGACTTATTCACGGCAATCTGTCGACCCAAAACCGGATTAGGATCCGACCCATATTTGGTAATAGGTGCAACCTCAAGTTGAGGCTGCATTTCACCAGGCAACCTAGCATCCACGTCATACATAACATGGTCACCAATCAAGTGCCTTCCTTTAGGAACCTTACTACTCGGCAACCGAATCAACGCAGCGGCGGCTGCATTCGCGGCCGTAATAGCAGCTGCTGAGGGGGCAACTAATGGGGAATTGACAGAATTAACGACCCCGTAATCGGAAGAGAAAGGGACGGAGGGTTGCGGTTGTTGTTGGTGGTGGTGATGAGTGGGATTCTGATTCGGATTCGGAGGAGGGGGGTTACTGAGGAGAGCCATGAGACGAGCACCGGCGTTGGGATTTGACGGTGGAGGGATAGGTTGAGGTTGAAGAGGAGGTGTAGGGAAAGAAAGGGAACGGTGTTGAATTGGGAAATGGTGGTGATCGAAGGGGTAATTGTTATTGTTGTTATGGTGAGGGAAAGGTGTTGGGGTGAAAGGACCGGTGGGTGGAGGGTAAGAGGAGGAAGAAGAAGGTGGTGGTGAAGGAGCAGAAGGAGGGAATTGAGAAGAAATGTTGTTAGGGTTAGGGTTAGGGTTGAGATTGGGGTTTGGGGGATTGAAGAAAGAGTGCATATCGAAAGGTGGTGGTTGATTGGGAGAAGCCATCACCACCAGATTGAATTGAAATGAATTTGGGGATTAATGGATGATGAATTCAATCTGATGAGGTTGGGTAATTTAGAAGGTTTATGCAGAATTTGTACGGATATTCGGATTCAGATTCAGAGAGAGAGAGAAAGTGCAGAGAGAGTGAGATCTGATTGTGAATTGTGAAGGAAGATGGGAGTGAGGATTTTCGGAATTCCAAAACACTTTACTTGCAAGCGGCACGATGCATGCACTCAATCACTTCCAAGATTTTTTTTCCTGCACTAAATTTACTGTTTTTGCCGTTTAGATTATTTATTTTTCTAGTTTTTTATTTTAATTAAAATAAAATGTAATTTTAATTTTATGAATTTAATGGACATATGAAGTACGAAGCACGCGTACGTCACTCCCAAACGTGTTGGGATTTTTTTTATTTTTTTTATTATTATATTTTATATTAAAATTTATATATATTATTTTTTTATCTTCAAGACGTTGTACGATAAGGAGATATTTTTTTATTCTAAGATACCACATCTCAAGATGCGATAATTTATTATCATTTTTAACTTTTTACTTTTTTATAACAATTAATTAATTATTAATTTAATAATTACAAAATCAAATTATATTAATAAATTAACCAAAATACATTTAATTAAAAAAAATAGATCAAAATTAATGTAGATGTGTTAAAACAAAGATCGTATTATATTATTTTAAAGAAAAATTATGATAGAGTTGTTAAAATAATATAATACGTTATTTGTTTTGGCACATCTATCGCACTAACTTTGTATTTTTTAATTTATTTGATTTTATTAATATAATTTTTTTTTTGTAATTGATTGTTATTTTTTATTTATTAAATCAACAGTTTGATCATTTGTTATAAAAAAATGGCAATAGATGATACAATTCTCATTTGATGGCATCTCTGTCTTGCGATCGCTTGAAGGTCAAAAAAAGTAAAATCATTTTTATCACTAAATTTTAATCAACAATTTTATTTTAAAATACACTAAAGTCACTAAAATCACCCATCACAAAAAACTAGAGACTTAACTTTCTACTACTTACCAAGTATCAACATTCGTCTTGTATTTATAGGGTTTTACTCTAACCCCTATACCCAAAACAATAAACCTTAACATACACCCAAAAACCATAACCTTAAATCTTAACCCCTACACCCTAAACTCTAACCCTATAACCTAACTCCTTTACGCTATACTTTAAACCCTAAACCCTAATCCACAAACCCTAAGCCTATACCCTAAACCCTAAAATCTTCACCCTACATCCTAACACTTTAAACCATTAACCCTACACACAAGCATCCTAAACACTAAAACACAAATCCTAAAACATACATCCTAAATCCTAAACCTTAACACCGTAAACCCAATATCTTAAATCCAAACCATATACCTTAAACCCTAAACCACAAATCCTAAACCCATACCATAAATCCTAATCCCTAAACCTTTAACCCTAAAATCCTAAATCCTAAACCCTACATCCTAAACATTAAACTCTAAATCGCAAACCCTAACACCATAAACCCTAAAACATACATCGTAAATCCATAAACCCTATATCGTATATTCTAAACCTTATACCTTAAATCCTTAACCCTATACCCTAAACACTAAACAAGAAGCCCTAAACCCTATCCCATATACATTAGGATCCTAAACCCTACACAATAAACACTAAATCGTATATCGTAAACCCTAAACCCTAATACCCTAAAACATACACCATAAACTCTACACCCAAGCACCCTAAACCCTAACTCCTACACTATAAACCCTACACCGTACACCCTTAACCCTACAATGTATACCCTAAAGCCTACACTGTATACTCTAAACCCTAAACCCTAAACACTAAACACTACACCCTAACAACATAAACCCTACACCCTAAAGCTAGATCCTACACCCTAAACTCTAAGCTGTAAACCCTACACCCTTAATAATATACCCTAAACAGTACACAATAAACCCTACCTTACACCCAAAAACCTTAATACTAAATCCTAAATCCTAAACCTTACACCATAAACCCTAACCCTATGACCTAAATCTTATACCTAATACCTTAAACCCTTAACCCTAAATCCAAAACCCTAAACCCTACACCACAAACCCAAACCCAAACCCTAACCCTAACCCTAAATCCCAAAGACATCACATTAAAGAATAATTTTGACACTACGCCCTAAATCCTACACCCCAAACCCTAAAACTTACACCCTGAGTCCAACAACCTAAACCCCCAACCATAACACACTAAACACTACATCATAAGTGAAGGTGCAAACACGAGAAGGGGGGTTGAATTGTGTTTGTCAAACTTGAATTCTTTTGTTGTTTTGTTGAATATTGAAGTGAGTTATTTGATGGATAATTAATCAGACTCAGCAGCGGATAATAATAACATAAGAACACAACAATTTATCCTGGTTCACCATTAACTAGGCTACGTCCAGTCCTTTCCTTCAGAATGCCTTTTCACTAATTCAAACTCCTTTGAATTACAACAATACTAACCCTTCAAGCCAGTCTTCCCAAACAGCCTGACTACCCCAGACTTTTAAGGAATAACAACACCTTGACTCTACAAGCCAAGTCTTCTCAAACAGCCTGACAACCCCAAACTTTTGAGGAATGATAACAATACCTTGACTCCACAAGTTAAGTCTTCTCCTACCAATCTAACAACCCCAGATTGAAGAAGGAATCTACACCACTATTGAATTAGATTAAGAGGGTTTGGAACTTTGCAATTTTGCTTCTAAAAAGCTGATTATTGCACTGATTCTTGTACTTTTTTGTTGCTTCTGGAAAGCTGATTGTTGCTCTGAATTTCTCTCTCGAAAACACTTACAAAATATTGTTGTTGCACACTTGTATTTCTCTCTTTTGAACTCTCAAGTAACTTTGAATTGAAGCTTGAGTTCTTGTATTTTTCGATGCTTTATTCTTCAGCATTAAGCCTCTATTTATAGTTGAAACAAGGGCTTTACTTTGATCTGATGCTTTACTTCTGGAGTGTATTTTGATTAAATCTGTTTTGAGAGTATTCTGAAGTATTTTGCTCATATTATGTTTCTGGAGTCTTTTGCTTCGATTCTGTTTTGATCATACTTTTAGCTAGATTCTGTTTTTTGAGTCTTTTGCTTCAATTCTGTTTTGAGCATTTTTCTTAGATTCTGTTTTGAGCATACTTTTAGCTAGATTATGTTTTTCTGATTTTCATCTCTAATGAGATCCTCTTATGATATCCTCTGATGACCATTGTCTGGTAATCATCCTCTGGTGACGTCATCCTCTGATTTTTGCTTCTGGTGACGTCATCCTCTGATTTCTTCTTCTGGTGACGTCATCTTTTGGTGATATCCTCTGGTGACGTCATCCTCTGATTTTTGCTTCTGGTGACGTCATCTTCTGATGACATCCTCTGGTGACGTCATCCTCTTATTTTTGCTTCTGATTATGCCATCTGATTTTTCATTCTTCTTCTAAGTCAAAATACGATTTTCATAAAATACATTTGTTAACATCAAAACTTTATTTGAAAGAACCAACTTGGTTCGAACAATCTCCCCTTTTTTGATGATGACAAAACTATGTATTTTTTATAATACTTTTTCTTTCTTTTGACTTTGACTCCCTCTAAGACTAAACTTCATTTTATATTTTCTCCCCCTAAGTCTAATGCCAATATACTATATCAAATACATCATCTTCTCCCCTTTTTAAATACATCATATTTTCCCCGGATATTTTATCAAATACTACATTTTCTCTCCCTTTGTCATCAGACAAAAAGGTTTGAAGGAAGAAAAGAGATCTTCTAATTTTTTTTTATCTTCTGACTTTTTTTTTTAAATAATGTAAAGTAAACTACTTGAAAATATTACACTGTTAATCATTTAACAAAATAAGGTTTAAGTTTTTCTTTATGAAGTCAAACCTATCTTCAAGTAGTGGTTTGGTGAATATGTCAGCCCATTGATGTTCAGTGTCTACAAAGTGAATGTTAAGTACTCCTTTCTAAACATAATATTTGATAAAATGATGTTTGATCTCTATGTGTTTAGCTCTTGAGTGTACGTTTGGGTTTTTGGTTAGACAAATTGCAGAGGTGTTATCACAATAGATGAGTATGTTGGATTCTAATATTTGTAGTCTTCAAGTTGATGCTTCATCCAGAGTAGTTGAGAGCTGCAGCCAACTGCTGAAATGTATTCAACCTCTGCTGTTGACATGGCAATGGTGTGTTGTCTCTTATTAGATCAAGAAATCAAGTTGTCTCATAAAAAGGTACAATAGCCACTGGTGCTTTTCCTTTCAAGTTCATCTCCAGCATAGTCAGAATCACAATATCCACTCAGTTTGTATGTACGAGTTTTCTTGTAAAACAAGGTGAGGTTGGTAATGCTTTTCAGATATCTAAGAATTCTCTTAACAATAGTTATATGAGATTCTCTAGGATCAGATTGAAATCGAGCACATACACACACATACACTAAATATGATATCTGTAAGGTCTAGAAGTAGTAAGGTAGAGTAATGATCCGATCATTCCTCTTTAGATTTTCTGGTCAACTTTTTGGCCTGATTCATCTTTATCAAGTGAACAAGTAGAATGCATTGGTGTAGCCATAGGTTTGCAATCACTCATCTTAAACTTCTTGAGAAGTTCATTTGTATATTTAGTTTGGTGAATGTAAATACCTTCTGGACTTTGCTGAATTTGTATTCCTAGGAAGAACTTAAGTTCTCCCATCATACTCATTTGAAATTCATGTTGCATTAATTCAGAAAATTCTTGACACAGAATGCCATTAGTAGATCCAAAAATAATTTCATCAACATAAATTTAAATGATCAGAATATCATTTTCTATTGATCTGCTAAACAAAAGTTATTTTTAAGTAAGAAGTTACTGAGTCTATCATACCATGCTCTAGGTGCTTGTTTTAAACCATACAAATATTTTTTTTTAAGTTTAAAAACATGGTTTAGAAATTCAGAACTTTCAAAACCGGGCCACTAGAGCAAATGTTTCAGTGTAGTCAGAACTTTCAAAGTAGGATACGAATAGCTTCAACCGGGCCACTGGAGCAAATGTTTTAGTGTAGTCAATACCTTATTGTTGACTGTATCCTTGTGCAACACATCGTGCCTTGTTTATGTCAACTTCTCCATTTTCATTCGGCTTGTTTCTAAAAACCCACTTGGTTCCAATAATGTTATTTTCTGGTCTTGGTACTAGATCCCAAACATCATTCATTTAACTCTTCTTGCATTGCTAGGATCCATCTATATCTTCCTTCTAACTTATCTTCAGATTTATCCTCTGAAGATTTGTCGTATGCTTGCTGGTAACTTATACTTTTTCAAGTTCTTTTGCCTGCATCAGCTTCTGGTTTTGGTTGATCTGTATCAGCTTCTGGTTCTAGTAGATCTGCATCAGCTTCCTCTAGTTCTGGTAAACCAGCATCAGCTTCATCTTGCTTTAACATTTCAGGTCAAGCTATTTGTCATATAACATAATACAAATCAAATAATTTAACAATAAACTCAGTACAGCCAAATCATTAATTCTGCTTTTGGTGGTTTCTGCTTGTTTTTGAAACCACTGAAATATTGTTTCTATTGAAGTGTTCACATCACGTGGATCATTTGGTTTCTCTAACAGTTTGAAAACCTGCAGAATACCTATCTAGCTTTGATTTTTAAGATCAAGCTTCTTGTTATCACAGTAAACATAAATATCAAACAATAATAGTCTTTACAGCAAGATGTAACCTCTATGTCAACAGTTTCAGTTTTACTCTGAAAAATCCTCTTCCTTCTGATTTTCATATTCTGAATCTGTATGTTCTGTGATTAGATGGTTTGGATGAAGGGATTTGAATTCCCTTCCTGGTTTGTAGTCTTGATGAATTTTACTGGAGTGTTTGAAGAACTCTCTTGATTCTGATTCTTCTCTTTTTGCTGATATATCAGGTTCCTCTAATAATTCTGGAACTGATGATAATTATGTTTCTTCTGGTAGTTCCAGTTTTGTAGATATGTATTATTTCTCTATCTGTTTTGATTTGTGTATTATGTGTGATTTCTTTGATATTTCCTGTTCCTCCTATGATTCTGGTTCTGATAGGTATTGTATTTACCAGTTCTTCTTCCACCAGAGTTACTTTGCTTCTGCTTGATAAGTGTTGGAACATAGACCTTTTTCCCTTCATATATTGCCAGCATCCATTGACCAGGCACCATGACTGGTGTTTCACTTTGGTTGCTCAGAACATCTGCAACATAAACAATTTTATCTTTTGGTACCCAAAACTGTTGGGTCCAGGTTTGTTAGTCTTGAAAGGTTTCTTGTCTTTCCTTTATTTTATCATGGGACAAGACAATTTTGAGCGACCTTTCTTAGCACAAACATCACACAAAACATTAGAGGGAATAGGTTTAGTTACAGTCACAGCTTCATCAAATCCTATGCGTCTATTACCATTATTACCAACTCCATAAATCATATAAGCATATTTACTTCTTTCCATACCATTAGCAATAAAATCTTGTAAAACTTGTTCATGCATATCAGAATTACATACAATATTTTTACTTGATGTTGAACAAAGATTACTTTTTAGAGTTAGGTTTTTAGATTTAAGCTCAGCAAAACTATTTTTCAAACATACATTCTCTGTTTTCAATTTTGCAATATCAGTTTCAAGAATGGCACTTTCTGTTTTAACTTCTGCAATTTGATTCTTTAAAACATTAACTTCTTCTATTAGATTTGTATTTTCTTTCTTAAGAATTTTCAGTTTTAAAGACAATTTGTAACTGCTGTTTCAAAAATCATTCAGAGCAGTAATCAAATAAGATCGAGTGAATTCATAATATACCTCAATTTCATCATCTTCTGATTCTCTTTCAGAATCAGATTCTGTATTGGATCCAGAGACAGAATTGGTGTGATTCATCATAGGCAAATCTACTTGTTCATCTTTAGAGGATTCATCAGAATCATCCCATGTAGCCATAATACTTTTCTTCTTGGTTCTGGAATCTTTCCTCTGGTGTTTTCCTTTCTCTATATTTGGACATTCTGACTTGATATGTCCAAATTCATTGCATCCGTAGCAAATGATACCTTTCTTGTCACGTGTATCATCACTTCCTTTGTTGGACTGCTTGGAATATCTCTAGGAAAATTTATTCCTTCTGTTTTACCATATCTTTCTGAACTTTCTATATAAGAAAGCAATCTCTTCTTCCTTTGAGTTCAGACTTTGATCGTCTGAATCATTATCTTCTGATGTTGCTTTCAGAGCTTTCTTCTGCTTGGATTTCAGGGCTAGAGTTTTTAAAGATGCAAACACGAGAGGGGGGTTGAATTGTGTTTGTACTACTTGAATTCTTTTTCTGTTTTTGATCATTATTTGAAATATGAAATATAATCAAGTAGAGTTAGCAGCGGATAAAGTAAAATAAATAACACAAGGATTTATCCTGGTTCACCATTAATTAGGTTACATCCAGTCCCTTCACCTCGAAGGATTTTTCCACTAATTCAAAACCTTTGAATTACAACAACACTACTAACCCTCCAAGTCAGTCTTCCCAAACAGTCTAACAATCCTAGACTTCTGAGGAACACAACACCTTGACTTCTCAAGTCAAGTCTTCTCCTACCAATCTGACAACCCCAGATTGCAGAAGGAATTACAACCCATTGAATCTAATTGCTAAGTCACCTGCTACTCCTTCTTACTCTTCAGATTGTAAACTCTATTTCAATAATATAAATTTAACACAAAGGAACGAAAAACACGAGTACTTGCTTCTAGAAAGCTGAAACTCATAATTAACCTTAATAAAAACTCGAGTGTTTGCTTCTGGAAGTTTATGACTCTTTTACTGATTTTCGATGCTAAGTCTTCTGCCTTGAGCCTCTTTTTATAGATGAATAATTAGGGATTCTTCCATGCTTAAATTCGAGCTGAATCTGCCCAGATTCTCTTGCAAAAATAACTTGGCCAATCGGGTTTCACTTAAATAAAAAGCGTATCTTTTTAGCTCCATATTGCATTTGAAAATTCTGTTGACCAATCTTGTTTCTTTTAATTTCAAACCATGTCTTTTTAAGCTTCAGATTGCATTCGAATATCTCCAAGTCTTCAGTAATTTTTGAATCAAATCCCCTTAATACTTTGATCAAATTTTTATCAAAATTTAATCAAGTCTTCTTCGAATTTTTAATCAAGTCTTCATTGATTTTCATCATGATTCAAATCTGGACCGTCTGATCTTCTGATCTCGACCACATCTGGACCATATAATCTGATTTGCCCCAATTATGCGATCGTCTAATCTCAGCCAACACTGGACTACGTGGTCTGATCTTCTGATCTCGGCCAATTCTGGGCCATATGGTCTGATCTTCTAATCTCGGCCAACACTGGGCCATGATGCTTAAATCTGGACCATTGATCTGAACATTTTCCCTCTGATCTGGACTAATTCTGGACTGAGTATGGATTGAATTAAATTTGGAATAATGATATTTTAATCTGGACATTTACCTTCTAATCTGGATCAAGTCTGGATTAAATATGGACAATCATTTCTTCTGATCTGGACTTAGTTTTATACTCTAGACCATGCTATCTTCTGGTCTGGACCAAGTCATTTGTTCTGGACCAGTTATCTTATGCTATGGACCAAGTCTGGATTAAGTCTGGATTGATTCTTATTTCACAACCAGGCCATCTTCTGGTCAGGATTAATTCTAGACCAAGTCTGACTTATGATTCCTTCTGGTCTGGACTAAGTCTCCCTCTAACAAGCTTCCTTCTGATCTGGGCCAGGAAAGATATACTCTGATGATGTTATTTGATCTTTGATGACATCCTCTGATATCCTCTGGAGGTGTATCCTCTAGTACCTTCTGGATGCATTATCTGGCCTAACCTTCTGGTGGCATTTCTATCTTCTGGTTGCTTCCTCTGGATGTATCTTCTGGTGGTGTCATCCTCTAATTTTGCACAGCTTCTGATTTGTTCTTCTAAGTCAACATAAATTACATAAAATACTTTTTGTTAACATCAAAACTAAGTATAGAACCAACTTAGTTCCAACAGTTTTGTTCTTCTTCTTGGGTTCATCTTCTTCCAACTCAATTTCATGTGATCTGAGGGAGCTGATTAATTCTTCCAGCTTTAGAGTATTCAGATCTTTAGCTTTCTGAATAGCAGTGATCTTTGGTCTCCACTTGATTGTCAGACTTCTAAGTATTTTCCTTACATGATCAGCAGTAGTGTAACTTTTTTCTAGTACCCTTAATCCCGATACTAGAGTCTGGAATCTAGAAAACATAGTTTCAATGTCTTCATCTTCTTCCATCTTGAATAACTCGTACTTCTTGACTAGAATGTTAGTCTTTGCTTCTTGGACTTGCTTACTGCCTTCGTAAGTCAGAATCAGATTATCATAGATGCTATTTGCTGTTTCTCTGTTAGTGCACTTGTCGAACTCCTCGAATGTGATTGCATTGATCATGAACGTTTTGGATTAGTGATGCAACTTGAACATCTTCTTCTGATCAGCATCCATATCTCTTCTGGAAATTTTAACCCCATCAGCATCTTCTGAAGCAGTATAACCATCTTCCACCAAGTCCCAAAGTTCAAGATCTTGTGAAATAAAAAAACTTCTCAGCCTGTCCTTCCAGTACCCAAATCGTTCTCTATCAAATAGTGGAGGTCTGTTGATGTTTCCTCCAACAGCTTCTTCATTGAATCTAGATATTTTAAACCCTTGGATCTTTCCTCAAACATTGTAAAGTGCTCAACCTTGAGATGAGCTCTGATACCAATTGAAGGTGCAAACACGAGAATGGGGTTTGAATCGTGTTTGTCAAACTTGAATTCTTTTGTTGTTTTGTTGAATATTGATGTGAGTTATTTGATGAATATTTAATTAGACTCTGCAGCGGATAATAATAACATAAGAACACAACAATTTATCTTGGTTCACCATTAACTAGGCTACGTCCAGTCCCTTCATTCAGAAGGCTTTTTCACTAATTCAAACTCATTTGAATTACAACACTAATGACCCTTCAAGTTAGTCTTCCTAAACAGCCTAACAACCCCAAACTTTTAAGGAATAACAACACCTTGATTCTACAAGCTAAGTCTTCTCAAACAGCCTGACAACCCCAGACTTTTGAGGAATGATAACAATACCTTGACTCTACAAGTCAAGTCTTCTCCTACCAATCTGACAACCCCAGATTGAAGAAGAAATCTACACCACTATCGAATTAGATTAAGGGGGTTTGGAACTTTGCAAAGTTGCTTCTAAAAAGTTGATTATTGCACTGATTCTTGTACTCTTTTGTTGCTTATGGAAAGCTGATTGTTGCTCTGAATATTACAAAATATTGCTCTTGCACACTTGTATTTCTCTCTTTTGAACTCTCATATAACTTTGAATTGAAGCTTGAGTTCTTGTGTTTTTCGATGCTTTATTCTTCAGCATTAAGACTCTATTTATAGTTGAAATTAGGGCTTTAATTTGATCTGATGCTTTACTTCTGGAGTGTATTTCAATTAATTCTATTTTGAGAGTATTCTGAAGTATTTTGCTCAGATTCTATTTCTGGAGTCTTTTGCTTCGATTCTGTTTTGATCATGCTTTTAGCTAGATTATGTGTCTTGAGTCTTTTGCTCCAATTCTGTTTTGAGCATTTTCTCAGATTCTGTTTCAATCTTACTTTTAGCTAGATTTTGTTTTTCTGATTTTCGTCTCTAATAAGATCCACTTATGATATCCTCTGACAGGTTCCTTTGATGATACCCTCTGATGACCATCGTCTGGTAATCATCCTCTGGTGATGTCATCTTCTGATGACATCCTCTGGTAATGTCATCCTCTGATTTCTTTTTCTGGTTACGCCATCTGATTTTTCATTCTTCTTCTAAGTCAAAATACGATTTTCATAAAATACATTTGTTAATATCAAAACTTTAATTGCAAGAACCAACTTGGTTCCAACAATAAGCCCTATTCGATACACCCTAAAACCTAACATTCGAAACACTACAACCAAAACCCTAAACCTTATACCCTAAATCATAAACGCTAAACCCTAACACCCTACAACTAAACCCTAACCCTACCCTAAACCCCTACACTACACCCAAAACAAAAACCCTTATTTCCTACACCATAAACCCTTAAACCCTAATGCCCTAAAACCCACACTCTAAAACCCTAAACCTTAAACTCTAAACCCTACACCCTAAATCTTATACCCTAAACGCTAACCCCCTAAACCCTTAACGCTAAAGCCAAACCCTTAACCCTAAACCATTCACCGTAAATCTAAACACTACACCCTAAACCCTACACCCTTAATAATATACCCTAAATCCTACACCATAAACCCTAAACCTATATCATAAATCCTATACCGTAAAACCTAAACCCCAACCTACAAACCCTAACCCTACACCCTAAACCCTTAACTCTAAATCTTAAAACTTTAACCTTACACCCTAAACCCTAACATCCTTACCCTACACCGAAACACTACAGCCTAAACCATAAATTCTAACCATATACCCTAAACCTTACACACAAGGATCCTAAACCCTAAATCAAAAGCCCTAACGCCATACACCCTAAATCCATAAACCCTTTCTCCTACATATTAAACCTTATATGTCAAACCCTTAACCCTAAAACATCAACCACAAACTCTAACCCTATACCCTAAATTTTAAACCCTATACCCTAAACACTAAACAATAAACCCTAACCTACACCCGAAAACAATAACCCTAAATCATAAACCTTAACCCTATAACCTAAATCATATACCTTATACCTTAAACCCTAAATCCTAAACCCTTAACCCTAAATCTTAAAACCTTAACCCTAAATCCTAACATCCTTACCCTACACCCTAGCACTTTAAACCCTTAACCCTGCACACAAGCATCCTAAACACTAAACCCTAAATGGTAAATGTAACACCCCGAGTTTAAAACACAGCGCGAGTGTATTTATTTATTTATTTTTTTAAAACGAATACATAAATAAAAGAGTTTTCAGAATTGCGTTCCAAGGAAATTAAAATCAATTCAAATTAAATATCATTCGACTTCGTAATTAAAAATAGTAAGGAATTTTAAAACAGCAACTTCACAATTGAATCGAATGAGATATTTATGGGAATTTGATCTTTATAATATACTAAAATAAAGATACATCAAAATATTTATCAGAGTGCGGAAGAGTTTTACAATAATTCCCAAAATGAATATTTACAACCATTGAGTTCAAAACCCTATACATAAGTCTACTCTGATCATACCCTAAGCTACAGTAGCATTACAATATTCACAAGTCTTTTCTTCACCCAGCTGCTCATCTCTTTGCATAGCCCACAAGTAAAGATCAAGGGAAACAAACGACGTTCCCTGTCGTTAGTATGACCATCAGGGGTACGGTTCTGAATTTCATCTGAGGGCAACGCCCAATTTCCACAATAATTGTAAAGGGTCACCGACCGAAAATAACAATTACCACATAGCAGTTATATCAAGAATACCAAACATATTCATAGTACATGATGATAAATAAGGATGCTAAATTTTGAAATCCATGTCATTTGTACTTTACAAAACAGCAACCAAGTAAGTATAAAAATCATGATGTAAGCACAAACATCAATTCATCCGAAATTACAGATTTTCAAAAAAAATACTTACTCACACAACAATTTTCCACCATCAACAGAAAATCAAACGTGACCCTCCGGTCAAACACTCCGATGCAATATGTATATGTTCATGTTCATAAATTCTTGGAATCACCAAGGTGCAGTCACTTACAGACCAGCACAATTTAACGGCCCTCATGACCAGGGTGCAATCGCATACAGATCAGCACCAGTGCAGTCGCATACAGACCAGCACTCGTGCAGTCACTACAGACCAGCACGTTTGACATAAACCAAGGTACAATCACTACAGATCAGTACCTAGTGCAATCACTACAGATCAGCACTCGTGCAATCACTACAGATCAGCACGTGGCTGCGCATTTCAGGATACAGACACTACAGTCCAGTACCAGTGTAGTCGTTTATCTGACCAACACTTATATACCAAGGTACAATCACAGATTAGTACCTAGTGCAATCACTACAGATCAGCACTCGTGCAATCACTACAGATCAGCACGTGTATGCGCATTACTCTGTGGCCCATCGCGGGTACCACCTGACTATGCCATGCATGAATATGCATTGTTTCACTTCATTGAAAACAGTATGCAACCTTAGTAAAATTCATGCATTTTCCTCATTTGTCAAAACATCTCAACACATTCAAAGATTAACCATTCAAGCAAGCATTACACTTTGCATTACCTCAAAGTTCCACTCTTTATTAACAAAGGTTTTTCCCCAACTGTTAAGATTCAAAACTGTGATTAAAACTGAGGTTTCTGGCAAAAATACGAATCTGTATTCGAATACAGCTTCATTGTATTCGAATACAGGGGCTGTCACAGTACAAAAATCAGAATTTCTACAACTTCACTAAATTCTAAAAAAACTTCTTCATCACCACTTCAAACTATCACCAAATTTCCATTTTTAATCACCACAAACCTTCCTAAGGTACCCCAACACTTAAGGTTTATAAAACAATGTTAAAAACTTGAATTTCTGAAAAACACGAATCTGTATTCGACTACAGCTACCTTGTATTCGAATACAGAAGCTAAAACAGTGAAAAATCAGCATTCTGTATTCGAATACGAGGCCTTCGTAGTCGAATACAGATGCGAAATCAGTGGCAAAAGTTGCAAATCTGTATTCGGCTACAGGGGGTTGTAGTCGAATACAATGGTTAAAACAGAAGCAAAAATTGCAAATCTGTATTCGGCTACAGAGGGTCGTAGTCGAATACAGATGCTAAGTCAGTAGCAAAATTGGAAAATCTGTATTCGACTACAGGGGCTCGTAGTCGAATACAAGTTCGAAAACTTAGGGAAAACAGAAGCTTTGTAGGTTGTATTCGAATACACTCAATGCCGTATTCGAATACACCTTCGAAATCAGTGAATTTTCCTGAAACTTCAACACATTTTCAAAACCTTTTCTTTTGAAAATCCAACCCAACACCAGAATCCTAATTCCCCTCTTTTAAAACCTCAACTCAGAACATTTTTCATCCAATACCAACAATAGATTTTTCATAAAAATACTTCCACCATTTTAAATCCCTTTTCATTTGAAACAACCATCAACACCAGATTGTTTAACAAAACACAGCAAAACACAGATTTACTCAAACCAGAATAACCTCACTGATTTTTAACAAAACAAAATCAGAACCAGTATCATCATTCCACGCTCATAGAATGATTTTCAAAACATAATACAATGTTTTTCACAATCATAAACCAAATATCATTCATCACACATGCATTTACAGCCCTAAATGCAAATCTAGAAAGTTGGAAGGTGCCCTTACCTTAGTTACATTCCCTTAGCTCGTACGCTTCTGCGACAAAAGCCGACGATACTCCCGTTCGCGTTCGCCGCTACGAAAATTAGTTCTTTAGCTCCGTAACGATCAGAGGAATGACTTTCGTACTCGAAACTTTCTGATTCGACACACAGATTTTCCAGAACGATGACTTTTAAGTAAACTGTTTTTCTTCACCAACACTCAGAAAATTAGAAGAAGAAGATAAAGCAGAACTGGCGCGTAGAGGAAAGAAGGAAAAGCTTCTTACTTAAATATCCACATAAAGCAACTGACACAACAGAGGAGAGAGGAATTGTTTCCTTTTTCACAAATATCTACGCCACCTCACCAATTCTTATATCAAAATATCTTTTGATCCTCCAGCACTTAACCCGTTTCCGTCGAAATTAGCAGAGAATATCTTAATTAACGGTCCGATAATTTAATTACTCAAAATTAAATTAATCCATCCATTATCCAATAATTTTAATTCCACCTCCAAAACAATTAGTTATATATATATATTTACACAAAATATACATATATTGAATATTACACCGATATTCCCAAAATACCATTAAAATCAAATCTGAATTTAATTTTAAATTTAAGGGTCTTACAGTAAACCCTAAATCCATAAACCCTAAAACATACATCCTAAATCCTACACCCTTCCACCGTAAACCCTATATCCTAAATCCAAACCATGTGCCTTAAACCCTATACCCTAAATCTTAAACCCTTAACCGTAAACACTAAACAAGAAGCCCTAAACCCTAAACACTAGGATCCTAAACCCTACAACCTAATCTAAATCGTAAACCCTAGCATCATCAACCCTAAAACATACACCCTAAATTCGTAAAGCCTAAATCCTAAATGCTTAACCTTATACCTTAAACCCCTAACCCTACACCCTAAATCTTAAACCCTATACCCTAAACACTAAACAAGAAGCCCTAAACTGTAACCCCTAGACACTAGGATCTTAAACCCTACATCCTAAACACTTACCCTAAATCGTAAACAATAATTGTTGGAACCAGAACTATCAGAGAAATCGCACATATCAACAAAGCTGGAACTACCAGAAGAATCAGAATTACCATCAGAGGAACCTGATACATCAATAGAAACAAAAGTGGCAGATTAAGAATCAGAATCTGGAGATTTCCTTGAAGACTCCAATCAAATTTATCAAGACTGCAAACCTGGAAGGGAATTCAAATTCCTTCATCCAAACTCTCTAATCACATAATATGCAAATTCAGAATCAGAAAACCAGAAAAGAAGAAATACGAGGGATTTCAGAGTGAAACTAAAATTGGTCATATAAGTTATATCTTTCTAAACAATACACCCTAACCTACACCCAAAAACCATAACCCTAACCCCTACACCTTAAACCCTAACCCTATAACCTAAATCCTATACCCTATAACTTAAACCCTAAACCCTAATCCACAAACCCTAAGTCTATACCCTAAACCCTTAACCTTAAATATTAAAACCTTAACACTAAATCCTAACTTCACCCTACACCCTAACACTTTAAACCCTACACCCTGCACACAAGCATCCTAAACACTAAACCCTAAATTGTAAACCCTCAATCCATAAACCCTAAAACATACATCCTAAATCATACACCCTTCCACAGTAAACCCTATATCCTAAATCCAAACCATGTGCCTTAAACCCTATACCCTAAATCTTAAACCGTTAACCCTAAACAGTAAACAAGAAGCCCTAAATCCTAAACACTAGGATCCTAAACCCTACAACTTAAACTCTAAATCGTAAACCCTAACACCATAAACCCTAAAACATACACCCTAAATTCGTAAAGCCTAAACCCTAAATGCTTATACTTATACCTTAAACCCCTAACCTTACACCCTAAACACTAAACAAGAAGCCTTTAACCGTAACCCCTACACACTAGGATCTTAAACCCTACATCCTAGACACTAAACCCTAAATCGTAAACCATAATTGTTGGAACTAGAAATATCAGAGAAATTGCACATATCAACAAAGTTGGAACTACCAGAAGAATCAGAATTACCATAAGAGGAACCTGATACATCAGTAGAAACAAAAGTGGCAGATTAAGAATCAGAATCAGGAGACTTCCTTGAAGACTCCAATCAAATTTATCAAGACTGCAAACCTGGAAGGGAATTCAAATTCCTTCATCCAGACTCTCTAATCACAGAATATGCAAATTCAGAATCCAAAAACCAGAAAAGAAGAAATACGAGGGTTTTCAGAGTGAAACTAAAACTGGTCATATAGGTTATATCTTTCTTTAAATATTATTATTGTTTTGATATTTTGTTTACTGTGATAACAAGAAGCTTGATATTAAAAATCAAAGCTAGATAGGTATTTTGCAGTTTCTCAAAGATTTAAAGGAACCAAGTGATCCACGTGATGTGAACACTTTAACATAAACAGTATTTCAGTTGTTTCAAAAACAAGCAGAAACCACCAGAAGCAGAATTAATGGTTTGGCTGTATTGAGTTCATTTTTAAATTATTTGATTTGTATTATGTTATATGACAAATAGCTTGACCTGAAAAGTCAAAGCAAGATGAAGCTAATGCAGCTTAACCAGAACCAGAGGAAACTGATACTGGTTTACCAGAACTAGAGGAAACTGATACAGGCTTACTAGAACCAGAAGCTGATGCAGGCAAAAGAACTTGAAAAAGCAAAAGCTACAAGCAAGAATACAACAAATCTTCAGAGGATAAATCTGAAGATGAGTAAGAAGAAGGATATAGATGGAGTCTACCAACGCAACAAGAGCTAAATGAATGATATTTTGGATGTAGTTCCAAGACTATAAAAGAACATTATTGGAACCAAGTGGGTTTTCATAAACAAGCTGAATGAAAAAGGAGAAGTTGTCATAAATAAGGCACGATGTGTTGCACTCTCAATCAAAAATGGATTTTCTAGAGGAACAATTGGCACAACACTTTTTATAAAAGATGATTTACTCATTGTTCAAGTGTATGTTGTTACATTATCTTTGGGTCAACTAATGAAAAAATGTGCGAGAACTTTTCAAATCTCATGCAGAGTGAATTTGAAATGAGCATGATGGGAGAATTGAGATATTTTCTTGGCTTACAAATTAAACAACATGAAGATGGAATTTTTATATGTCAAGAATAATACATAAAATATCTTTTGAAAAAATACAAAATGAATGAAGCCAAAATCATGACAACTCTTATGCATCCATCCTCCATTTTGGACAAAGATGAACAAGGAAAATCCCTAGGTTCATTGCTTTACTTAATTGTAAATAGGCCAGATATTGTTTTTGAAGTAGGATTATGTGTTAGATTTCAATCTTTGCCTAAAGAATCTCACTTTTATCCGCTGTAAAAAGAATTTTTCGTTATCCTATTGGTTCTACCGATCTTGGCGTTTGGTATAGCAAATAAACTCATTTTGACCCTGTAGCGTATTGTGATGCTGACTATGCTGAGGATAAAATTGAAGAAAAAGCACAAGTGGTGCATGTCAGTTTCTTGGAGAAGCTCTAATAAGTTGGTCATGTAGAAAGCAAAATACAATTGCATTGTCAACATCTGAAGCTGAATACGTCTCAGCTGCAAATTGTTTCTCTCAAGTTCCATGGATCAAAAACCAACTTGAAGACTTCTCTGTAAGTTATACTAATGTCCCAATCTATTGTGATGATACAAGTGTTATAAATCTCTCCAAAAACCCCATTCAACATTCAAGATCAAAACACATTGAAATAAAACATCATTTTATTAGGGATCGTGTTAACAAAAAGGAAGTTGAATTAATCTTCGTTGACACAAAAATCAACTTATTGACATATTTACTAAACCTCTTGTTGAAGAAAATTTTAATTTTATCAAGGAAAAATTAAAGATCATCAAAAATCCAATTAAACTCATTTGTAAAAAATAACTAGATTATTCTAGTAAAAAACGAAGGTTGTTCTCGTTCTCTCACAACAGTCTCTGTTTCATTTTTAAAAAAGAAGTTTATAAGATCAATCTACTTCTCAAAAAGCAAAAGGGTAAGAGTTTTTTTTCCTCTCTTCATTCAAAAAAACAGCTACTACTAGCCATATCATGACCTACAATCCTCCCTCCCAATACCTTTTGTCACTTCTCAACTACCCACTACTTTAAACTCAAGCGTGATACTTCCTCCTTCTTCTTCTCAAAACTGCCTATTCTCTTTCTACATACCAGTGTATTTTTGTTGTTGTTGCAAACTCTTCTCTCTTCCTCATTCTTCCCACCTCTCTCAACAACCATGGCTCGCACCAAGGCATCCGCTCGAAAAACCCAAATCCTAGTACTCCATCTCCATCATTATCTCCATATCCTTCTTGATCACCGTCTCCACCACCACGACCCATACCTCTAGAAATTTCTTCATAAGAAAAAACCTTTTCTGACTATCTATCCTTATCCCCAAAAGCAAGTCCACAACCTATTTGACTCACTCATCTCTCAACTGTACTTCCCTCTATATACCAATGCAATCCTCCTAATACAGGCCAAGTACCCTCACATCTAAAGAAAAAACCTATGAAAACCCACTATGATAATCCCCGATCCAAACAAAGATCAATGAGGATAATGGTAGGAGTTGGAACCTCCAAAAAATCCAAGAGTTTTGATACCACTATCTATACTATCTCCGATGATGATTCTGAACCAAGATCACCACCCAAATCACCAAAACAACCTCCATCCAAATCTACAGAGATTTCTCCCAAACCATCACAACCAACCACTTCACAAACAAAACTCGTCAAACGTCTTTTTTCATCCTAAATCCACCTTTAGAATCCAAATCCCTTCTTAAAAAACCTACCACATCACTCTCCAAAACAAAATCACCATCCACCTTATTTTAATTCTTAGCCAAGCAAAAACTAAAAAAACCCTAAACAACATTCACGCAAAACCAAAAAACCAGAAAGTTCTCCAGAAAAAATCATTTCACCAGAATGTTCTCCACCTAATCCAAAACCGCAAGAACAATCCTTATCTAAATCTCAAACCAAACAACATTCTTCAAGGAAAAATGCTTCCAAAAATTTTCTTCCACCTCTACTATCTTCAAAATACCAAAAGATTTTCGAAGACAAATAGGCCAAGAGACCCATTTGCATAGGCAAAGGTTTTATGTTTGATAACCTTCAGTTTAAAGGTATTTCAATCAAACATCATACTAATGCCCTTGGTTGGTCATAATTTCTACAAATTTTAGATTCATTTTATCCTGAAATTGTTCAAGCCTTTTACTGCAAAGCTCAGGCCTTTGCTAATAAATCCCTACCTGTCTCTAATGATTGCACTTGATATATGTTTTAATGACAACAAACCTTATGAAATAAATGATTAAGTTTTATGAATGGTGATCTACTAATGATTGCACTTGAGTTTTGTTTAAGGAACATGAATTGCATAAGTGAACAAGTAAGAAGCCATTCACATCATCAAAGTGCATAAGTATATACTCAATATTGAAAGAATCTAAAAAAGAATATATTATATATCAATCATTCCAGAGAATATTATTACATCTTCAAGATAGCTTCTTCATGAAGAAGGTTATCAAATACATTCATACAACAATCAATGATCACGCCATGATATAAATCAAAGCAAATCATGTCTTAACTAAATTGGAAATTGATGACAAGATCATCCTGGAAAAACGAAGATCATTATGGTTTATTAAAAATAGAAGTTTGAAAAACGAAGATCATTCTGGTTTGTTAAAAACAAAAGTCTAGAAAAACGAAGATCATTTTGGTTTATTAAAAAGAGGAATCTGGAAAAATGAACATCATTCTGGTCTATTATCAAGATCACTCTGGTTATTTCATTTATGGGTAGAAGTAAAAAGAATCATTTTCCATAGTTCATACCTTAAGATAAACACATGTCAAGACTACTCAAAACAATTATCAAAGCACAAAAATCTAGCTAAAGGTCCAAAGAATCAAACAACATCAAGATCAATCTTCAAATAGATGAGCTATGAGCAAGGACACTGCTGCTGCACCTTTTTTCAGAAAGCACATCATGCTTCTGAGATAAAGCATTGACATTAGATAGCTGTTAAATCCTGCTGCCACATTTCTTTTCATACAACACAAATCCAAGAACATTCTGGTTTGCAAAAGAACAAAGTTTTCTTTAAATCAAGATCGTTTTGGGATGCAAAAAACTGTCAAATCTTCATAACAAGATCATTTTGGAAGCATTATGAAAGCAACATAATTATATACACAAAATGATTTTGGACAGATTCGTTCAAAGAGGATCAACAAAGGGAAAGCAAAACATCAATAACAAACAGCAAAATCAATCTCCAGATTTATGATTAAAAAGTACAGCAAGGACAGAAATACCAACACTGCATCTCTGCAAAAAGCAACACGCGAACAGAGTAGAAAAGCATGATACACAACAATTGTTAAAATACAACACTCATACAAAATAGAAACGAAGAATATTCTAATTTTACAAAAGAATATTTTGGGTATTCTCTTTTAAAGGCATAATTAAAACATATAATTTTCCACAATCTAAACCATAATTTAAAGAGTATCAAGAGTACTCAAAGATGTGGTCAAGCCCACAACTCGATCTGAAAACCCAAATGAGGAAAACAACATTCAAATTGATCTCCAAATTGATGAGTTTTGAGCAAGGACACAAGTACATTGTACTTACATTATTATGTCAAAAGTTCTGCATAATTCTGATTTGAAACAGTATCAACTAACATTTCACAGCTTATTCACTCACTCATTCACATTTTCCATCAGACCCAAAAGCATGAACGTTCTTTGTTTGTCAAGAACGTTCGTGACAACAATATAAACACATGTTTAAATTGCTTTAAAATGTATCTGACACTTTAGAAGTATGTCCAACGACTATATTGACTTTAAACTGAATATTCAAATTTTTTTATCATCTATAAATTGAAGATCAATTGGAAGATGAATGCAAGAGTTCAATTTACAAATCTACCAACACTAGTTCAAGTAAGAACAAATTAAAAACTCTTCAAAAAACTGCAACCCTCTTCACTATATTTGTGGTCATCATTTACTGAGTTTGTCTTTATTTATCTCAACCAACTGTTGAGAAGTTTCAAGATCCCAAACACTTTTATCATACACATCATTTGTAACTCAAGTCTATCTTTTATGTTAGATTGAGTGTGTTTGTAAAAATCCTTTCAAGGCTGAAAGGTGATTGTAAAAATCTTTTCTAGGTTGAAAGGTGAAGATTGTAATTGATCAAGGTGTGATCACGAGAAAATGTGTGAAGGAGAACATTGTGGTTCTGAAGCACATAGTGAAAATCTTATAGTTGTGAGGACTGGACTAGCCCAAGTTAGGTGAACCAGTATACTTTTTGTGTGTGATCTTTATATCCCTTATCTTTAATTATTTGCACACACAAATCACACTTCACTATAAACTAGTATATTTTATTTACTTCTAACAAATCCAGAACATTTTGGACATTTTGTTTCAATCAAGATTGATCACGAGTTACTTCTATTTTATTTACTGCTGCTTAATTTGATTCCACCCCTCTTGGTTTTAATCCTACTTTTGGTATTCCAACTCCCCACTCCCCCCAAAATCCAATTCTACATAGCCATCTTTGCTCACAAATCAACTATCAAATAACCTCTCAAATGTCTCAAGCTTTTTTCTCACCACAAAAGATCATATCCTCTTTGTTTGACATTAACCAGTACTTGGCCTTTCCAGATTTGGACCTTCTTGGCCCCTTCGTCCCTCAGGCTCAATCCATGCCAGGTACTCTTCCCACCATTGGCTCAACTTTTGCCACACTCTCTTCTTTTTGCACTACCGCAACTCCTCCTCCATGTGACCTTTCCTCAGCTTCTCAAATGAATGAAGACTATCATTTTTCAAAGTGTTCAAAAATCAAGAAGAACACCTCGAAAACTCGTAAAGACATCCCCAAGATCTTTATTGTTATTCAAACTATCATTGATCAACAGACCCGTTAAGATATGGAGATTGTGATCTTATGGGATTGGATGGCCACTTAGCTTGGCCCAAGTTAGCACTGGAACCACCACTGCCTAAACCAACTCCAACCTTCCCTGATCTTCCAGGCCTTCCATATCTTCTTCTTTTGAGGGCTCTTCTCCGTCCAGGTCATTTTAAGATCTATTTTCCATGTGCGTTATTCCCACCATTTTTTATGTGACAAAGAGGGAGAACTAGCTATTAGATTTCAGTTTTTCAGAAGTCTTTTTGATCAAATTATTTACTTCTACCTTCTTTTTTTGCTTTTGAACCATATGTATGAACAACCTTTTAACTATCAATGAAAAATATATGTTTTGTTTCAAAATTATCTATTACTTAATGGACAAATTAAGGGGAGCTTTGTAACAAAATCCCTTAGATAATAATCATCAAAATCAAATTAAAAATCTAATTAACATGTTTTTCATAAGCAAAAAATGGGAGATTGTTGAGGCAAAATCCCAAATCAATATTTTGAAGATAATCAAACAAAGTTAATTGATTTCTAATTATGATTCTAAATTACGTTGCTATTTAACTTTTGCTTTTGAGTGTACTATTTGAAGATAGGTAATAATATAACAACACATGATCATTTTGATGAAAACAAGACCATTCTGGTTCATAAAAATATCAGTCTTGACAAACCAAGATCATTCTGGCTTTTGACAGCATTCAAACAAGACAAACCAAGGTCATTCTCGTTTGCGAAAGTATCATCTTTTTTACACAAGATTATTCTGGACAATTTGTTCTAAAAATGAAATGAATCAAATCCCAGATTTCAAGTATATTAAACATCAAGGCAACTCAGAACCATGATCAAGCACACAATATTAAAAGAAGCAAAACAAGATCAAGAATCATAACAAGATCAACCTCCAAGATCAATGGCTTATGGAACAAGTACAACTAGGACATGAAGGATAAATAGGACACTGATGACGCATCTCTGTAGAAAGACAACTTGCGTACAAAGCAGAAAAAGACTGACACCAAACAATTGTCAATAGCTCTCAGTCTTGCACTTACTCAATACAGAAACAAATAACATTCAGGTTATAAAGCATAAACGTTCTTGATCAAATAGAACACGTGTCTATTACAAGATCAATAGCTGGATTACTAACGGATACATGAGTTGTCATCAACCTTCATCACACCTATAAAAGGAATCTCAAGGTCGAGTTAACAACTAAGAGTTTTAAGTGTAAGCAATTAATCACTGAAACAATCATACTTAAGAAACCTAAACTCTTTAATCAAGTAAAATCTCCAATTATTTTTCACTAGATTCAAGGATCTTTCTACTGAGTTTTCTGCTAAAATCAAACTCAAACAAATGTTGAGTAGATTCTGATTTATTAACCTTCTTTCAATATTTCATTTGAAACTCAATACTATATTTTTAAAGATAGTTTGAGTGGTTTGTAAAAATCCTTTTTGTTATTAAAATGTGACTTGTAAAAACCCTTTCTAGACTAAAAGTTAATTGTAGGAAATCCTTTCAAGGTCAAAAGGTGAATATTGTAATTGATCTAGAGTGATGAAGAAACTTTGTGTGAAAAGCAAGAACATTCTTGTTTAAGCACGTTAGTGGAAAAACTCACAATTGTGAGGGTTGGACGTAGCCCACCTTGGGTGAACCGGGATACATATGATTCTCTTCTCCTTATCTTTAACTATATCCCACTCATTAAGCACAAATCACGTAGAAATAATTTATTTTGATCTCACTAACAAAAAACGTTCTGCATTTGTTATTTTTAAAACAAAGATTAATCTTTAGTTAGCTTAAATTAAAAACAGGAATTAATTTTTAAAAGGGAATCGCAATTCAAACTCCCTTCATTGTAATTGACACTGTTACTTCAAGTATGTGCATTTTATTCTTAACATCTATTTTATTTTTTAATATAAATAAATGTATCTCCATATGTATCTCTGGAAAAAAAATTTTGAGCATATATATACAAACAATGTGAACATGCTAAATTTTTTTGAACGTGATATATTGTTTAAACAACCATATATATGCTAATTTATATTTTAACAAATAAAATTGACTGTAAAATACGAGACACAAAATAAGAATGAGTTGCTAATTTTATTTACAAATAAAACTGACAGTTAGAGGAGTTGGTTGTAAAATAGGATGAAGTTTGCTAACTTATTTGTAATAGGTGCATAATAGGATGAAGTTGTTAACAAAATAGAATAAAATTGTTCATTTATTTGCAATCCAAAATAGGATAAAGTCGTTAAAAAAATAAGATAAAGTTGCTAATTTATATGCAATTGCAAAATAGAAGGGAGTTGCTAAAATATTATAGCACTTTTTTTTTGACACTTCTGCCGCATTATCTTTGATGTACTTTTGTTTTCATTGGATGTATTTAATTTAATTTGATTAATATAATTTAGTTTTTCTTCTTCTTTTTATTATATTTTATTTATTAATTTAACGTTTGTTCGTTTTTTTAAAAAAAATAAAAAATAATACAATACATGTTGCATCCCCTTATGTCATTGCTTTACTATCTCTAAAGGTAAAAAAAATTTAGACATTTTCATATATAAATTTAAAGTATGATATATTAAAAAAAATTTATTAAAAAAGGATATAGTTGGAAGGTATCCTAAAATTTACCATAGAATACTATTTTTTCAAATTTTTAGAATTTTTTCACCTATATCTAGGGAATAGGACATCTCCGTATGTTAGGGTATATTAAAAATTTTGTATCAAAGGAGGATATAGATGAGGAAAAATCCAAATTTTTACCTGTCTAAATTTTCAAGTTAAAATTGGCAATTTGCATTGCACTCAAAATTATTAGGATCTGTTTGAAACATTTTTGTATTTTAGTTTTTAAAAAATATTTTATAAATTTAATTTTAAAAATTGTTTTAAAGAATAGAGTTAAAGAAAAAACTTGTTTGAGATACTTGTTTTTAAAAACAATTTTAGAGATGAAAAAAATAAAAAACTTATTTGATAATCTAAATTTTTAAAACAGTTTTTTATTAGAGAATTAAAAAAAACTGAAAATTGAAAAGTAAAATACCATTTAACTGTTTTATTTTTTTAGTTTTAAAAAGTATAATATTAAAAATAGTTTTACAAAATAATTTCTAAAAATAAGTAATCCAAACAAATTTTTTAGTTTTTAAATTTAAAAAAACTAAAATAGAGTTTTTGAGAAGAGAATCAATGAAGCCCTTAATCTCTAACATTTTTTTTCCCACAATTGCATAATTTTTCTCTTTCTCTCACATGATTTCAATATTGTTTTTCTTATATGTTTTGATATAATGCATTTTCTTGTTATTTTAAAAACAAATATTTTTTGCATGATTAACATGGAGTCAAAATAATTTGATTTTAATTTAATTAATTAAATAATTTTATTTCACCAATATTGTGTCTATTGAATATCTTTATGTTTTAATATGTTCATGAAAGTATTATGAAGAAGAGTGGCGTATCATAAAAAATGTTGATTGACATGTTTATGTAAGATTATCATGAATACCTTAATTTTAGTGTTGATGAAAGATGACAAGGATGAAAAAGATGATGTATTTTTTTATAGGTATGAAGAATTCTAATAATTAATTTTTATTTTATTTTATTAAAAAATTATTAACAATAATTCTATACAAACTTGTCACTCGAAGTTTTATAATGACACAATGCGTTTTTAAAAGATGATTTTGTAAATATATTAAAATATAAAAGACCTAAATGAGAAAACAAATTAGATAAATGATAATACTGTAAATATTTTAAAAGATAAATAATCGAAATAAATAAAAAAAGAAGATAAAACACCTAAGTGTTAAACATAGATAAGATAAAAAAATCCATAGTGTAATTTTGCATATAATTTACTATATAAATCATAAATTATGTAAAAAATTTCACGAGTCAATTTGATAAAAATTGGTATTTCACACTTAAAAAAAAATACAAAATTTAGTTTTTTTTTTAATATTTATTTTAAACTACTTAAAATTTAATTTACAAGAGATTAATAAAAAAAAAACAACATTTGTTAAGATTAAACAAATAAAATTAGAATTTAAAACTCGAAATGATAGTCCAATCTATATTTCAAATTACCTTTCAATTGTATATTATTATATATTATATATAAATATAGGCATTGATAGATATAAACCTAGATTTTCTTATAAAAAAAGATAAACCAAGATTTATTTTAAATAATTAAAAAGATACATTTTTTTTTTTACAAATATTATATTTTTCTTTGGTATTCAATCGAAGTTGAAGTGAACCTCTTCAACAAGTAACAACAGTTAAATAGCTTGTTTCGTACCAGCGAGTCTTCTATTAGTCTTTACTTTACCCACTTCAAACTACAATCGAAATCCCCCAAAACTGCTCCAACATGAAGATCACTGTCATGACTTCCGGTGAACAAATTCTCACCTTGGATGTCGATCCCAACGAATCTGTATTCATCAAGCTTCTTTTATTTTCTCTTTAAATCTTAAAAAAAATAAATTTTTTATCATCACTGATTTTAATTTGCCCCTTTTATTTGATATAGGTGGAAAACGTTAAGGCATTACTTGAGGTTGAGGTGAGTGAGTTCCCTAATATCCATCTCGTTTCCCCTCTAAAATAAACAATTTTTTTTTATTAAAAAGTTTATTTTTTGTCAATTTTATTCAATTCTAATGTTGATGCCAATTATGGGTCATACGGTTTTATATTAAAACCTAGAAATAAAATCCTATATGAGATTATGTTTTTCATCATGTTGGTGGTTGGTTGATTCATGTGTTTATTAAATTTTAGATGACAAATGTTGGATCTGATATGGTTTTAATTTGTGTCTTTCTTTTTCTTTTAAACTTTTTTTTGGGAGTGTTTGTTGCTAATTTGGTTGGTTTTCTTATCGTGTTTGTTTGTTTGCTAAACTTGTGCTTTTGAATTTGAATAGACGAGTGTGCCTCTTCAGCAACAACAGATTCTGTTCAATGGGAATGAGGTGAGAAATTCTCAGAAGTTGAGTGCCCTCGGTGTTAAGGATGATGATTTGCTAATGATGACGGTCTCTGGCGTTGGTGCTGGTGCTGCTCCTGCTTCTAGGTAAACATTTTTCATTCATGTTAGTTGCATTGCATCCTTGTGAGATAATGCATTGTTTACCGGGATTCTCAAATCAGTATATTCCCTCGTCCTCTTTATGATTCTCCAAAAATATGAGACGGTAGGAATGTCTGCAAGCTGTTTGGTTGTTCTTACATGTTAATTGTGAACTAACCTAGTTAGACATGATATACTTTAGTTTAAACATTAAGAATACCAAGATTATCTTGTTAGTTGATGTGATCAATTGATATTTTGCCAGTCATATAATTAGTTGAATCACTACAATGTTCAATATGTGACTGGACAAAATCCAGGTTGTAGATCAGCTTGCTCGGTAATCCATCCCTTTTGAAAATATTCTAATCATGTTTGTTCACTAACCTATTAGGCTATTACTCACCAACTTCTTATGCTTTGCCAAATAACTTGAGCTGAATTGGATGCAATTCATATAGGGAATCTGTTAAGAATGTGCATGGATTTGGCAGCGTTGTTAAATAACAGCTATAGCGTTAGCAAAATTTTATCAAATTGCTATTGTTCCGCGATATGTTATTAAGTACAAAATATTGTCAAATAGTAACTATAGCGGCACTACAACGAATCGCTATTATTCGCGATTGACGACACTAGAATTAGGGATATAAGGATGACTTGGTGGTTGAGGTGAAGGAGTTAAAGAGTGGAGTGATAAAGAGGTTCAGAGTTCTATTTCACCCACTAAATAACACTAGCATACTAACATTTGCCATTTAAAAAAAAGTGCATGAATTTGGAAATCAAGTAATACTTTTCCAATTAAGGAGGGGGAAGTATGCAAGGTGCTTAGTTGGTATCCCTTGAAAATGGGCTTATCATTTTTTTTCAAAATTTGAAGACTGTTTCTATAATTTGTTCTGTTTTCTCTTTTTCCACCATCCACGTAATGTGAATAAATGTGAAAATAATTAACGAATAAATAGGGAAATCATTGATTGCTGCAGGACTGGTGGGCTATTGACATGACGCTCCTCTTTCTTTATATATTATATATAAATTTTTGGAAACATGTTATTTTATATTGAAAACTTTAATAACTTGATAACTTTTGTGATGAATTTAAATTATTTCAGTGGATTATCATCTACCAATGATTTGAGCTTCAATACTGATGGATCTGCTGTAAACCCTGGTGCTTTTCAGCAGCACTTTAGACGCGATTCTAATTTGATGGGTCAGCTCTTTCAGGTAAATTGATATTTCTTTTATTACATATGCGGTTCTTAGGCTTAATAAAATTGTTGAAATATATTCCTTCCCTATTGAATAGCTATTTAAATGTAAATGTAATTCAATTTCAAATATTTGATATACTTAGACAGTTTTAGTCATTTTCAATGCTTGCTTGTTATTTGGTTCTTTCTTTTTTGGTATTGGCTATATTCTGACCTAATTTGTAATGGAACATACAGAATGACCCGGAGTTGGCACAAGCTATTCTGGGGAATGATCTCAATAAAATCCAAGAAATTTTACGTTTGCGTCATCGCCAAAGAGATGAATTACGGCGTCAGAAAGAAGAAGAGATGGTAAGTTGACTATATGAATATGATGACTATTGCTTCTCTTCATTTGTCAAGAGGCTCAATTGTATCACTACAAACTGCTTCATCCTTATTCCTTGTGCTTTGTCATTATTCTGTTATATTTTCCTTGTAAATTTATTTGAATTCTTTTTTACAGGCTCTTCTTTTTGCCGATCCTTTTGATGTTGAAGCACAAAGGAAGATTGAAGCTGCCATCCGCCAGGTCACTTTTTTCTCTCGTTTTGTTAAGACATTCAAACAATTTATTAGCCTCCACATAATAGCTTCAGTATTTTTCCTATTTGGCAAACATTTGGCATAATATAAGTTTCACGAGTAATTAGTTGTGATTTATTAGCCTCCGCATAATAGCTTAAGTATTTGTTAATGTTTTTAACCACCCTTTCCCAGTTCACTGTATTGTGGTTGTTTTATTATGAAATAACAGCATTTCAACTATTTTACAGAAAGGAATTGATGAAAATTGGGAAGCTGCACTTGAACATAATCCGGAAGCTTTTGCTAGAGTGGTATATATGATTCTTCAACTTTTTTATTTAATGATAATAGATTTGTTGTTTTTACATAATAAAATCCAAGCTGTAATATTTCAGGTCATGTTGTATGTTGACATGGAGGTTAATGGCGTACCACTGAAGGTAAGAGGCCGATCGCAAGAGCATTCATCTTCAAGTTCAGGGTTTCTTAAGTATATAGGTTAAAGATATTATAATTTCTTTTAGGCATTAATTGAATTTTCGTTGTTTCAGGCATTTGTTGATAGTGGAGCACAGTCGACCATTATATCAAAAAGCTGCGCTGAGCGTTTAGGGTATGCACTTCAGTTTGACTGGAATTTGCTTCCTAGACATCTACAAGACTAAGATATGATTAAGTTTAATATGTAGCATACATGCACACCATTGAATTGAGGCAGTAAAATTTGTCGTAATTGCCTGCATATTATGCTCTTTTTGTGAATTAAGTATAAAACAGTTAGTTTAGAGAAGGATTAAAAGGAAAAGAAATTGCAGTCATTCAAGGAATATTATATATGCCCATCCATTTTTGTAATTGCTGTATAAAAGAGCTTGAAGTATGATTTGAGTTTGTTAAGCCTATGAGCTATGCAATTAAATTGACTAGGGGTAGTTGCAAGCTAAGTTCATGAATGACTTTGAAGATCAGTACTGCTTAAATCTAGCAGATAGACATTAAAGGATCAATCCATTCTGTTATAATAAACTGCATCTTTTATGAAGTTTCATCTCTAAACCGTTGTTAGTTTTTGTATGTCTTTAGGGTCTCTCTCTGGTTATGCTGTGTGTTTTATATTTTTTATATGCAAAAATGTTAGTAGCAGGATCAAACCCTGAACTTCCTAAGTAATACTTCTTCGGTGTCTGAACCAAACCACTAGGCTAATCCTTGGGGGATAATGCTGTGCTTTATATTTTCTGCAGTCACATGTCTAAATAATAGTGCTTGGTGAGTTGCCAGATTTCAGAATATTGAATTATTTTGATGGTTGTATTATGCTGTAGATTGTTGAGACTCTTAGATCAGCGTTATAGAGGAGTGGCTCATGGAGTGGGCCAATCGGAAATATTGGGTCGGATACATGTAGCTCCAATCAAGGTAATGTCTCAACAGATCTTATGGAGAGAGAATTTGCTGTTGCTGAAGTTGTGTGTTTCTTGTTGTTTTTGGGTATTAGTAGATAATTTTAATATCTTTAATCTATTTTGGAGTTCAATCATATTTGGTGTTGTATTTAATTATTTTTTCTTATTTAGGAAGCAAAATTAACAGAAGTCTAAACCTTTTGTTTGATATTACTCACTGATTCAAACTGTATTAATAATATATGCTTTCCTTATGCATATGGATTTATTTCCTGCAGATTGGGAATATATTTTACCCTTGTTCATTCTTAGTTCTGGATTCTCCCAATATGGAGTTTCTCTTTGGTCTGGATATGCTCCGAAAGCATCAGGTACCATCCTCAGTTTCAATCTTGGATATCATCACTTTCTGAAATTACACCATGCTGCTATATTCTTATCAACGTGGTTCATGTCTGCAGTGTATAATTGATTTAAAAGAAAATGTTTTGCGAGTCGGTGGTGGAGAAGTTTCTGTGCCATTTTTGCAAGGTTGGTTATCCTATCTGTGGATTTGCAACGATGACTATTTTTTTCATTATTTTGCATTCGGTTTTCAACACAATTTCCTTGTAGATTTATACTTATATAATTTACCTTCTTTTCTGTTACATTCAGAGAAAGACATACCATCTCGGTTTTTAGATGAGGAAAAGTATTCTAAGGAAGCTTCAAGCTCAGGAAACCCTCTCCCAGTAAGTATACTTTTAACGACATACTTTTCTTAAAGCGACAGTGTTGATGAAAAGAATGATAATGCTGTGCTGTGGCATCGTTTCAGGTTACATCAGGTGGCAATAATCCGTCACAAGGTGGCACGTCTTCTGGTTAGTACTATAGAATTTTTAAATTTGTACTGTGGGCGAAATCATTTTTATTTATTTTGGGATTGAAATATACTGAAAATATTCATTTTGTATTTGTCCTATTTTGGGGTTCATTGGCTAGACTTCCATTAAAATTTCACCATAGAATTTTGTTAGGCTTGCAAATAATCTTAATAATAATTACTCTTTCTAGGATAGTGCTGGTTAGGCCTATTTTTACACTATGTAAATGAGGGAGCAATTTAATTTGTAATTTTTATATAATTATATTTGTTTTGTTTTGTTGCCTATGTGAAATTTCACATTTGTTGAACTGGTCAAATAAGAGCTGTGTTAACAACATACTTGATTGTTATTGTTTACTTATTTTTCAGGAGGAGCTTCTGATGACAGGTCTAAGGTATGCTGTTAAATATCCACAATTGTTTCATCTTTGTATTTTATTAGCCTTTTCAGATTTTGTACTTAATTGGCTATACTTATTGCTTTCATTCCATTTAGAGCTATTGTTTTTTTTAATGAGCACCTGCTTGATCCTCCAAAGATTAGTGTGTTATCATATTAATTTTTTGAAGATCTTAGTCGCTAAATTAAATTTAAAAAGAAACAAATTTGATTGCTATTTTTTTTTTGAAGGACTAGTTTAGAGGTAAAAAATTTTCCAAAAACTGATGTGATGGACGACATGTTGATATTTGAATGATTAAATACATGATTTACTCACAGTGAGGTGTATATATTTTAATGTCGATCAAATTGATCTATAGTGCAAAATATAGTAAGCAGCACGTCAAGATCCAATCTTTACAGTATGTGCAATCCTCTCTGATTTCACATGTTTATTTGCTTACAAAAAAAGAAAAAACAGTACTTCAAGATCCAATCTTTTGAGATTTAAAATGGAAAGCTAGTTTTAAGACTGAATAGTCCTTATTTCACTGTCAAACTTAAACCTCACTTGCTTGTGCTATAAACCTAGGATTTATTTGGCAGAGCTTATTTGAACTTATTTTATGACATAAGTGCTTGTGTTGGTGCTTAGAAGAGTTTCTGAAAATAATTTGTGATACATCGTCACTAAGTTGTTTTTCAGCTTCTTTTTATAAGTTTATTCTGACAGTTCATTGTCATAAGATGTTATCAACTTATACAAAGTTGACCCTATTTCCTTGTTGGTTATAGTAATAACTTTAAACACTTAAAATTAAGATGTGTATCCAAACACTCTCCAAATTCATGATAACTCCACAATTGAAACATGTTTGATGTGTGAACGTGATTTCTTTTTATGATTAATAAATTATTTCACTTTGAATTAGTGTTCCTTGATGTAATCCTTATGGTTAATTTGCTTTGCAGGACTCTGCATTTGAAGCCAAAGTTGCAAAGCTTGTTGAGCTAGGATTTGGAAGAGAAGCAGTTATACAAGCTCTTAAATTATTCAATGGCAATGAGGAACAAGCTGCTGGGTTTCTTTTTGGGGGCTGAAAAATTAATTTGTTACTTGATTTTTATTTTTTGCTAATTTCATTTCAAATTGTAAAAACAAGTTATAGACCTGATGATTACATTTACAGTCCACCGTTCATACTGTAAGGAATGTTTCTATTTGATTGATAAACTAATTTTTTGTTTCTCCGGTGCACTTTGATTAAGGTACCGATAATGAAAGTTTTTTCTCCACTAATAATAATAATAACATTAACCGGGGTATATTAATGTATTTGTATCCCTGCTTTGCTTTCTGGAGCTTTGTATGTTGGTGTATAAAAGTTTCAGTTACTAACAAATATCTCCACTTCAATGGACATGATTCAAGCATGATAGCTGTTGTAGATGGATATTCAATGTTCTGTTTGTTAAGAAAAAAGTAATTTTAATTTCAAATAATTTGGATATTTTCTCTGCTTCAATGGACATGATTCATAGAAATTACTTTTTAATATTTTCTCTGCTCATTAAAATCAAACAAACTATTTCTCAGAAGTTAATGGGTCTGTTTGGCTCTAGCAAAAATTGATTCCAAGTGAATTAATGTTGTAATACTTATTTTTTATTAAAAGTTGAACCTAAAGTTTTATGTTTGACTAAATTTACTTAAAGTGAACAATAAGTGAAAAATTTTATGTTTGACTAAAAAGTGAACAATAAGTTTGAAGTGAAGTGTTTCTTCTGGGTGGCCATGAGTTTTGGTTTTTCATTTTGAAAGTCAAATTTTAAATCAAAATATGTTTGGATAACATGGGTTGAATTGGTTTTTTATTTAATTTCAAAATAGTTTTTCTTAAATAATCAAAACTAAAAAAATAAGTTTTATAATTCTTGTTTTTGTTTTGAAATTAATATATTATCACTAAGCATTACTCCAACTACCACTGACCACCACCTCCGACAATCATCTCCGACAATCATCTCCGATCACCACCACCATCATCAATCCAATTACAATCGACCACCACCACCGACCACCTCCATCATCACCGACCATTCACTTGTGGCCGACACCACAAATCACCCACATGTAACAACCGTCACCATCATCTTTGACCACTACCATCAATTAATCACCCACCTTCGACCACAAACCACCATCTATGACCACCACCGCCACCAACCACCCATTTGCCGCCACCACTGACCGACCATTGTCGCCACCACCAACCAACCATTTCCATTCACCTCCATCATCACCACTCACCTACCTCTGGCCACTGTCAGCACCACCACCATCTCTCACACCTGCCTCCACCACTGTTCATCACTGTAGTCACCGTCGATTATGCTCCAATCATCACCTCCAACTATCAACTATCTTATTTGATCGCCGCAACCATATTTGACAGTAGTGATGGGCGAAGCATGACCAGTTTCGACTACCGCCCCCATCACTGACCACTCACCTCCCACCACCACCCATCATTATAGCCACTATCGGTCATGCTCCGATCTCCACCTCCAACTATCAACTATCTCTTTTGACCAACTATCAACTATCTCTTTTGACCGCTGCAACCATATTCAACAAACTACTGTAATAGTCATCTTTCACCACAAACTACCACTATTACTAAAATTATTATAATTAAATAAATTATAATTTTATAATATTTAAATTATTTTAAAATAATTAAAATTTAATATTTGTGTAGGAAACCAAAAATCACCCATAACATATCCCACCACCGCCCATCATTATAGCCACTATCGATCATGCTCCGATCTCCACCTCCAACTATCAACCATATTCGACAAACTATTGCATTAACCATCTTTCACCACAAACTACCACTATTACTAAAATTATTATAATTAAATAAATTATAATTTTATAATATTTAAATTATTTTAAAATAATTAAAATTTAATATTTATCTTCGAAACCAAAAATCACCCGAAATTATTATAATTAAATAAATTATAATTTTATAATATTTAAATTATTTTAAAATAATTAAAATTTAATATTTATATTTGAAACCAAAAATCACCCAGAACATATCTAAGTATTTTTTCACTACGTGGAAAATTTAAATTCCTTCAAATCTTAGTTTGAAGTCGTAATTTATCTATCTCGGAGACAAAAGTCTATTCAAAAACATCTAAGCACTACGATCAAAATTAACTTGATGTTTAAAATCTTAGTCTCACAAAAGCGAATATTTGCACTTAAAGTAATCTCTTATTATAATCAGATATCAATTTTTCAAAACCTGATTATTTCTTTTAAAAAGTGCATTTTTTTTCATACTTTTATTTTAATCTTTCGTTTTTGAGGTTGTCAATTTTACTGCATGATTTGCTTTTCATCACTTTATTTTCCGTTTGAAATGCATCATTCATCGACGACGTTTCCTACTGAAACAAGCCAATAAATATTGGTGAATTTTGGTTGTAGGCATCGGTGAGAACCCCCTATCACATTTACGAAAAATCTTATTCAGAACTACTAAAACACTACTCTCTCATCACTATTATTAAATCTTGATTACTATTATACAAAAAAAATTAATTACTTTTTAAAATTTATTAATATTAGTGACGAGAGATTGCAGAAAGAATTATTTAAGGAGGAAGAAATATTTAAGTCACTGTGTGAGAGCCTCAAATCCTTAGCACCTAGATATATAGTTATTTTAGTCTAGAATACAACCACTTATACATTTTACCACTGTTCTCCCTTTTCCAAAAAGGGAAAAATAATTGTCAATCGAAGACAGAATATAGAACAAAATTTGATATTTGTGTAACAATCACTCAGCAAACACTCATAAATAACTATAATTCTTCACTATAAGATCAAAACCTCTCTGCCAGCCTAGCAGAGACCGCTCTCAATTTGGAATAGACCTTTCCTGCCGGTGATCCCATAATTAGGTAACAAAGAGAATCCCTAGCAATCTTGATGTTTGCAAAAGATCCCAGAATGTGGATTTTGGTGTCAGCAATCACAATTCTTGTCTTGGATGCATTCTCAATTGCAAACTTGGTTTTACCACCTTTTCCAGACAATCTTCCAATAGCACGGGACAAGTGATCACCTCGAAGTGTCTTAACATCCTTGATTTCAAAGGACTCGACATAGAGCTCATCCAAACGCAGAAGGGCAATAGCATCTATGACATCAAAACCCAACATGAAAGCATGGACAAAATCAGCACATTTTTGCAGGTTACTGATGTCAGGTGTATCATGCCTTGTCTTCAGCTCAACTTTTCGAGCCTTCAAGTTCATTCGGAGGTCAATTTTCATCTGCTCATATACAGGAGTATAGATGTCCATCCAAGCTTTCTTGAGAGGTGTATAACGATGTGGTGGAACTGATACCTTGCGGAACTGAACTTGACCACTAGACATCTCATGAGGTTTAAGAGGCTCAAACTTCGGCTTTGGAGGCAATACTTTTTGTTCAGATGTGACAACGTCAACTTCCATTGAAGAAGATGCCTCGTTTGACTGCATTTTGCCACTGTTAAAAGAGCACCAAAAAAGATGTAATGTTAATCAGCAAAACCAACTCCCTAAGTAGTTCTAGTAAACAGAGAACATAGTGAAAATTCAATGATACAGTAAACAGACTCCTACTACTACTACTTGCATGTTAGTATACACCTCTAAAATATGCTTAAAAAAAGAAGCAGTTTGGGGTAGCTTTTCTTTAACATAATTTTCAACAGATTCTTTCTTTTAAATTATTTTCATTACAGTAAACAAACACAATAACTTTTGTTTTCCTTAAAAATCCCAAATACATAATATCTAAATTATAGAATCACTTTTGCTTAGAATCTATAACAAACAGGTCTAAATCTTATACTAAGATATCAAAAAATACGTTTAACCCAATTTATAATTTTTGAAGCACAAGACTTTTTCAGAAACCAGCATCAATTCAGATTCTATTAACAGAATATATAGAAATATAGAGACAACACAGTAACAGAATTACATAAAAAACACGGATTCACAACGAAAATAACACAGCACATTTGGGAACTCAAAGCAAATCCTACATCAAAATTAATAGAACAATGTAGTGTGAATTTCATCAAACATATACTATGCAAATTTTTAAAATCATCACAAGTAGAGGGGAGAAAAATCGAAAGTAAAACCTGAATAAACTTAATCGGTGATTTAGGTTGACGAATACCGACGCCGACTGCGATTCACGGCGAGTCCTTTGCTTTTTCAAAGGCGAATTGATTTTACTTCAAAACAAGGCAAAGCAGCAGAGAGGTTTGGTTGTTTAACTAGGGTTTTATAAAAAGCAAGTGAATTGGGCTTGGATTGTTTATAGGGTTTATAAGGCTTGTTAAAAACCAAGTGAATTGGGCTTGAGTTTGACTTTTTGTAATGCAATTGTCATTGAACAGTTGAAACACTTCGATAAATCAAAGTTTGAATTTTCAAAAAGATAATATAGAATTTCGTAGGAATAAAAGAAAATATAAGAGATTTCATTGATTTTCTCGGTTAATTTATTAGAATAACCCATTTTTTATAAAGTAACCCTAATGCCCTACAATAAAAAAAATATGAAAATAATCGTCAACTATATGAAAAGAATTTTTTTTTTAACAAGAGGTTGGATCTCGAATATGCAATTATCTGCACATTTAAAATTTTTTTCTTTCTTTTAATAATTGAATTATTTATTATTTAATAAATTAAAAATAATTAAAAAACAAAATACTATTAATAAAATAAAATACATTAAATTGAAGAAAAAAAATGAATAGGTGTGTCATTTAATTATATTATTGGCTAAATAGCACCTGTGGTCCCTTAACTTAATTTCAGTTAACGTTTTAGTATTTTATCTTTTTTTTTTTTCCGATTTGGTCCTTTATTTTAATTTTAAGTAACAATTTAATCCTTTATGTTTTAAAATGTCAACAATATTATCTTTTTTTACAAAAATTCAAAAAATTCATCAAAAATTTCAATCAAAACCCATAAAATTAATTATATTCTTTAATATAATACAAATTTCATCAAATTCATAACTCAAATCTTCAAATAAACTCATACAAAAATTTCATCAAATTTCATTTTTTATTTGATATTGTTAGAAATGGAAATATGAGTTTATTTGAATATTTGAGTTTCGAATTTGATGAAATTTGTATTATATTGAATAATACAAATAATTTTATGGGTTTTGGTTGAAAATTTTGAATTTTTGTAAAAAAAAAAGGATAACATTGTTGACATTTTAAAACATAAAGGATCAAATTGTTACTTAAAATTAAAATAAATGACCAAATTGAAAAGAAAAAAAAGATAAATGACTAAAACGTTAACTGAAATTAACTTAAGGAACCACGAGTGTTATTTAGCCTATATTATTTTAACAACTCTTCTTATTTAGATAAATTTATATTAGGCTAAATAGCAACCGTGGTCCTTTATTTTTTTTTCTTTTTGATTTGGTCCTTTATTTTAATTTTAAGTGACAATTTGATCTTTTATGTTTTAAAATGTCAACAATATAATCCTTTTTTTTTACAAAAATTCATCAAAATTTTCAACCAAAACCCATAAAATTAATTATATTCTTTTATATAATATAAATTTCATCAGATTTGTAACTCAAATCTACAAATAAACTCACATTTTCATTCTTTATTTCACTTAAAATTAAAATAAATGACCAAATCGGAGAAAAAAAGATAAAGAACTAAAACGTTAACTGAAATTAAGTTAAGGGACCACGGGTGCTATTTAGCCTTTATATTATTATAACAACTCTAACTTATTTTGCATATAAATTAGCCCTTTAATTATGTTTTGTTAACAACTTCCTCCTATTTTTTCTCCGGATCTAATAAATAAATAAAAATAATTATAATTAAAAAAAATAAATTATATTAATAACATGAAACAAAATACATTAAATAGAAGAAAAAAATACATTAGATTGAAGAAAAAAAATACATCAAATTTAAATTAATAATGTCCACCTAAATGATCTTTAATTCTACATTTAGGATGTCGTTGAACTGGTTAAGCTCTTTGAACGGGTTGAAGTTGTTCCGATTGATTCCCATTTTGATCATTATCTTTGTTATAATTTGAAGGTGGAATAGAATCACAAGGATTCCTACGGCACCATCTACAACCATTGATTAATTATATTCAACGAACGAGATTAAATTTTTAATAGAATAATTTGATATGTTGAAACCAAATCACAAGGATTCGTACTGTACCATCCACAGCCGTTAGCATTTGATTAATTATATTCAGCCAACAAGATCACATTGTAAAATTAATAATTAAAACTTTTGATTTAAAGATTATATGAAATCATTGCACAATCACTTCTAAGTTCTTCCTAGAAAACTTCTCATGTTTCTCTAGCTATGCTTCACTACAAGTGGACTCATAAGTTTGTGTCTTCCATCAAACCACCACAAGTGACCAAACACATAACCTAATGTTGGTTTGGTTACTTTCAAAACAACCTTGAATGTCTTCTTTTCACCAACTTGATTAAATGCTAAGGATCTTGGCTTAACCAAAACAGAAATTCCATAAGGTGCCTTCACATGCACATGATATGTACTTGGTGACCCAACATTTGTAACTCTACGAGTAACAATTAGTACAGAGTGTAATTTTCCTAGATTGGGCACTGTGATTGAAGGATAGTTAAAATCTAACATGTTATAAGACTTTGGACAAGTGCGAGGCCTCTTAGAAAATATTTTCATGTTTGTTTGGTTGTAACCACGAGAACATGATAGGAAGTTCAAGTAATCAATGATGTTTAGATCATAGACAAGTCCAGGGTCCATAGAAAGTTCTGGTTGTATGTGTCCTGCACCATAGCCAAATGGTGTTGCATCTTCCTTATTAGATTGATCTCTAATTGGTCTCTCATTGGTGTCTAGTATTTTTGCTGAAATGGAAGTGCATAAATTTTTTTCAAGTTAGATTCAATGTTTTTCATGTATGCACTTGTTAAACGTTAATAATGATGAATTAATTATTGGTTTATAATGGAGTAAATATTCAATTTGGTCATTGAAATAGTAGGATTGTTTCAACCTAGTCCGTCATATTATCAATATTTTAAAATGATTTCAAAAGTTGCATAATCAAGTTCCTCATTGAAACTCTAAAATAACTTGGTGTTGCTGGCATACCTTATGCCTGTTTAATAATATATTTTTTGGCTTATTCAAAAAAACAATTTGTCCCCTCGTCTATATCTGCAATCAAATGCATTCATAACAATAATATTATTCATCCTTCACATTATCAATTTAATACTATTATAATTCTTGCACTATGACGGAGGGACGAACTTGATTAATATTTTATGATTCTAGAGACCATTTTAAAATATTGATAATGTAATTGATTGAGTTGACCCAGTCTACACTTTCAATGACTATATTGGGTATTTACTCTTTTCAATGTATGCCACATATATATATTATTGAATCAATTTCTAATTCATTAACTAACTGATACAATATTTTTAACATGTGTATTTTATTGGAAGGTCTTAAATGTAGGAATAACCAAGCTGTAAACAAAATATAGTATATTTTGTGCTATGTTAAGAAAACTTATGTAATGGATATTTATTTACCTGTAGTCATGACTGCAGATTTAAAGGCTGCAGGACTCCAATGGGGATAGAGTGTTTTGAGAAGAGCAACAATGGAAGAAACATGAGGGCATGATACAGAAGTTCCTGTCCCTATATTATATGGAATTCGACGATTATCTGATGCGAGACCGGTTGGACTTATGGCCCCTGTGGAAGCATAAAGAATGTCCACACCTGGTGCACTGATATCAGGCTGAAAATCATGAAAACCAAAACTGTAATCTTCAGATTATTATCATGTCAAGATAACAAACACATTAAGGAGTGTACAATGGTGAAACAAAGAGTGGATGAACCTTGAGGATTATTGGTTGGATTGGATTGGGTCCCCTAGATGAGAGTGAAGCTATTACTGGAGATGGTTTTGCTCCCACTTCAGTTTTTGCCTTACTCATGTAAGCTACAGGAGTTCTGTTTGGATTAACAACTTAATTAAATACTTATAGTATAAACATAAAACACTTATTATAAGTGTTTATGTATAAATCATTTCTTTTAAAAAATAAAACAAAGTTAGTTTTTTTTCTTCATATAAATTGTTTTCATAAGCTATTATGGAGAGTTTATGAAAATAAGCTGAAAAAAGTTGATGGATACTTCCTCCACTCCCAAGATACGTCAACTTTTATTTTTACCAATGTTTGTTTATATTTTGGACAGAGAGAGTGTGTCATGAGCTGTTTCAATTAGCTCTATCAAATATGAAAGAGTCTCACAAGTGCTTATGCCCGCATATAAGCTCACATATGTGAATCCAAAAGAATTGAGCAAAAGAGAAAGATGAATTACTTGGTGGCTTTGATGTAGGAACGAACATAATTAGCATCTGTGTAATTGATATGTGAAGTTGGCAACAAATGAGGATATGCAATAATGTCATTACCACGTTGCTTATCATTTCCCAAAATTAGTCCTATTGCGCCACCAGAAACAGCTTCCTCCTCAGCATAATATAATCCATTTATCTCCCTTAGGAGGCAGAACAAGATTTTTCCCTTTACCTTGTTAGGATCAAGAGTTCCTACCATACATATTTGGCTGCCATAAATCATAGAAAAAGTCACATATATATACCATTAAATAATAGTAATTAATACAAACTAGACAATACAGACATAACTATATTATTATAGGCCCTGTTAGGATAAATAGCATATTTAAGTACTTATGTATAAGTTTTTATCCAATAAGTGTTTTTGTATAAGCTATTTCGATAACAAAAGATGAAATAAAGTTAAATTGTTTTAATATAAGCCAGTATTAGTTATTTTCATAATTTATCATTGGGAGTTTATGGAAATAAGATGAAAAAAAGCTTATAAACATGTCATGTCATAAGTTGGTTTTATACGCTATTTAAAACATTCTTACAAATACTTATGTCTTTAGATAAGTTCAAATAAATCAATTAAAATATTTGAACTTACGCATCATCAATTGTTGCATTACCAAGTTTAGCATCTACAGAACTGATCAAAGAGTAGAACTTGTCAGATGGCAAACCTGTTGAAAGACTAACTCCCTGCCATAAAACAAACATGATGTTTATTTTGTTTATGTACAAAATTAGATGCAAATTTAAGCAAATGTTTTAAAAATATATTGGAGATCGAAAGAGTGATACCTCCATATCATAGTTCAACCATAGTTTAATCAGATAGACAAGGTAAAAATGTAAATTAAAATATGTAAAAAATAAAAACCGGTTGAACCAATCATAGTTCAATTCAGTCTGGTTTTTAAAACATTGCTTGAAGCACACTCTAACTTATTACACATAAACAATAAGCCTAAATTGAAATGGAAGGAAAAAAATAATACCATTATGTGTTTGTTGTCACCACCAAGTTGAATATAGTTAACAAACTTTCTATCTATTGTGCTAGCACCAACACTAAACAACCATGGTGCCACATTAGTAACAGTTCCAAATTTTGGTCCTGAATTTCCTCCAGAAGCAACAACTATAACACCATTTTGAATGGCATGGAAGGACCCTATTGAAATTCCATCTTCAAAAAACTCTGGAGGAGTAGTTTTACCAAGAGAGCATGAAATTACATCAACACCATCACTTATAGCATCCTCAAATGCTTCCATGATATCTGCATCAGTGCATTCAATCTGAATTGTCCCAAGCCAGCACACTTTGTAGGCTGCAACATGTGATCTTGGTGATCCACCTTTAGCAGTACCATTTCCAAATCCAAAAACATTTGCTCCTGGAACAAAATTGCCTCCTGCAATTGACAGAGTCGGCGTGCCATGGCCTAATACATCTCGCGCTGTATATTCGGATTGATTCAGCCTGCCAAATTTTGACTCATAACCTTTACTGTAGAATCTTGCTCCTATCAATTTCCTGTGTAATTTTGTACACAATATATATAAATAGAACATTGGAATACAACTCAGGCAAAACATTGTGTTTGGCTCCATTATAGCTTGCTGAAGTGCTGCATGAATTTATCTTTTCAACTTGATCAATATTGTAACTATATAGAAACATATATGGTACGTAAAGTTAAAATAGATGGCATGCATCATGAACAATTAAGATGACTTAAATGTAAATATTGCATTGTATATGTGCCAATACTTGGAATCAATCTATTTAGAGTATATAAAGTACAAGATATATATAACTTTGTTTGTCACTCTATCTTAGAAAGTACATATAATTACAATAACTTCTTAACCATTGTTTTGGGTGACAGATTTTGTTGAAGTTAATAGGTGCAATTTACTTGTTGGGTATGGCTCATAATGATAACTGATAAGTGAGCAGGTCGTTTGGGGAAGCCCTTATGGTACGCTTCTTAAGGATAATCATAATTTGTACCATATTATTTCAATATAAGTCGTAGAGTCTAAACCTTAAGCTTGGAACTAATAGAAAGCTACTGCATTGAAGCTATTTTAGAGTCAAATACGTATGCACTATTGACTGAACTCCGTGATAAAAAATATCATGTGTTCTTTGTTTTGCATTTTCGTATCGTAACTATTTTCTTTTGAACCGGAGTTGTGGTTCTAAGAGTCTTCGAGGTGTAATATGCATTGGTAAGAGTTTAACCTTGTAAATTCAAGAGATAAAGTTTAAAATCTCCTCAAGAGGATGTAAAACAATTTTTAGTATCACTTCATTAAATAATAATTTATCCTTTCCTAGTTTTTATTTATTTATTAAGTCAATTTTGAAGGAGTATGAAGGACAAACCTATTGCAGTGAAAATTATGAAGTTGGCAGATCCCACGCCACCTTGATGGGACAGGACCCATTCCATGATCACTAAAACTTTTAGATTCAGGCCAAACACCTATTCAAGAGTATTCAACAACAAAACAAACAATCTCCAATGATAATATTGACTAATTTAGAAGAAACAAAACAAACATGACATATCATAAAAGCAACACAACATTTTAATATTTAATAGAAATTTGACTTTGAGTGTGTATGAGGATAGTTACAAACTAACCTGTATCAATGTTAGCAATAATTGTACCCTCACCATATCTTGCCTTCTCCCATATGGAGTCTTTGAGAACCACTCCATTATTATTCTCTAGACCAAGAAATTCCCATGATCTTGTGGTTTGTAATTCATGCCCTTTGTTCTCAAACACAGACACTACATTTGGATGTTCTGCACCCACCAAAATAACAACATACTAGTATATACTTATCTTATACACAGAAACAATTAAAAATGAGTCCAAAATAGGAGATGTGATTTTACTTACTTGCAATATTTGCTGCTTCTTCTACTTCAAGTACAGCAGCAAAACCATTGATGTGTTTAATATATGAGTAAAATATTGCTTCCTTAGCCTTCTCATGGCTGTGCAGTGAAGGTGATATTAATATATAGAAAGAGAGTTAATTTAATCTCTCTCATAATAAAATTGTATAAAAGTTTTATTGAATTCCATTAGACTATATTACCTTCCCAAGTGTGAGGCAAGTAAATTGCAATGGGAATTTGTTGCAGACTCTAAATCACTTGCTGAAGGGTTTGGCCCATGAGAATGTGATCCTAAGTACACAATATAAGACTGCAACACATAATTTTATTTTACAAATCATTCAAATGTTTTAAGCATATATGCCTTCATAAACAATATATATTTTGAAATTTAAAAAGAAAAGTATAACATAACATGATCATCAGCAACAAATTGTTGAATGGAAAAAATCAAGCTTGCCTTTTTGAAGGCATGAGAAGATTTCTGCAAGAAAGAACAAAGAAGAAACAATGAGATAAGGTGGAAAATAGAGAAACTCATTATTATGGTACATAAACAAAGTGGTGTGTGGAGAAAGACTAAACTTGTTATTAGTATTGTTCACTAGCTCTTGAAGTAATAAGTCATCATAGCTTGATGGGATCGTTTTCAGTCTGAAAGCAACCTTGGTACAATCAATTAACAAGACTTATATATAGATAACCTTCAAAAGTCCAAACCAATTTTTAAAAATCTCCAAACAGAATAATTAAATTCTACTTTCTCACTCTATCATATATTTGTGCACTTTGGGTAAGTAAATCCTTAAAAGCAGTTATCTTATGTGCCTAATAATTGTTGGTGGCCAAATTTTACAAGCTCTATGATTTTAACTTGTCTATAAACATCCGTGAGTCTATAAGAACTTTTTGTATATAAGTGAAATACCATATAACTTATTTTAATTAAGAAGTTGTTATAAGCTACCAAATTAATAATAATAATAATAATTAAAAAAGTGTGACATATCACAGATGCCATATGCAAACAGAAGATCCTAGTAATATTCCATATATATTCTTGCCAGAGCATAATGCAATTGCTTGTTAAATTCACCTGTTCCTTCTATTTACTCTTCCAAGTTCTAGTTAACTACTTCTGTTGAAGACATGAATTGATGACCATGCCCCAAAGAATCTTGCTGTTAAAGGTGAATTGTTCATCAACCCTTTTTTCTATTCTTCAAAGTTTCAATTGCTTTGTTTTTGTTTTATTTTCTTGTGTTATGCTTGTTGATTTTGTTTTTGATGATAAACTTATGTGGAATTCAAAGTAATCTTTGTTTCCTTTTGTTACATGTTAAGTGAGCAAAACTTTGAGGTATACATGTCAATTACAAGGAAAATTTTTATTTACATATTTAAATGAGTGTGTATCTTTCTTCTTAGCCATTATAGGCGTTTAATTATGTGGGAGACAATGGAATGGTTTTTCTTGCCTTTGATATCTTTATGTGCCATATTAGTATGATATATTAAGGAAAAGTCTTCTTCTCATCATTCCATTCAATTAATTTATTTCACTCCAAAGATACAATTGATATAAAGTGATCAATATAAGTAAGTAATGAGTGTAACATAAGTAATGAAAAAAATTGAAATTACTAATTGTTCAAGAGAGAAAATTCCTTTCCTAATGGAGTTGACTTCCAGGCTCTCACACCTAAATTTTGTTAGGCATAACTAGTTTTTTAAGCCATCAAATGTGGTAATTTTTGCTTTTAGTTGCTTAGAAGTGTTTTTCCGTATCATTTTAATCTATCATTTTTAAAAATGTGTCAACTTTAATCCTGAATTCGGCCTATATAAAAGTTACTGAATCTTAGTTACCTTATATGTGACTGTATATTGTGATTGTATATGGTTGCAAGCAAGAAATTTTGGCATATCTGTGATGGTCTTCTTTAAATCATTATTTGTATTCTCTCATAAAGTCTCATTTATTTAACATCAAGTGCTATGTACACTTTGTTCTCTCTCCATCATTTCGAATTAAAAGTTTGTTTGGTGTCTGACATGCGTCAGACATCGACACAAAATGACGTATGTAGTCACATTCAAACAATTATGTTTTGTTAAATTATAATTGATGTCTATGTAAGTGTCAGTATCGTATTTGTGTTAGTGTATTGTAGATCTCAAGGTTTCACAGTGATGTATAGTAATTTGGTAGACACATTTCAGGTTGCTTTTATATACCTTTTGCATTAGATGCACATCAGAAGACAATCAGAGTTTTGGCCCAATTAAGCTAAAATTATTAGACTATAGTTGATAAATTGAATCTGCAGTAAATTAAGAGAATGATGATTCTTATGAGTCATTACATTGGAAAATAAACTCTTCATCTCAATTTGTCTTATTGATGGTAACATAAATTGGTTCCCCAAAACCATAGGATATCAACTTTTTGCTTTGGATAATGATGTTACTCTAACATGTTTGATTAGCATAAATAGGATCTGAGATTATATCAGATTGTTCTAACTTATAAATAATGTACGAGTACAATACTACAAGGGTTCTCTTTCTTTGATTTTATTAAATATTAAATCTAAAATATAAAATAAAATATTCTCTTAAACACAAATAAAATATAACAATAAAGTATATCATAATTCATAAATCATTTACATTCACAAATATATGTTCTGTTTTTTGTTTAATGTACATGTTTCTTTTTGTAGAAAATACTACCTTGTGGTATATGTTTTTAAAAGCATAACATAAATATGTACAAGGAAATCAGGAAAAAAAATGCAATTGAGCAAAAGAATTAAGTTCATAAAGCAAATCAATCCTTCATAAAAAATTCAAATAATCTATTTCTTAGGCATATAAGACCAAGCCTTCTTAATTATCTTTCTTTGAAGTTGCAAGATCTTTAGAATCCTTTCCAAGCACCAAGAACTTCATGGAAGACTTCAGCAATGAGATCCCTATCTGCATTTTGAAGAAATGTACTGAAATCATCCCGAATTTCAAATATTTTACCAAATTTAACAAGATATTTGATACAGTCCATCTTCAGTTTTGTCAACCGATACAGCGATGCATGTTGAAGCCTCTCAAGTACATTTTTCGAATCGATATCTTCTAGCAGACTCTCATGGATGGCCTCTCTCAAATCAGATATGTCGTACTTGTCAGCCGCGTGCAGAAGGGCCAACCTATGTGTCATAAACTCTTCATTTTTTATGATCCCATAAAGATAATTGAGAAACGCCTGACACGTTTCGATTGACATGTCTGTGATGTTTATGGTCGACAACTCTTTCTCTTTAAGATCATGTGAGAACATGCTGCAGAAAACAGGCGACCGAACAGCAAGAACAGCTCGATGAGCTCCTATACTTCCATTTGAAGCGTTGATGGTGATGTCTGTGTGAATTCCTTCTGCTAGCATTGTACCAAGTGACCTTAGAGCTTTTGCATTTGATTTGTCTTGAGTAAATCCTTCACCAGCCCATATAGAACAAGGTTCTCCACCCTTAAATAATGTATTGAAAAAATAACATTTCAAACAAGGTAAGGTATCATGTATTCTCAAAAAGTACCAATTCAATATGATGTTGTCATATATTAACTTTATAATGAATCCCTCACTAGTTGGTCACAGTAGAAATGAATTTGGATTACGTGCAGTCAACATCCCGTGCATTCATGCACGTAGGACATCAATGGTCGTTGGGATCAATATCAGACGGTATGGAAAACATGCAGATTTTGATTATTTTTTAAATCTAAAATACCGAGTTTGAAATATGGAATTCCTGATCTTGATCCAACGACCACCGATAGCCTGGCTGCATGAATGCACATGATTCCAATGATCTTATACACAAACAAACTTTACCAACAATGTCAAAGATTCAAATCCTAGTTTCATTACTAAGGAGAGAGCTTTACCTAAGCAACCCTTGACTTGAGGGTTAATGTTTCTACAACTATGTTGCTATGCTTATCAAGATAATCAAACCTGCCCTATTTGGTGTACTAATCTATTATCATTAATCATTCTGTTTCATCATTAGTGATTATGAACAAAGGAGTTAATTAAATGATCATATGATTATAAAAGTGGATTAGTACTAAATCCAATTATTACTGAAAATTGATTTCAGATAAACTGTCACAATGCAATTGTCCCTAAATGATTATCATCATTTGCAATGAATACCACAGAAAATCAATAATAAAGAGATACTCTATGTATTGAGCATTTACGTTTGGTGTTGCAATCTTCAAATCAAGGAAATCAACATCAATAATGAATTTGCCAGACAGTGGAACCTCAATTGACCAAACAAAATCCTCATTGCTCCTGATCACTTTGTCCTTGATCTCTACATCATATCAAAAAACAGAAATTAATCAACACAAGAAATTGTTGAAAAAAACATAATGAACTTCACAATTTTTTGTGTTAGAAATTATTGTGTAAAATTTGTTATGAGCACAACAACATAAAACTACATGCCAGAAAAACCAAAGATTAATCATTTTCTATCCACAAGAAAAATAAAGATAAAAAAATGAAAAACTCAGAATTTTGATGACCTGGATGTGTGAGAGCTTTGCGATCTCCAACAGCAGAACTCACCACACGCATAATAAAAGAAGCAATTGGAGGATTGTCCCTTGTGACATTGGATATTTCAGGAAACAATTTAACAAACACAACCTTGTGTTTCTCCACAGACAAATACCTTCATTTCACACAAAACATAACATAGTAAGCAAAACTCACTCTAAAATCCAATCCCTCCTCATAAAAAACTAAATTAAAAAAAAAAGGGTCTTGCAAAAAACCAAACTTTATCATATAACAAACATGTTATAACATATTAAAAGCTATTTAGCCATATGGGTTGCTTCTATTTTTCATTAATCAACCACGCAACAGTTTGTGAGAATCACGGTGCACCATCATGATTTTGGCAAAAGTTATATTTTGAAGATTAAACAAAATCACGGTGTCATCGTGATTCAAAACATGCAACAGTGATCTTGTCAAAATCATTGTGATTTCAAACATGCACTTAATAAGTGTCCTACATTAAAAATTGAAAAAGTTTTTTATTTTTTTGAGAGAGAGAGACCAATTCCAGTTTCCAATCTTGAAAGGATCTGATTTGCGATAAGTGCAAGAAGCCAAGTTTTCGATTCTCCATTGAGCAAGACGTGGAGTTGTTTCAACTTTGTAAACAGAATCACTCATTCTATTAGGAAATGAAAGTGCTGCTGTGATTTCATGGATGCAATCCAATATACCTTCCAACAAATACTCTCCCGGCTTTCCCAGGTTGACTCTTTCTTCCACAATACTCGTTTTTCTTCATAAATCTCTCTCTCTCTCTCTCTCTCTCTCTTCTCTATCACTTCATCACTATACTATACTACTAGTTTCTTTTTTTTTTTCCTTATTTATTATTCATAAAAATGAAAAATTTCAATCTTGGGTTTGATTTTTTTGTAAATCTCCTTCAAATGGTTTTGAGAAGCAACAATTTTGGTGTTGCTTACACTCTTTTGTTGATCAAGTTGATTGCTTTTACTCTTTTTTTTTTTGGATAAAAATAAGATTTTTTTTTAGAGAGAGAGAGAGGGAGATTTAGTTTTGTTGGTGTATGGAACAGTTTTATTTTATGTTATTGGTATGGGATGGTGATGTGCCATATGATAGAAATCTATTGGTTGGTTTGGTTTTAGAAGGTTTGGATTGCTTGTGTCGACAGAGAAGAAGTAGTAAAAAGAAGGTGTATGTGTTTGGTTTTTGTATACATTTCATTCATCATTTGTTTGGAAGGGAAAAGAATATTCAATTCAATTTTTTGTGCTTTCAAGCAAAGTATCTTGTTGCTTTTAGATTTTGTGACAAATAATTTTCCTATACTACTCACTTTTTTGTTCATTCATTGGAAAACCAATCCTTTGATCACCTTCTTGATTCTCTCCAAGTGTCCAATACATATTGAGATATTTAATTAATTAATAAACAATCATCTGAGTCCTTTAATAATATGTCACACGGTTTAATTATAGTCACTAAAATATTTTTGAATTTATTTTTTATTAGTCACTTTGAAGCTTAAATATATCTTTTATTAATTTGTTATTTAGGTATGTAAAATAGTTTTAAAGTTTCAATCATTCACATGTTATATTGACGATATTTCAATATTTAGAGATCAAAATAACTATTTATTTTTTAATTAATTAATGTGTGACTCTTTGTACTGATTTAGCATACTTGATGTGTGATCTCTATGGCATGCTGAATCACTGAGTAGCTAGATTCCATTATGGTAACAGTAGAGCTACAATTTGCAAAATGGGCCAGCTCTATTGTAGAGTGATTTGGAAAAAAAAAAAATTTTTGGAGCATCAACCCATTCCTTTTTTCTGGCTGTTGTTGCAAGTGGATGTGTGACTCACTTGCAAGTTGACCTTCTTACCATTAAATTAAATCTAGTTCAACTATATGGTTGAATTTATGCATAAAAAACAAGAATGGCATTAGTGGGTTTATGCCCAATTCTTCACTCATATTTAAACTCACTTTAAGCACTAGTTTGGGTAATATTTATGCAAGAGTTTAGTACTAAGTTTTAAAATTAGTTGGTGTGGTTTGAAAGTGAGTGCATCAAGATTTTTTATTTTAGAGGTTTGCAATAAATGGTGGCCTTATGACGGGATATAACTTATATAAGACTCATAAATATTATGAGTTCTGAATTTGGACAAGTGTACATTTTGCATTAATAATTTAATATATGATTTAAGAGGTTTTCAATTATTGTGTCGCTTGGACCCCTATGATTTTGAGAAATTTTTCTGTGCTTTTCTATTTAATTTTCACCTGTATTAATTATTTTTATATTAACTTGTCTTTATTTAATTTATATTTTTACAATTAAAATAAATATTATTATAATATTAACTAATATTCTTTCTTGAAGAATAGAATTATAAAAATAATATCCATTATCAATAAATTCGATTTCAATTGATCAAATGGTTTATATTTAGACACAAAAGTAGTAATTTTATTATTATTATTATTATTATTATTGTTATTATTATTATTATTATTATTATTGTTATTATTATTATATGTGGAAAAGTGAATTTCTAATTAAAATAAAATACAAAATAAGATTTGAGTATAAAAGAACATCCATCTTAATTAAACTTTACTTACCTCTCATTCAAATTCTAAATCATTATGTATGATTTTTCTTAAAATTAGGAAAGTTAAAATAATATTGTCTTTGTCCTTAAATATAAGTCTCTGTTGAAAATTTTACTCTTATTAAAATAAAATAATTGTATAATTAATGTGTTAATTTCGTATAGAAAAATGACTAAAATGTCATTTGTGCATTGATGTATTCAATAATAACTTTTCATATTACAAGACTAGTACAAATTAGTAATATTAATTAAAATTATATTTAAAAAATAATAATAAATGTATTTAATAAATTAAAAAATAGTTTATATTAAGCAACAGATCTTTTTTTGTCAATGAAAGCTTATAATTAGACTCGGAGGTAATAATAATAATAATAATAATAATAATAATAATAATAATAATAATAATAATAATAATAATAATAATAATAATAATAAAAGGAAATTCAATAATTAATAGACTTAAAAATAGTGAGTTGTTAATTTTGGCTCACACGGATAGGAATCACAGAATGGTCCAATTGACTCGTGTTTTAGGTTGATTTGAGCTATTGTTACATGAAAACATAAACTATGCCATTTTGGTCTCTTGGTTGGTTCACCGATCCCAACTGAACCCATATTTTATGTAATTTTTTCAAGACACATTGTTTAGTAAAAATGCAAATCTAGTCCGGTCCAATAATAAGCCTTAGGTTGGATTGAGAAAAAAAAACAATTTGTGGTCTAATATAAATATCGGTCAATGCAACCTAATTTGTTTTTACATTTTTGTTTAATGAAGTAGGTCATATATTGAGCATGACCTGATTTCACATATCTAAGTGTATCATTGATTTCAAAGGTGGGTTTGCAAAATCTAGGTGAACCATCTTATAAAAGTTATATAGTATAACTTTTATAAAATTACGGTGGTTTTATATAATTTATCAATCTTACTACAAAATTAAATATATATAAAAAAATGTATTTTTTTGTTTAATTATAGTTTTAATTATTTATTTTTATTAATTTATATAATTGATTTTCTATTTTAAAAGTCGATAATTTTGATTTATCTTTTAAATTTTTTAACTAAAAAAATGATAAGTTAATATATTTTAAATGATATGACATACAAATTTATAATATAGAACCATCTAGATACGTTAATTATTTACATGTCATTAATTAAATTATTAAAATAAAAAAATTATAAAATTAAAAAATAAATTTTTAAAAGATTTTATTGCAAATTCATTTATATTAATCATTATTGATCATTATATCATACGTTACATCGTCATTATTAATCAAAAAATTAAAATAAAAAATTAAAATCATTAAATTTTATAATACGGTAAAAATGGGGAAGTACGATGAGTCTTTAATGTGCAATGTTTTTTGAGAGAATCTGATAATGAGAATATTGAATTTTTTTTAGCAATGTTCCGTTTAGATATTGAATATAGGACAAGGGAGATTATGGTGCTGATATTGATTGAATTCTAGACTCAATTGGTTATTACTTCCACTAAAAGTCAACTTAATTTTCTTTAGCTTAAAAAAATAGACAATTGGCTGGTGGAGGGAATGTGGTTATAATTTGTTATTTGTTGCAAACATTTTTTTCTAGCTCGATGGTCCACCATTGCTGAGTTGTCTCGCATAATTCAGGCTAAATAACATCTGTGGTCCCTTAACTTAATTTTAGTTAACGTTTTAGTCTTTTCTTTTTTTCGATTGGGTCCTTTATTTTAATTTTAAGTGAAATAAAGAATGAAAATGTGAGTTTATTTGCATAATTGAGTTACGAATCTGATGAAATTTGTATTATATGAAAGAATATAATTAATTTTATGGGTTTTTGTTGAAATTTTTGATGAATTTTTGTAAAAAAAATGATTATATTGTTGACATTTTAAAACATAAAAGATCAAATTGTCACTTAAAATTAAAATAAAGGACCAAACCGGGAAAAAAAAAAGATAAAGGACTAAAACGTTAACTGAAATTAAGTTAAGGGACCACAGGTGCTATTTAGTCCATAATTTATTATTATTTCTTTTTTTTTTAATGAAAAACAATATAATCATTCATTCAAATCAATATAATACGTTGTATCACAAATTCAATCTTGCAAAAAAAAAGAAAAAAGAGTAAATCTAAGAACATACTTGCAACGTTAAAGTTGATAGGATAAAATGACATAATGTCTATAAATAATGAACAAAATCAAAGTGATTGTCTTTGGATCTGCAATATTGACAGTTTAGTTATTGGTTGAATCAGTAATTTATAAAAGTTGATTTGTCAATCAAAATCAAACAAACATTACAATAAGATGAGAAATCAAACAAATATTGCACCAAGACAGAAAATCAAACAGTGTCGATTTGAGACGACAAAATCACAACAACAAAAAATCACAAAAGAAAATTTTAGTTTGTGTAGAAACCACTTATTTAGATTAAAACAAGAAAAAAGAAGCACGAGAGTGATTCCAGCTTAAAAAATGAGTAAAAACCATTCATTTTCAGAGTTAATGAATACGAAGATAAATTTAGAGAATGTGAAGTTATCTCACATAATTTATTGACGAGCACAAATTATACAATTGAAGAGATAAAATATGAATGCTAGCTGATAAATGCCTTCAGTTTGGTTCTCCACCCATACTAATAGTGTAATACACATTTATAGCAAAACAAAAAAGAGTAAATCATAAAATTAGTATATGATTTTATAGGATGTTTTTAAATAGATCTATAAGATTATGAATATTTTAAAAAGATATCGGACTCTGTTAGATTTTACTCATATTAGCTATTGTAAAAATATGTTATAGATTAAATTGATAGTAAGTGATTAAATATAAAGACTAAATGAATACTATGTTGTTAAAATAAATGGTATGATTGATATTAAATGGTTAAATATAAAGATAAACTACACAGTATGATAAGATAAAGCCCTTTTTAAAATATTCATAATCTCAATAAATGATTTAAGAGTACTTTACAAAATTAAGGATTAATTTGATAGATTATAACATTAATTCTATCCAAAATCTACTAATTCTACCACTACTTTTTTTTTATAATTTCCCAATTATACATGTCTATCACTCCAACACCTTACCACTTGAGAAATTTATGTCAACAAACTTGAAACAAAACATATTAATTTATTGTTATATATGCCAAGTGTAAGAAAAATTTAAAACCAACAGGGGCTGGAGCCCTGCTTCTAAATTGAACGCCATTGTTGAAGATTGCATAATTTTATTTTTTAATTATTATATAAATTCGTGTTGAGTATTCAAAGATAAATCAATGAAGCAGTTTATGCTCTTGCTCAGACCACCACATTTCTAATTAATTTTTATATATTTATTGATGTTTTTATTTGTAATTAATTTTTATATATTTATTGATGTTTCTATTTGTATTCAACAAATTATGTACAATTTGTTTTATTATGACTGCACTATTTTATTTTAACGAATACTTGACGATGCTTATGTAAATCATCATCCATTATCGAACGAAGAACCGGAAATATTTTTTACTTAAAAAATAAATAATATTTATTTATTTAAATTGATAAATATATCGATAAAAAATAATATAAATTACAAGTTGTTAAAATTAAAAAAAAAATTGCATTTGCAAAAAAAAATTGATTAAAGTGTTTAAAAGACACACAACTCTAAATCTATGTATAATGTTACGATGTCAAAATAATTGATTATATTTATAAAAAAAAAATAAAAACTAATATCTCATTCTAAATCAAAGAAAATCACAAAATATCCGAGCCCTTATAAAATAAGTAACAATTGTAATAAAAGTGCTTGTATAATTTTCAAAAGAGTATAACTCTGGAATAATTCTTGCATGCTCACAACTAAAACTAAAAATGTAAATAATTTAGAAACACAGAAAAATATCAATCATTTAACTTTTTCAATAATAATAAATTTATGGCTGTGTCTACATAAGTATTTTGTAAAAAAAAAAACACAAACAAAAACATAAAGCAAATGTCAGAAGTGGGATTTGAACCCACGCTCTCTCACGAGAACCAGAACTTGAGTCTGGCGCCTTAGACCACTCGGCCATCCTGACCTTTTGATATTATTTGTGTTATATATTATAAAATACTAAACATTCTTTCTTGTTTTGTAACTTAGTATCCCAATATCACTACTACATAACTCATTGGTCCATTATTTTTTGCCCACATCTAAACCATACAAATGGATTGTGTTGCCCAATGACTTCATTCTACTGCATGTTTAAATAAATCAATAAAGTAATTTAGATTATTGGTAATCCAATTTTTCTTTTATTTCCACAATTCAATTTTTCTTTAAGCAATGTATCTTCAATAGTAACAAACAATAGGTATTAGAAAAGTTTTATTTCTTAATGAGTTCACCCGATTCAATTAAAATAGTTTGATTCAAAGTTACTTATGTTAGAATTGCTACTTGTTCTCTTCATTGCGCCCATTCCATTTAAGGTAGTTGCTAGGGTGACGAAGTGTTCTAGTTCCACGTGAAAATGAATGATACAGTGTAGAAGTTTTGGATTTTTATATCTTTTCCACTGAGATTGCAACATAATTAATGTTAATTCATAAAAACAAAAGAACACAAACATAATTTAAGTTTTCAAACCTTATTATTTGTTTTTTTATCTTTTTAAGAATCATCTTTGACTAGCTTATTGTCTCAATCACGAGGACGTGACGAGTGAAACTATGAGCTTCAACTTTTATGAAGGGAGTGTTTCCACCAATTTGTAGCATTAATCCACCATAATGGTTATGAGTCACTTCCATCTCGATTTAATCTAGATAGTTGAGATTCTACTTAAGAACCATTTTATATATTTAGAAAACAAAATTCATATGCTGTTAAATTATTAATGAAATATTCTTTAAAGAAAAAAGTGAAATCATCAACATGGTGGTCATTGCATTACATAGATTTCTCTATTCAAAATTCTCCTAGGCACTTCAGCACTGTACCTTTCTAAGTCATGCCTTGGTATGTCAAAACAATAACTTGGCCTCTGAGCATTTCTGTAAATAACTTGAACTTCCTTCAAAGACTTGGTTTCGGTAGCCTTCTTTTCGAGCATCATGAGATATGGAAGGAGCAATATCCATTGTTCTTCTGAGGGGTTCTGTCAGAGAATATCTATAGTTAGTTTGCGTTGGCCACGATTGCAAAGATTGCAATGGCCTAGTGTGTTGTGTCGTACTGCAAGCAAAATGGTAACAGTCAGCAGAAGAAGCAACTATTCGGGTGTTTCTGTTACATTGTTTAAGTAGTCCCTTGGGATTGTATTGAATCCATTTCTCGAGTCACATTCTGGTCTCACTGGTTCATTCACTTTTGGTAAGTGACTTTGCCGAGGATAATAATTGAGTTGATTCATTTTTGGAAGGAGACTTGTTTGAGGATAATGATAGAGTTGAGGAGTGTTTGGAACGAGATTTGTCTGAGGAAAATTATCGAGTTGATTCATGTTTGGAACGAGACTTGTCCGAGGAAAATGATCGAGTTGATTCATTTTTGGAAAGAGACTTGTTTGAGGATAACAATAAAGTTGAGGAGTGTTTGGAATGAAATTTGTCTGAGAAAAATGATCGAGTTTATTCATTTTTGGAAAAAGACTTGTTTGAGGACAATAATTTAGATCAACTGGAGCTGGTAATCGCTCCATGTACTGAATATCTTGTAATGGAATTCTTGTTCGAGGACGATCATTGAGATCAACAGGAGCTGGAAATTGCTCCATGTTCTTAATCTCTTGAAATGGAAGAATTCCATGTTGTCTAGGAACCTCCATATGATTTCTCCTCAAATGGTTTTTCATACGTCTAGGATTGTATATAAACTTGAACGTGCTGCACTTACCGAGAGGAAACAAGTCATCGCATCGATAGCTATCCCCTCGTTTGTTGTTGTAACCTGGATAATCTTCTTTCTTGAAATCAGCACACTCGATCAATATCAGAAAGCTTTGCTCGGCGAGCTTCTCTATGTTCCAGCTGTCAAAAGGAGGTGTAGTTTTGTGATTGACATGAATTTCACCATTGGCCTTAAGCATGTGACTTGCATTCTTGAAGAAACCAAACACAAGATCCATATGCATCCTATAAATTTACAAGGAAACACAAATCACCAACAATCTGTATGTTAATCATAACTTCAATCTAAAAGCCTTAACTATGATAATAACCAAATAAGATATTTTACATTTTTGAATATGCAAACTAAAAAGTCTGTTCAAACTGAAATCTATTAGAAAACTCACTTGATCATCATCAAGTTATCTTCCTTCTGACGAAAACCTGCATGAGGAAAGTTGAATATAATGCGATCAAACTTCCGCATTTTTAAATCTGGATGAAATTTCATTTGGGTTGCATCCACTCCATGTAATAACAGGTATGCTCCCAGCTTCTGCAATTCAGCTAAATTTGATTTCGCATTCTTGTACTTCTTGATAACCTCATCTACATGAACATGAGGGCATTGATGATAAAAACATGGCCAAAGATTTTGCAGTGTAATGTGACAAAATTTGATGGATAAAAACTGACAAAGTTTTGGGTTTTGAACACAAACAAGTCTATGAAGCCTCATTTTGAGTTTCCTATTTTCACTCCTAGCAAGCAGTTTCAAAACTAGACCACTTTAGATATGAATAGTAAACAACTACAACAAGTACTACCAGAAGAAAAAAAAAACTATCAATCAAAGAAATAAAGAAAAAACCATCCAAGTTCATGCAGACATTCTACTTCTCAAAGCAATCAAAATGCATAATCATTTATGCATCACAAGCCCTCCCACAATTGGGAACAATAGGAAAATAATTGAAAGCTTGAAACAAAAAAGGAAAGGGGCAAATTTCAGAGCAGTTCATTCCTAATGGTTTCCAAACATATAAAATTAAAATACAAAAGGAAAGTCACATTGACTAATCTTAAACAAACTAGGCTCATAAATGGTTATACACAAACAAAATGAAGAAAAACCCCAAATGACAAAATACCTTCTTTTTCAATTTTTACAAACTCATGACTAACTAGTTGTACTAGATTCACAGGGTCTTAACAACTATGTAGCATCTGACACTTCGGATTGAAGACTAGGATGACAATTAGACCCAGACCCAGTGGGTACCTGCAAAAAAAATTACACTTCCAAATTTATTAGTTTAATCCATTTGTAGACATAAAATTTGATTAGATATAATTGATTATTCATCCAAAATTAATAAATAAATATACACCTATTATTATATATATCTACATTATAATAATCTTAACTTTATAGAGTATGAATTTTCTATTTTTGGTAATTAACATGTTATTATTTGTTTTAATATTTTGTTATTTTGATTATTAGTTTAAAGTAATTTTGTTTTTTTAGTGATATGGTTGTTATAGGAGTTGTTAAGATATATTTTTATTAAAGTAATGGGTAATGGGTATAGGTACAGACACTTAAAATAGTACCCACATAAAATAGTACCCACATGACAAGGTACCGGTATTAAAGTTGATAACCATAAAGATAGGGACATATATTTTTTTTAAACTATGAATACGGTATTATACTACCCTACCTATTGCCATTCTTCAACAACACGTGCTGTGTCTACTAAAACAACACCCGACACATAAAACAACACCGACACATATGCCGTATATTCATGTTGTATAGTCCTTTCTTTATCAGTGATTAATGGCATAAAAAAGATAGGGCTAATATAGATAAATAAAAAAACATCACGTATTCAAAACATCAGACATCCAACTCCCAAAATTTCAAAACTTTCACATTAGTAAAGAAAAGAATAAAACAAAAACACATAATCATTTAAGCAACATATAAATAAAGAGAGTGAATGAGAAAGAGAAGAAGCAACCATATATGTCAAGAGAAGAAGCAACCATATTTGAAGCAGAACCAAAAGCTTTGGCTAGTGAAAGTGAGAATGAGAAATCTCCATCACCCACCAACAGTATTTGATGATTGCTACAATAATGTGTCACCCATTTTGGATCTTCTTCTCGATTCCACCATTGTTCTTCTTGAAGTTGCGTGAACCACTGTTTGTTGCAAACCCTTTTCTTTGATTTTAGTGGTCTTTTCTTTGATTTTAGTGGTTTTTTCATGTTTCTTGTTTGAGATTGAGATTGAAAATTCTTTGATTTTAGTGGTTTTTTCATGTTTCTTTTTTGAGATTGAGACTGAGATTGAGATTGAGATTGAAATTTTAGTGGTTTTTTCATGTTTCTTTTTCATGTTTCTTTTTTGAGACTGAATGTTTATATATATATATATATATATATATATATATATATATATATATATATATATAAATTTATATAAAAAAAAATTACCGTTCTTTCTTATTCTTTTTTATTTTATTCTATCGAGAGAAACTTTTTTCAAATTTCATTAATATATGCATTGATTTACGGTAATTTAAGTATCTATCTTCTATACATAATAATATTATATTATTTTCTATCAAGTTTGTTATTTTCTAGCAAGTTTGTTCCATTGTTACTTATTGAGAGATTAATTTTATTTTAAGTTTCTATTAATAATAATTAAATTCTTATTAATTAATAATATATTAATTATTAATATAATTTTTATTTTTAAAAAATCATTGAAAATTGAACATATTAATGTTATTGGTCAACAAAAAATGACATCCAAGGGTGTTAAAACAAATCGTATCATTGCAAACAGCTAATAAATGAGAATGGCAGGGATGACAATTAGACTTAGATCTATCCGCAAAAAAAATCCGTAATGGGTAGGGTAAAAACTCGGCATAATGGATATGGGTATGGGTATGGGGACGAGTAATTACTTGCAAAATTGAACGGGTATGGGTGCGGGTACTATAATACCCACTCCGCACATATATTATTATTATTATTATTATTATTATTATTATTATTATTATTATTATTATTATTATTATTAGTAGTAGTATTAGTAGTAGTATGTAAGTTTGTTTTTTTGTTTTAAATTATTTAGAGATTATTTCTTAGAAATTTTTAAAATATGATTTTTTAACTCTCGTTTGTTTACTATTATAAAAATATGATTTTTTTTGTACAATAATTTTTAACCTGTTTGTATACAATTTTATAAAAATAATTTTTTTAAACTAAAAAATTACCATAAAGTATTCATAAATTACCGTAAAGTATTCATAAATTACCATAAAGTATCCATAAACTAAAAAATTACTGGGAGTGATAGATTTGATATTCTTGGATGGGGAAAACAAATGAAATCAAGTATCCAATTTTGCAAAAAATGGCCAAAGATATTTTGGCTATCCCAATTTCCATAGTTGCTTCATAATCTGCTTTTAGTACTGGTGGTAGGTTGTTGAGTCCTTAACGATCTAGATTTTATGAGGATACTTTGGAGGCACTTATGTGTTCACAAAGTTGGATAAAACATGAAAAACAAGGTAATAATTGTTGCAATATAGTATTTATTCAATTAAATTTGCGTTTAGTTTAACTATTTATTTTCTTTTATGTTTTAGCAACTATATGATATGATTGGACAACTACAATATTTAGAATCGAAAGATAAACGTTTGCAAACTTTTCAAGAATCTAATTCTGATGAAGAGGTAAATAATTGTGATTTTATATTTAAGAGTTTTTTTATATTATTAATCGTGACTTTATAACTATAAATAACTAATATAATACACATATCAATTTTTTTACAAATCTCGAAGAATACCGTCCAAGGACTTGCAACTTCATAAAATATTCTTTCGGAAAACATTATTTTTGATGTATTGATATTTATTGTAGTAATGTACTAATGTTGGATCATGATATATTTTGGATGTTTTGAGTTAGACAATATTTTGGTTTGTAATACTTATAATTTGGATTTAAAATATTTGGGAATTTTTTAAATTTAATCACAAATTATTTATCGATAAATTTTTGTTAAAATGCGGGGTAATGGGTATGGATACAGACAATTAAGTACCCAAATGGCAAGAGTACAGATATTAAAGTTGATATCACGAGTTACAGACACGAACACGAGTATTTTTTTAAATTGCAGGTACGGGGACGGGTACTATACTACCCTATCCATACCCTACCCATTGCCATTCCTAATGGCAGCAAGGAAACAAGTGAGAAATCATAAGTTTTCCATTTCATCTATCTAATGTTTGATTCCATTCATCACCCAATTCAATTAACTCACAAATCAATTCAATCATTTGATCACCATTGTTCAAATTAACTTTTGGAATTTCTAAGTTATCATAGAATCTTTTTACTTGGGAAAAAGAAATTTTTTAATTGTTCACAATTATCTCACCTATCTAGGGTTTGTTGATTATAAATAGGTTTATTATGTATAAATAAGATTCATTTGTTCTTCTGTTTTGTTCAATGATACACACATTTTATTAGATTTTTATGTAAACACATTTTGTTTTATTTTGTTTTAATTGAAAGTTGTATTTTTATTAGGACAACTGCAATTTAAAATCATATTGCTTCCAATTGCATTTTCACTTTATATTCTACTCATATATATATTGCAACATATTAGACGATTTGTTTATGTATTTCTATTTTATCCTTTTAGCCTTTTTGTTGGTTTTAAAAATGATTAATGATTTGTTGTTGAAAAATGATTAGAATGGAACAAAATAAAACATTCTTCGATCTTAACAATATTGAATATATGAAAGCCCATCCTCCCATGTTCCTGTAAAATTGCCTAACTACAAGTGGTAAGTATGAGCAATTATTGATTAATATGGTCTTCTCTAACATAGTATTATTTTTCTTTTCTTTCTATTAACTTATAAGTCTTCTGTTAACATAGTATACATTTATAAGATAAAAGTGAGTTTAGTGAGAATCAACATAGGATTTGATTGTGAAAGGAAAATCAAATGCTTTCTATTATTTAGTGTTTTATGAAAAGTATCATGTTAGGAGTCAGGTGGTGATCCTTTATTAGAAACTCTACTTGCAATACAATGCTTTTTAGAAAACTGAAAGATCATTAGAAAATGGTGTTACTTTATAATGGTTGCTCTTTATTGTCATCGATCTATGAATTTTTTTCTTCCATATTTTGGAATACAAGAGGAAAGCAATTCTTTTTATATAGAAGTTGTTTAATTGATGCCCATTTTCTCCTATGTTTCATGAAATATATATGTATAGAAAGTTTTTGTGTTAATATTTAACTAGAATATAACTCCCGCACTATGCAAATGTGATTTGTAAAAAGAAATTAAAGGTAAATTTTTAAAAAATTTGAAGTTGATATTTATGGTGTATAAATGTATCAATTTGTTAAGAAAAAATTTCAATATTTGTAATTTTTTAATTTACAAGAATTGTGGTTGTATAACAAAAGAATAAATTGAATAGAAACAATTGAAAAGTTTATAATAAAATGAGTGATTTTCACTCTAAAATATATTATTAAAAAAATATAAGTGATTGTTTGTATACACAATTAAAAGATTAAAATAAAATATGAGTGATTTTCACTCTAAAAATATTATTAAAAAAAGATAAGTGATTGTTTGTATACACTTTTTCTTTGTTTTAAACATTCAATCACTATAGAATACTTTATTCCTATAAAAATAAAAAATATATTTTGCAAGTATTGATTTAAGATATATTTGTAAGTATTGATTTAAGATATATTTGTAAGCATTGATTTTTAAATGATCATTATTTTTATTTTTATTTTTATCTTGAGTACAATTATTTCTTTATTCTTTTTTGACTAATTAAATGAACTACTATTTATTATATTTGTATGTTTCATGTCTTATTTTCACTTAAACTTCCGATAACTAATTCTTAATTAGAGGTGTTATGCCATATGTATTTTTCAAAAATATTTTGATTTAATTATCCTCTTTGGAAAGTGTATATAATGAACAAACTCAAAGTACTATTTTTTACGACAAAAACACGAAATAATATTAGGAATGATAAGACATCACTACTTGATTTTGATTATTTTTGCCGTTAATTGAAACTATGATTTGATTTTGATTAAATATTTTCTTTTGTATTAGAAGAATAAAATATGTATCTGAGCATTAATAAGAAAAAAAAAATGAACACAAATTGTATATTACTTTGAAAATATTTAATGTATAATTTAACATTTTTATTTTTTAAAAAATATGCTTTGGTGTTTTGTTTTTTGCAAGGGCTTGCTAATTTAAATGACTGTGATTCAATATTTTTTATTTAGTTTAATTCAAACTTAATTGGATTGTCTGTAGATAAGTTTAATTATTGATTTTTAATATGTGATGGTTATGTTTTTATATATTTTGTGGTAGTTTATAGTTGTTATATTTTATTTATTAAAATGTAATTAAAATATTGTGATGCATTTATATGCAATGAATTAAAAAAGTAAATGAAAATTAAATCAAGTTTGTAATGGGAGTTATATTTTTTATTGTTGGTGTTTTGATTATAAAGATATAGACAAAACATTAGTATAATAGAGAATAAAAAATAAATGAATTCTAGATGTGCTATATCATACTACTAAATGATGTGACAAAATTAGTGTTACATGACATATAAGGATGTGATATGTCAACATAATATTTTGAGAGTTTGTTTTAATAGATTATATTGATAATTTATAAAAGTGGTTTGATTTTTAAAAATAAATCTGAATTGTTTTTACAAAAGAAGATTCAAATTTATCTCTATTCCATTTTATGCGATTATCAGTTTGCGAATTTTTTAGATTGGTTTGGATTGAAAAAAAAGTGTGTTAGCACTTTTTTGCTGTAGATACATGCATAAGTAATTGAAATGTTTCTATTTAATTTCCACTAATATATCTAATCTAATTTTGTTCTTTAAGTCTTTGTTAAAATGATAAAATGATGATATTGTAAGATTAAACATCATGTCTCTAATACAAATTCAGGATTTACAAACTATTTTAAAAAATTACTTAAGTTTTATCGTTATCATACCATACAAAGTTATTTACATATATTAAGAAAACTGATAATTCTTAGTTACTTTTGATATAATTAATAGTAATATTTTTATAATACCTTTATATTTTATACCAGTGAATTTATAATTGAACCAAATAAACCAATATATTTTACATTAGTAATTATTTTTTACTAATGCATTAGTAAATTTATACCATATATATTTAGTATTATATTTATTATGGAAATGGGGTTTTTTTTTTTTTAAATATATTGTTTTAATGGTAAGTTTAATTTTATGACTTGGATTTGATTTCATTATTTATATTTTAAAAACTCAAACTAGTTTTACTCTATAAAACATGTCCAAAATATTGTTAGCCTATCAAATATAGGATTTATACGGTACATGAGTCAATTCGATATATATTTATACATTTAGTTTTTAAAATAATACTTAAATATTTTAAAAAAATTATTTTCTATCATTTATATAATTATAATAATTAAATATTATTTACCAAAAATATCATTGAAATAAAATATAAATTTTTTCTGAATTTTTATCATTCATAATTTAAATATTGAATATTTTTACGATAAATGTAGAAAATTATTATAATACTTATAAACAACAAAATAATTTTTTCAAAAATATAAAGTTTTTTTATTCATAAAAGTAATGTTAATATATTTATTTATAGAAAAATAATTAAAGTAGATATAGAAATATTGAGCAGTCGGCCAGAATTGTAAAAAAGATGGAAATACTACTAGTAATGGTGTCATCATGCAATCGATTGTTAATCTTAAAAATTGGAAAGTGTAATTGTTTATTAATTATTAGGAAATTAGGAAAAGGTTAATCTAGTTTTTCTATTGCATATAGCAAGGTAAAATGAAGGAGTATCATAGCCTTAAATTTTTTGCAATAAGATAGTTAAAAGAAACTTTTTGTTTTTACTAAAATATAATAATAAAAACTAGTCCAAGGTATAGAGACATCAGGAAATAACATTAGGTGACCACAAAGAGAAAACAAACCAGTAGTTCTCCTTTCAATTCCTTTCAAGTTTTAGATATTAAATTCCTTTGTTGCATTTTTCATGTTAAGTGTTTCATCTATATATATATATATATTGAATTTTGAATAGTAATGCTAAATGGAATAATAAAACACTCAAATTGAAGGTCTCATTAAATTGTTTTGGGTATCTTCTGCTTATTTAAAACCTGATTGCTTGACATAAAAATTAAAAAGTTAAGCATGAACTATCTGTTACAATCTCAGCAAGATAAAAAAACTAGTTTGACAGTTGCACAATCTCATTCATTCATCAAATATTAAATACTAAAAAATGTAATGTAACTTCACCAATTTTGATATGATTCAATTAATGGTCCATGAAGAAAATTCACACAAGCCTATGCAAACTGTAAAGGTACTACGCAATGATTAATAAACCATTTCTGCATTCTGCAGTCCGTTGACTATATATATATATATATATATATATATATATATATATATATTCTGAAATCTTCATGAACATGTTTGTGGCATTCAATTTAGTATTTCTCATAGAGACAAGCAATTTTTTGTTTTCTTTTGAAACTGAGAATGTTACTGTTTTGGGAATAAAATCATCAAATCATGTGAAAATGTGGCACAATACAAATAAAAAGTTTAAAAGTAATAGAAAAATCAAAGTTTATACAATTATTAGAATCCAAACATGAAAATTTGTATAAATTGCGAGTCCCACATTGGAAGCAGCTAAATGATATTGACAGAGACATGTGTATAAAATAAACATGATTAGCAACGTTGAAACATACTTACCTGGACAAGGTCAATGGTTGATCAAGAAAAACCATGGCCTAGATTGATGACCTCCATTGCACATTGGAGGGATGTCAGTCTAAGGTCTCCTCAAGAAGGAGAGCCTATGTCGTAATTTGTGGTAGTGGGGGCTTGCATTCGCGCAGCCCCTTTCAACTTGATTTCAAACATTTTTTATTTGTATTAATAATGGTTAATGAATGTATCAAATTTGCAACCTAATTAAACATATCTTTTATTGTTTAAAGATTTCTAGATGTCAACTACAGAGTCTAAGCAGTTCAAAATTTTATCAAGTATAGTTTGTACTGAGCCGGGGATAGGATCTAGGGGACAACTCTCTTGACCTTGTTGATTGACAAAACAAAGAACTCAAAGAAAATTGAGTTATATGTAATTCAAATAGTAGCAAATTAAAATTAAGCTTCTTAAATTTAGCTTCAGTCTATACCATTCCCTTCCATGTATAAATGGCCTAAATCCAAAAAACTGAGAACATTCCCTTCCATGTATAAATGTTCTCAGTTTTTTGGATTTAGGTTTTGTAATGAACGTGAAAATTATGTGCAGCTTACACTCAAAGATTTTTGTATGTGTGTGAGCATAAAACATGTAAGAGTTGCAGATACGGCAGGTAGAATCTATCTCTAAGAGGTACATACAAATGCATGTGGATTGTAAATTTGTCCCTTGTGTATTCTACCCTATTCACACACCAACTTTGCTCTTATTTTGTCTTTTATTTATTAGGTTCTTTTCAATTTTTTTGTCTGTATTTTTTGTGGAAGTACTAAAATGTAGTTTTTACCAAAATCACGGTAACATATGATTCCGCCGGATTCACCGTGTGGGTGATCATATTTTCTGACAATTTATTTAATAAATCATCCACTGTCTTCAATAGTTCAAAATCCTTAAAAGAAACAAAACAACTAGAAGATGGTTTAGTTGTCATGGGCCAAACAAGGTAGTCTAAAACTTGTTCTTTGACCTCAAAACTAATTCTAGTAGTATGCTATACTCATTGCCATGACTCAAAAACTAACTTTTTATTTTATTTCATTGCAAACGATTTACAAACAGAGAGGAGTTCTCTATATATACCACTAAAATGGCCTATCAAAGCATCAAACACTAACAAGAACAACAAAGAAGAGAAACATATATAGAGTTGCATAAACAGAATGAAAATGTTTTCCTACAAAGCTTCTTTTGTTTTGTTGGTTATTCTTGTTTTAACAAGTTTTGTGTATTCTGAAGCACAGAAGTGTCGTCCAAGTGGTAGAATCAAAGGAAAGAAAGCTCCTGAAGGACAATGTAACCAAGAGAATGATTCTGATTGCTGCAAAAATGGAAAAATGTATACAACTTACGAATGTTCTCCATCGGTATCTAGTCATACCAAAGCATATCTAACTCTTAACAGTTTCCAAAAAGGTGGAGATGGAGGTGGTCCTTCAGAATGTGACAACAAGTATCATTCAGACGACACTCCAGTGGTTGCACTTTCCACTGGATGGTTCAACAATAAGAGTAGATGCCTCAACAACATTACTATAAGTGCTAATGGTAGAAGTGTGGTTGCCATGGTTGTTGATGAGTGTGACTCCACAATGGGATGTGATGAAGACCATGATTACCAACCTCCTTGTCAGAACAACATTGTTGATGCTTCTAAAGCAGTATGGAAAGCCTTAAATGTGCCTCATGAACAATGGGGTGGCCTTGACATTACATGGTCACAAAATGCTTGATATCGTATTCTACAAGTTTATGCATATATGTTTCTCTTTCTATCATGTAATTAGCTCATGTTGTGAGCTTTTAATTTCATCATACTTGTATTATATATATGTTGTGACTTGTCACCATTGTAGATTATGAAAATGCAATACATATTTTTGTTTAAAAACTCTCTCAAATCCTAAATTAAATATATACTCATATATAGCTTTGACATTCCAAATTTTTCCTATATATATATATAAGTTTTTTATTGTCAATGATGCAATTAAACTGATGGCAGATTTCAGAGTCTACAAAATCTGTACTACTGTCATGACTGCCTACAAATATTACTTGGTTGAAGCAATTTGGTAATGTTCACAACTAATTTAATTTAATTTTTCATAACTGCACAAGACAATAGTGTCAAATCATGAAGAAATGTGGGGCATTGCAAATAAGATTAGAGGAAAGTAATGAGATAGAGAGATTGAATTTAATAAAATAGTGTGATTGGTGAGTTTCACATTGGAAGAAGCAGAATGGTGTTGATAGAAGCAAGTATATAAACTAAATCTGATTAGTAATCTTTCAAATTACTTACCTTGACAGAGTCAAAGGGTGATCATGAAGGCTCATGGCTTAGGTTGATAACCTCCATTACACTATAGAGGGGTATGACCCTAAGGTCTCTTCAAGTAAGGGATCCTATGTCATAATTGCTTACACTTTTAATTTCTTTTAACCAAGTTAGTTTTTTAGTGTTTATGTATGAAGTGGCAATCTGATCTAAAGTGTCTTGTTCCAACAATTCAAACAAGCCTATGTAAATGTACTCATGGAATGATCAATGAACTTTTTCTGCAGTCTTCACCATCGATGATAAAACTTCAATTGATCCTTCAAATAAATTGTCAAATCTTCATTAACATGTTTGTGATGATGGCAAGCCAATATTTCATTGTCAATGATGCTATTAGAGATGCAAAAGTTAGTTTCAAGTTTCAAATTAGTTTCTCATTGGCTATTCAAATCTCATTTTACCCATTAATATAATCAATTTTCTCATAAAATAGTATGGGGTCTATCCAGTACAAAAGTTCAACTTTGTTATTGTTACTCAAAATGCATATTTTCATTTGATTTTAGCAAAAACACGTTATGTCATGAGAACCATTGCTTGTTTGAGGCATTTAATTTTTGGTATTGCTCTTGAAACTGTTAATACTTAATCGTTTATATTTTGAATAAAAACATATAAAATATGGTACAACAGAAATAAAATGGATCAAGTAATAAAAACAGTTCAAAGTTTATACTAGTATATGATCCTAATGAGAATTTGTAAAATAGTGTGCTTATTTGAGTCCCACATTGGAAACTACTGAATGTAATTAACAGAGACATGTGTATAAAATAAACATGATTAGCAACATTGAAACATACTTACCTGGACAAGGTCAATGGTTGATCAAGAAGAACCATGGCCTAGATTGATAACCTCCATTGCACTTTGGAGGGGTATCAGTCTAAGGTCTCCTCAAGAAGGAGAGCCTATGTCATAATTTGTGGTAGTGGGGGTTTGCGTTCGCGCAACCCCTTTCAATTTAGGCAAAATTTTAATTTTGTAAATTGATGAATTAATGTTTTTAAAATTATAATGTTTTAGTCATTAACTAAGTAGTTTAAAATTTTTGCAAGTGTGTGTAAACATATATGGTTTCTATCCATTTAATGTCTACTGTTTTTATCCAATTAAATTTTACTCTCCCAAATTGTGCTCTATTTATTTAGACTAAACAAAGATGTTTATATATATTTATTTAGAGCTGTCGAAAAAGAATCTAATTTTAAAGTCTTTTTTAATAAATTAAATTTCTTATTAGGCCTAAAATTATAAGTCCCTATTAATAAAAAAATTTCTTTGGCCCCATTCTCTTATTTTTTAATTTTGTTTTCATAAGATAGATATATGAAATGTAAGAAATAATTTAATAAAAAATATTAATGACAAAGTTTAATTTTATATAGATTTTTTCATTATTAAAAAATTGAAAAATTCGTGAATTTGTTAATTTTATTCAGAACATAAAAAAAATCGATAATTTCTAAATCGAATAAAATTCAGAAAAAAAATCAAAATTAAAAAATTATTGAATTTATTAATTTTATTTAGAACATAAAAAATCGTCAATTTCTAAAAAAAATCAAAATTGAAAAATTATTGAATTTGTTAATTTTATTCAGAACATCAAAAAATAAATCAACAATTTCTAAATTGAACAAAATTCAGAAAAAAAATAGAAATTGAAAAATTATTAAATTTATTAATTTTATTTAGAACATAAAAAAAATCGACAATTTCTAAATCAAATAAAATTCGAAAAAAATATCAAAATTAAAAAATTATTGAATTTGTTAATTTTGTTCAGAACATAAAATAAAAAATCAAAAAAGAATTCAGAAAAAAAAATAAAAAAAAATTGAAATATTTTTTATTTTAAAAAAATAATTGATTTTTTAATGGACCTATGAGCCCTCTAAATCCACATAATTTTGTGTGTTTTTTATATTGAGACTTTCTTTTAATGTGTCTATATTATAAAGTTTTTTGACCCCCTCTAATATGTGGACTGACCCAATATAGAGGGACTTAACAAATTGACAACGCAACTTGTGACCATTGTAAATTATGAAAATGCCGTACATATTTTATTTAAAAACTCTCTGAATTCCTAAATTATATATATGCCTTTATTCAACAGCACCTCAAAGTCATTGCTTGTTTGGAGCACTCAATTTGGTATTGCTCATAGGGATTAGCAGCTTTTAGTTATCTTTTGAAACCGAATGTTTTTGTACTGTGAATAAATCCATCAAATCAAATCATGTGACAATGTGGCAAAATACAAACAAAAAGTTGAAAAGTAATATGACAGCTCAAAGTTTATACAATTATTAGTATCCAAACATGAAAATGTTTAAAATTGTGAGTCCCACATTGGAAAGAGTTGAATGGTATTTATAACTATTTTTAATATTTTGTTCAAATTTTATTCGTCTCTTTCTTCTTAAAAAATTTATCTAGTGGAATACGTGCAGAGTATATGAAGCCCTGAGCAGACAAAAAGAACCAATGAGCATTTTACAAATAGGACATAATGATCATAACCAAATATGCTTCTATATCTTTCCACATACTTCTAGAAAACTCCTTATCTCTCTTGAATTGACAGTTGCTAGATTTTGTAAGAGTGACAAAAATCTTGGATATTTTAAAAAAAATCTATTTTAATTTAAATAAATTGTATTTTACTCACCTGGAGGATATATAGTTAAAATTTACTTAATTAAGTATTTAGTTCATTATATTTCTTTCGGATTTTACATTTTTTCTGGTAATTCATGATTATTTCAGATTTTACTTTAGTCCCTCATTATATATTAAATACTCTGCTTTGGTTCTTCTTGTTAAAAATGGAAGGTTCCCAGGTTGAGAATTTTTTTTCTTTTAACTCAACCAAGTTTTGTTTATATATATGAAATCAACTTTTGAAATTTGATTTGCAAGAATTCAACTCATTTTAAAATTAAAATAATATATAATAAGTTATATTATATATATATATATATATACTTATATAATATAATAAGTATATTAATAAATTCAAATGTTCAACTTAATTATAAAAAAAAATTGACATAAAAAAAATCAAACTAACAAAGAATAAAATAATTTGAATGTGGCAATTGGGATGCGAAAAAAAATTGAAAATTATGTTAAAAAATTTATGTAAATTTATTCGAGTTTACGAAACTTTATCCGACATATCAAGTTTACTACGAGTTCAATGAAGTAAATTCAGTTTCATTTTTTAGTGTGTTTGAAATTTGAATTTACTGGTAAGTCAACACAAAATTAATTCTTAAACTCATGGAATCATGAGTTAATTTGCAATTTTTGGAACCTTCCAAAAAGGTTTTACTAATTTAATCCTTTTCACCAAGTGGTAAAATAACACACGTAATTTTCCATATATAGTGAATCGTTTCACGAAAAATGGCTATCCATTATATACAAGGAGAATAGTTCAAATCAACTGATAAACGTCTATGGTTTAGCTACAATATATCAAGATCAGATTAAACATTTTTTATAAATCAAACCAGTTTTTTTAGAAATATATTTTGCTTAACAGACCAGACTATAGGCCATTGGAAAGTTGGCCTACTTAAATTAATATAAATGAATTTTATTATTATTATTATTATTATTATATCAAAATTTATGTTTTGTTTTAAATCATAAATTTTTTGTTAATATTTTATGTAATTTAAATATACTGAGCTACATTAATTTTAAAAAATATTTAAAGATGTTATAGTAAAATAATATTAAATAAGGTATCATATGATATTTTTTTGGATGAAAGGATATCATACAATTTGTATGTTAAATTCTCAAAAAAGTTATGTTAGGTATTGAATTAAAATTTAAATTTATTGACATTAATTTGTTAGTATATTTACAAAATCTCACATCACTCATCACTTGAATGATTAAGACATTCATTAAAAAATAGTTATCGTATTATTACGTTTTGTAAAAGGTCATTTCAAACCTTAAAAATTGGCTTATGAAATGTAATAGTTCAAGTTGAAGTCTAACATTTTTAAAGTTGTTCTAATTTAAGTATTGCATAGTGTAGTTTGATATAGACTATTTTTGCTCCTAGGGGTGTACAAAGTATAGTTTGACATAGACTATTTTTGCTCTTAAGGGTGTACAAAACTTGGACCTCTCAATTGACAATGAGAACAAATGAACAATATTACTTATCATCTAAGTTTTGTAACACTCCGACTCTTCTGATCAACACTGTTATTCGCGATCTCTCGCACTCTCATTTTCTACAATTAAAAATTGGCAAGATTTTGCCTACAACAGTGGTTCATAAGGTTTGAGTTAAGTATCACCCTCACCTAAAAACATAGAGATAAATGGACAACAAAACATCAGCTAAACTAAAGTAGGAGATAAATGGACAACAAGACACCAGTCAAATTGAAGTAGGGATCAAGTGTGGGTTGACATTTGAGTTACATGTCCCCCCAAAACTTTTAGATGATACAATGTTTATTTTTACACATTAATTTTATATTTTTAATCACATATTTACACTAAATATCTATTTGATTTTTTTTAGAGACTCGCATTTATAATTTTATATATTAAGTTTCACTTTCTACCACTTATGTTTTGTATTTTAAAAACTTGTGTTGTGTTCAAATTTTATTCAAAGTTTATTCAATATCATAATTTTATTACTTAGTATTTAATATACTCAAAGTTTATTCAATATCATAATTTTATTACTTAGTATTTAATAGCAATAATACATAAATGTTATATATTACTATTTTTACATAAATATTTATGTATTACATAAATTAGATTAACTTTACTTTGTTGATTAACTTTTTTCGAAAAATTATTTATCTATTTTTATTTAATAACTTGCTTTGGGATCAATTCAATTATTTATTTATATTGTTATGTCTTTATTTATGCTCGTATTTATTAGATTAACGACTGAAATCGAGTTTAAAATATTAGTTTGATCTAATGATAAAATTAGACAAAAGACATAAACAATTTAACTCATTCTTTGGACGACTCTAATCTTATTCGAGGATGTTTAAATCCAATTTTACCTTGACACTTTAAAAAAAATCAGATATTTATTTTAATCTAGTTATCTCACTCACGACACAAAATTTCCAATACCAAACATAGTTTTCATAATATTTTATATATATATATATATATATAATACATGTTAAAAATTTCAAAAATGGAAATATTTAGAATTCTTAGAATTTATTTTTTAATTTTTTAGTTTTAAATTTCAAAATTTCTAACACTTTGCAATGAAATTTTATAGAGTCAATTCCCCGTTGAAAAGACAAAAGATAATGGGCAAACCTTGTATTTAAGAAATTTCAAAATTAAAACTTTGGTATTTTGAAATTTCTAAAATGTCACAACTCAACTCTTACTAATAGTTTGGCAGAGATGTGGTATTTTAGACTCTGAATTGTTATATTTGAACTTTTGGTTGGACAATATTGAGATTGTGATACATAAATTCGTGACCAAGACAAGTTGTATTCAATTGTTTATTTAATAGTCTTTTGCTTTTTTATATTAATTTTAATTGTTAACAAAAGATAAAACACTCTTATAATAAATAATTGTTTAAATTTTTTAAATAATGAAAATATCAAAAATAATTATTAAAAAAAAAAATTTAAGCCAACATTTATACCGTAACATTCTAAATCAAATGATTAAAAATAATTAGAATTTTAAATTTTAAAATACTTTAATTTATAGATTATTATGATTATATTATTATTATTAATAATACTCTAATTGTTATCAATAATGAGTTTGCTAAAATAAGGTAACAACCAAGAGTTTAGTGGAGCTAATATAAGATATCTAGTTAAATTATCGTATAAATATTTAAATATAAATAGGTATAAAGAAGAAAAGTATTAAATTAAAAACTAAATATAGAGAACTATACCAAAATAAAGAGGAATAAAAGTACGGTTGAGATGGAAAAAGAGTTACATATTTTGAATGTATTTTCTTATAAAAATACATTTTGTCAAAAACTTAACTCTATTAATATTGAAATTTTATGAACTATAATGATAAAATATGAATCAATTTATTTACTATATTGTTTGTTGAATTGCCGTTTTTTTAATGATTATTTGAATATGTATTTCTTAAAAGATTGTTTTATTATGTGTTCTGTTGTTATTATATATTCAAATGAAACATTATATTGTAAATATGATTTTACTAAGATAGTCGTTAAAAAATGAATTATTTTTATTGTATGTACTTGAGAAGAGTTTATGTTTCATATGGATGGGTCTTGTAGTTCACGATTATTTACTCGAATGACCTATGTGTTTTGAGTCTTGTACCCCACATTTAGATGAGTTTTAAACTCCACATAGATGAATTTTGTAGTCACATATGGATGAGTTTTAAACTTCATATGAGATGAGTTTTAAACTCTACACGGATGAGTCGTGTACCCCACTAGATGAGCTAGTGATCCACATGATGAGACTATACTCATTTCGTGGAAGTAGTATATCTCCATATAATGATGATACTTCATTGAATTTATTTATTTATTTTCTGCATAATAAATGTGTGTATTGGAATTATTTGATTATTATAAATGTAAATTATCGTTAATTTAATTGGATGAGTTTTTATTAATTATTGGAAGTAATTGGTTATTATAGAAAAATCTTAGTTATATCATGTATATTTCTAAAGAATAATTTTGAAAGAATAATACTTGTTTTAAAATTGTGTATATTATTCACTAGGATTTAATATCTCATTAAATTATTTTTTAGAGCTACATTGTATTTTATTTCGAGATTAGTTATTAAATGTTCAATTTTGAATATTTGATTATTAAAGATTTTCAGTTGTAAGGATTTATTTTAAAGAATTCATAAAATTATTTCATTCGAACAATTCATTATTCGTTATAGTTTTTTATTCTTTTATATAACATAAATTTTTTTTGGTTATTATTCCAATTGTTATATCCACGTAATTAGGCACTCCATATATCTAACAAATAACAAATAATGTAAATTAAGTGAAGTATACATAAATACTTTTTTTTTACCGACGGATTCATGTAGATTAAGTGAGCTTTACATAAATACTCTTAGACAGTGACGGATTCATGTAGATATAATTTGACTGCCCTCACTAGATTTCAATTGTTTGCATTAATTATTGAATAATTATATTTTTGTTCTAAAAAAGTTAAGAGTTGACCCACTAAATAATAAGTAATTTTTCTAAAAAATTTTCATTCAATGGATGTTAGTTCAGTGATAAAAATTAAACATTATCATATTAATCATTAATACTACTTTAATTATTAATACTATATTATTCGCCTTTCTTATTTTTTTTTATAAATCATATTATAAATTCAATGATAAATTTATGGTGGAATTTACCTTTAAGAAGAATTAAATGTTTAACCATATAAAATATTTGACTGTTTTTTTGTCACATATATAGATACATCTATTTTTTTGTATTAAAAAATTGATAACAAACATAAAAAAATAACTTCTTTTTTTACGTCTCAAACATAAAAAATAACATCACAAGAGTTGTTAAGTATAAAATAAGCGAGTTTTACTTGTATTTAATCTGGCAAAACCCAGTTTCACAAAACTGATCTCATACATTATATAAACACAAAAAGCAATTAAATAAAGTTCCAATTCTGATCCCCTTTTCTCCCTAAAAGGAAATTAGAAAACCCAATTCACCAATCTCATTTCATTTAAGAATGATAACCACATCATCAACTTTTCGCAATTGAGTGTTTTAGATAATCAAAATCAATTCATCATCAATCATCATGAGTGGAGAATTTTCTTCAGGTGCATTTGACAGCACCCCATTTTTACAAAACCAATATGCAGAATCAACTCATGCCAAAAGAACAGGTTTTTTGTTGTTTCTTCTCAATTCTCATCTCAAAACAAAAAAAAAATATCATTTTTTTTTCTGGGTATCAAATTAATTTATCATATAAATCAGTTATTATATAGTTTTATAAAAGTACTTTTTTTTTTAATGTTGAAAGGTTGAATTAGATTTCAATGGTTTAATTTAATGGTAAAAACAGTAAGTTTGAATTTACATATTGCAGATTTGAATCTTGTTAGTGTGATTAAGAGAAGGAAATGTAAATTTTGTTGTCACTGTTATCTGAACCTTAAATTCTTCAAGAAATGAAAAAGTGTATAATGTTTTTGTTGTGTGATGAATGAAAACAGGAACAGTATGGACAGCAGTGGCACACATAGTGACAGGGGTGATAGGGTCAGGTGTATTGTCATTGGCATGGAGCATTGCACAAATTGGATGGATTGCAGGGCCATTGGCAATTCTTCTATTTGCTTCAATCACTCTTCTTTCTGCTTTTCTTCTCAGTGATACCTATCGTTCTCCTGACCCTGAATTTGGCCCTCATAGAAGCTCTTCTTATCTTGATGCTGTTAATTTGCATAAGGGTTAGTTATTTTTTTCTTTCAATAATTTGCATAAGGATTCAACTTCATATTTTGCAAATTTACTTGTAGTTAACATTAGATTTGCCATAACATAATTTATAGTTCAATATTTATTCCTAAAACTTAAGTACTTTTAAATAGGAATTAGACACACTGGATTGATGTGTTACATAGTGATTGATCTCGAATGTTTCGTTTAATTAAATAGTCGAGATCAATCAATATTAATTTAATAAATATGTAATTAAAATTATCCGATAACAAATCAGTAATCGAGATTTAGTCAAACCTATTAATTATTTAGGTTTGAATCTAAATAAAAATTTGGTAAAGTTTACTAAGGAAGAAGCAAATAAATATGAGTTTCCTTGTTAGTTATTTTTTTTTAGTAAAAGCAAATAAAAAAAACTATTGTTAAAAACTTGTGTAGTAAGAGAAAACAAATTGTGATAGCAATAAAGTAAACAAAAATGTGGGCTATTCTGAACGTCGCACGTGTGACGTGTGACATATTTTTTGGTAGTTCATTTGTTTCACGGAAACAATATCTTCCGTTTCTGTTACGTGAAGATCCTTTCTTCCCGTTTTAATGCTTACACGTGTTTCTTGCTCATTACCCTTCACCTTAGCTTTCTCCGTAATAATAAAAATCACACATTTTTTATTTTTTATTTTTGAAAAAAAAAAAAGTTAATCATTTTCACTGATGAGGTGGCATGATTTGTTTGTCGTTTAGTTTGTGACTAAAATAATACTCCTTACAATTTTTTATTATAAAGTTAATTAAAAATTGTTTTTCAAACATAAATAATTCTGATATTCATTTTATAATAATAGACTATAATGTACTTATGGGAACCAAAAAAAAATGCATTTAAGCTATAAAAAAATTTAACATGCACCTAATCATATCTCTATGTGTAAATATTTAAAAGAACAAACCAAGAATCATATTTTTTTCAATTTAGTACTGAGAAATATCATTAGTATTAGAGTTTAATGGAAATAATGTGAGCTCACTATATTTTTATATCTTATGACTAATTTTAATATTAAATTTACATTGAAAAAGCAATGATAGATGGTATATGCAAATGACACACACATATCTGAATTTGTTTCTTCTACGTGCAAAATCATTATTACAGGAGCAGGAAATGGACGTTTCTGTGGCGTTTTTGTAAATATAAGCTTATATGGTTTTGGAGTTGCCTACATTATTACTTCATCCATCAGCATAAGGTGTGTCCTTTACTTTGTTCTACTTTTCCTACATTTATCTCTTTGACGCTTCTTAGTGATTTACCAACTCATCAAACTCTTCTCAAAATCTCACTAAAATAATGTTTAAATATGTTTTTGTTCCTACAAATTTACCATTTTTCATTTGGTCCCTGTTGTTTTTGTTTTAGCTCATACAAAATTTGTTCATGTTGAAATTAGTCCATGTAATATGTGTATAATAATCATTTTAGTCTTTATATAACTGTATTGGATCAAGATGGTGGTACTAAAATCAAAATACTCTATATATTACGAGACTAATTGCAACGTGAACAAATTTTACGTTGACTAAAACAATACCAAAAGTAAAAGGTGATATATTTGCAAGAATAAAAAACAATATTTTTTTACAAAGACTAATACCAAAAATTGGTATATTTGCATAGAAAAAAAATATATAATTGGATGTCTATGTGTGTTTGTGGATGCAGAGCAATCCAGGACTCAATCTGTTACCATGACAAAGGGAGTGAAGCAACATGTGGATTTACGGATACATATAACATGCTTATTTTTGGGGCTATCCAAGTTGTTCTCTCACAGATTCCCAATTTCCATAACATTGAATGGCTGTCTATTGTTGCAGCAATTATGTCATTTGCTTATGCTTTCATAGGCATGGCACTTGCCATCGTTAAAGTCAATGGTATTTTTAGCTTCTCACCAATATCTGATTATTTGTCTTTCCTCATGCATTGCTGCATGAATGACTTGTCATGCACATTATTTGCATTAAAGCACATATAACATTTAGAAGAGTGAATACATTACCGTAGACATCAGTAATAATTTAAGAAAATGGAAGTAATTGAATGTAAACCTACTTGTCAATTTTGTGTCGGTGTTTGACACCAATACGTGTTGGAAATCAAACCTACCTTCAATTTGAAGTCTTGGCACTACATAGGTGAATCACCAATTTAGTTCTGCAATTGCACAAGCTAGTCAATGTGGTTTCTGAAAGTAACGAAATAATAAAATAATTCTGAAATTGAAAATGTTCTATCAAATTAGTCCATCTGATACAATTTCAAGAACTAAATTAGCAGATCCATAAAGACAAAGGTGATCGTTATTTTTTTCGATTTCAGATATCATTTTAGAATTTCGTTAATTTAGTAATCAAAATTGTCTAGTCCCTACAATTTCATAGACTAAAGTTGTGATTCACTCAATGTTTATTGTGACCCAACTCATGTATATAATTTTTTGGTAATTATGTGCTCAGAAAATGGACATTTTGAGGGAAGCATTGGAGGGGTCACAACTTCCACTGGAATGGAAAAACTATGGCTGGTTGCACAAGGACTTGGTGACATAGCCTTCTCCTATCCATTTGCAGTAATTCTTATAGAAATTCAGGTATGCATGATCCATTGATCTTATAGATATCAATAATGCAACTTCACCACAACCTTAATTAAGTCTAATATAACTTATCTTCAATTCTTAAAGGACACATTGAAATCACCTCCACCAGAAAACGTAACAATGAGGAGGGCCTCGACAATATCAGTCATCATCACAACATTTTTCTACCTCTGTTGTGGCTGTGCCGGTTATGCAGCCTTTGGTAGTGATACACCAGGAAATCTTTTGACAGGGTTTACAACTTACAAGCTTTATTGGCTTGTTGATTTTGCCAATGCTTGTATAGTGATTCACCTAGTTGGTGCATATCAGGTACATATTATATACATCATGATCATATTTCAGAGTAAACCATCATTTTCGTCCTTAAATGTACCCTTTCTCTCCTATTTCAACAATCAAATAATGAGCATAAGAAGTTGTCTCTAATGTCTTGGAACACAGATCCTTTACAACTGTTGTATGGTGCAACAACAATAGCAACAATTAGATTTAAAGAGGGGAACTTTCTCTCTATAAATTTAATAGTTTCTAGGACCGTTGCACCATACAACAGCCGGAGAGAATCCAAGTTGAACATTTTTCCGTCTGTTAGTCTCTAGTATAATATAATGAATCAATGATAAAACGTTAGAGACTAACAAGGATTTACTCCAAATTTTATGAACAATTTGACTACTTGTGTTAATGTGCCATCAATCTTGTTCTGATATGCAGGTGTATAGCCAGCCACTTTATGCAAATGTAGAAAATTGGTTTCGTTTTAAGTTCCCAGACAGTGGATTTGTGAATTACTCATACAACTTAAAACTCCCATTGCTGACAGTTTTCCAACTAAATCCTCTAAGGCTTTGTTTCCGAACGCTATATGTTGCGTCGACAATCGTGATTGCAATGCTGTTTCCATACTTCAACCAGATTTTGGGAGTTTTGGCTGGCATAATATTTTATCCATTAACCATATATTTCCCAGTGGAAATGTATTTGAGTCAGGGCAATATTGAAGCATGGACAACCAAGTGGATATTGCTAAGGACTTTTAGCATTGTTGGCTTTGTGGTGGGGTTGTTCACTCTCATTGGATCCATTCAAGGGATAGTATCTGCAGAACATAAGTAAGAAGGTTTAAGAGAAGTGGAAAATTAAACTGAGGAATCAGATTGTGGTAGTAGTTTTTCATTATTACTTTGAAACCAAACATAGTATAGTGGTTTATTGGTTATCCCCTTTTTGATAGAAAACATGTTTGTGACATTTATGTAGCATAGATGATGAGTTCAAGGTTTTGCGGTTCTAGAACTGTAGCAGTACTATATGTGTGATTGAATTGCACATTTGTCTCTTGGAATGATTCTGAGAAACTAGGTACTTTCATCTGTAATACTGTAGTTACCAAGATGCAAATTTTTGTCTTGGATTCCCTACAGTTGGGATATCTTATATTTGTGTGCGGTTGGTGCATTGGTGATCGTTGGATTTAAATCGGACGGTTAACAAAATATGCATTTTATTTCGAAATATAAAATACTAAATTTAAAATCTGAACTGTCTAATCTTGATTCATCTACGATGACATAATGTAACGTGAATTCAGGGATTCTGATGCCGAGAAGCTTGATCCTAAGTTGAGTATGGCTGGCCCTTCAATAAAGCTCAGAAGCCAAGGGTTTAGACCTCAATATCCTAATTAGAATTTTTAATATTTTGACCTCTCAATTGTTTGTTATCATAAATTTTAAACTATTGGAAATCTTACATCTGATTGCATGTGTAAAAAAAAAAAAAAAAACCACATAAATCATAATAGTTACTCGTTAAAATTATAAATTATATTATTATTTTGACATTAGGGTTGTGTTCTTTTTTCATGTTTAAATTTCCTTAATAAATGAAATGACTTTTCCGATTATAATCTGAAGTTCACAGCTGGTTTGTTATTGAATATAAAAAAAATGTGATTTTGACGTCTAATAGCTTTTATAGATTATTTGTTAGAGATATTTTAGAAAGAAAGAATCTCTTTTGCAGTTTGTCTATAATAATGAAAATCATTTTTTCTAAATATCAATTATAAAAAACAATTTTTACAAGAAACTATTTAGTTCAGTTTTTCATTTGAAATGATTTTTAGATTATTTTTATATTTTGAATTTTTTCAAAAGTTGTTCTTAAAAGTAATTATTTTAAAAATATTATTATTATTTAAAATAAAAATAAAAAAGAAATTGTAAGAAATGTACTCTTAATAAGATGATCTAGGAAATCTTATAAACTTTTAACTCTTATCCCACAAGGCCATGAGTTCAACTCTGAAACAAACATGAGGGTCTCAATGTTGAATAATTCATAAATATATATATATATATATATATATATATATATATATATATATATATATATATATGTACTCTTTGAACTTTGAGACCTCCCCTGACTTTGAAGAAATTATATATGAGAAAAAGAAGATATAGCATGCTGCAGCAGCATTGGATATTTCCAAAGAACGTTTAAACACAATGTTTGTCATGTGTGTATTAGGGACTCGAAGTCATGAAATGCAAATTTTATTTTTGAACTTAACTGCTAAGTTGTTGCCGATCATATTAATAAGGCTAAATACAAGTTTGACCTTCTAAGTTTCACAATCCCACTATTTTTGCAAAAGAGGATAAAATTAAAGGGTAAAAGTTATTATTTTCAAAATAGAGGAACAAAAATGTTTTGTAGCCTATTAATAATACGAGGGAAGAGCAACAGATAGTAAATATTATCATAATTAATTTATAGTAAATATTATCATAATTAACTTACACAATTGAGAGATTCTAAGTTCAAACTCGAAACAAAACGTCTTCATTTAATAATATTAATATTTGTCAATTAAACTATGACTTAAAAAAACTTTCGAACTTCGGTATACAGTATACATTTTATTAGGAGAGAAGTGAATAATTTAAGTTTACAACTTAGCTCTAAGACACAAGGTTCATGATTAAACCCATGTTTTTTTTTTTATCATTAACCACCACGTATTGGCCAACTTATTATGAATGTAATGTATTGCAGTTATTGTAAAAATAAAAGATTTACAGTCCAAAATTGAATATTCGTTCAATTCAAACGTGTCTAGTTCCTAAACATATGAACACCAACAATTCTCTTATATACTTTACAATACTGTCAGTAGAAATAAATAACACATTCAAACTGGTTCTTATCGTAAAGTTCTCTAAAAAAACATTAAATAGAAGGTGCCAGTTATATACTGTTAAAAAATTAGCCGGCTAATTATAAATTGATCAAATATATATTTTAGATCGCTTAAATACTATATGTTGTAGCCAAAAATCATAGTGGCAAAATCAAGTAAATTATAGTGGTGATGAAATGTGGAATCCACAAGACCATAACTAATAATTACCTCAAGAAAGACCAAAACCCCGGCACGTGAAACAACATTGACATCTGCAAAGCTGAGAAACCTAACCAACATATGCATTAAGCACACAAACTATGATGGGTAACACAGTCAACAAAGAGAGAGGGGGAGAAAGAAAAAGAAGTTGACCAAGCATCTTGTGGGTGAGCTACCTGCCTCTTTCACACGCTCAATGGCGTTGAATTATTTAATAAAATCATGCACCTTTGATGCCTTTGGGCCTTAACCATGTACCCATGCAATTCTAATTGGCACCCCTTATATATATAAACAATACTGAGTTACAACCAAATAAAAAACAGAGAAGAAGGGAAAAAATATACAAAAAACCAACACAGAAATATTCCACGTCTTCCCTTTTTGCCTCAAAGAATTGAAAGACTGGTAGAGAGAGTTAACAAGTTGGGGATTAAAGACACAATTCTTATTCCTCCATTATTCTAGTCCTTAACTGCTCTCAAACTTTTCATTTAGATTTAACAAATTGAAAAAAGAATAGAGAAATGGGTCGTATTCCATGCTGTGAGAAGGACAACGTGAAGAGAGGTCAGTGGACACCCGAGGAAGATAACAAACTCTCCTCTTACATTGCTCAACATGGCACTCGCAATTGGCGCCTCATTCCCAAGAATGCTGGTTAGTCCCCCTCCTTTCCCTTTCAATAAATATATTATTTAAACCAATGTCAAAAAAATAAACTTTAATACTTAATTTTGCGTATGAAATAGGCCTTCAGAGATGTGGAAAGAGCTGCAGGCTAAGGTGGACTAATTACCTTCGTCCTGATCTTAAACATGGCCAATTCTCAGATGCAGAAGAGCAAACTATTGTTAAACTTCATTCAGTTTTCGGTAACAGGTACCACAAATGTTAACTATGCATTGAGGTTATGTTATGTGTAGCGTATGCAATTCTCTGTATCAAATTGTTAATGCTTGCTTAAATGGATGTTCAGATGGTCACTGATAGCAGCCCAGCTGCCGGGACGCACCGACAATGATGTCAAAAACCACTGGAACACCAAGCTGAAAAAGAAACTGTCAGGCATGGGTATAGACCCTGTCACCCACAAGCCATTCTCTCATTTAATGGCTGAAATTGCTACAACATTAGCACCCCCACAGGCAGCTCACCTAGCTGAAGCAGCCCTTGGCTGCTTTAAGGACGAAGTGCTCCACCTTCTCACGAGGAAGCCAATTAACTTCCAGGGCCAACATTCCAATGTAGGATTGGTAAATAACATCACCGATTACTTTAACTGTAAGCCAGAAGAAAAGGACGACAATGTCGAGAAGATTAAGCTTGACCTATCAAAGGCCATACAACAAGAACATGAAATGATGCCCTCAAATAAACCTTGGGACTCAACTGCAGCAACATCTGCAAGTTTTGCAATGCCATACAATGTTTTCCCTACGATGTCTGGGTTTCAATTCAGTCCGTCATGTTTCGGCAATAAAGGGGATGCATCACCATGGAGCCAAAGCTTATGTACCGGAAGCACATGCACAGCCATGGATCAGCAAAGCCAGTTTCATGAAAAACTCGATGAGGAAAATGGGGATGATTCTGAGGCTACAAAAGAACTTAGAAATCTATCCAATATATTCAACTCAGACTGTGTCGTGTGGGATTTACCAGCAGATGATTTAATCAATCCCATGGTATAAGAAATATTACAGAATAGAGGAAGCTTAGAAGCTCAACTTGTGAGACTGCATTAAGGAATAAAAATTTTACAAATATGATCAATGGTACAAAATGTAAATAAGAGCTATTTTTACAAATTATGAATACACAACAAGTGAAAAACATTATTTGACCTGACCAATTTTCTCAATACTCTCCTAACAATATCTTTGGACTATTAGATCAAGCAAAATATGATGACGAAGACGATGTATCTGCCAGAATCTGTGAATATGGGGGAAAAAATAAACATTAGGACAAAAATAGAAGAAACAAACACAAAAGTAATAACCACTTTTTCTAAATCACGGCACAATAAATTTGTATTCCTTAGAAAGCTACCTCAAGTTGCTCTTCTGTGAATAACTCTTTCTGAACATTCCATGTATCAGCATGGGTCCGCCGAAACTCTGCAACAGCTTTCGTAACAGTAGATTTCACAGGGGATGGCTCGCCACTAAAGCGAGCTAGTAGTGTAACATGCTCAGGCAACCAGCTGAAAGTAGTTTATGCAGTCAAACAAAGGCAGAAAATATAATCTCAAAAGAATCAATAGATGCATAATCATATATACTCCTAATGGTATAGGGGTGTCACATGATGTTTGACTTCGATATTTTTCCTTCAATACTCATCGATGAACTTAAATTTGCAAGTGATGCATTAGTTGAAGATAGTAGTCAATCAATGACAGTGCGAACATGGCAATAGCCATTACTAACATACCAAGACCAATACATAATCATGTTCAATGGATATTACTGGACAAACCTCGGCATGTCATAAGGGGCTGATAATACAGAAGCTACCAAAGCTAGTACTGCACCATGAATCGATGCTACAGCTGCACCAGAGCTTGCATTTCTGCATTTGAAAATTTGTACACTTTATCAAGCGTGACATGTGCTATAGCTAGAAGAGAGAGAGAGAGAGTTGACAAATAAAAAATATGATTGCAAATCCCACCCTATACACAATGCTTTCATGTGTACACATTACATAATAGATTTTCGTGACACGCTGGATGCACCATGACTTCATTTCTCATTAATAGCAAATATTCTAGAGTTCAACAGGTAAGCTTATATTCTACATGCAGACAAATCAAGTTTCAACTATAGCGTTAATAGCATTTTCATAAAGGTCCATATTAAAACGAACGATACACCTTTGCAAGACCATGGACAAGGGATAAAGACGATAATACATACAAAGAAATTAACCAGCATTTAGGCATTTTTTAGGCCCACAATTTTACAAAATAATAACAACTAAACTTTCCAGAAACTTGATGGAATCTTTAGTACAATATTACATTTAAAGAAATTACCTCGATTTTCTTCTCTTTTGTATAATATTTCCCTCTACATAAGCTCTATCACGGAAATCTTTAGCTAGATCTTCATCTCCACCCTTCATTAAGCCTGCTAAAACTGCTGCAGCATGTTCTCTTACCTAGACCAAAGATTAAGTCTTCCACAATGAGATTATTTAAATGCAGTAATCAGAACCATATCAGATTAAATATAAATAGCAACCATCAGCAATAGATGCCATCACAGAAAAGCAACACAGGAAAAGTCAGAACATGGTTCCCCTAAAATGTATTTTGATATAGATATAGATTTGCCGAAACAAGGAACAACCACCAGAATCTAAAATTTTCATGTAAACATAGTTTTTTCCACAGGTAAGTCAAACAAGCTCTCATTTGGTTTATGATCTTGCACCATTCACAACCTAGTTCTTCAAATTGGAAAGAGATGCCAGGCTAATAGACAAGTATGACCGATTTAGGTGAAACCTTTTCAACAAGCTTAGGATTTTCTATAAAGTGCAGGTATCTCATCCTAAAGTACCCAAACTCAAAAATATAGAAAGGGAAAAAAACAGCATTTTGTATTTAAAGAGAAAGAGCTTGCCTCGACTTGGTTGTCTACTAGTAACCTCTCAACTGTTCTCCAAATTTCTTGTTTCTTTGAACTTGAGAGAATGAAAGTGTGCCTGTTAAAGAAGGAACAGACCTTTATTTTCATCTGGTTTATAACAGGAAAAAGTAGCAAGATAATTATGAGAAAATGATTATAAATGAAAAAACAATTTTTAAAGGTATGTTTAGATGGAGGTTTTTGGAGGTAAGGGCTTATTTTTCTTTTTTAGTTAAGGGAGCTATAAAATGTTTCCAAAAATGGAATAAGTGTGATTGAAATGTTATATGATCATTTATTATGTTATTCTTTCATTTTTTTTTAAATCTCAAATTTATCCCAAAATATAGATTTATCCCTCCCAAACATACCCGACGTATTATTTGCATACATTTCAAAGCATGGATTTAAATCAGTTGACTTAAAAAAGAAAATGTTACCACATGAAGCAAGATGTGTATAAAGACTCCAACCATTTAAAGTTTGATATGCCAAAACAATACAGTCACAAATCATCATACCTGTACATGAAAGTACGCAGATATGTCAATGTCGCAGACCTAGTTCGCCAGTTGGAATCATTGGCAGCAGAAAGTATCACATCAATGGCCTTCTGGAGGTGAGGTTCCCAAACAATCATCCATTTTAATAATTCAAATGCTGCCTTGGCTAAAGTTGACAAATCCTTATTTGATGTTTCCTTCAAAAGAAAACAAAATTATTCAGAAGTGTGGCAACCGATACACTTGAATGATGATAGAAAAAAGGAAATGAATATAACAATATTTATAATTTTTTAATACAACTTCTCCAAAGGTTATTAGAACAATGATTCAAGATATATCATCCTAAATTAACTCTTGGAAGATTATGAAAATCAAAATTCACAGTTGTGTTTTTCCGAAACTCTGGTTAGACAAATGCTAGGAGAAGCAAACTGGATCTTAATACCAATAACATAATTAGGTGTCTAAACTTGAAGGCTTAAGAGAGTACGAGAATCAAAATCATCCACAACAAACGATACAATTTGTCAAAAGGAAACACAATCAAGATGACATAATAAGGAAAGGTATCAGATCAGAGTTAAGAATACAGTCAAACAAGAAGTAAAGAAGTTAAAGTTTTTATAAATACAGTCAAATCTATAGCCCAAACCTGCAAGGAAATCACAGGATAAAGAAGCCCCACAATCACATCGCGTAGATAAGAGGATCTCCCAGACTTCAATGACGAGATGATGAAGTAGAGTAGCTACATTTGTTTGGTACAATAAACAATTAGTAAAAAAAAAAGTAAATTATATAATAAGTCAAAGCTGAACCCGTAAAACTAAATATCTTCTATTAGTACCGTTTCCATCCATTTCATATCATCTTGTGAATCACCATCTAAATGCCCATTTTCAGAACTTGTCTCAATCGGATTCACAGATTTATCTGATTGGGAAGCAATCTGAATGTTCACAACTGCTTCAGCTGCTCTATCTGTAAGAAACTGAACCCAGCTTTCGTCTTTCATCAAATTATCAACATCGTTGTTTCTTTCATCACACACATTATCATGATGACTTGAATGATATAGCCGAATGTTAGAGCACAATACAGAAAGGGTAACCCCTAGAGCTTCCCTCACCTGTTGCGTAGACAAATTGAAATAGGTCAGAACCGCAAACAATTAAGAAAATGTCTACCCACTTATATATTCATGTTACATAACAGGGAGGGGGGACATTAGTTTCAATGCCAAACTACTTATTCCAACAAGTATCTCCACCTGGACGTGAAGAGAGAGAAGAGAGACAGAGATCTTTTATGTTCACATAAAACCTGACCGTGCAATAAAAAATATATTTATTCATTGTTTTAATAAAAAAATTGCAGAGTTCCTTTTTCTCCTTGCAAGATGCAACTTCCCAGATTATTTTTAAATTCAAAATCATATGCACATAATTTTATTTTGATAATTAACACTAACCCTACATAATTAATAATTCTGTGAAAGATAAACCAGAGCACAGCTTTATACACAGCAATTATATTATATTCTCCAGGAGACTTGCTTGTAAATGCCTAAACAACAATCAACCAAATCAAGTGATAGAATAAGCCTTAAAAATATCAGCTATTCCTTCATCCCCTGTCCTAGAACAAACACTGGACAGAGATCCATCTTAAGAATGTAAACAGTCAACTAATGGCACAATAATCAGCTAAACCAAATTAATATCTTGGAACTGTTTCAGCCAATCCTGCCTGTCATATCCTATAAGCTCAAACATAGCATGACAAATTAGTGTGAATGAGCTCTCAACAGCTTAGGATAGATTATTTATCACTTGACATGTCAACTACTTTGAACCAAATATGGAGGCCAAGGATTCAGTTGACAATGTAAGTCTTCTGATTAGATGTTGCAAACTTATCTATTCTTGAGGCTAGTCTTTCACTCGTCGAGTTTGACATGGACCAGATTATTAACAAGCAGTATAAAAGACTGAATTTTCAAAAACTGCGAACATTAAAATGTGACAGTGTATATTTTAGATAAGCCTATTTAAAGTCATTAGGAATTTGAACTATAATCAAATTGACTGGCAACAGGGAGGGTGGAATATAATACATAAGTCACAGAAGGTGAGTTTAAATAATGATTGATTAAATAAATAGAATCAGAGGGAATGCTTACTTGGGCTGATGAGTGGCACATGTTACCAATAACTTCCTTCAGAAGTGTATTGTGGAGCTGTATTTCACCTACTGGCATTTTCTGTGGGGATATTTCAATAAGTGCAGCAGCCAGAAAAGCATACCGCTTGGCTGTTACAGTGGTAGCTACTGTTGGAGGTAAAGGAGTCATCAAGGAATCCAGAATTTTCTGCCTCAAAAGAGGAACCCTTGTTCCATACTTTCCTTTACCAGTAACTGCATATCTAATGCAAGAGGACCACTCAGGAACTGATTCAACAGATTGTGCTAAAATTATATTCTTCAACTGAGGCATCAGCCAGCTTTCCCATGCTTCTGATAGACCGTCGATATCAGAATGTAACACACCTGCCAGTGCTTCGGCAGCTACACATTGTTTAGACCTCTCCTTGGCAACTGTAAACTCATCTACTGCACCTTTGAGAGCCAACACTACAGGCATGCCACATTCTTGTACTAGCCGCTTGAAAATACGAGCAAAACTTGAGTAGAATGTATCACTTCCTAAAAAGGATATCCAACTTGGTGTACGTGGCCATGAAGCCGAAAATTCAAAATAAAAGCGGGTTATGGATTTGTCTGCTAAGCTTTGGATACTGGAATCTCCATGATTTCCTCTTGAAGCAGTTTCGTTATCAGTTATTATATGAACATGAGAAAGACTAGTGAGTGTATCATTGAAGAAACCATCTTCCTGAAAAGTATGGGTTAAAGTTCCTTCAAGGGATGACTTCACATGGCCCTTCAAATCCTCGAGTACGTCAGACTTGTCACCAGGAGACAGCTTATAAGGTGATTCCTTTAATAATGTATTCAAAGCCGAAATAGCAAGTATCCTTGTCTGAGGAAGTTGACTTTTTAAATTCTTCAAGAAGTGTCCTAAATAAGAAACAACGTGAATAGCATAAAGAAAATGCATAAAAAAGTGCAGTAATACTGACTTCGAATGTGCAAAAGGCAAGCCAAACAAATAAAACGAAAAACAAAAGATCCAGAAGCAAACAAGAAGCTATACAAACCAGCAGCTTCGCTCAGAATTTTAGATGATGAATTTGGATGGTTCCGAGATGCCAAAGCCAGCAGGAGCAGAACTCTGTTAGCCATCAAATTATACCTGAAAAAACCAAAACTTTAATGTCAACATTTTAGATGTGCAAGAATCACTAGTTCTCAACAGAGAGCTGAAACTAGTTAACAAATTGTGTGGCAGCATGTAAAAACTGAAATAGATGAAAGGGAAGCAGCTGAGAGGCAGAAAACAAATATACAGAAGAGCAACTCATTAATCATGAGAATCAAACAATTTTCTAACCAAATGGATCAACATTTACCGCCAATGCAAGCCAGTAGAATCAAAACTCATAGAACCAATCTGAGAAACCAAATCAGAAAAACCCAGTCCACCAGTATGATTGTCTTTGTCTGATATCCTGAAAAAGCTTCTAGATACTCCAGAAAATTGGATGTTGTACTTCACAAAAAGCTGTTGGAAGCAAGGAAATGTTAAACAATAAAAAGAACATAATAAAATTGCAATAATCTGATGAAGGGAAGCTTACCTCATTAATTGCTTTCTGAGATTTCAAGGATTCGTGATGAGAACTTCAAAGAAGAAACAAGGAAAGTATTATTCTCTGATGTTACACAAGGTACAACGATTTTTATCTAAAAGGCTAAACAGAGAAAATGAAATTACCTTGAAAGAATTGACAAGATAAATGAAGAGAATGACTTTTGATCCTAGAATCAGAGAAAACGGGTAAGAGAAATAAAAATATTAACCATCCATAAAAAATATTTAAGAACGTCATCCTTGATGATCACCGTTGTCAAATGCTTGAGAACTGTTTGTGAGGCAAGGACTGAACAAGAACCCAAGACTGCATACTCCTTGGTATTTGGGTCCTGCAAGTTCTTGGTAAGAGTGATGACACATTTAGAAATCATAGATGGCCATCTCTTGATCAGCTTCACTAGAGCTTTCCCTGCAAGCCTGGATCATAAAAGAGTTTTAATCGGGCAAAAAACAGCACAGTAGTTGTATTCACTAAAGCATATTTAATTATTGAATGAGACATTAGCTGACATCCAAAAGGAAAGAGAATCAAGATAAACATCTATAGACCATTTAATATATATTAAACTTAACTTCTATAGCACATGAAACCTCAAAGAAGCAAACACAGTTTGAAATTTACATTGATGCATCATGCATGATGACATTGCTCACATTATTGATACAATAATATGAGCTATTATTCTTTCTTTTTTTGGAAGAATATAAGTTTCACTGCAGAAGGAAATAAACAAGAGCAAGAATAGATATGATAAGAACAATCACCGTATAACGATTCTGACTGGTGGTTTCCAACTTTCAAAATATATTGGTTTCATTTTACTGAAAAAATTGGTGGTTGACTTAACAGGCAATGTAAGCAGTTCTACCTAAATATTAAAATCTGGGGCGTCCATTATTGGACTATAACAATCAAAATTGTTGGCTATGAATTTATCAATCACTTACAGGCGGACAGTTTCATAGCTATACAAAGAGAGACTCAATAAATCATCCATCAAAATAGTCACGTGTTCAGATGGACCGTAATTCCCACTTGCACGATAAAGATGATAGGATGCTTGTGAAGACCTCCAGGTATTGTGCATGAATGCCTTGTCAATAAGAGCCCACCTAGGTCTGAAATGACAAAAATACTCGGTCTTATCAAAAAGTTCTTAGCACACTGTTCTTGCGTTTAAGATTGAAGAGCAGTCAAACTATTAGTACCTTTTCTTTCCTTTAGAATGAGATGACACAATAAAATTAATTGGGGGTTCTATTATGGCAGCAGATTCCAACTTCCAAGACTGCCTGTGACTAGACCACTCATCATATTCCAAACTTCCTGTGTACGAAAAGGGAACAGATTTAGTTAGGATGTGCATATACTTTGGAGTAGTATGCCAAAACTTATTTCGATGGAGAGCTGAATACCATAATTTCCCAAAGCGTCAATAATACGAATAATGAGTATCAACAGAATGCTGTCATCAGATTTTTTCTCGAGGACATATCTGTTAAACAGAGATTAATGGGATTACAGGATTTATGGAAAACCACATGTACATAAGTTGAAGGAATGATGTCCAAAGTAGCAGTTATTGTCACCCTTACTTGCAGGCTGTATGTACAATCTCAGCAGCTTTTTCTCTCAGAGCAGTAGTTCCAACAGTACAGCCTGTTGCCCCAGCAATTAGAAATGTATGGTTTGGATCTTCAACCATTCCATTCCTAGAGGTTGGGACAAAATCCGGCAAGCAAGAGAAAAGTCCTTGCAGTGATGATTCAATACGTAAAAGAGTCACTTTCAAGTGCTCTTTCTCATCTCCTGCATGGAAAATTACATTCAATAATAATAATATAACAGTTAGAAGAGCATACAAGTTACTGTTATCCTATAGGAATGACCTTCAGGGAACCCTATCATCCAAATATGTCTTAGGATAAACAAATTATTATATCAGAAAAAGAAGAAAACTCCAAGAAATCAGAATAATCAGTATCAACATACAAAACATAGAACTTATAAAAAAAAATACAAAACATAGATAATTTCAAGAGATATTCATAATTATTAATTAATACTAGTCTTCTTTGTCAAAAATAAATCTTGCTAATGATGACAGGAAAACTAATTAAAACTATGTGAGACAAATGCTTATTTGTTATACCTTGATCAGCATGAATTTTAGTTTGGCATATTTTCAACAGATCATCCAAAGCAGACTTAAAGTGAATATCTAAAAGCTCATTTGCAAAATGAATTTCTTCATCACAAGGAATATGCCACTTTGGGGTCAACCTTTCATCAGTGGAAAAATCTTTCGTGCTAATCCACTCTTCTAGAGCAACAGCATCAGGGTGACTAAGAACACACCTAGAAAACCACAAAATGTGTTTATGTCACCCAAGATATACAGCCACAGAATCAGGGGGGAAATACTAAATAAACGTAGTCAAATGAATGCAACCCTTCTTATATACATACTTATATTGGTCTATTGGATAATAATGAATCTGACTTCCAAGAAGGGACCGAAGAAGATGATCAGCAGCACCATTAATCTGTCATTGAAAGTAACAATCAAATATAGACATAGCACCATTGGTCTACAACTCAGCACCAAATTCATGTTTATTAGAAAGAGAATTTTTGAAGTTATAGGATTTTAGAAATAAAAAAAGAAAGAAATAATAAGAAATATAAGTATAGGGAAATATACTTGATATTGGCTTGATACAAAAGGCTAAACACTAATTCCAATTTAGGGATACAAATACTCAATCTTAACTAAATAGGGAAATTAGGAAACAAAGCATGACAATAAGCTATATGAAAACTAATCTTAAGAGATAATTTGAGATACTCTAATATAATATAAAAGATATTTTATAATATTCTAACACAACAGACGGTGGAGGCATATGAGGGCGCATGGGGCCGTTTCTGGGGTTGAAAATTTTGGGACTGTATATCAAGAGATTCTGCACACAACGGAAGTGGTAACATCATAGAACTCGCCGCAAAAAGTGTCCGATAACAGCAGGTGGCAGAAAGCGACAATGACGGGGAGTGGAAACACGTCAGAAAAGAAAAAACTATTATTATATTTCCAACCTTTTTGGGAACTCGGAAGCAGAGTAATAGCAAGACAGATCAAAGAGAATCAAACCAGGCTTTAGATACCAGTGTTATTAATGGTGGATTATGGCAGTCTACCAAAAATCCACCATATAAACATGGTGTTGGGGCTTATGGCAGAAATATGGTGGATATAATAGGTGCCGCAGCCTATCGAGGCTGGCACAAAATCCGCCATGCTATAACGCCATGGCGGAAATATTACAACACTGCTAGAAACCATGTTGAATTTACCGGATTTTAGATAAAAAGAGGAGAAATAATAAGAAATATAATACAACTATAGTGAAATATGATTGATATTGACTTGATACAAAAGGCTAAACACTAACATTTATTTTTAGGGATACATAGACTCAATCTTAACAACATAGAAATTAGAAAACTAATCATTACAATAATAAGTAATATGAAAACTAATCATAATAGATAACTTGAGATACTCTATTATATTATATTGTCAAATATTATAAGATATTTTATAATAATATTTTAATAAGAATATAACAATCTTATTTGAAGAAACAGATCAAATGCACAGGGAAGAATAAGACCTTCCAAGATGGTGAGTCAAAAGCCAAGAAGATAACTTCTTTCAATTGATCCTTGTAGTGGAGGAGAGCTGGACCTCCATATGTGATGCCAACTGATAATATCTTTAGTTGATAGTCAATTGCAGCCTCAAGAGCAGGTGAAATTGTGGACCTAACCTGAAGTAGAGAAGTCTCAGCTTTCCAGAGAATCCAGAGGAACATTCAGTGAAAGATTATCACAATCACAACTAACCAAAATCAGGTACCTTGGTTGAAGCAGAAGCATCAAAAGTCCCACCTCCACCAAATCCAGTACCTGGTGTTCCTTTCAAAGAGGACATCACAGACACTAATATTGGCTCAACAAGTTGACTAACTGCTTCTTCCGGGTTCGAGTGAACACACGCACAACAGAGCAGTCCAACCTCTGCAATAGCACCAGGAAGAATATTTGTCCTCACAAACTTGGAAATTTTCTTCAAGGCCTGTTTGATATGTCAGTGAAGTGTAAGACAATATATTGGCTCAAAAAGGGCTCTATGTATCAAGCATTGTCACTTGTCAGGGATCCAAACAATCCTATTGCTAGAAATAGAACTACTAGGGTGTATTACAAAAAAGGAGGGAACATTGTAAATACTGATAGTTAGCCTTTTTTTAGGAATTCATTTTGTTATTTTGTGTAAACTAGAGAGTGCTCTAGTGAGACGGGATTAGAGTCCTCTGTGTATCTTTTTCTTTAGTTATCAATAAAACTATATGGGCGAATAAACTTTATTTCCATATCCTTGTTAGGTAGGAATTGCAACTTCCTATCAAGTATTTTATGTTATAAAGTAATTACCTGACTATATAGTGGCTTTGAAAGCCTCCCAAGAAGAATTTCAAGAACACAGAAGTAGTATGGACCATCATCAACTAGAAAAGTTCCTGACGCAGCTGATGATTGCAGACCTTCATTTCTAATATACCAAAAACCCATTATCCAGTTATAAAAGCGTAATAACAAGCCTACATAAAATCCACTTAAACAACATCATTTCCAAATAAAAAACATGCAAGAGAGGGGACTTTGAAACCTTTACTTACAAAACACTGCTGGGTTCTAAGTGTAGAAGTAGGGAAAATAGACGGCATAAGAACTCATCCAGCCATTCAGAAAAGCGGATCATTGGCATAAATGACAAGTCATCAATTTTATCATCCAATAAAGCCAACTACATTTACACGGTAGAGAGGTTAAGCTTTCTCGATATTAGTACCAGCAAGCTGTTTATTCAATATATCAAAAGGTTGAAACTCACATTTGAAAATATGGAACCAATTAATTGCATAGTAGCTAAAGTTTTTGGAGGGTCGTTAGCATCCATGCCAAGTAATGCATTGGATAATGAAACCCCCACAAGATCAATGAATGTTTCATCCCCACCACCAACATCCACTTGTTTCATGGAGGAAGCTGATACAGATGTATAAAATAGTGAACGCCCAACAAATGCCACTGACATAACTGCAATTTTCAACTGGTGGGTGGCAGTCATCTGACTAGGCAAAATGAATACGGTCAGAAAGACAAATTAATATAATATACTGTTTAAAGAGTGACAATAATATCCCATCCCTCAGTAGACATGTTACCAGGAAGAAAATATAATGCTTTGGACATGCCATTGACCACATATCAATGTTGACAATTGCGGATCGCAGAAAATAGTAGTTTGTTCAAATTCCGCTATGCTAAAGTGCTATAGCGCCGCAATAGGGGCTATATGACAACACTTTGTACAAAATAGTGTATTGTAGAGCAATTGCGATTTGTTCAAATTCCACTATGCTATAGCGTTATAGAGGATATTTGACAACACTGCCACATATCGTTTCTGGAGTTCTACCATGATAAAAATTCAAACACAACTAACCGTCTCAAGGGCCATTTGAAACCGCGACGCCACAAATGGTAGGACCAATGAGGGTTCCACATATGACAATATAGAAGTTGCTGCAGCAACTGTCTCGGAGAGATGCTCATTCTTGCTGTATTGACCACGATCAATTAACTTTAGCACTGTATTGACAAAGAAAACCCTCTCTGATTCTCCAAGATGCTGGTCAGAGGGTCTGCAATTATTTATGCCCCTGTAGAACAAACCTTTTCAATTCCATAAAACAGATGCAGGAAAGAAACAGAATATATGACAGATAATAATTGATCAGTACAACTGTTCATTCTGTAGACGCTTCTGAAATTGAATCACCAAATGAAACAAAAACCGCTCCAGCGAGTAAGTCCATCGACCGCCATTTGAGGGATGATAATATCTATGAAAAAAAGCCAGTAACAAAAAGGAAAGAATTGATGAAGAGAAGGCAAGCTTAACTAAGCTAAATACTGCATGCGATGTGTAAGTAAACTAACTGTTCCAAAATGTTGACCAATTTCTCAAAGTGCTGTTTTGCGGAACTACCAGGTTTTAGCAAGTATACCTGCAGTTGCAATTACAGAAGATCACTTAACTAAAAGTAAGAAACCAGCAACACGGCTCAAACGTTAGAATCCCACAAAAGTAAGCAATAACATATTTTCTTACAATTGACTTGGCTATAGCCTTTGCAGGGGTGGAAGTTCTATTGGAAAACAAGAACCTTGTGTTTCTTGGGACATCCAGTGAAAATGGATATGATCCACTTCCATTTGCAACAGGAACCTGCAATTCATGAGTGCCAGCATGAAATGTAGGCAAAATCCAAATCTATATTATATATACCCACACACACACACATATATTGTTGGGTAAAAAATTAGTTGTTAGTAGTCAGGGTTTCTGGACCTCCTTCTCAAACTCCTGCGGATATCTCAGCTCAATTACTTGAGCTATACCTTGGGGACAAACATTATCTATATTATAAATGAAACTAATAAGGTATCCAGCCTTTTTTTTCTCGTCTTAAATCCCTAAAGGACAATTGTAATTCTCCATCTACTTATACTATATAGTATATATGCTATTAATGAAAAAATCAATAATATATATACATCACACACTATATATGCTATCCTCTTATTAGCTTCAATCAATAAAACTGTAATTGTCCATATACTATATTTGCTCTCCTCTTGTTAGCTTCAATCAGTCCCTGCAAGCCATCAACTGGTTCGGTCCCTAATTGCTCTAATACAAAACTTTTTCATTAAATGCGTATCAAAATTATCTTCCCAAGGCGGTGAATTCCAGCACCATTTGAAGCACATAATACTTCTTAGCATAAAGCTCACTGAATTAGAAGAGCTGATCAGTTTTGCAAGTCAAGATTGGATGTCTATCAGTCAAAAGTTACTTCCTCAAAGCATGGTATTATTGTTCTGAGTACTTAAATTTGGTGCTCTCTAAATTTGGGGTGTCGAGGTCGGACATTAAGAAGGGCCATGCTGGTCTTGTGGTAAAATAATATCTGCTACTGTTCGTACAACATTGTTAGTTTCCCAGCTTACGGTAAGGTGAAGCTTTCTGGGAGTCAAAAATTTTCTATTCAGGTGATGATGTTTACTTGTTTGTATCCAGAGGAGTGGTAAAAAGAAAAATAAAAAATGAAAAATAGAACCCATAATGCAATGTGAATTCATTGGCGGCAGGTACATCCACAGTGTATTTATCCAAAGAGAAAATAAATAAGGTATGAATATGCGATCAATTAGTTGAAAAAATCTAATATTTAGCATTACCCTCTAAGATAAACATCATTCTTTTGATATTCGCTCCTAAGCACTTGTATATAATTAATTGTGTTTCACTAATCACTACAAAACGTGTTCAAAAAACATATTTTAAATGTTCAAAAGCTGAAATCTCAGTTGCACTAAGATACAAGTTTGTAAATATTACTTCCTGCATTCCAAAGTAACCGTCCTTTAAGGTTTCTACACAAATATTAAGGTAAGCAATAAATTGTCTAATGGAAATTAATAGTTTTACTAAATTAACCCTGTTTATTAATAAATGCATGCTTGATAATGTATCTGTTTAATGAAAAGTTGCAATAAAAACTACATGTCTCGTTTATAATCAAATAAGGGCAACATTGGAAATATATAATTAATGATACATTGGAATGACAAAGCAACACTTAATTTAGAGATTTTTACTTTTGCTAAAACGACTATAAATTTGGAATGGAGGAAGCATTTAAAAAAGGGATAAAAAGCAGCACAAAAGATTATCTTTAAATGAAGTGTCTATGAGACATATAGCATGTATCTACTTCTGATCATTTTCAATTAATCTGTAAATTAAAATGTGCATAAGACCTAAAGTTACCAGAAGAATTGATATGCTCACCTCAAACATATTTAGGTATTTAGCAAAAAGCAAAGGCAAGAATCCTTCCCAGTAAACATTGTAGTAATTTTTTACAACACGAGCTATGACATCTGCCCACTGGCTGTTCCAGAATTGGCAATTTGGTATAGATTCCCACAAGTCTATACACTCTGTTATCCAATCACTGCCAATTCCATTGTAAAACTTAATCCCAAAGGAAGTCAAATCAGATATAACACATAATAAATTTCCCAACAAATTTATGCTTCTTACCGTGTATAAAATGCCTGATTGTCTGGATTGGTTGGGAGAAACAGTCTGGCAAACCCAGATCCTTCAAAGGATGAATTATGCCATGGGTTTTGCAGTAAAGATCTACAAATTCATACATTGATCCAAGAAAAGTAATTAATAAGAAAATAAATAAAACAAAAGCAGAAAGTTGAACATAGTAAAAGTCATAATACAGGTCCAGCATTATTTCACTAAATGGAAACATAAGACAATTGACTTTCCTTTAGCTCAGTGTGTCAATAGAAAGTACAAAATTAATAAAAGCATAAGAAGAAAAACTTGTGATAATTTAAATTGAGCAGAAAAAATGCCAAAGCACTCACTTAAACTCAGACCATATCTCAAAGGCAGAACCTGATGGGAAGAATCTTCGGCAGGACTGAACAAGTGAAGTTATAGTTTCAAAATGTCGTTGTCTTATTCTCCAACCTTCTGGGCCTGTACTTCTGCAAAACAGTAATATAATTCAGAATCACCAGCCTAAAAGTACTGAATCTAATATGAAGCATAGAATAAAATAGTTCAGTACATGTTCAATTACATATTTTGCTTTTAGCAAGAGACAACTACAGTTTAAAGATAAATGAAGAAAATTTTAAGAAAAGAACACGGAAATCAAAAGAAAAGGTTAAGTTTATAACAAAGATAACTATTGTGTTTATATCTAATTCAAGTTTTAACTCATCAGGATTGCTTTTCTTTTTCCTTTGTTTTCATTGACAAGACTAAGAAATCACAAATTCCAGAGCTAGGCATAACCAACTATAAACAACACAGAATAACTTTGAAGTTTTAAATAAATTAAAGCTGCAGCATTGATAGTATAAAACTTACCTGGTAAAATGAGTGCTAATCAGTGTATCATACAGAGGCCTCCATTCAATAGTCAGTGCAATCTTTTTCCTATACTTGTTGAGTAGTCTGACTAATAAATTTCCCCATCTAACCTAATAAACAAAAAATGACACATTCATTTAAGAGCATGAAAAGACATATGAAAACAAGAAAACTCCACTTCTCATCCATGACAAAATGCAGCACCTGGGCATAAAGCTTATTACGGGACATGTGAAATAGTTCAAGACCCATCTGAATAAGGGTGCGGACATCTTCCAAAGACACATCACTTTTCGCCTTTATGAAACTGCACAACACAAAGAAGTTAGGTTTCATTCCATCAACCAACTCCATCCGGAGACAGCCATGAACCCAACAAAAAACATGTCATGTCCACTACTAATAATGCAATTAGGAATGCAATAAAGAGCCAGTGGATACTAATGAGAATCTCCCACTGAATAACATACACTGAAACTAGTGATGACATGACAGAACTACCAAAAAAGTGAAACAAATAAAATTGTTTATACATAATATATGATATGATGTTATTACAAACACAGTTAAGTGACCCGGACAACACTCATAAGCATAATGTGTTTGGATTTGCTTATTTAAAGAAATTAATAGCTTTTCTTTGACAGCTACTGAAGAGAGGTTTTGATAAAAGAAGCTATGAAACACCGACACAAAGACAGAAATCAGACACGACACTAACACTAACACTGTAATAATAATTTAAAAATTGAAGTGATTGAATATAACAATACACATAACATAAGCCATTACTTTTCTCATAATTAAGCTGAATCAAACATGTAATAATATCAATTAAAATCAACATCAAGTCATCACTCTCCTGAAGTATTTTCACAGTCAGGTAATCTACATAATTACAACTTGTTTACAAAACAGTGAAAATTAAGACTCTAAAAAGCATAAAACCATGAAGTCAATTCCGTTTCAGTAACTTCCATATCTAACACTTCACAAAAACCTTCAAATTCGATCACATCGCAGTTTTTTCGTGTAAACAAAAAATCTCCTAACAGTTACCTCTAAAGAGAGCACCACTAGCTAAAATAATTAAAAAGGAGCAGATAACAAAAAAAGGAAAACCAGTAGAAACGAAATTAAAGATTTATGTGAATTAAGCCCTACTGCAAAAACAAAACCACGAGAAATCAAAATAACAAAAACTAAATTGAAGAAAACGAAAATCAACAACGATTAACAAAGGCGATAACTGAAATTGAAAGTTGAAAATGGAACTAACAGGTCAAGGACAGAGATGTATTTAAGAGTTGAATAAACGGATTCCGGATCGTCGTGATTGAAGGAAGAGTTAACGGCGGCGATGATGCGTGCGAAAGAGTCTCTCTCTCCGGCGGTTTGAGCCGCCACAGGTGGCGGCAACCATGCATTGTAGAGATGCATATCTTTTTTTTATGGAAGAAATGTGAGAAAATGAAAAACAGAGAGGATTTGGTAGTTATTTGTTGTACAACTGTGAATGTGAATTTATAGTGTGTAGGTGAGGATTGAAGATTTAGAGGACTTTCTGAACAAGAAAGGTAAATAGAGTCGAAGAGAGAGAACACGAGAGTGTGAAACTGAAAATTATTTTATTATTATTAAACTATTATAATTAATTACTTCTTATTACCATAAACCATCATTTTACTCGTCTCAAATGACACAGTGTTGTTAGTTGTTACTTTGCTCTCTGCCTCAAACAAAAAATTAAATATTCTTTGAATTATTAAAATATAGCTAATGTAATTTTAAAATGGTTAAAAATTATTTCGACAATAATTTTTTATTTGTTATAATAATAAACTATATTTTTTAAATATTATTTTAATTATTTAATAATAAATTTAAATTTTTAACTTTAGTCATATACTAAAATTATAGCATCCGACATGAAGAATTGTTTATTATTTAGTCAAAAAATAAATGGTTTATTATTATTTTTATTATTATTATTGGAGAAAAAAAGACTTAGAGATTTAGGATATGTTTGAAACACTTTTACATTTTAGTTTTTAAAAATTATTTTAAAGAATAGAATTAAAGAAAAAATTTGTTTGAGATACTTGTTTTTAAAAAAAATTTTAGAGATCAGAAAACTTATTTGGTAATCTAAATTTTTAAAACAATTTTTTACTATAGAATTAAAAAAACTGAAAATTGATAAATAAAACATCATATAACAATTTTGCTTCTTTAGTTTTGAAAAGTATAATATTAAAAATAATTTTATAAAATAATTTTTAAAAACAAATAATCCAAAAAAAAATTTTAATTTTTAAATTTTAAAAAATTAAAATAAAATTTTTGAAAGGAGAATCAAACCAACCCTTAAATTGTTAGCAATATAGTTGAGTTGCACTTTGTGATAGTCCCCCGTTTCATTCCAAGCATTAGCAATGTGAAGTATTGAAATCAAACGGCATGGATCTCATCTTGCTCATTATTATTCATGAAGTTGAGGATGATGATATTAAAACAAGGGTTTATGTTCGGATAAAATTATTTTACATGATATATTTTCTTTTAACATATAAAAAGATTAAAAGTGAGAGGTAATATTAACTAAATGTAGAAAAGATATTTAAGTTTAAATAATACTTACAATATATTTACTTCTTTTTGAATGTATTAGCAATACTCAAACTTAATCATATTAATTCAACTAATCAAAGTATGACTCCACATATTATTTTTTTATCAAAGTCTCCGAAAATTTTAGATGAAAAGTATACATGTCAAGTTAGAGGTATTCTTAAAAATATTTATATTGATGGTGCATGTAAATTATTATTTTTTATTATTATGTTGTAAATTTAAAATATTCATTATCGTATTATAAAAACACAACAAAAAAAAATTGAGATCGTGGATAAAAAATAAAAAAAAATTATTTGAAAAATAAGATGAATTATTCCCTTCCAATTAAATGTTCTTCGTATATAATTGTCTGGAAAAATTCCACCATAGAATTTTTAAGAAGATATTCTTACATCTAAAAATCCACCATATTTATTTGGGAGAAGTTAAGGTATAGTTTAAAACAAATCCATTTACTCGAAGGAAAAAATTGGAGTTCATTTTATAAGAAGTGCGTTTAATCCATAATTTTAAAATGTTTTTATATATAATTTAAACAAAAAAGAAAATGAGACATGTACATTATAAAATTACTTTACGTAGTGATGTCCAATAAGTATTTTGTCACACCACTTTATTTTTATAACTGAATTTTAAAATTTATGATATGAGATAATGGAGTGTATAACATCAAACTCTTAAACAAATGTTTTTTTTTTTTTTACAAAATCAAATGTTGGAGATGTGAATAGTGTTTCTAGTTTTTTAAAATTTTTGACCGAGTGTAGTGTTTCTCATCTTATTCATAGCTTGGACAAAAAGAAAAGGATTTCTTGTACCAAAAAAGAAGGATAAAAAAAAAAGGATTTCTTCTACAACTGATGATGCAAAAGAAAAGAATTAGTGTTTGATTTAGTGGTCTTCGTGTAACCATGACAACCTTACACAATGGATTCACGAATACTACTACCACACAACCTATGTTTGGCACGAAAAAATAAAGAAATACTCCACCTTATTGAAATATAAATGAAAATATTATTAAAATTTTGATATATTTACTTTAAATTTTAAATTAAATGTTTAAATTTTTTAAGAGCCTAATGATCATGCATTATTGAGGTGTAATTTTATATTTGTAGTCAATACAGTATCCAATAAATGGTTATTTAATAATGAAAGTTATAATTATATAGTGAGCAATAAATGGTTATTTAATAATAAAAGTTATAATTATATAGTGAGATGAAAAAAATTAAAGATTATTATTTACTGTCGATGTAAAATTAATTTACATTGGTAGTGTATGATTTTTTTTTTCATTTTTTAAATATAATTATGATTTAGGGTCTTTTTACTAGAGTTGTGTATATAGATTAGTCCACCTTATTTATCTCGCTCCACTTAAACGCATAAATTAAATTAGAGACAAACTCATAAATTTTGAGTAGCGGAGAACTATATATCACTTTCATAATGTTGTTGAACGTAATATTTTAATTTATAAGTTTATCTAAATTACAAAACATTTGCAAATGACTACTTTTTAGTAATTTTATAGACTAAAGTGAGTAGCGAAAAATGATGAGTAAATTTATTAACTAAAGTTACGTTTAAAGACTAAGAAAAGACACATTTATGTTTATTTTTGTAATTTAAATATATTTAAAGACTATTGTAATTGTACAAAAAAAAAAACCATTATAACAACACTCATTCTTCTGTCCATACTACTCAACTGACTGGTTAATCTTAACGTTCAACGGACCGAATTAGTCCGTCAATGAAAAATAACGACTTGCAATATGTTCGTCTGAGTCAAATCTGCATTAATTTGTAGACCATAAAATATAAAAATAAATTCACTTTTTTGTAAAAAAAAAAATTTAAATTAGAATTTTAAAAATCTCATTTTTAAAAAAGCTAAAACAAGCCATTTTATATTGCAAGTACTAAGTAAGAAAAATGCCGCAAATAATACTTAAAAATGACTTTAAGAGTCCAAACCAATTTTAAGAGTAAAAACAAATCAAATATATTTTATATAATAACAAAGCATTAATAGGTTCCTACTTTATTAACTAATTGAAAAGTATGGCTATTTGTTATTTTCATTTTTTGTTTTTAAATTATAGTTATATGAATTATGGGTTACATGCAAATATGCAAATTAAAACCACATAATCAACAGTTTAAGCGGTTTAACACAAAAAGATCAAAATATAAATAGATCAAATGCGATGGATATTCAGGGCATGCATCTTGCTTGAGGAAAAAGATATGCATAACTTATGGAACAAGAAGATTGTAATAATGTTTTTCAAATTAAGAAATTATAATTTGACGGCTGCAAATTGCTAAATTATGCGTTACTATTTAATAGAAAATATATTTTATGCTAAAAGATTCTTTAGTTGAAAATCATGCAATAAGCGATAAAAAAAATCCTTTTACTTTGACTCAAACCGATGAAAATATTTTTTTATATATATTGATAAATAAATTATTTTTTTTGGTGAACGATGAAATATTCTTTTATTTTCAAAAAATTCAACACACATTATAACGATTTTTCAAATAGTTGTTTACGAGATTTTTCGAAGACTTTTAAAACCTTAAATCAAAGTTTCCAACTATGTTTAAAATGGGTTTTTTTTTTTTCACGACTAATAAAATAGGGGTTTTAGCTTAAAATATTCATATATAGATATATTAACTTATTAAGTTTCTCAACAAAAACTTATTAAGATTGTACAAAAACAAAAAACAAAAACTTATTAAGAAATGTGGGACATTACAAAAATTGTTCTCATTACCAATTACTAAAAGTTGTTGGGATGCGATAAATGCAATGAAAATTTGTTTTAATTTCATTTTTCATAGTTGATTTTGTAGTAAAATATTTTTTAGGTTTTAACTCTTAGTTCTCACGAAAATATAGCTCTAATAATTTAAAGTTTAATTAAAAAATAAATAATAATTAAGTCTAGTCGAGAATAAATACAGAATCAATATAAAAGTAATTTATATTAATTTTGTATATCAGTATAAATTCATGCATGATGGATGTAAAAATTATATTTTACTCCAATTATGAATTTATAAATACTATAAGGTCATAACCAATGTGAAAGGTCAATAAAATTTCTTAACAAAGTGGTCTAAGATCATATATAGTTCTAAATTTCTCAAATCATTAAGTAATTAATGAGTATTTTAAAATTACCCTTTAATTAAGAAAATGACGCTAAAAAATTCAATGCCCTATCAAAAAGAAAATGACACAAAAAGGTAATCAATCAATTAGGGATTTTAAAAATAAAAATATCAACGAATCAATTTGAAAGAGAGTTATATTAAAGAACAAATATTATTTTAATGGATCATATATTTAATAATAGGCAGTACTTTGTGGTCTTAATTATTATAAGTAAAAAACTAATTTTGCGTTTTTAAGAAATTTTTCTAAATAGAATTAATATTCTTCATCTCAAAAATGTCTTTCATGAGAATTGTTCCATGAAAATAAATGAATTATCAAAAAATAAAAATTATATTAATTAAATTATATTTTAAATAGACATCATTAATTAGAGTGAAAACATTCAAGAGTGTAAATAAATTATTTTTTTTTTTATATTCAAGACAAAAATATTATTATCTTCGACCTACAATGATTATATGAGAGTTACTTATTAAAAAAAAATGTCTTAATATAAATGACAATTTTAATTTTCAAAATATTAGTTGAGGTGGAGAAGTTAGAGAATTGATTGATAAGGAGGTCTCCAGTTATAACTATATATTACCAAAATTAACAATTTTAATATTATTAATTACTATTATTGACTATTACAAAAAAAAATTCATTTTTTAATTACATTATCTATTTAATATTACTTTCATCACTTCTAAATCAATATATTTCACTTTGATCTATGCTAATAGATACTCTCACTTTTATTTATACATTTTTATTCATTTGTATGATATGAGAATTATATTTTTGTGTGTTTATATGAGATGTTTGAGGGGTATAAAAGACTTAAAGTAACTTCAAAAAAGCCAATATATCTGCCTAAAAAGAGCCAATATATAAAAAAAATTAAATTTAATAAATCGTTTGCCATTAAATACTTAAATTAATTAATTAATTAAAAATTAAAAGGGGTAGTGTGAGTAAGGCTGATAAAAGTGGAAAGTGAAAAGTGGGATGCATGCGTGGAGGCCATTAAAAGTTGGAGCAATGAGACACTTCATTGCCTTTTTTGTTACAAAGATATCTATTATTATAAGAGCATAGTGTTTCTTTGTTCAACTTTTATTTCATTCACTTTTTTGAATGTCACATTACATTGACACGGCAAAGCATCATATATTTGATACCTGCGACTGCTACGTGATATTTGATACTTGATGCAAGAGAGGCTATAGGAACATATGCTTCTGATTTAAGAAATTCTTGAATATACTTTTCATATTTACCACTATGCTCCACCACCATTAGCCAAAGCTAGATTAATATTCTTTTATGCAAAAAAATGTTCAAAATAATACAGTTTTGAGTGTCCAATATCCCTTTCAACGCAAACAAGAATCCTGTTTTAAACAAAACGCTTTTTTATGAAAGGAAAGGAAATAGCCCCACCCAACATGTGTAAAGTCGAATTAATTCTACAGGCAACATTATATGAGAGGTGTTTTAAATTAATTTAAATTTTTAAACAAATTTTTTTTCGTGTCATTCTTTGTTTTAGTTTTTTTTACATATTGAACCAACGTTTATTTTTATTTCATTTTTGATACAAATTTGTTACCAAAATTTCTACTTAACTATTCAAACTGGTAAATATATTAAATCATTAGTTCATCAATAACATCTAAATACATCATAAAGATTGTAATTAAGGTAATCAAAATTGAATCGACGGTTGAACTGACAAATTTACCGGTTTAAAGTTTAAAAATTCGAATGGAGTTGGACTATTTTTAATTATATATATTTTTTATTTTTTAATAAATATATAATATAATAATACACAAAATATTGTGCAATATTTATAATTGTAAACCATTAAAATGAAATTCCCCATAAAATGTTATAAGTTAAAACATTACAAATAAAATTGAATGGGAACATATTCAATTATGATATTGGTTAAATTTGTTCATTGAGGAGTAGTTGTTTCAAAATAAACAATTAGGCGTGGAAGTTCAATTTAAAGAAAGAAGTAGAATGCAGACAAAAAACATAAAGAAGTAGAGTGGGCTAAAAAAGACAAAGGCTCAAATTGATGTTGCTTGTTTTTTTTTTTTTTTTTTAAAAGTTTCTTTTTTCACTTAAAGTCTTCTCAAAAGTCTTCAAATTTTATTTCAATTGACTAATTCAAAGATTTATTTTATATGTTCGAATTGACCAATCTATACGTGTATTTTTTAGTATTTGAGAACATTAGAGATAGGAGAATAAATACTCTATTCTTTTATGAGTTATTGAGTTGACTCATAACCCATCATCTACATCACTTAATTGTGAAACTAGAATGTAGGGAGAAATCAGGTAACAAGTTGTGCGGCATGAAAAGAGAAATGTTGTGTTGGCATGGCAAACAAAAGGAAGGGTGGCGCTCACGGTGAGGACATCCATGACGGAGAGGGTGTGTTGTCCCGAGTCAAGTTGGCAACGACGACAACTATGAAAGGCATGGAAAGCAGAAGGAAGAGTGGTGCTCACGGTGAGGACAGCCATGACAGAAAGGCTGTGTTGTCCCAAGTCAAGTTGGCAACGACGGCAGCAATGAAAGGCATGGCAGAAATGGTGTGCAATCGCGAGTTAGGAGGCGACGAACAAATTGAAAACACATAGTTTTGCAAAAATTATAGACGCAGTTAGACTGGCTAAATGGTCTGAACCACTGGTTTTCTTGATTTTTACCAGTTTTCCACCGGTTTTCTGATTTAAATACCGGTTTTGAGGAATAGCGGTTTTTGGGGTGGAACAATTTGGATTGTATCACGTGTAAAAATATTTAATTCATCAAAATTAACGTGATATATTTTAGTTTTTATCTAAGATTGTGATCTAATTGTCATATATGATGTTCTAATTGTAGCATTGAGTGATGAAACGTTCTTTATAATCATTCAATAACCATTTCCACAATTTTGTAACATAAGTGAACTAATAATGAAAGTTTGGTTCAACATGAAGACATTTCTAACATTGGTGAACTAATAATGAAAATTTGGGTCGCTAATGTAATTTTGTCAATTGCATACTATAAACCCTAAAACTATAATACATCTATCATTTTATTATTTTAAGGTTTAATGAAGACGCATTGTCGATTTAAAATAATTTATACACACTCAATGAAAATTTAACTTATTACTATGTAAGTCTATCTTGTAACATATTTTAAAAAGAATGCAAATGTTAACCTCTATCCTTAAAAAATTAAAAGTATAAACTTTGTCTTGAAAACTGTATATTCAACTTCTAAAAAAATTTAAAAATTTTTATTTTCTACAAAACAATTATACTTTTGGATTCTTTAACACCCATCCTTAGGAAAGCCACGATATAGCTACAACTTTCCTTCCAAAAAATTATATGTCTTGTTTTGATTTCCTATGTTCTTTACCTTTTGCATCATTGTGACCTCCCCCAGTTGACTATGTTTTCTTGAAATCATCTTTTGGTTATTTTCCCTACCAAATATGGAAATATTGGCTTTTTCCTTGTACGAACCAAACAAAACGTCTGTTAACTAACTCTCCAACCAATCTACTTATGAAATTTAATGATATATGAAAAACTCAAAGATCAATCATAGCTTGCTACGGGGAATATAAGGATTGTTTAGTGGTTGGGGTAGAAGAGTTAAGGAGTGGAGTGATAAGGAGATTGTGGGTTTGATCTCCACCCTTAGCAAAATACTAACAATATTAACAATACTATTTACTAACATTGGTTGTTGCAAAAATAAAATAAAATTCTAGCTTCTCTTTGAATAAAAACATCTACCACATTCCTTCATCTTCAAAATTGTCGTTGCATTTCCTCTCCCTTGATGTTTTTAGGCAGGTCGGTGACGTAACATGTGATTGCTCCTTTTCTACTCGTTTGGTCCCATAAGTCTTGTCCATATCTAGTCACAAACTTTTCCTATGTCTAGCTCGCACCACTGTCAACTCTACATCTTTGTTGTTGGGAATAAAAATCAATCGAAAAAATGACTAATTGTTACTAACTTTTGATTCTCTTTTGCTTCAAACGATTACACTGAGGAAGGAACTTTGTCCCTCAACTATGGGTTTGTTAACTACTCTAAAAAGTGTTAAGTATGATGTGGATGTTTAAGCTATTGAACTACAAATGCGTAAAGTAAAGTATATTGATAAAAGATAAAGATAGCATAAAAATCTTGTTTAATTGATTGTGTGTGTTTAAAATATTACAAGTACTGGTATTTATAGGCAAAACTAATTCTATTGGACATAAATTGTGACATACAAATATGTACTCGTGCTTGGCTAATTACACAGATAATGCATGCTAACTCTCATTTGAGGGGAATCGTGGCGCCCTATTATCAACTCGTTTTCTATTTTTTTGGCATATCCCGTTGGAAATATTTGTACATGTTTTTTTCTCTCTCCTGGAATTGTATCTTAGTGTCGATTGTTAATGACACTAAAAAAGTGGAAGATGAGTGCAACTGCCGAATTATCATGTTATACTAGGTTTTGACTCCGTCTTCCGCGGCCTTTTTGGACTCTTGTAAACCTAAGAAATACTCTACTACTCATATTTGGCTACTTCCTATGCACCAGATCCACCATTTGTTAAGAGGAATTCTGCTACTGAAAAGTTCGATTGTTTTTCATTCTTAACTAGCAAATTATTTATTTATAGATGTAAACAAATCTCTGTGTGATTGTTTCTCTCCCACTCTCCCATACTCTCTTTCTTTAACTTTCTCACTTGTCTTTCATTCTCCAACAATTATATTTAATTGATAGCATAAAAAGAATTTTGTTATTAGTAAAGACAATTTAAATCCATTATAATGACCTTTAAACTAGAAATATGACACATGTTTTGAATAAATATTTCTAGAAACTATTGTGATGTTGTTTGAAGAGAGTGATTTAAAATTATGTGAGTTGTGTTCGTGTGAAGTTATACGTGACATTCTAAACCCCAAATATAGTTTGTCATGTGTTTGAATATTTATATTAGTATTGGAAGAAAATTCAACTACTTATGAAATAATTTTCAGAGTTAGAGATATAACAACTAAACTAAATCAATATAAACACATGCGAGATAAATTATTCATAACCAAATCAAGACATTTGTATTTTATTAAAAACAAGTGATGTTGAAAAATAGAAATAATGAAAGTAATGCAACTATGATGTCACCTATCAAAATCGGATTCACAAAAAAGTTGATGACGTTCTCAGAAGTCGTCAAATACATTAAACGAAAAGAAAACACAACTTATAAGCACGTTGCCAATTAGCTTAACAATCATTTGCGTCGTATAAAGTGTTCATCAATATACATAAATGTATGATGATTGAATTGGAATAGATTGTTCACTTATTACAATATTTTATATGTCATGCGGAAGCAAACTACTCTGAACTACATGGTGAGGAGACACAATACTATACCACCCGCAAGTCGACGAACCCCTTTTATAATTGATTATGTACTTATAGACCCACTCAACTTATCTTGAAACTCTTGTAAATGACTATCTAGGATTAAACTAGGGTTCTATGATAACTCCTAACATTGATAAATTACCCCCAAGTCACTTAAGAATTCCCCCTAGAATACGTCCAAAGTCTAGTCTCACTCATCGACGTGGCCATGACCTCCAATATCAGACTCATACTATTTTACTTCCTTAACAATGAGGAGATACCCTCATATAGATAAATTTATGCATGAAACACTAGGTTATAGACCCTCAAATGTATCTTCCCTCTCGTCTTCTATGTCACTTCTATTACAAATAGGATCATCATATACACGAGTCAGGTATATCATAATTACACATTTTTACATTACATATATAAGTTATTTTATAACAGATCTTGATATTGTTCATAACATTAATAATACATGTTCACAATAATTCCAATAGCATGATTGTCATCACAATCATATCATTCAAAAAGATATCATCCAACAATCAATCAATTAGACATAGATCATACAACATAACATCATAAAACATAATAATAACAACAATCTATTAATGTTTCTAATCACATTCTATAACTAATGTTCTAGATAACAATTAATCCATTTATTTAACTTAATAGGGAGATAAAATTGGCCAATCCCAAAAGGTTGATAACTATTACATTCTCGTTCATCCTATCACAATTATATGCATGAATTGATTGCATGAAATCTCACTTTTACATAGGTAATTCAAATAGAATAATGCTAGAAAGATATGGTCATGCTCCTAGTTCGGACCTTTGCAATATGACTGACTCAACTCTATGATTTTCGAACAAAAAGAATGCAATGGTTCAAAATGGTGTTCAATTTGTCGAAATCATTGTTTAAATGATAAAGGTATAAATAACGATTGACATATGAAGTAGAACAAAATGACACTTATTGATCAATGAAATATGTCCTAACAAGTGATTGATCGATGTAGGCTTGCTATATTGTTTTTGTATATAGTTGTTTGGAAAAAAAATGACGTATTTGGCAGTCGTTGGAATTGTGCATGATGGAAAATGGCATAGAAATCTGGTTCTCATTCTTATTAGTTACATAGTAAAAAATTCGAAGTTTCCACATAGAAAAAACCCTTCACAAGATGACGCTAGCATTAAGATTGACACTAATAGGTGTTTTCACACGTCGAGATTGTTAATTTTCACAATGAGTCGACATCTTTTAATAGGATATTTAAGAGCACGCCGCACAACGAATGACACTTCGCACTACGACGTTAGGATTTTGCGGCCTGTCTTCTAACCTTTGCATTGCACAACAATTGATGACGTTATGCTTTCGCACAACGAAAATGGCCAGAACTGATTGACTTGGTCTTAGTTGGTTTTCAAATTCTAATAAATTACTTCTTAAGTATTCCACATCCATAATTCTATTGTTTACACTTCACTTTATCTTAACACATCACAAGCAATTACGCATACATTCAATATATAAAATTGAAGAAAATGTGGTATTACTCTCTCATACATTTCATCTGATTTGACTTCAAAACATATCTTATCCATCAAAAAACGCTACCACACTTTTAAGGGTTCTACATGTGTTTTCTTTACTTATTAGTGTCAAATTTTTTTCTCCACACTTTTTAAACTTGAACTAGGACTTCTAATCAAGTATATCAATTAATTAATTTCTTGGAACATACACAAAAGTAGGTATATTAAACGAGGCTAATAGGCTAATCAGTCTTGTTTTGATCGGTTCTTCCATAAAGTTTCCTAAATTAGGATAGGAAGGACAACCCAACTTAAGTAGTTACGTTGAAATTCTCATCTCGATTAGGTTTCAATGGGTTGATGGATTGGCATATCAACAACAAAATAAAATTAAAATAAATTAAACATATATTGATTTATAGACGAATTGGCGTATAATGTTTTAAAAAAAATTAGTCTATTAAAATTAAATGTAATTCAATAATCATTACACAAACAACAAAACTCTAAATTTATTACGCTGGAATGAGAAAATAAACTAGTAACTATAGAAAAATAACTAAATTGGTAAACTAATCGACGTCAAAAAAATAATAAGAAAAAGGTGTGAAATTCTAGTAAAGAAAAACTAATATGACAACTAGTTTACTAACACCTTAATTTATAAAAAAATAGTTTCAACAATCATACAAAAAGTTAACACTGAAAATATCATAGTAAATTAGTCAAATGTTATGATGTACTTAAATAAATATTAGAAAAATTATAGTTGGTGCTTTTGAATTAGTTGGATATGATTCCGATCTTAATTATAAAGTTGAGGATTAAAAATCCCTTGCGATGTCCCTAGCGCCAGGTTTCATACGTACATACATATGAGCATATTTTGTTTTTTATCCATAAAAACTACTTTTTGTTGGATCTAATGTTGAAAATTTCAATTGCTATTAGAATCGAATCTTTAAAATGTACGGCAGACCACCGGTGCTGACTAAATATTTTAATGTCATATGCGCATATACTACTGAAACGAAGACAAAAATATATTATACTTAATTTGTAAGGTTTTTAGTATTGCTTTTACCTTTAGAAATGTTGGATTATTTTAATTTAGACTAAGTATAATCATAATTATTTTGTGATACTCGGATTAATTAAATATCAAAATATTATAGTATGTTGTTATTATTAGTTTTTCAATTATTTGGAATAAATGAGATTATTATTATTTTGTGAACCAATTATAATAGTAGACGAATGTCAAAGGTTTTATTGGGACTTACAATAATAGGTAAGTTAGTTTCATTCATCTACTATAAAGAAATTTATCTCTTTTTATTATATAAGTGTAGTTATTCTATTGAGATTACACACATCTTTAAACTTAGTAAAATAGAGATAATTTATCTTCTCTTTATACACACTTAAGGATATATAGTGAAAGAATCATTGTTATCTATACATTCAGGTAATTCAAAACATTTATTCTTTGCGATCAAGATTATTATTTGTTCCTATTATAATTTAAGATTGGAAATTATATTGATTGAGTTTAGAAATCTCTTCCGATTGGTTTCAGAGCCTATTCTAATTACAATTGTAACTGTAAAATTGTTAATTGTTCATGTAACAATGCAATGGTGTTTTAAGATACTAACTATAGGGTAGGTTAATTTGATGTTGTCGTATTTCTAATTATATATAATTTTAATATACACCAACAAAATAATTGAACTTAAGTTGTTAATGAATTTCAGTTAATATACAACTTTTGGTCAGACTTTACTTTCCTCTCGACTGAACAATTCTTGTGCTATCACTATAACGCATATGGTCGAAGTCAAAAACACAAGTTTAAATTGACACATCTATGGAGTATATTTCAGCCAACTAATTAGACTCTAGTCTTCTTAAAATCTAGGCTTGGGACCTCTAAGCACTTTGAGGAAAACAAGTACCACTACTATGCAAAATTACAATGGGTGTGCGACATCACAAGAATAGATAACTCTCTGTGGGAGGATAATATATGTGAGCTCAAAGTTCAACGTGAAAATGCTTTTTGATGTAGAATAAGTTTGGACTTTTCACATGTTTGTTGATGATATTTGGCTTATTCTCTATTTTCCTTCTTAACTTGTAATAGATATGATTTGTGTTGCTATTGCATGTAAGAGCTTCATTTTTGTTGAAAGTGTATGTTAATTACAAATTTTCATTTTTCAAAAGCTCTCCTACTCCAATTGTAAATGATATCTTTTCAGGCCAATCATAATAGATTCGTTGAAAAGGATGCTTTATGTTGTTTGTCCAAAATTGACGATTCGTTGTTGTTGATTTTTCAATATTACTTGTATTATCTGAAATATGTGAGGAACATACGTGATAATGCCAATAAAGCATAATGGTGTTTTGTCATGAGTTACTTTAGTATTTATTGCACCTCAACTTATGAATCATTAATCCTATGTCATGATGTGGCATATACCACATGATTCATAACATTGAACTTCTAAGATATACATAATCAGAAAATGTGTCCTTTTATTAGAAGATCTTGTTTGCCAGGTGCAATGTAGATATCTAGGGATCTCAGGTAAAACAATTGTTGCAATCTTCTTTTACTAGAATTGATTTTTAGTCTATTTGAAGCATGTGTTGATCATGTTAAACTGAAGATAAAGTTATCTTATTTTCTCGTGTGTTGTTTCCATTCGAAATGAACAAAATTAGAGGATCATAATTTTTCTTTGGATATCATCTGAATATTTTGCCATTCATTTTTTACACACTTGAACACATGTTAGGAGATAAATTGTCCTTCTTCAATATATTTTACTATCATCAAAATAATTAAGAGTGTTGTTCTCAAACCAATTTGATTTTATCACCATATTTATAGTTTAGTTTAATTACAAATTTGGTCTCCTATTTTCATCAATTCCGAAATTGATTCCCATATCATTCCCAAGGATATTCCACACTACCTTACTCTTGTTTTAGTGAATTTTAATTGTAATAATATTTAGTTTTAAGTTTAGATTGTTTATATTTGGAGTTGTATATTGTTCCATGTAGACTGATGTGTTGCAATTGGGCTTTTCATTTTTGAGTCTATGCATATCCCAAGCTTACTAGTAGTTATGATGAGGTATAAATACTTCTATTGTAGTTCATTTGAGAGGTTTTTTGAATGAAAGTAGAATTTCAATCATTGATTGAAAAAAAAAGAGCTAGTATTGCTTCTCAAGGTTCTTGCTTCAACCATTTTAAGATGCTTATCAAGAGCATCTTTACTCTTGTGGCGGTTCATCACAAGATCTTATCATTCATCTTGAATGTAGCGATCGTTCTTACCACTTCTTATCTAAATTCATTTATATGTTTCTTTCTTTTCTTAATTGTAGAATTTTCTTAGGTTTTCCTTCACTTTCTTACTAGTTTTCAAGAATTTTACACTAAGCACAAGATCTTTTTGTTGTGCATCCATTGGGATCCACGCCAATAGGGACCAAAATTGTTGACTTTTAAAATAGATGAACATGTTTCGTGAATTGGTGAACATGGAGAAACCAAAATTACAATTAAGCCTATTTTAAACAATGTATAATATGATACGATGATGTTGAATGATTAATATGATACTATTGAGGTAAAAACCTTTTCGATGTATGTTTTAATGACAATAAACCTTATGAAATAAATGATTAAGTTTTATGAATGGTGATCTACTAATGATTGCACTTGAGTTTTATTTAAGGAATCTTAATTGCATAAGTGGACAAACAAGAAGTCACTCAAATCAACAAGTGTATAAGTATCTACTCAATAATGACAGAATTTCAAAAGGAATATATCATATATCAATCATGCTTATATTAAAGTATCTCAATGATCCTTGATAGACAAAACACAACATGGGAAACACCAAGAGAAATTGTAGGAAATATTACTTCAACAAAATAATGATGGAAGAACATTCACCAGAGTGTTCTGTTTGCTATATTAAAGAACAATTAACAATAAGAATATTTTTGGTAGGGCAACATACAATAAATTAGTTATCATTTCACACATGAGTTTTCCAACATTTAATGAGAAATTAAAAGTCAATATTTGAAGGCCTACTTGCAAAAACAAACATGTATAATGTTCTGCAGATTGATCTCCATATTGATGACAAATTGATCAGAAGAACATTCTGATTTTTATAAAAGATCATTCTAGCTTATCAAGATCATTTTAGTTTATCAAAAGATCATTTTGGTTTATCAAAAGATCATTCTGATTTATTAAAATATCATTCTGGTGTATTAAAAGATCATTCTAGTTTATTGAAAGATCATTTTGGTTTATTAAGAGATCATTATGGTTTATCAAGATCATTCTGATTTATTAAAGAATCACTCTGGTTTATCAAAAGATCACTCTGATTTATTTAAAGATCATTCTAGTTTATCAAAGGATCATTTTGGTTAACCAAGATCGTTCTGGTTATTTCGTTTTAAGGACAAAATTTAAACAAATCATTATCCATAGTCCAAACCTCAATATAAAATAATATAAAGACTACTCAAAACTATAATCAAGCCCATAATTCAAGCTAAATGCCAAAAGAGGCAAAACAGCTTCTAGATCAATCTTTAGATTGATGAGCTATGAGCAAGGACAACAAGAACACTGATGTTGCACCTTTTACATAAAGCACATCATGCTTCTAAGACACAGGACTTATGCTAGACAACTACTAAATCACTCATCCACATTTTCCATACAACACAAAACCAAGAACGTTCTGGTTTGATAAAAGAACATTCTAGTTATTCTATTTTAAAGACATAATTAAAAAAAATCATTTTTCACATTCCAAACCACAAGTTAAAGAGTATCAAGACTGCTAAAATTAGTGGTCAAACTCATAACTCAAGTTGAATGCTCAAAAGAAGGAATACAACCTCTAGATAAATGAGTTGTGAGCTAGGACGCAAGTACATTGTACTTACATTATTTTGCAGAAGAAACTTTGCATAATTCTGATTTAGAATAGTACCAAACATGTGACATCCCATTCTCATACTCATTCATGTTTTCCATCAAACCCAAAAGCAAGAACATTTTGGGTTTTTCAAGAATGTTCTGGACAACAATATAAACATATGCTTAATTGTTGTAAAACAAATCTAACACTTGCTTGATGTGTCTAATGAATATGTTAAGTTTAAATTGAATATTCAAAGTCTCTTATCATCTATAAATTGAAGATCAATTGGAAGATTAACACAAGAGTTCAATTTGCAAATCTACCAACACTTGTTCAAGTAAGAACAAGTTAAAAACTCTTCAAGCAAACTCCTACTCTCTTCACTATATTTGTGGGTCATCATTTACTGAGCTTGTCTTTATTTTTCTCAAACAAGTGTTGAGAAGTTTCAAGATCCCAAACACTTTTATCATACACATAATTTGCAACTCAAGTCTATCTTTTAGGTTAGATTGAGTGTGTTTGTAAAAATCATTTATAAATTGAAAGATGACTGTAAAAATCATTTCTATGTTGAAAGGTGAAGATTATAATTGATCAAGGTGTGATCAAGAGAAAATGTGTGAATGACAACATGCTGATTCTGAAGCACATAGAGAAAATCTCACGGCTGTGAGGATTGAACTAGCTTGATTTGGGTGAACCAATATACTTTTATGTGTGTGATATTTTTATATCTTATTTTTAATTATTTGCACACACAAATCACATTTCACTATAAACTAATTTGTTTTATTTACTTCTAACATATCCAGAACATTCTGGATCAACAAAGATTGATCATAAATTAATTTAAATTAAGCACGTGAATCAAAATAAAAGGGTCACATTTCAAATTCATTTTTTCTTGTGATTGATATTGCTACTTTAGATACAATGTGGAATATGATCCTCTAGTTTCGATTTATGAAATTATTCATTTTTATAATTTAATTTACAACATATAAATAATTAATGTGCATATATGGTTCTACATTAGGCAATCAAATGTCATATCATTTTTTAGTTAAAAAATCTAAATGAGAAAGCAAAACTATTAAATTTTAAAATAAGAAGACTAATTTTACAAATTAATAAAAATAATATATCAAAACTGTAATTAAACTTTATAGTTTTTTTCTATCTCTTCCTAAGCATAAATTACTTTAAGATTTGTTCGATTTTCCAGATTTAATATTCATTAGAGAGAAAAGACATTAAATAGAAAAAAAAATATTGAATTAATTTTTATTTATTTGAATTAATTAAAAAATAATTTTAAAACAATTACATGGAAATTACATGACTTCAAATGTTACGTCATAAAATAATTTGCCACATCAACTTAATTTTTTTCCAATATCTTTTGTGGACCAAATATCTAGAATTTAAAATAGAGATTTTAATTTTTGTATTAAAATTAAGGGGATAATAATTCTATATGAACAAAAAAAATGAATTTAAATCTTAATATTAAAAAAACTGATTTCGGGCCATATTTTTTTTATATTGGACCTTTGTATAAATTATTAAAAAAAAAAGAATTAATTGCTTATGCTAAATTTTTTAAAATTACTTATACGATTTTTAAGGTAATATTTATATTTTTAGTGTTTTAAATAGTAGGTATTTAGTTTCAAGTTCTCGTGCACATATTGAGAATTGTTTTGAAGATTTTGTAGGTTTTATTAATCTTAAAAATTGAGTTCTAATAAAAAAAAATATAATTTTAATAATTAAAAAAATTATTAAAATAAATTTTAGTCATATAGGAATATTCCATCTACATGATACATGTCACAATAAAATAGAGATAACATTTCATCATCACAATAAAAGAGAGATAACATTTCATATTCACATATTAGACGATCAAATACACAAGACAACAACTACAATTCTACTCGTAAATATATAATCCAAAATTACAACCTCGTACCACACAATATCTTTATTAATTATTAACATATCTACAAAAGCCACAAGTATTTTGTATAATTTGATTTTCACATGTCAAAATGAATAATTATTCATTTTTTTAATTCCTTTTACTATAAATATTTTTTTCTTATAAAATTTTACTACTTTCATATATTCAATTATATTCATATCTAAAAGTTTTTTTAAAATCATATATTAGATCACAATTTTACAAGATCATCATTATTAAGTGAATTATTCAAATTAACATTATCACCACCATCGCAACGAACATTATCAATATTACCAACACCATCCTTGTCATTATCAATGTTACATACCCTATATTTGTACGTGATTTGACATATAATTTTGAAGAAACTTATACTTTTACATATGAATTTGATTGAATGTATGGAAATAATTAGAATTTATAAGAAAAAAATACTTGTATTAAAAAAATTTGTAAAATGAACAATTATAATGAAAATCAAATTATATAAGTATATAGGATAAATTATGGTTTGTGTAGTTTATGCTTAGAAAATCAAATTATATAAGTCTAGTCGGAATTCATCATAGCGCGATTAGCATATATTAAACTACACAAACCACAAGGATAATTTGTAAAATGAATAATTATAATGAATAACTACATTTTTTGCACACCCCTAAAGATAATTGTGGTTTGTGTAGTTTAATATATGCTAACCGCGCTGTGATGAATTTTGACTAGATTTGACATATAATATAGATATTATGGTGTATGTTATTATAATTTTATGAGTTGAATTATGGTTGTTGGGTTATTATTGTCGATATGTTATGTGAAGGTGACATGCTATATTTTCTTATTACATTAAGTTATCTAACTAAATGATATGTATCATGTAGATTCTCATTTAGATTGATATGTGTATATAGACAAAAATTTATTTTACCAATTTTTTTAATTATTAAAATTGCACATTTTTTATTAGACTCATGCCTCCAAAATCTTTAAGACGATCATGAATCAAATATGTCAATTTTTGTAGACCAAATTATAGTTTAGATGTCTATTATTAAAAAAACCAGTGGGAATAATTTATAAAAAAAAATCACAAAAACAACTACTATATTTATAAAATAAAATAAACTTTCCAACCTAAATGCCAACTAATTTTTAATTATTAAAAATGTCAACCAAAGTTTAATTTACTTCATCTCTTCAATATATTTTTGTAAATTTACACTTAAATTTTTTATATACAATACAATATTATACTTCAAGATCGCAACGGCTTGACTCTTATGTTAAGTTCGGTCCACTATTCATATCTAGAAAATTTTATCTTGTACCCCCAAATTTAACTTTTACCCCCACAAATATAGGAAAATGACTTTTTTACCCTAGTATAAATATTAAAATTTATAATTTTTCACCATTTCATCATTTCACTTTTCCGGTAAAGAAATGAGTAACTTTTTTCCCATTTCAAGTTTTCTGGTACACAAAATATACTGAGTTTTTCGGTAACGAAATTATATTCCGGAAAACTTTTTTCAAATTTTTCGGTACATATGTCATTTCCAGAAAACTTGTTTCGGTATAGATGTGTTTACCGGAAAACTTCCGGAACTATCAAAAAACTTTTTAGTTTATCGGAAAACTTTCTAGAATTTTTTTTTAATTTTTTGTTATTTATTTAATTATTATTTTTTTCAGTGGGTGCTTGTAGCGGTTTATCCAAAAAATTTCCGCTAGTATACATTTTTAGGCTTCTGTACCGAAAAATTATTTTTAAAGGTTTTCAGTACATACCTTTTTAATTTTATAAAAAAAAATTTCAATAAATGTATCATAAATCTCATAAAAAGTACATCGATAATTTGCAGAAAACTTAATATGTTTGATTCCAAAATATTTTAATAATAAAAAAAAATGAATTTGATAAAATAATAAAAATATTAAAAAATATATTTGACATTTAAAAATGTGTGGAGGATAGATACAACACCGAGTATGAGGTAAAATTTTCCCGTATGTATCTATGTAAGAGATACGTTGAAAGTGTCCGTTAGAGTATTACACATGTCAAATAATAAATTAATAAATAAATGTATTGAGAACCGTTACAAACAAAATAAAAAGACCGTTGGGAATCATAATATATATTTACATACGTACCTTCCATTTCACAAATCTATCTCACAAACTCTCACGCTTTCTGCAATCAAACAATCAATATTCTCGATCTACTTTTACTTTTATTTTCTCTGCAATTCAATTTAACATCATTACTGTTTATATTTCTCTATTTCAATTTTATTTCATTTTCTGATAATTATTAAAATGGCTGAAAAAGATTCACACCACGTTGTTGAAATCCCAGTAGACCAAGAACATCATCAACATCAAAACAACAACAAGGTTTTGTTGTATTCAAACATGTTTGAAGCAATTGAGGACCACCCTTTAACCGAAATCTTCGAAAGTCCCGGTCACCTCTTACTCTTGAAGCTTTGGCAAAGAGAAGAAAATCTCTTCGCCAAACGCATTGCAAGAAAAGAAACAAGACTGGGTTCAATAAAATCTGAACTTTTTCAACTTGCCTCTTTTTTCTTCATCTTTCATGGTTTTTTCTTGACTCTTTTGTTCACTTCATGGGCTAAGGCCCAACAAGCCCAAAACGGCCCAGTTGGTGGTGTTTGTAAGATTTGGTGGGTTCCTTCCATGGTATCACTTTGCACTTCACTTGTGTTTGTGTTTTTGGTTCAAGTGAAATTGCAAAGGTATTGGAAGGTTTGGGAACAGTTACAAAGGGAGAGGAATGATAGTAGAGGTGTTGGTAGGTGTGTTCAAGAGTTGAGGATGAAGGGGGCTAGCTTTGATTTGTCAAAGGAGCCTTTTAGTGGGAAGAAGATGAAGAGTTCAAGTGTTGAGATTAAATGGAAGGTGGTTACTTTGTTTTCTCATTATTTGCTTACTGCTTGTCTTGTTTGTTTTACAGGTTTGGCTTTTCCTATTTCCAAGTTTGTTCTTTGTGGATTGTGATGATGATGGAGCATGGATTTGTTTGATTTTAGTTGAGGGGGTTGTGATAATGATGAGGACTAGTTATTAAGGTATAAAAAAAACTTGCCTTTTTACATTTAGGCTTTATGAGATTTAGGGTTTATTTGCTTATGAGATATGTAATGTTCTTTTATATGGTTAACGTTTCTTGCATTTTCAGCCTCTGCTATGGGAATGAAGCATTTTTGGTCCGATTGATTAGATAGCCCTTATGAATTAAGGAATTAGGGTTGGTGTACTTGGCTCAACCCGACGGCTGATGAAGATCTCACAATTTAGATTCAGAGTTTTTGATTTTCTGAAATCAAAACCATTAGTCATTTGATCTTGACCCGATTTAGATTGGTTTCAATGCAAACTACGCAAATTTTGCAAAGATGGGAATGAAGCATTTACTACAGGACCATCTATGAAGATAAGAGACAATCATCATTGGTTTCAAGTTGCAACTCAAGTTACACCTCTTGTGTGCTCTTGGTATCTACATTTTTTTTTAACACTTGTAATGCAGCTGCTATACTAGGAGCTGCTTCAATTTTGATTCATTTTGTAAACACTAACGCAGCTGTTATACTGCAATTTTGATTCATTTTTGTACTATTCATTTGAATATCTTATGAAATAAACCTTCAGTTTTGGAACTCATTTTGTAGTCTGCCTGGGAGAGAAAATAAAATTTTGAAGGCAACTTGGCCTGCCAGAATTTTAGTGTTCGGATTTTAATCTTTTATCACAAGGCTCTTAATTCTCTCTTAAAATGAAAATTACTCTCCTTTAATCACACTCGCCAATATTATTTTAATCCACTTTCATTTCAATTTCTAAATTACATGTCTCATTTAAAATATTTTGTCTTGATAGCATTAATCTTATATTTATTTCAAAATTAATATTTTTCTACTAACATTGAAAGATGACCGTTGATTATAGTGTAATAATTATCCAAAATCTTAAAACAACAAATATTAGCAGTTAGCATAGAATTTGATACATCAGTATTAAATTAATATCCATAAGGATCCTTTGCAAGCAATATTCGGACATCTCATCTTTTTCCTTGAGTTCTTCTTGTCCTTCATTCGCATTCTTAACTACCAAGGCAAAAATGATGTATGTATACGCCAATTGCCATATGTTAAGCATTTTCAAAACCAAAAATTCGAAAAACACCTGCAACCAAAATATGCACATAATTTAATTGCAGCCTCTAATGATTCTTGTGTTTCCAAAATAACAACACTTGGCAGGTGTAAAAATATCATACCTTCATCAGCTTGATACTTGTTTTTGTCATCACCAGCATATGCAAGTACATTATATTTAGGATTCCACTCAACACTATTCATGGCAGCCCTACAAGGAATCTGATGCACTGTTTTTCCAGTATGAACGTTCGACTGTCGCAAGAAGAAAATTATGATTATGCAATGTATCTTCGATATTGAATAACCAACAAAAATATGTTTTTATTTAAAAAATGGTTTAAATGTTGATGATTTTGTTTTCGCCTTCATTATTTTGCTTTAGTCTTGTAATATAATTATTATTCGCTTTAGTTTCTGTAAAATTTTGATTATGTTCAATTCATACAGGACTAACTGAGACTAAAACATATATTACAGTGACTAAAACAAAACAAAAAAAGTATATTATGCAACAGAGGGATTAAAAACATATTTAAGCCAAAAGATATTAAAAAATGGCATGTACAAACTTACAATATCAATGAACAAGTCCTCACTTGCTGAAGCAACCAAGTCCCCGGTATGATTGAAACTAATGGTCCGAACAGGCCATCTGAGAAGCATAACATTCCAAATTTGTCACAAGAAGCTAAACACTAATTATACTTTAAAAAACAAAAGCTGAATACAATAAACAAACATGAAAGTTAGGGAAAACTCACTCGAGCTTTGTAAAGGTACGCACGCAAAGCATCTCCGAGATAACCCACAAGCTGACAAGGGAATCAGCACTTCCAACAGCGAAATGTCTGTCTCAATAACACGAGGATATCTATTTTGTTATGTCTATTCTACTTTTGAAAAATGAAGATAATCTATTGGAGAAAATGAAGACAGAAAACTAAAGGCCTGTTTGCTTTCCATGTCTTCTCCTGTTTTCATTTTCACTTAAACTAATAAACTTGATAGAATATAGATTCAATACATCCCTAGCCATTTTCTTAGACAATTTTTGAAAATAGATTCAACATTTTAAGAAACTTTGAAAATGTCAACATTGTTTTCATTATTTCAAAAAATATATTATCTGTAGCTATCCTTCTATCTTCTCTCTATCACAATTATTAACCATATGAGTCTTCCACCTCCTTGTTAGAAATTCAAAATGAATACAAATTTAAGAAATGAAAACTGAATTTCTTTTTGTAAATAGACGACAGGCCCTAAAATGTGTAACAAGTTTTTATACCAATATGCAGTTGTACTACTTTGCTTGCAAATTCAAGTGCAATTTGCAAGACAAGAAATAACAAACACTAGAAACATACCTTCCTGTAGGGTCAATTGCAATGCAATAACAACCAGCTGTATGAGCCATGAGGGTATCAAGAGGTCGTAAAGATGGATAAGACAATACTTCAACAGTCCCTAAGTAGGTGAGAATGTAACAACATATAAGATATTTTTCTACTCTATACAAACCCATTGAAGCAAAAGGTATTGCGTAATATTTTAGAAAGTAACTAACAACGCAAACAATGACCTTACCATTTCCTGTTGTTAAGAAAAACATCTCGCCAGTCATGTTCCAAGCAATCTCATTTACCTAAGAAGAATACAGGAATCATTGAGTAAAATGGATTTAATTATTCTGAAAAGAGTTAAACAAATGCTTGCGACTGTATGAAATGTGTTCTATGAAAGTTGGGAAGCAGAAGTATTATCATATTATGGTGACAATGCTAACGAGACTATATGCACAAATCTCTGATCATTTGCATATATTAGTAATCCATATTCTTTTCTATCAAGGGTGAATCCTAATAACTTGCATTGATTTGGCCGTAAGTAAAAACAAGTTCCTTGAGTTTCTTTTTTTAACAAATATGTCAGGTTTCAAGGCATAAAAGTTGTAAGCCACTCATATTCGACCAATAAGGAAGTCAAACAAAACAAGCAATGGTTGATTATAATGGTTTGACTCCAGGGCACTTGGTTATGCCAGCTGACCGGAAAATTCATATCAATTAAAAGGGCAATAGGTAATTCACATTTCACAAATCCAACTAGCAAGCCCTTTATCAAACCATAAATTTCAACAAAGATAGCTGGACAGTCACGAGTTATTTTATCGATTAAACTGATAAAAGGAAAGCACATTCATATTTTCTGTAATATTATAAGAATGCAGTAAAAAGACTAGTTGCAAAGGGAAACCACTAAGGAACTTGTTAGCATTGTTAACATTTAGTACACAGAGCGATGACGGCTTAGTTGTAAAGGGAAACCACTAAGGAAGAATTCTTTCTCCTATTCTCAGTTTTTCAATAAAATTGTTTATTTCTTTTGGTTGAGTCTCTACCAATATCCCATTCCTCTAAATATGCTATAACAAACTGTCAGAAACAGAACAGACTACAAAAATGAAGCAGAAACTAGGCAATACCTCATAATTGAACTTGCGCCTATGAATTGGTTTGAACTTCCGAACATCCAATATCGTTAATTCATCATCCTATAAAAAACAAAGACAAGGTAAGATTTCACATGCCACAAAAACAGCAAGATAATATAAACAACGTAGTCTATTTAGTAGCTACAATACAAAACTCAATGATTTAGAAAAAGAATTCATGCAAGCATATGCAGGACGTAGTTGATATTAACATATCCAACAGTCACAAGTCACAACATTTACAGTTCAGAGCTTTAAGCGAATGTAGGGATTGTGTAACATACCCTATTACCTACAGCTACATGAGTACCATCAGGTTTGTACGTAATGTTGATATTCTCCCCACTAAGTTCTGCCTGTTGTGAGCATTTTCCACCTGCAGAAATCAAATATGAGAAGCATTTCTTCAAACCCCCTTCCTGGCCCTCAAAAGATAATAAATAATCGCCATTTATAATGCTTTTATATTTTCTTTAAGCCAACTCAAAAGTAGAAAACTTAAAATTATTTTGCAACTAATCATCAAGAAAAACATTTATTTCACTTATCGAAGTATTTTCAATTAAAGACACCAATTGTTTGCTTGTTCCAGTAATCATGTATGTTAATTCTGTGTCGGATTGGGTGAAATATAACCATACAATGTATTTAAAGTCCCCCAAAATATAAAAGCCCATAATAATTCCTCTTCATTCTGTATGATTAATAAGAAATGAACTGTACAGCTGAATGATCACTTACTACGAGCATCCCACAGACGAACAGTCTTGTCACCCGATGCGGTTGCAATAAGATCAGCATGTTTAGGATCCCAGCATAGCTGATCCACACTATCAGTGTGACCCTTCAATTCAATATCTTTGACCTTACCCTATAATAACCCCCCATCAACACACACCCAAAATGGAACGAATAATCAAATTTCTATCCACAAAATCATGAAAAGGATAAAACAATTTACAGTAACATAAAAGTAGAAGCCCAAACTGAAAGAGAATGTCTTGACAAAATGGTTCATTTATAATATGATGTTCACGGAAAAGTTAACAGATGAGCTTAGCATACGAAACAGCTACAAGTTTCAGCAACAATTTCCTGTCTGATGATCATACATAATTCTTTATGTATTTCTTGATTTAATACGACAAGTTTTAATCCCAAAAGAAAAATACTCTGATATCACTGTCATTTCAGATCATGAAGGTAATCAAAGCCACACCATAAGTTTAAAGGACATATTTACTCAAAGGTAAATCCTCTATAGGTCATGTCATCTCATTCACCAAAAAAAAGGGAATTGCTGAAAAACTACATCAAAATTTTCTGCAGTAATTTCAAAAGGGAAGAGCTTAAACTATTATCAATACTTAAGGGAAACTTCAATAGTCGAATCTTTTTTCCAACAGCAAAACCTACCATATTTCTTTGTGACAACATCACTATGTAGCTAAGATGCAAATTTAGAGCGAGTTTAGGTGAGTAACTTAATTAAGCATTTATCCATAAAAAAACTATTCTAGGTAGCTTGATTAAACGTTTATTCATAAGTCATTATGGGAATCTGATTGAAATAAATTTAAAAAACAGATTATAAACATATTAATGACTATTTTCATGAGTGTATCCAAAGTCCAAACTCTAATATAAAGGAGTTTAATAGACATACATTGTTGGAGTATATTAGTTTTCCACTGACATCTAATGCGAGCTCCCCATTTTTCAATATCATACCATTAAATGAAGTTACAAAAGTGTAATGATGTAGCTAAATAGTGAATTTTTAGTATACATATCCTTTAAATCATATAAATATTTGCATGATTCATAAGATAAATCCAAATAAAAAGAGAAGCATAAACCTAAGGCCGATACTAATGGCCATTTGTCTCCCTTAATCCATGAAATGAAACAACTGGATACTTTCCAATTCAAAATGACTCAATTTATAACAGAAAGATAATTGAAAAGAAAAAAAAAACGAACTTGTATGAGAAAACACATTAATTAATAGAAAATTAAAGCAAAAACCAGAGAGAGAAGGAATAATTAGGAGTAAGGGTACATGGCCATGTGGCTCAATATGCCAAATTCGAGCAGTTTGATCAACAGAGCCAGAAGCAAGTTTTGTACCAATGCAATTCCAAGCCACTGAGTGCACCTTTTTGAAAAGGTAAAAAAAAAACCACCCATATAAGAATTGAAACAGAAACATAGAAAATAGTGGTTGTTTTTTTACATAAACCTAAGGAAAGTTTAGAACTTTGAAGGGGTTAAGCATGAAAGAGGAAAAGGGTACCTTTTTTTTGTGACCGGAGTACTCTCTACTATGAAGATTCTTGAATGAGATTTGTTCCTCCATCTTTGGAAGAATCAATTATGGATTGGATTGGAAGCAGTTTCGTGGTTGAGTAGAGAAGAAAGAGTCACAGAAAGTGATGATAGTTGAATCGCAAGTAGGAATCTTAGAGAACACTTTTGATTCCCGCGACAACGCAGTACATTAGGGATTTCAATTCATACGTTATGAATTCTCTAAAAACTAATTTTGATATTTCAGAGTTCAAAGATTATTTTATAAAAAAATTTAATAAAATGAGAAGTTAGTATTGTGTTTATGTTATAAGAAAATGACTTTTTTTTTAAAAAAAAAGCTATTATAAATAACTTTTTATTTAAAATAGTTTTTACATTATTTTTAGATTTTTTATTATTTTTTTTGTTAAAAATTGTAACACGTGCAAAAAATTTCAAAAATATATATATTTTTTAAAATAACATTGTTTTATTAAAAAAACTGTAACAAATGCATTTTCTATAAATGAAGATTAAAAGCGTTTTTTAATCCATGTGTAATATAAGAAAAAATTTGCTTTTTTAATGTCTATAATTTTATTTTTTTAATTCTTCCTAAATTCATGATTGGAAAATTCTAGAGTTACCATTTTTGTGGCACATAAAAAATTTGTGTTCAAAAAATAATTTGGAACTCTAAGTGAAAATATAAATTTACCGTTTTTTTCTTTATGTTTGAGGCGATAATTGAATTGATGTTAGTTTATTAAGTTGAATTTTGAAATGCATATAAGAAATAACTTAGATTAATTAAATTTTGATTGACTAAAGCAGTCTCCTATCACCTTCACCTTTAAGATTACTCTATTTTCAGTCATGAAATTTGATCTTACAAATTTCTTGGTTTAGTAAACACATTCATCATTTATTTTATTTTATTGATATAGCTTTTTTTAAACATTAATCCAAGCCTGGAAAAAAAAAACCCATAACCTCACCCTTGATAACTTCAAATTGAGGATCTTCATTACTACTATTATTTTCATCCAAACAGAGAACCTTCAAACCCGACATATTTTCCAACAAACTCGGAATCTTCAAACCTAAAACATCAAAATTAAATACTTCATAAAACACAACCAATGCCATATCTCACAAACAATGAAAAGAAAAAATATTGAACCCGAAAATAAGAATCATAAAAGATCAAAGTGAAAACATGACACCTATCATGTAAGATTCCATCAATTCTTCAACAACAACACATTTTTTCTTTTATTTGATTTTTCTTTCCTCTCCAACATCAACACGTTTTTTTAGATGATGATGGTAGAATAGCTTGAAGAATAAAGTTAGTTATGGAATGGAATATGGAATCAATGAGTTTTTTCTTCTTCTTTTGATTGAATATAAGATGAAAAGAAAATGGATAAAGGTGACTAATTTCTTACCCACAAAGGATGATGTCAACATCACTTGTGCTCGTATTATTTAAAAGCCTACCACAAGTTGGAGCATGATAAAAGTCTATCACGCCTAGCTTGGAACTAAAAGAGGTAAACTTAGGTGGAGGTAGTGCATTGGTAAGGAATTCAGCCAACTATTCTTGTGAGGAAATAGGAAGAAACCTAAATATGCCATTATGCATATTTCTCTCTTCCTAGATGACAATCTTTCATGGAAGACATGGTTTGAAGCAGTGTGCATATTGCTTTGACTAACACAGTACAAAAATTGTGGCATAGAACATATCACATTTAAATCCTTCAACAAGTAGAGTAGCAATTGTAGCTCACATGTGGCAGTGGAGATGATTCTATACTCAGCCTCATAAGTCATAAGATGATCAAAACACAATATGTTGTTTCCTTGGCATGTCAGGACTCGTTGTAGGTTTGGATTCTAAAAGTCTTGAGTTATGAAGTAAATCTAGACAATATCTTCTCTAGGATATAGAAATTCTAGATTTAGAATGTGCAACTTCCAAGCAAAGAAAGTACTTGAGCAATCTTGTCCTTTATTTTAAAATTGGTTAGGCTTGGAACACGAAATACCTTGAGGCAGTGTCATGGCACTTTCATATAAACATCTTCATGCAAATCAACATGCAAGAAAGCATTGTTGACATCCAATTGTTGAAAAGGCCAATTATGAGCGGATGCTAAGGCTAACAAAGTCCTAACAATAGTGAGCTTGGCTACACGCGACAATGTCTCAAAAAATTAAGTCCCTGAATGTGGTTGTAGCCCTTGACCACTAACCTAGCCTTATATCTTTCTATAGATCCATTTGGCTTAGGTTTGATCTTGTGAATCCATTTGTTGCCAATAGGTTTTACATTTGGTGGAAGATCACAAGAACTCTAATACCATTTATGCCAAGTGCATCTAGTTTTGACTTCATAACCAATTGTGAATATGTAATCAATTAAAATCCCCATAGGTTTTAGCCTCAATGTTGTGTGTGATTGATAAATAAAAAATAGCTATGGTGTGAAAGAGACAAATGTGAAAAAAGAATGAAAGGAAGAAACGGGATAAAAAGTACATGAAGAGTGTGGTCCTACATAAATAATAGAAGAGTTGCATACATAATCTGCCAAATAAGATGTTAAATGTCTTTTTCTAACCGGTTCCCCTAATGGGGAAGAAGGTGTATTAGTTGGTGAATTGCCATGAGGTTGTATATGTGGTGATGATGGTGATGAAGGAGTAGGATCTAAGGCATTCTGAAGAGGCGTGGGAGTCTCTGAGCAGTCAAAAGGCATAGTCAGGGTGTTAATGGCAAGTAGGAGTGGTGGTGGTAGGATAAATGATTCTCAAGTTGAAAGTTTGGAGAAAGTTGAGTTCAGAATGTTCTGAAGTGTTAGTATAGAAGAAAAATTAATGCAGTATCTATTTGATACAAATTTAAACCATGAAAGTAAAAAGTTTAGGAAAAGAATCACACACAAGAAGTATCTTGGTTCACGTAAATTGAGTTATGTCCAGTTCTCACACTTAGTGAGATTTTTCACTAAGATTCTTAAAAGAATATCTCAACTTCTGCAACTTACACTTTTGCCACTTGAGACTTTTTACAAGGTGTTCACTAAAGTGACTAAAATATCACTAGAAGGGGGATTGAATAGCGATATTAGTATTTTAAAAATTTCCTAAGAAATCTGTTTTTAAAACGTATCCTCTACGAGAGGATGATTAGCAAAGTATATAAGCAATAAATCAAGAAAAAAAATATGTAAAGTAGAAACAAGACACACACAAATTTATACTGGTTCACCCAAAATGGGTTACGTTCAGTTCTTCACAAACTTGTGAGTTAATTTCACTAATATTCAAAGATGCCTTGTTTTCCTCTAGGACTCCTTTTCTTTGTGTATATTCTTTAGCCTCACCAGACTTGCACAATTTTATCCTCTTGGACTACAACTATTGCCAAGTTAACACTAACTTGGAATATACAATATGAGTGATTTAGATGAGATTTTGATTTTCTCTATTGTTGAACTTTCTAAGAGGATGGACTCAAAGATATAGTTGAAAACAGTAGAAAGTTCTAAGAGAGGATGAGATTGCCCTCCTTAGTTGTGAGATATTTTCTTTTGTATAAGCTAATCTATATTGAATGATGAAGAGCTATCTTCCTTTTATAGAGTTTTGTGATACTCTATCCATGTGTTAAAACACTTTATGACCATTGGGGACTTAATCAAAAGTCCAAGGCCAGTTATCTTAATTATAGAAATGCCATCTAGCTGTCCTTTGTACTGTTTGAGCGTAGGAGGATAGGAATTTAGTTCATCGTCGTATAAGAGGTTCAATCCTCCTAGATGTTTGGACATGGCTGTCCTTTTCCTTTTTCCATTCTCCAAGACATGTAAGACTCTATTTTTGTCTTGTTCAGTACAACCTTTTTGTACTTTGATGTGTTGGATCATTTTCAACAAATGAGGATGAAGCGACCTAGAGGTCCATCCTCTTACAGTCCATCCTCTGGCCTCTGATCTATTCTTTTAAATTGTTTTTTCTTTCATTTTTTGACACTGATTTATCTTCTCTTTATGACAAGAAATAATTGTTCCAGTGACGTTGAATATTTTGCATCTTTGAAAGTTCATCCTCTTCAAAGATTCATCATCTTATCGTTCATCCTCTAATAGGAGGATAGAGCTTCCATTAGGACATGACTTGTACTTTTGCCTTTGGAGCTTCAAACATATGGGTTAGCAAAATATAGTTGTTGGAGGCTTTGCTAAGTTTCCTTGGACTTGTCTTTATTTGCAAAGCTGCCATTTAGCCTTTATCCTCTTGTTAAGTATGCTGAGAGGATGACATCGCTGGTCCATCCTCGGATCTGGTTTGTAGAGGATGAAGCTTTCATTTATTATGATGTGACTTATGCTTTTTGACTTTTCCTTTTCCCAACAACTGTAGTGTATTGCTTTATCAGTCAAGGACATTGTTTTTTGTGCTTTTGTACTTTTACCTATTTCACATGTGTGAGGATGAATAAATTACATGAGTTCATCCTCTTTTCTGCTTTGTTCATCCTCTTTTCTATTTCGTTTTCCCTCTAACATAGAGGTCATGAAGTCATCCTTATACTTTAGCATTGCTTGTCTTTTGACATAGATTCATCTTCTTTTAATTTATGATGTCCATTCATCATCTCTTCAATATTGTTTGTCCTCTGTCTTAGAGGTTACAATTTTATCCTCCACTTGTTTATCCTCTAACGTATAGGACATGTTAAAATGTGTAAAATACATTTCATTTGATCAAGGAGGTGAGGAACCTGTTTTCTAAATTTAATACACTCAAGAGCACAAGTTAGATAACAAACATAATCATAATCTTTGAAATCATTTTGTTATCATTAAAACCTTTGAGAGAGATTTTGTCTCAACAATCTCCCCCTTTTTGATAATGACAAAATTTTTTAGATTATGATTCTATTGAAAGAATTTGTATTAGTGCTTTTTGTAAAAATGTTCCCCCTTAACATATGCATAGTTTTTCTTGACTTCTTCAAAGAGGTTTTATGTGTGGTTTAGATGCAACATATTGTGATGGTCATCCTCGGCTTGAGGATAATCATATTTAATGAATTAGGCTCCTCAATTCTTTCATTGTTGAGTTGAAACAATACACTTGTTTATGTGAGTGACTTCAAGTGTGACCACTTCTGTTCTTTCAACAAAAACTCAAATGCAAACATCAGTAGATCACCGTTTAGAAAACTTAACATTCATTTCATAAGGTTTGTTGTCATTAAAACACATATCAAAAAGGTTTTTACTTCAACAATCTCCCCCTTTTTGACGATTACAAACCTTTATAACAAATCCTTAGTTTTCTAGATGGATAAAATTGAAGTAGAAATGTTGCTTTACAAGGAAGGGGGTTTGAATTGGAAATTTGTCTTTTATAAATTTTCCTGTTAACACTTTAAAAAATAACTCAAGAATGATCTTGGTTACAAAATAGAGAACGCTCTTGATTCTGGAAACAGAAAAGGAAGAACGTTCTTGGTTAGTTTTAAAAGGCAGAATGATCTTAATAGTAAAGGCAAAAAAAGGAGAATGTTCTGGTTTGCTTTTCAACGTAAGTAAATAAAGAGCTGAATGTAAATAGAGTTAAGGAAGAGATAGTACGCAAAGAGTTATCCTGGTTCACCCTAACTTGGGCTACGTCCAGTCCTCACACCAGTGAGTTTTTTCCACTAAGTGTTTAAAACAAAGTACCCTATTGGTTTTACAACTCCTAGTTCATATTAGCCTTGATCTGTTACAGTTTGTCAATCCGTTCCACCCAGAAAGAAATACAATTGAATCACCTATCAACCCTTGATAGGATTTTACAACTTCACCTTTTAACCTTAAAAGGATTTTTCTAAAAATGACTCACTCAAGCTATAAACAAGCCTTATAATCTTGAGTGTTGAATGACAATGATAGGATTTAAAACAGAATCTGTTTTGACTCAACTCTAATTTGAGTTTAGATTCTTTACAAATGGTTTTAGTAAACTAAAGATAGAGAATTCGAGATAGAAGGTTACTGATTTCTTGAGAAGCTTTCAAGTGTTAATGTGAGTGATTTGATGATTTTTTTTGCACTTGAATGTCTTGTTTTTCTCTTTATTAATAAGGTTCCTTTTATAGATATTCAGGAAGTCCTTGAAGGCTTGATATTACCGTTTGAGGAGGTTCCCTTGGTCAAGGGGCAGAATAAAATAATCAGCTCTTATTTCAAACCTTTTGACTGAACTTTTCTGCCTTTTTGACTTCTTGACTTTCTTATATTTGTTTAATGTTTTGCCATCTAATCTGTGCACACTGTAGCATTAGTTTAATTAAAATAATACGTGTCAGAATGTGATGTTGTACATTAAATCAGAATCGTTCTTGAACAGGTTCAGAATTTGGAGAATATTCTGGTGCAGAAAAGCAGAAGCTGAAGAATGATCGTTTTCAGCTGTTTCATCTGTTTTGCTTTGCTCTAAATCTTTTCTCCTTAGATCTTTTAGAGTGTTCTTTTGCTATCTTTAAAGCTTCATATCTCATGATGATGTACTGGAAATCTGTTTAAAATAAGCATGATTTTTCCTTGCATAAAAATCAGGTTCCAACAGCCTTGATGAAGTGAACAGAGTCCTGGAGAACGTTCTTGTTTTTCCAGAAAAACTTCCAGAACGTTGTTGGTTCTTGGCAATGCATTTTTTGCTTTGTTCTTTAAATTGATTCTGCTTAGTACCTATCTTAGATTAATATACTCAAAAGCACATATTAAATAACAATTAACTTAGAATCATAATTAGAGTCTTTAATTAATCTTTGTTTGTTTTCATCAAAACTCTTTAATTGAGATTTTGTCTTAACAAAAATAACAAATGAAAGAATGTTCATAGATATGCAATTAAACTCCCCCTAAACATATGCAAGAGGTTTAATTTGTAAACATTCTTCATTAATCATTTACATCCTATACTTTTCTTCTATATTCTCTCCCCCTTTTGACATCTATCAAAAAGTGTGAAGGGGTGAAGGATAATTATTGGCAACAATAATATGGATTGATCACATAAATACCATCATGTAGTTAAGAGTCATATCAAATTTATATTTAACATTAAACCACATAGTATGTAACAAAGCCATTAATTATTTCAATCAACATTACAATCAAGACATAGACAATGATAACTAAAATAATATACTCAAATCATATTAGAAAAATTATACACCCATTTCAGCACATATAAAGTTTTAGTAATTGACTCTATACTCTCCAAAATTTTAGAAGAGGTGATTTGACCTCAAATTCAATGCATGTTTCAAGAAAAATAACATTTTCAAAAATATAAAGCTCCCCCTGAGTTTTATGAGATGTCGAACCTCTAATATTTTGAAATGCTTGATTTTAGAGGATGTTAACTTTGTTCAAATATATAAAACTCAACCATATTTTCCTTTAGGACATGACTATGCTCATTTTAAGCACAAGTATATATTAATATGCATCATGATTCTCATATTTCTATTTTTGAGTTCATAACATGTAAGTGTAATGAGATAATCATCTAAAAATATTCAAAAACACATTTTTATGTTGAAGAATGAGTTAAATATAAGCTTAAGAACACAATATGAAGACTTCAAGCTTCTTGGACCAGATTTGAAATTTATAGACAATAACACCAATTATAATCATAAAGGCCATTCATATATCCTCTTGTTGAATTTCTTTCAAAAAAATAAATCCTAAATTAGGATATCCATTTAAAACATGTTAAAGAAGAATATTTGAAGTATAATGCACATTAGAATCTCATTTTTTCGAAAAACCAAATAAAAATTTCATACTTAGGCATCAAAGTATATGTTAATCAATATATGTACACTAAGTTGGATTCATCCAAAATTTATGTTGAGATAAATACACGTGCATAAAACTCACAGAAATAGGATATGCCATAAACAATTCCCTACACTTCAGGCTTATGCAAAGATAACATGATAATTAAATCATGGATTATTTTGCAATGTGTGAGAAAATATCATGCAATAAATTATGCTTAACAAAATAGTCCTTTTTTTAAAATAAAATAAAAAACATTAAAGAACATCAATCCATTTGAAATGCATTCTTAACTTGTTATTAAAACACCATGCTATAAACAAACAAATCCCTTGTTTATTTATTTATTTATGCATTTGAATAACAATATAAGAATGACTACATTAGAGGTTTTGCAAATGGATTTCATTAGGCATAGATTTAAGTCATGATAAAAAGTGATGCAATACATTTATCTTTAAATTAATATAATTGCATCAAATTTTATAGTATGTATTCCTAATTTTAAAATCATCCAATCAATCACATAAAATGATTGCATCATAAGATTAATACTATTTAAACATCATAAGAATTGAAATTGAGTGTACCTCCTTTAGTGACTTTCCTTATTTGAGGATTAATGATACGAGAATCTTCAATTTTTTTGTTGGTCTCTCCCCATTCTCATTCATTTTACTGTGAGGACACTTGTTGACGATTATGAATGGATATTTCAACTTTAGTAACATCTTCTAAATGTTGGGTATGTCTATCCTCTTAAATATTCACTAGAGATGATCATCCTCTTGAATAATAGCTTAAGGTGATGATGATAGAGAGAGAGAGAGAGACATGTTCATATCATTTTACTTAAAACTCATCATCATAGTAAGAGCATTTGTGGCTCTATCTTTTAAAACTTTCAATTGATGATTATGGAGATTCCATTAAAGGAGTATGGGTTTAAGCAAGCTCAACTTTCAAATATCGACGATCTTCATAATGATATTTTTCTTTATCCTCATGACCATTCTCTGAGTTGGATCTTTTAGTAGGCTCCCGTTGAAGAAGTTCAAAATCTTATTCATGATTTTGCTCACAAATGTTGTCTCAAAGCATTTGACTTTCCTTAGCAACATTTTTCATCCTCTTTTTTTTATTCAAGAGATTTGACTAGTAATATTGCATGAAGAGATACAAATACTTTTGGTACCCAAGACTTAACGGGTCCTTATAAATTAGTATATTTCTTCTCATGATATATGTTCATGTAATGAAATAATAATCTCGTAAGATAAATTACTACATTTTGGACATACAATTTAGTCTTATGAGTATGAAAGAAAAAGTAAGCTAAAATAGAAAAATTATTAAAAGATAAAAAGAGTACACATATCAAACAATGAAGATAACACAAAAAAGTTTATGTTATGAGAAACTAGTGTGAGAAAAGAGATGTTTTTTTTAAGGGAAACAGGATAATAAAAGAAAGTTTTTTTTTTAATTAAACTAATATAAAAACAATGTTCACGTAGAGAGGATGATATTAAGCAAAGAAGATAACAAATGTATGATAAACAAATATAATAATAATAATAAAATTTTAAAAATTAAAATAAAGAAACATGTGTAGAATATTAACACAGTAAACAAATATACAAAAAATAGTAATATAGACATTCATACAAGAAAACCAAAAATAAACAAATATATGTTTCAAAACAGAGGCAAAAAAAATCTAATTACAAAGCACAAGCCTATTAAACCAAAACCAATGATAAAGGAAGAAAAAAAAAGGAAAGAGAAGACAAATTTTCTTGCTTCTCTTTTGCGGATCAACATTAAGAGAGGATGTCCTCATACTTATTCTTTAAAAATAGAATCCAAGTGAATCTTGAATAATCACCAATTATTACAAGACCATTTTTTTTTGCTCCAATACTTATTTTCCTTTCACAAATGCTTCAAAAGCTTTTATCCTTTTCAAAACTATTTTTTTTAAGACCTTTCATTTGATCAAGTTTGGATGATTTGCAAGTTATATGACAAACTCCTTTTAATGTCAAAACCATTTATCACTTTCAAAAGAGATAAAACATGATTTGGATGACAATTAATTTAAGTATAAAACACAAATGTTATTTTTTCTAAACCTAGGAAAAATAATATTTCAAGAGGATATTTGTTTTACCACACACTAGTGGAGTTTGAATATAACTAAAAAGTCATTGTCACATAGATGACATATGTAAAAAAAATTATATTTTAAACCTTCCACTTATTGAATAGCCTCAATTTTAGCAAAGTTATTTTTACCAATGATACATGTACCTTTTATTTGAGCTTTGTCATTATTTCCAAAGATTACATATCCTGTTGGAACCAAGTTGGTTCTAAGTACTTAGGATTTCGATGCTTACAAATGTACTCTATGTAAACTTATTTTGTACTTTGAATTATTAAGTTAAATGCCCCAGAAATTGAAGGAATCAGAAGCAGTGATCAAAGGATTCCAGAAATATGAATTCTGGAATGACCAGAAGATACTACAGGAATGTCAAAACATGACCAGAAGATATCTTTGCTGGCCCAGAACAGAAGGAAGAAAAATCAGAAGGAAACATGGATCATACCATTGGAAAGCCTGCCAGAAGGAGAGTTGTTCCAAACAAACAGGAACCAAATATCAATTTTATTCCAGAAGTTATTCTGACAAGAAGATGGTCTGGCAGTGAAAAATTACACAGTCCAGACTTGTTCCAGACTTGACCAGAAGGTATGTTTATGAGTCCAGAACAAGAGGATCAATCCAGATTTGGCCCAGACCATAAGATAGCATGATTCAGGGCATGGAACTAAGTCAAGACAAGAAGAAATGATTTTCAGAATGATCCAGACCTGATCTAAAATCAAAGGTAAAATGCCCAGACTGAAATATTTATTGTCCAGATTTAATTTCAATTTAATCCAGACCAAAGTCCATAATTAGTCCAGATTAGAGGGAAGATTTCCAGATCAGTGGTTCAGAATTAATTATTTGGTCTAGTGATGGTCCAGATCAGAAAATCAGACCATGGCCCAGTGTTGGCCGAAATCAGAGGGACATAATGTATAGTCCAGCAAAGGCCGAATTCAGAGGATTATAGCATATCAGGTGCGCATCCAAGATGGCCGAAATCAGAAGATCAGAGGGTTAGGAAGAGTGGTCCAGGAATGGTCGAAATCAGAGGATCACAGCATATCAATTCGGCTGGTCCAGTTGTGGAATATCGCATGAAGATCCAAGGGTGCAGATTTGATCATGGGGATTAAAGGTGAAGATCTTATGTTATTTTTATCAAAGTATTAGAAAAGATTTGTTATAAATTAAAGTGGAGTAGCATGGAAGTCAGAAGCTATGGCGGGAAGCAATAAAAGGATTTGATTGGCCAGTTAATTTATGAAGGAAATATGAGGCTTAAAAAGATATGTTTTTTATTTAAATAAAGCCCAATTGGTCAAGTTATTTTTGCAAGAGAATCCAGCAAGATTCAGTTCAAAATTAAGCTTGGAAGAGGCCCAAATCTGCATCTATAAAAGGAGGCTCAAGGCAGATTACTTAGCATCGAAAATCACAAAAGAGTCATACACTTCCAAAGCAACCACTCTCAAATTTTCATATAAGTCAATTATGAGTTTCAGCTTTCAAGAAGCAAGTACTCGGTTATTTTCTTTCCACTGTGGCAAATCTAAGTTGTTGAAGTAGAGTCTACAATCTAAGGGAGTCAGTAGAGGTAGCAGGTTACTTGGCAATTAGATAGGGTTGTATCTAAGTTGTTGAAGTAGAGTCTACAAACTGAGGGATTCAGAAAGGGTAGCAAGGTACTTAGCAATTAGATTCATAGTGTTGTGAATTCTTCTACAATCTGGGGTGTTAGATTGGCTGAAGAACAGGAGTTGTTTTTCCTCAAAGAAGTCTAGGATTGTTAGACTATTTGAGAAGACTGACTTGGAGGTTCACTAGCAAGGTTGTAATTCAAGGTTGAATTAGTGAAATCCTTAAGAACGAAGGGACTGGACGTAGCCTCGTTAACGGTGAACCAATATAAAATCTGTGATTTTTTATTTTTATTTTTATCCGCTGCTAAATCTGTTTTAATTATACATCAAGTTTTGTTTTGAAAGTATTAAAACAGGAAAAGTATTCAAGTTAAGTCAAACACAATTCAACCCCCCTTCTCGTGTTTGCACCTTCAATTGGCATCAGAGCTCAGTCTCAAGGCTGAGCACTTAACAGTGTTTGAGGAAAGGTCCAAGGGGTTCAATATGTCAGAAGAATTGGGAGGCAACATCAACAGACCACCAATATTTGACGAAGAAAGGTTTGAGTATTGGAAGGACAGACTGAGAAGTTTTGTCATATCTCAAGATCCTGAATTATGGAAGATGATAGTCAGAGGATACACTGCACCTACTGATCTAGAAGATCCAACTAAGAAACTAAACTTGGGTGATATGAAACCAGATCAGATCAGACTACACATACTTCATCACAAGTCCAGAACCATCACGGTCAGCGCAATCACATTCAAGGAATTTGATAGATGCACAAATAAAGAAACAACAAAGAGTATATTTGATAGTCTAGTTCTGACCTATGAAGGAACCAAGCAGGTTTTACAAACAAAGGCTAACATATTGGTCAGAAAGTATGAGCTGTTCAAGATGGAAGAGGATGAAGACATTGACACAATGTTCTGCAGATTCCAGACTTTGGTATCAGGACTTAAAGTATTAAACAAAAGCTATACCACTGAAGATCATGTCTAGAAAATTCTGAGAAGTCTACCAAAAAGGTGGAGACCAAAGGTTACTGCAATTCAGGAAGCTAAGGATCTGAGTACCTTGAGGCTGGAAGATCTGATCAGCTCACTCAGGACTCATGAAATAGAACTGGAAGAAGATGAACCTAAGAAGAAGAATCTGGCTCTGAAATCGAAACAGAAGAAAGCTGCAAAGGCAGAATCAGAATAAGAGGATAGTGATAGTGACTGTGATGATATGGCATACTTAACCAAAAAGATGGTTAAGATCTAGGAAAATAGGAAGAGAAGAAACTTCAGAAAGAAACATAACAGCAAGGATAAGGAAGAATCTGACAAGAAGAATATTGTCTGTTATGGATGCAAAGAACCTGGACATAGGGATGGCAATTAGACCCAGACCCAGTGGGTACCCGCAAAAAAAACCCATAATGGGTAGGGTAAAAACCCGCATAATGGGTATGGGTATGGGGACGGGTAATTACCCGCAAAATTGAACGGGTATGGGTGCGGGTATGGGTACTATAGTACCCACCCCGCCCCGCACATATAATATTATTATAATAATAATAATAATTATTATTATTATTATTATTATTATTATTGTTATTATTATTATTAGTATGTAAGTTTGTTTTACCTTAAATAAAAATGATTTTTGTTTTAAATAATTTAGAGATTATTTTTTAGAGATTTTTTAAAGACTAAATAGCACGTGTGGTCCCTTAACTTAATTTCAATTAACGTTTTAGTCATTTATCTTTTTTTTCTTCCCGATTTGGTCATTTATTTTAATTTTAAGTGACAATTTGATCTTTTATGTTTTAAAATGTCAACAATATTATCCTTTTTTTTTACAAAAATTCAAAAAACTCATCAAAATTTTCAACCAAAACCCATAAAATTAATTATATTCTTTAATATAATACAAATTTCATCAAATTCGTAACTCAAATCTTCAAATAAACTCATACAAAAATTTCATTCTTTATTTGATGTTGTTAAAAATGGAAATATGAGTTTATTTGAAGATTTGAGTTTCGAATTTGATCAAATTTGTATTATATTGAAGAATATAAATAATTTTATGGATTTTGGTTGAAAATTTTGATGAATTTTTTGAATTTTTGTAAAAAAAAAAAGGATAACATTGTTGACATTTTAAAACATAAAAAATCAAATTGTCACTTAAAATTAAAATAAAGGACCAAATCGAAAAAAAAAAAAGATAAACGACTAAAACGTTAACTGAAATTAAGTTAAGGGATCACGGGTGCTATTTAGCTTTTTTTAAATTATGATTTTTTAACTCCCGTTTGTTTACTATTATAAAAATGATTTTTTTGTACAATAATTTTTAACATGTTTGTATACAATTTTATAAAAATAATTTTTTTAAACTAAAAAATTACCATAAAAGACATAAAAATGATTTTCAAGAAAACATGTTTGTTTGAAAAAATATTTTTTAAATACATGATTTTTCTAAATACACATATGTCTTTCTACTATGTTATGCATCTCTATCTCTCCTTCCAATCTCTAACTACTATTTCTCTCATTCTCTGTTATCTCATGTCTCTCTACCTCTCCTTTTTATTACAAACAAATCAACGGATTTAGGTAATTCATTTCATAATTTTCGGATCCTCATGAAAAGTAAACATATAAGTAAATCATCACGAAAATATGTTAGTAAATAGTAATAGATTTTGGAGATCTTGTTCTAATCTTAAAAATTGAGCCCTTAATAAAAAAAGTATAATTTTAATAATTAAAAAAATTAAAAAAATAAATTTTAGTCCCTATACACATATTTGATTCTGATGAAGAAGTAAATAATTGTGATTTTATATTTAAGAGTTTTTTTTTATATTATTAATCATGACTTTATAATTATAAATAACTAATATAATACACATATCAATTTTTTTACATATCTCAGAGAGGACTTGCAACTTCATAAAATATTCTTTCAGAAAACATTATTTTTGATGTTTTGATATTTATTGTAGTAATGTACTAATGTTGGATCATGATATATTTTGGAAGTTTTGAGTTAGACAATATTTTGGTTTGTAATATTTATGATTTGGATTTAAAATATTTGAGAATTTTTTTAAATTTAATCACAAATTATTTATCGATATATTTTTGTTAAAGTGCGGGTAATGGGTATGGGTACGGGCACTTAAGTACCCAGAGGGCAAGGGTACGGGTATTAAAGTTGATACCCACGAGGGTACGGGCACAGGTACGGGTATTTTTTTAAACTGCGGGTACGGGCACGGGTACTAAACTACCCTACCCATTGTCATTCCTACCTGGACATATCAAGTCAGAATGTCCAAATCTGGAAAAAGGAAAACAACATAAGACGAGTTCCAGATACAGAAAGAAAGGTCTGATGGCTGCCTGGGATGTATCAGAATCAGAGGAAGAATCTTCTGATGAAGAAGAGGCAGAAACAGCAAAGATAGCTCACATCAAGTCTGCTTCTGGACCTCATAAAGGCACGAATTCCAGAAGGAAAACAGGCAGAAGGAAGAATGATCGAAGCAATCATTCTGGAAAATCTGGAAGCACATAAGAGGAAACAATTCTGTATCTGATGGCTCATACCAACTCAAGTTCTGAATATAGCTCAGGCTCTGGAACAGAATCAGAAGATCAAGACAATGAGGTATTTTCTGATCTGTCTAAATCTGAATTAATTGAGACTTTAAAAGACTTGTTAAATGCAAACAATAAAAGGTCTTTAAAACTGAAAACTCTTAGGGAAGATAAGGAAAATCTAACCAAAGAAGTCCAAGTTTTAAAGAATCGAAATTCTGAGTATGCAACTGAAAACAAAAATTTTAAAACTGATGTTGCAAGACTCAAATCTGAAAACCAAACTCTGAAAAGTAATAATTGTTCCACTTCTGAAACTGTTTGTAAATCTGATATGCATGAGCAAGTTTTTCAAAACTTTATTTCCAATGGAATGGAAAGAAGTAAAAATGCATCCATGATTTATGGAAACAGTAATTCTGGAAAAAGAGGTCTTGGTTTTACAGAAACAATTACTGAAAATAAAGTTGTTCATTCTGATGTTTTATGTAGTGTTTGTGCCAAGGAAGGTCACTTTGAATTATCTTGTCCAATGGTAAAATCTGAACAAGATCAGAGAGCTGTTACAACTAACAAACCTGGATCCAATCAGTTCTGGGTACCAAAAGATCAAATTGTCTATGTTGCATATATTCTGAGCAACCAGAAGGAGACACCAACAATGGTGCCTTGACAATGGATGTTGGCAACGCACAAGCAGAAGAAGGTTTATGTTCCTGCTACAACAAGACAAAGGCAATCAATCTGGTAGAAGAAGAACTGGTCAACACAATCAGAACCAGAACCAGAATTATAGGAGGAACAAAAAATATCATAGATATCACTCGAATCAGAACAAGAACTGGAACCAGAATCAGAACTGGAACCAGTATCAGAGGAACAGGAATTGGAACCAGAACCAGAACTGGAACCAGTACCAGAAGCACAGAAACTGGAACCAGTATCAGAGGTACAGGAACTGGAACCAGAACTAACACTGGAACCAGAACCAGAACCAGAACTGGAGGCACAGAAACTGGAACCAGAATCAACACTGGAACCAGAATCAGTTTCAGTACCAGAACCTAAACAGGTATCAGTATCAAAGGTTGAGGTATGATCATCAGAACTACTTTAATTATCAGAATCAGTATGATTACCAGAATCACCTTAAGTTCCAGAATCACCAAAGAAACATGGTGTATGAGCCGAAGCAGAAATTAAGGAATCAGAATTAGGAGAGTTCTTCAAACACTCCAGTAAGATTCATCAAGAATACAAACCTAGAAGGGAATTCAATTTCCCTCATCCAAACCATGTAATCTCAGAACACATAGATTAGGAATCTGAAAATCAGAAGCAAGAGGATTTTCAGAGTAAAACTGAGGCTACATCTTGTTGTAAATACTATTATTACTTAATATTAATATTTACTATGATAACAAGAAGCTTGATCTTAACAAATTAAAGCTAGATAAGTATTCTGCAGGTTTTCAAACCATCAGAGGAACCAGGTGATTCACACGAATTGAACACTCAGAAGAAACAGCATTCCAGTGGTTTCAAAAACAAATAGAAACCACCAGAAGCATAACTAATGGTTTGGCTGTACTAAGTTCATTTTTAAATTAATTGATTTATATTATGGTATATGACAAACTGCTTGACAAATCAAAGCAAGATAAAGATAATACAGGTTCATCAGAACCAAAAGGAGCAGAAGCAGAACGAATGGTTTGGCTGTATTGAGTTAAATTTTAACTTATCAAAGCAAGATAAAAATAGTGCAGGGAGCAGAAGCACAAGAAACAGAAGTACCTGGAAAGGTAAAGGATACAAGCAAGTCAGCAACACATGACAAATCCTCAAAAGATAAATCTGATCAAGTCAGAAACAGCCAAGATAAGTCAGAAGAGAAATCTGGATATTTACCAGAATCTGAAGCTGTTAGAGATTCACCAGAACCAGAAGCTGATTTATCAGAATCAGAAGCTGTTACAGATTCACCAGGACTAGAAGCTGATTCATCAGAATCAAAAGCTGTTACAGAACCTGAAGCTGATGCGAACCAAGCATTGTTGATGAAGTTTTGGCAGAGGGAGGTTGGATACTTGCAATGCAAGAAGAGCTGAATGAAATTCAAAGGAATGATGTTTGGGATCTGGTATCCAGACCAAACAGAAGCATTATTGGAACCAAGTAGGTATTCAGAAACAAATTCAATGAAAAGGGTGAAGTTGTAGCTCAAGGATACAGTCAACAGAAAGGTATGGATTACACTGAGACTTTTGTTCTAGTGGCCAGGTTAGAAGCATTTAGAATTCTCTTATCATTTGCTGCTAATCATGATATAACGCTGTATCAAATGGATGTCAAAAGTGCATTCTTAAATGGCTACATAAAGAAGTCTATGTCAAACAGCCCACTGGTTTTGAAAATTCTGATTTTCTAGACCATGTTTTCAAACTTAAAAAGTCTCTATATGGTTTAAAACAAGCACCAAGGGCATGGTATGACAGACTTAGCAACTTTCTGCTTAAGAATGAATTTAATAGAGGCCAGATTGATAATACACTATTTAGGAAATCCATTAAACATGATATTCTGATTATTCAAGTCTATGTTGACGTTATCATATTTGGATCAACTAATGGCACCCTGTGCAAAGAGTTTTCTGACCTAATGCAGAAGGAGTTTCAAATGAGCATGATGGGAGAACTTAAGTTCTTCCTGGGAATTCAGATTCATCAAGGCAAATCAGGTATACTCATTCACCAAGATGAGTGACTGTAAGCCTATGGCCACCCCCATGCACCCAACCTGCTCACTTGAGAAAGATGAAACCAGCGAAAAGGTAGACCAGAAAACATACAGAGGTATGATTGGATCCCTGCTTTACTTAACTGCTTCTAGACCTGACATTTTGTTTAGTGTTTGTGTCTGTGCCTGTTTTCAAGCTGATCCTAGGGAATCCCATTTAACTGCTGTCAAACGAATTCTAAGATACCTTAAAGGAATCACCAACCTTACCTTGTTATACAAGAAAACCCCCACCTACAAACTCAAAGGTTTTTGTGATTCTGACTATGCTGGAGACAAGTTGGAAAGGAAAAGTACAAGTGGCAACTGAACTTTCTTAGCAGGATGCAGTTCACAGTTTGTGGACACTGATCATCAATGGGCTGATATCTTCACCAAGACATTACCAGAAGATAGGTTCGAGTTCATTAAAAAGCATCTCAGCATGACCTCCATATCTGACTAGCTCAAGTAGTCATCTTAGGAGTTTTTAAATTTCCTGTTATTTTATTTTTTGTCTTTTATTTTCTGTTTTTACTTTCTACAATTTGTAAAGGGAAAAACAAAAAATACAAAAATAGTAGGACCATTTTTTGGCTGATGACAAAAAGGGGGAGAAAGAGAGAAAGAGAAAGAAAGGAGAAATAAGTAGAAAATGAGAGATAAAAAGAAAGAAGGAGAGAAAAAGAAAGAGAGAAAACAGAAGGAGTTGAAAAGGAGAGGAAACAGGGAGAGAGAAAAACAAAGAAAGAAAAAGAAATAGTGAAAACAGAAGGAGTTGAAAAAGAGAGGAAATGTGAAGAGAGAAAAAGAAAGAGAGCAAAAAGAAGGAGTTGAAAAGTAGAGTATCAGACTTAGGGGGAGAGATTGGTCTGAGGGGGAGTAATTCAAAGTACTTAGGATTTTGATGCTTACAAATGTACTCTATGTAAACTTATTTTGTACTTTGAATTATTAAGTTAAATGCCCCATAAACTGAAGGAATCAGAAGCAGTGATCAAAGGATTCCAGAAAAATGAATTCTAGAATGACCAGATGATACTCCAGGAATGTCAAAACATGACCAGAAGATATCTTTGCTGGCCCAGAACAGAAGGAAGAAAAATTAGAAGGAAACATGGATCATACCATTGGAAAGCCTGCCAGAAGAAGAGTTGTTCCAGACAAACAGGAATCAAATATCAATTTTATTCCAGAAGTTATTCTGACCAGAAGATGGCCTGGCAATGAAAAATTACACAGTCCAGACTTGTTCCAGACTTGACCAGAAGGTATGTTTATGAGTCCAGAACAAGAGGATCAATCCAGATTTGGCCCAGGCCATAAGATAGCATGATTCAGGGCATGGAACTAAGTCAAGACAAGAAGAAATGATTTCCAGAATGATCCAGACCTGATCTAAAATCAAAGGTAAAATGCCCAAACTGAAATATTTATTGTCTAGATTTAATTACAATTTAATCCAGACCAAAGTCTAGAATTAGTCCAGATCAGAGGGAAGATTTCCAGATCAGTGGTTCAGAATTAATTATTTGGTCCAGTGATGGTCCAGATCAGAAAATCAGACCATATCAGGTGCGCATCCAAGATGGCCAAAATCAGAAGATCAGAGGGTTAGGAAGAGTGGTCCAGGAATGGCCGAAATCAGAGGATCACAACATATCAATTTGGCTGGTCCAGTTGTGGAATATCGCATGAAGATCCAAGGGTGCAGATTTGATCATGGGGATTAAAGGTGAAGATGTTATGTTATTTTTATCAAAGTATTAGAAAAGATTTGTTATAAATTATAGTGGAGTAGCATGGAAGTCAGAAGCTATGGCGGGAAGCAATAAAAGGATTTGATTGGCTAATTAATTTATGAAAGAAATCTGAGGCTTAAAAAGATATGTTTTTTATTTAAATAAAGCCCAATTGGTCAAGTTATTTTTGCAAGAGAATCCAGCAAGATTCAGTTCGAAATTAAGCTTGGAAGAGGCCCAAATCTGCATCTATAAAAGGAGGCTCAAGGCAGATTACTTAGCATCGAAAATCACAAAAGAGTCATACACTTCCAAAGCAACCACTCTCAAATTTTCATATAAGTCAATTGTGAGTTTCAGCTTTCAAGAAGCAAGTACTCGGTTATTTTCTTTCCACTGTGGCAAATCTAAGTTGTTGAAGTAGAGTCTACAATCTGAGGGAGTCAGTAGAGGTAGCAGGTTACTTGGCAATTAGATAGGGTTGTATCTAAGTTGTTGAAGTAGAGTCTACAAACTGAGGGATTCAGAAAGTTAAGTCAAACACAATTCAACCCCCCCTTCTCGTGTTTGCACCTTCATATCCTCCATATACTTTTCATTGAGACGAAACACTATTTATCTCCAGTCATATGTCTTGAGCATCCATTGCCCAAGTATTAAGGCTTTTTCTTGACTGAAAGAGGAAATTCCTACATCACAAGTTAGTAGTAATTTCGGTACCCATATTGATTTAGGTCCTTGATGGTTAGTGTTTCTCTTTGAAGATGTTTTCTTCTTATGGTAACATATAGATTCAAAATTTCCATGCTTCCCACAATAAGAACATATTCTTTTTACTTTCTCAACCTTTTTCTTGAAATAGCAATCTTTATGAAGGTGTCCAATTTTGTTTTTGCAGTGAGAACATTTCCTTTTAATCTCAATATTTTGAGGTAAAAATAAATTTTCATAAAGTTTTTGTTTTTGAGAACTTTCAAAACTAATTGCAGCTTTGTCAAATATTCCTTTTTGAGATCCCATAATATTTTGAAAGGTCTCAATAGATTTTACAAAGTTAGTAATGTTTTTTGTAAGTTCTTCAACTTTATTTTTTAAGACAATGTTTTCTTTTTTAGTTTTTCGAGGTTAAGGATGAGTTTCGACTATCCTATCATTAAGAGTTTTTTGTTGTTAAGACATTTTATAATGAGACTACTGCAAATCTTAAATGATTTTAACACATTTATCATTCTTAGTTTGTAACTCCTCATTTTGTTTTTTTATCTCAAAAAGTTGGTTTCTTAGAAATGTACACTTTTGAGATAAAATGTTTGAGTCATTTAAAAGACTATCGAATTCAACTATCACGACTTTACATAAAGAACAAGATTCACGAACAATTACTTCATTAGTATTTGAATTTGAATTTAGACACATGATAGCTTCTTCCTCTTCTAACTCTGAGGATGAATTTTTGTTTAGAAGATTTTGAGTTCTTTTAAGTTCAATCATCTTTCTCTTTTGTGATGTTTTCCTTTACTTTTTGACATCACTTCTTCTTGGAGCTTTTCCTCTTACACTGTTAAGTGCTCAAACCTTAGACGCCGAGCTCTGATACCAATTGAAGTTACTAAAATATCACTAGAAGGGAGGTTGAATAGGAATATTAGTGTTTTAAAAATTTCCTAAGAAATCTATTTTTAAAACGTATCCTCTACGAGAGGATGATTAGCAAAGTATATAATCAATAAATCAAGAAACAGAATATGTAAAGTAGAAACAAGACACACACAGATTTATACTTGTTCACTCAAAATGGGTTATGTCCAGTTCTTCACAAACTTGTGAGTTTCACTAATATTCAAAGATGTCTTGTCCTCCTCTAGGACTCCTTTTCTTTGTGTATATTCTTTAGGCTCACCAGACTTGCACAATTTTATCCTCTTGGATTACAACTATTTCCAAGTTAACACTAACTTGAAATATACAATATGAGTGATTTAGATGAGATTTTGATTTTCTCTATTGCTGAACTTTCTAAGAGTATGGACTCAAAGATATAGTTGAAAACAGTAGAAAGTTCTAAGAGATGATGAGATTGCTCTCCTTAGTTGTGAGATCTTTTCTTTTGTATGAGCTAATCTATATCGAATGATGAAGAGCTCTCTTCCTTTTATAGAGTTTTGTGATACTCTATACATGTGTTAAAACACTTTATGACCGTTGCGAATTTAACCAAAAGTCCAAGGTCAGTTATCTTAATTATAGAAATGTCATCCAGTTGTCCTTTGTACTGTTTGAGCGTAGGAGAGATATATAATGGTTTTAATTAGTTTCTTGATTACTCATTATAATCTAGCATATGAATCACTCAAAAACACAAATTAGATAAAAATATGAATCAAAATCTTTTTATCATTAATCATAAAAGTTTGTTATCTTTAAAATATTATTAAGGGATTTTGTCTCAACAAGGTTTATAAGAGTACACTAATATGTAATTATAGGGCTCTTAAACTAAATAGAAAACTCACAACAAATTCATTTATCACAAAATTTCTATATCCCATATTTCTTTCTTTGTTGGACTATATTTTTATCAATGTGTGAATCAAAATTTTCGTATCAAAGCCACATTTTTGTACTCCTTCTCACATTCCATTGGACATTTGAGAAATCGACCCATTGTCGAAGAATGAGACAATGAGATGCATTGATTTTACCTTCCACTTATTCTATGGTTTTTAATTTAGAGGAAAAAAAAGGAAGAAGAAACACATGTAGGATATGCATATATTTAAATTTTGTCACATCAATAAAATAACAAATATTTGTGTAACGAAATATGTTAAAGAGTAATAGTGCATACATAACGTGACTTAAAAGACCTATCTAAGACAAGCACACACACAAAAACAAAAAAGGGTTACTCTACTACAATTAAATAAGATTTAAATATGTCTTTGGTTCCTATAAATATACCACTTTTTTTATTTTAGTCCTTATAAATTTTTTTGTTTGGATTTAGTCCCTGTAAAATCAGAGGCGGTCGATTTTGTCCCTAACGTCTCATCATTACAAAAAAAGAACCAGCAAACAACTATGACACTTGACTTATAAATAGACACCAACATATCATCTTTTATGATATATTAAAAATTAAAATTTTTAATATTATTAATTAATGAATTTATTTATCATTTCATAATCAGTGATATTTAAAAGAAATATGAATAAAAATTAAAAGAGACTTTAGGGTTTTTTGGAAAACTCATATTCTTCCTTGTCATAAACCATGAAGGAGAACGTCGATGATACTACTGGAGTGAGGGACATAACTGAGTTTTAGAGCACATGTGTGGAGTGTTGGTAGTGACATCATCCCTCTTCTATCAAGAATTCTTGTAAGACTCCAAGGTATATTTTGAAGCTAATTGTGTGTTTGTGGTAAGGAAATGAAAGTAGAGAGAGAAATTAATGGATATGGTTAAGAAGAGAAGAGTTTCATGGTTTATGGCAAGGAAGAAGACGAGCTTTCCAAAAACATCAAACCCTTCTTTTAATTTCTATTCATATTTTTTTATAAAATAACATTAATTATTAGATGATAAATTAATTAATTAATTTATTAATTAACAATATAAAACATTTTAATTTTTAATATATCATAAAAGATGATGTGTTGGTGTGCATTTATAGGATCACGTACCACAACTATTTGTCAGCATTTTTTTTGTAACGATGTGACAATAGAGATCAAAGCCGATCGTCACTGATTTTATGGGGACAAAATTCAAATAAATAAAAACTTACACGAGCTAAAAATCAACATGTGATATATTTGCAGTGACCAAAGACATATTTAAATTATTAAATAACTTAAAAGATTGCATTAAAAAACTCCAGTCCCACATGGAATAAAAATGAGTTTAATTCAAATGTTAAAATAATAAAGTAAAATCAAATTGACTATGAGTTGGAATATTACTTATCCATATTTTGAAATCAAACATATTGATTAAAAAAATCTCAAAACATGTTAACGATACATATAAACATTTCAAAAGCGCATAAGAAGTAACAAACCAAAACATTAATTCTAAAAGCCAAACTTATTTGTTCCACATATGGCCAATGTTCAAGAGTGATGCAAGATCCACAATATTTAATCTCATTAATGTACGGAAAAAAACATTTGTTGGTGTTTGCTCATATAGTATATAGGGCTAAGTGGATGTTGAATTTGATGATACCCTCCATAAGTCTTTTGCTTAAAATACGGTACTGATAAAATTAATCATTTGTCTATGAAAACACCTCATGAAGATGGGAAAAAACAATGCTACACAATGACGACGAACAAATCAACTTCGCACTTCGACGATGAAATCGTGGATAAAATACAAAAATAACTAAACTTATATGGAAACCTACTTATTTATATAAAAGGATAGAATAAAATAACTTAGTTGGGTAATTCTGAACCAAAAAATAACCTTAAATCACTCATCTGATGTATGAAGAAGAAGAAATGAAGGCAACACTAGTTTTTTCTCGAGATACCAGGCAGTCACACAATAGTTAAATTTTTGAGTTTAAAAAATCAGATCATTTATCTTATTTAGTTGTAACACTTGTATCATTTATCTTTTATTTTTTTCATTTAAGTCCTTTATCTTATCATATGTGCACACAAAATTATCCTTTTTATTTTGTTTTTCATTTAAAAATGTTGATCTATATGTGACATGTCAGCAATTTCATATTTTTTCAAATATAATTATCGATTTCTCAAAAGAAAGAACTCTATCAATCTTCATCTTCTTTTTCCTTCTCTCTTTATCTTCGACCTAGAAAAATTAAAAATTCAAACCACAATCATCGTTCTATCAACACTCACTTCCAATGATCATCATCTTTATCTTTGAACCTTAGAAATTGCTAAATTAGAAATCCAAAAATTCACAATAATACCCATGAATAAAACACAGAGTCCAATGTTTAGGAGCACATTGAGAAACAATACACATGCGATGAATTAAAAATATTTTTATACTCGCTTTGTTCTTTTTTAACCGTCGCATTTACATGAAAATCTTGTTCTTAATTATTTATCATTTTCAAAGTTTAATGCATTATTAATTATTGAGTTGATAATATTACCATTATTTATTTATTGCAGACAAAAATAAATGCAATGAAATAATAAATTATCAAGAAGTATTATAGAAAATAAATAAATAATAGTATGAAAAGTAAAACAATTTATTAGTTATTTGGTACGTATAAAAAGCAAAAAAAAAAAAATATGACAATTAAAAAGGAATAGACAAAAGTAAAATGTTACTTTTGTTTTTCTTTCCTAATCACTCTTTATTAGTACCCTATCCTATTTCTAGGTTTTTATCGGAGAATTTTTTGGTTTTTAATTTAGGAATTTGTAGGTTGTGGTGATAAAGATGTTGATTATTGGAAAGGTTGAATCTTTATTTTTATAGGTTGAAGATTAAGAGAGAAGAAGATGAAGATCGACTATGTTCATATTTTTTTAAGAAACAAAAAATTGTATTTCTTTTCTAAATAGTGGAAAATAAAGAAATTACAAAATTGGTGACATGTTACAGATACATCAGTATATTTTAATGAAAAATTAAAAAAAATGGATAATTTTGTACATGTATTTTAAAGATAAAAGACTTAGCGACAATAATAAAAGATAAATAACATAAATGTTATAATTAAATAAGATAAATTATGTGTAGTGTAATTTTATCAAAAACTTAACATGGTGTTAGAGCCTATCAATTAAACTACCCACCATTAATTTATATTTACATATCAAGCCCAACAACGTCATGAGTAAAAGAGTGTATTATAAAGAGAAGTATCTGTCAGCTTATATGTTGATTTTGGTTATTTTAAATAAAGATTACTAAATATAACAAAAATTGGTTTACAATTGTGATTTGTGGATTCATTTAAACAATTCACATACTCCTTAATGCAAATTAAATTGAGTTATTTTTAAATGAATCTACTTATATCTATATTTTTATATAAAAAATCTATATTCACATTCTAAATGAATTTCAAAAGGCCTTCTCAAACATGTCATTTGTAAGTCTATTCACGCAAATGTCAATCATACCACAAATAGACAATAAATAATTAAATATAATTAATCAATAATGATATTCAGACACTCATTTTTTTACACTTCTGATACTTATTTAATCATGTTAAAAAAATATAATTAATTTAGTTGAGTAGATAGTTAATCTAATTCAGTTACGATTAAAATTGTGATTAATTCAACTACATAATTAACCATAATTTTAATTGTAATATAAATTAATCACATATTCAATTGAATTAACCATATATTTAAATGTGAAACATAGATGTTCAAAAAATTATATTTCCATGAAACATTTTGTAATTAATTAATCCTACACGCCTTCAAAAGGTAGTAACCATTCTTCATTAAACCTACAATGGCATGATTTTCACATTCAAAATTATTCAGTGCAACTTTAAATTATTCATCCATGATAAATTAATCACCACTATACTATAAATTTGTGATTTGCCTCACCCTCTAATTCACTCCATACAACAATTTGTTAATTAGTATATTTTTACCACTAAGAATCACCAACAATGAGTTACAAATGTGAAGTAGAAGGATGTGACAAAACTTTTACAACCTCAAAGGGTTTGAAAAGCCACAGTAAAGCTCACAGTGAAAAAGCAAAAGTGTTAACACAATGTACAGAATGTGGGCAAGTATTTCCATCAGCATATGCTTGGTCTGGTCATATGAGAACACATGATAGAGTTGTATATAATCCACAACATCCAAAAGGAAGAAAACTTCCAGATGCATTCCCTATAAATGCTGAATGTCCACATTGTCGTATGGTTATTCCATTTGACAACTTTCAGCGTCATGTCACTCATTGTAGAATTGATTTGAATTACTAGGAATATTTACAAATTACAAATTACAAATACAACAACATTCTATTTATTTATTAATTCTAGTACTTTGGAAATTCTTTTCTTCTTATTTATTAATTGTTATTCATTGTTCTTAGGTTTCATTATATCCGTATATATTATATATAGAAGAAAAAAATACTAATTAGTGTTCATAGGACATTGTTTAAGGAAGTAAAGTATATATAAAAATATAATAAAACAAATTATTTGTGGAGATTTTTTGTGTCAATTCCGTTATCAATTTTTACTTATATTTTTTCGGAATTTATCCGCTGTGTTCAATTTTTTAAAATATGTTATGGATTATTTATTTAAATTTTTAGATTAAAATAAATTGAATAATATTATATGTAAGAAAAATAGTATAATATATCGTCATTTTTAAAAATACATACTCATGAATTAATATTTTATTTTATCTCAATGACAATAGTTTATTTTTAAAGATTTTCGTGAAAATAAAATCAACTAATTAACTTTTAAAAAAAAATTAGAAACAAAAAATATTTTCATATACTAAATTTAAACAGCTCTTTAATTAGCCTTCTTCATGTTGATAATATATGCTTTTGTGGTCTTTTGAAGCCCGTCCATGGAGTATCATTGACACTGCGAAACTCGACTACTAAGGAGAAGTTGTCGACTTCTTTTGATTGAGTTTAAAATATAAAAATTATATAGTTTTTTTTTTGTTTTTTTTAATATAAAAGTCTTTTGAATTTATCTTAGTTTTTGTGTAGGTTCTTTAAGTTTTTACTTTCACGATTTAGTTTTTAAGTTATTTTGTTTTTTCCATTAGTTTTTAAGTTATATACATTAAATAACACATGTAGTCCTCACTAAATTTGACAATTTTTTTGAAATACTGTTAAGATCTAATCTAAACAACTTAATGAGTTGACAATTCAAACTATTTTACAAGCGAAAAAATTAATAATATTGATTATGTGGATAAATTTTCGTTATCAAGTTTTTAGATATTATATGTGTGTCTAAATTGTTATAGAAAAATCAAAAAATATAGAATGTTTATAAGATTTGATTATTGTTTTCTAAGAAATTAATATGATTTACTTATTGTTGCAATATTTGGTAGAGTTTTTAATAATAAGATATTTTCAATTGCACTTATCGTTATTTAAAGTGAGACAACGGATTAACGATGTAAATATGAATTAACTTAAATGACTAAATCAGAAAAGTAAAAACTTAAAAGACTTAACTATACATGAGAGTGTGGGTAGTTATAATTTGTAAATGTGAGATAATGTCACATATTATTCTTCTCTTTCATAATAATTTCTTTAATTTAATTAAATAATAATTATTTTAATTAAATAAATAAATAAATACAAAGTTAATTATTTTATAATAATTCTCTAATTAAATTTTACTTTTATTAAGTAATTATTAAAAAAATAAAAAAATTTAATTAAGCATTAAAAATACAAATACAAAATGAAATAAGTGAAAATAAAATAAACCCAAATTTTATTATATTAATCTTCTATATGGTGTCCACTCCCACATCGTGACACTTGGCGAATACAGTGTGGACGATATGGAGGTGGGTTTCCTTCTTCAATAGGGAAATGTGTTTTCTACACATTCTCACTTAGTAGGTCGACATGCATCGAAGAGCTAGGATCTACTTGGTTGGGAAACGACGGAGCACCAAATAAGTAAAAGTTATTAATATACCGAGCAGCAACTCAAGCGTACCTAGATCTGCACCAAATAAATTATTCACAAAATATTGGTCAATTGAATGTAGAGATTGTCGGTGATCATATTGTTGAGTTGACGTAAATTGAAATGATTGTCTTTGTGGTTCAAATTGTTGTTGCATTAGGGTGAAAGAAAATTATGGTGGTGTGGTTCTAGCTCTTCATTTTCAAGAGTAACATGGGGAGTCGGTGGGTGATGTCTATTACGCCTTTCTCGCTGTGATGGTTGGGTCGGTCAACTCAGACCAATGTTTGGCTCTTCTGCAACACCACATCATGGGTCCTGCAGTAGTTGTGGAACTAATAGGTATAGATTGGAGTTGTGTCTAAACCACAACATATACTCCTCTGTTGGTCTGGGTGTCCATGTATCGATTGGGTGGTAAGACGACGACTTCAATGTTCGTTCCAAAATTGAGTGCATGTAGTTGTCTTTCCAATTTTCTAGGTGATTCCCTCTCATATCTTAACAGTGAAGTGTATTAATATTTTCATGATCCTTTGGTATTTAAAGGGAAAGTCCAAACTACAGTTTGACTCTGTCTGTTTATGTCATTCTACAGTTGAGAAACAAATCGAAGCGATTTTGGTAGTCTATATACAAAATTTGTAGAAAAAGAGAGACATGTCGAAGCAATGATGACATCTGGTATGATTTACTCAAATACATTCATTTAAAACCTTGACAAGGAACGAGCAATATCGAACTCTCATGAAGTTGTTATTCACAATCGAACTCTCAAGCAGTCATCCTGTAGGGACATTCAAGGTAGACCTCGACAAACGATTGTGTGATTGTGGTGAATTTCAAGCATTACACTACCCATGTTCACATGTCAACGCTGCTTTTTTGTTTATTCATTGTGATTACGTGATATATGTGTCTTCCGGGTATACATTGCAATGTATTTTCGAAACTTACAAGGAAGAGTTCCAAGTAATCCCTCTTCAATCATATTTCCAGAATACAATGGAATTGAATTGTGCCACAATTCAGCCATGAGAACAGATCCAAAAGGTCTTCCACGGTCTACTTGGTATTTAATGGGAAAGTCCAAACTACAGTTCGACTCTGTCTGTTCATGTCATTCTACAATTGAGAAACAAATCGAAACGGTTTTGGTAGTCTATATCATTGACTACAAAATTTGTAGAAAAAGGGAGACATGCCGAAACAATGATGACATCTGGTATGATTTACTCAAATACATTCATTTAAAACCTTGACAAGGAACGAGCAATATCGAACTCCCATGAAGTTGTTATTCACAATCGAACTCCCAAGTAGTCATCCTGTAGGGACATTCAAGGTAAACCTCGACAAACGATTGTGTGATTATGGTGAATTTCAAGCATTACACTACCCATGTTCACATATCAACGCCGCTTTTTTGTTTATTCATTGTGATTACGTGATATATGTGTCTTTCGGGTATACATTGCAATGTATTTTCGAAACTTACAAGGAAGAGTTCCAAATAATTCCTCTTCAATCATATTTCCAGAATACAATGGAATTGAATTGTGCCACAATCCAGCCATGAGAACAGATCCAAATGGTCGTCCACAGTCTACTTGGTAATTAATGGGAAAATCCAAACTACAGTTTGACTCTGTCTGTTCATGTCATTCTACAGTTGAGAAACAAATTGAAGCGGTTTTGGTAGTCTATATCATTGACTACAAAATTTGTAGAAAAAGGGAGACATGCCGAAACAATGATGACATCTGGTATGATTTACTCAAATGCATTCATTTAAAACCTTGACAAGGAACGAGCAATATCGAACTCCCATGAAGTTGTTATTCACAGTCGAACTCCTAAGCAATCATCTTGTAGGGACATTCAAGGTAGACCTCGACAAACGATTGTGTGATTATGGTGAATTTCAAGCATTACATTACTCATGTTCACATATCAACGCTGCTTTTTTGTTTATTCATTGTGATTACGTGATATATGTGTCTTTCGGGTATACATTGCAATGTATTTTCGAAACTTACAAGGAAGAGTTCCAAATAATTCCTCTTCAATCATATTTCCAGAATACAATGGAATTGAATTGTGCCACAATCCAGCCATGAGAACAGATCCAAAAGGTCGTCCACAGTCTACTTGGTAATTAATGGGAAAGTCCAAACTACAGATTGACTCTGTCTGTTCATGTCATTCTACAGTTGAGAAACAAATCGAAGCGGTTTTGGTAGTCTATATCATTGACTACAAAATTTGTAGAAAAAGGGAGACATGCCGAAACAATGATGACATCTGGTATGATTTACTCAAATGCATTCATTTAAAACCTTGACAAGGAACGAGCAATATCGAACTCCCATGAAGTTGTTATTCACAGTCGAACTCCTAAGCAATCATCTTGTAGGGACATTCAAGGTAAACCTCGACAAACGATTGTGTGATTATGGTGAATTTCAAGCATTACATTACTCATGTTCACATATCAACGCTGCTTTTTTGTTTATTCATTGTGATTACGTGATATATGTGTCTTTCGGGTATACATTGCAATGTATTTTCGAAACTTACGAGGAAGAGTTCTAAGTAATTCCTCTTCAATCATATTTCCAGAATATAATGGAATTGAATTGTGCCACAATCCAACCATGAGAACAGATTCAAAAAGTCGTCCACAGTCTACTTGGTATTCAATGGGAAAGTCCAAACTACAGTTTGACTCTGTCTGTTCATGTTATTCTATAGTTGAGAAACAAATCGAAGCGGTTTTGGTAGTCTATATCATTGACTACAAAATTTGTAGAAAAAGGGAGACATGCCGAAACAATGATGACATCTGGTATGATTTACTCAAATACATTCATTTAAAACCTTGACAAGGAACAAGCAATATCGAACTCCCATGAAGTTGTTATTCACAATTGAACTCCCAAGCAGTCATCTTGTAGGGACATTCAAGGTAGACCTCGACAAACGATTATGTGATTATGGTGAATTTCAAGCATTACACTACCCATGTTCACATATCAACGCTGCTTTTTTGTTTATTCATTGTGATTACGTGATATATGTATCTTTCAGGTATACATTGCAATGTATTTTCGAAACTTACAAGGAAGAATTCCAAGTAATTCCTCTTCAATCATATTTCCATAATACAATGGAATTGAATTGTGCCACAATCCAGCCATGAGAACAAATCCAAAAGGTCGTCCACAATCTACTCGCGTTCATGCTTAAATGGATGAAAGGGAGAAAAGTACATACCCCAATAGATGTGGTTTGTGTCGGAATGAGGTACATAACAAGAATAAATGCCCTTACAGTACTTATGCACTCGATGAAAATTAATTCATTATAATAAAATTTGTGTTTATTTTATTTTCACACATTTTGTATTTGTATTTTTAATGTTTAATTAAATTTTGTTATTTTAATGAACTCCATTTTATTTAATTTTTTTTAATAATTACTTAATAAAAGTAAAATCTAATTGGATAATTATTATTATAAAAATAATTAACATTTAATTAAAATAATAATAATTTAATTTAATTAAAGAAAGGAAAATGTTTACTTATCATTACGAAAGAGAAGAATAATATGTGACATTATTTTACAACTACAAATTATAAGTACACACCCTCTCACGTATGATTATGTCATCGATCAAACTCATTATATTTGTGCATTCTTCTCTTTCGTAATAAATAACACTACTAATAAAAAAAATTATACAAATAATAAACAAATACCTATATTTTCTAGATAAAAAAAAAAGTACACATTCTGATTTCCCTTGTCTCCTGAAAAAGAAAATTCATATGAGAAAATAGTGATATATTGGTACTTAATTAAAAAGCAGTGGTAGTTTGATACTTAAATACTTTCTTAGTAGTAATATAAAAAAAAATATGTCTACAATATAGCATTCACATTTGATTTTTTTATCTAAGAAGAGATGATAAACTTCATCATAATTAACTCACAATTCTGCAAAATCGAGACAAAACGTTTAACCTAACAATATCGATTTTTCAATTGAGATAAGACTTCAAATTTTTACATTAAATGTTTAAATACATCATATGTGTCCATCACCTATTTTATTATATTTTAATGTTAATGCTTAATAAATACTTACACGTCCAACTTTTCCAACCCAACACCCTAAAAAATGTATAAAATCAGTTCCAAGAATATTATTATATCTAATATTATATTTTAAAAATAATTTATGATTAAATCATAAATTATCTAATATTTGAAATATTAAACTAATTAAATTGAAATTATAACACTTATTTGAAGTAACAATTTACAAGAAAGAGAGTTTGAATTGTAAATTAACCTTTTAAAAATTACTGAAAAAAATATTAACTTAAGATTGATCTTGGTTGGAAATCAGAAAAACGGAGAACGTTCTTGGTTCTGATCCAGAAACAGAGAACGTTCTTGGTTAGTTGAAAATGATAGTTTTGGTTAATCTATTAAACTTGATATTTAAAACTTGAAAGTAAATAGATAAGGGAAGGAATATAACACACAGATATATTCTGGTTCACCCAACTTGGGCTACGTCTAGTCCTCACAAGTGTGAGATTTTCAACTAAGTGCTCCAAGGCAAGAACTCTCTTGACTTTTACACAAACTTTCTGCAGATCTATCTCGATCTGTTACAACCAATACCTTTCAATCCAGAAAAGGAGTTTTTTTCATTGATCTACCCTTCAATCTTTACAAAGGATTACTCACACTACCTTCTCTATAACATAGAAGGATTTTCACAACTTCCCAAGACTAATTTTTACTCACTTTGTCTTGAGATTACAATAGAATGATAAAGTGTTTTGATAGAATCTAAATATCCTCAACTCGTGTTTGAATATTTGATTTTGATCTTTGGAATTGAGAGTCGTTTTAGAACACAATCGTGATTGGATATTGCAGTTTCTAAGAGCTGGACAGGAACTTAGCGAAATGTATGAAAAATGTAGAAACTCTTGAATCTGATTTGTGAATAATGGAATGATTGCTTTGTTTAGTTCTGGTTGTTGCCTATATATTGAGTTATCTTTATAGACTCAAAAAGTGTTTTTGACAGCTCATTTGCCTATTGGGAATAGTTGGCTTGTCCTCTGTCAGTGATTAGGTTAGAGCAGGCCAGAAAGCAAAAACGTTCTTCATTCTGCTTCTAATGTTCAAGAGCAGACTTGGTTCTTCCTTTGTGTTGCAAATGAGTCTTGATCATAGTGATGCGTATTCTTGACTTTTAAATTAAAGGGATCCTCTGGTGATATCCTCTAGAGGTATTTTCTGGTATCCTCTGCAGGTATCCTCTGGTAATGTCATCTAGAGGTATCCTCTGGTGACGACTTCTGGAGGTATCCTCTTGATGTATCTTCTAGTATCCTCTGGTGACGTCATCTGGAGATATCCTCTGGTGACGACTTCTAGAGGTATCCTCTGGATGTATCCTTTGGTGATGACTTCTGGAGGTATCCTCTAGATGTATCCTCTGGTGACGATTTCTGGAGGTATCCTCTAGTGACGTCATCTTCTAATGACGTCTGTTGAGAAAAAATTTCTTTTAATGATAACAAAATTATCTTAAGATTATGATTACACTAATGCGTGCATTTAAGTTTTGTACTAAGAAAGGAACAGGATCCAAAGATCGCAACCTCTTGTCTAGAAGATTGAATGCATGCAGGAAAAAAAAGCTGCTTAATCCATAAAGAAAATCTGAAGTTAAAACACCAGAAGCAAAACATCTGGAAAACACCAGAAGCAAAACATCTGGAAAACACCAGAAGCAGAACATCTGGGAAACCAGAAGCAGAACATCTGGAAAACACCAGAAGCAGAACATCTGGAAAACACCAGAAGCAGAACATCTGGGAAACCAGAAGCAAAACATCTGGAACAGAAAACCAGAAGCTGAAGCAGAAAACCTGAGAGTTGAAAACACCAGATAATGCATCCAGAAGATACCAGAGGATGCATCCTAAAATCACCAGAGGATATCTTTGCTGGCCCATATCAGAAGGAAACAAAGTCAGAAGGAGACATGGACCAGACCAGAAGGAAGCCTACCAGAGGAAGACTAGATCCATACCAGAAGATATCATAAGTCAGACTTATTCAACAAGTTCTTCTGACCAGAAGATGGCCTGACAGTGAAGTGAAAAAACAGTCCTGGATTAATCAGAAGATAAGCTAAAAGGTCCAGACTGAAATATCCTTTGTCCAGAACTAATCCAGACCCAGTACAGGGTTGGCCAAGATAAGAAGATCAGACTATGGCCCAATGTTGGTCGAAATCAGAAGGTCAGAATAAATGGCCCAGTGTTGGTCGAAACCAGAAGGACAGAATAAATGGTCCAATGTTGGCCGAGATCAGAGGATCTCAGTAGACCAGTTTGCTAGTCCAGATTGGCCGATATCAGAAGATGAAAATCATAAATTAATATCAGAAGATATACATCTGAAGATGAATTTCAGAAGAAACATATCAGAGGATAAAAAGATGAACATCAAAGGATAAAACTCAAAAGACGAACTTCACATGAAATACACCAGAAAATGAATACCAGAAATTCAGAAGACAAACTTCACATGATAAACATCAGAAGATGAATGCCAGAAAATACACACCAGAAGATAAATATCAGAAGATGAACTCTGGAAGGTAAACATCAGAAGTCAGATACCATAAGGTGAACTTCAGACACCAAAAGGAAATTACCAGAGGATAATTTCTAGATGCTCATTCATCCTCTCACATTAAGAACAACTAACAGTTCCAAAGTATCAAAAGCTGCATCATCCACGACCAGAGAAGGGTCATGACTTGGAACCAGAAAAGAGCACTGACCAGTTGTTAAAACTATATGGAATGATCTATCCTCCTGGAAAGCCAAGTAAAGAAGTAACCTCCCATGTGCCAGGCTGTAAAAGGACAAAATGGCAAGGCTATAAATTTGCAACAATAGTGAGGTTCATTACATCTTAAAAAAACGGTCATAAAGGAATATTTTCTTGAAGAGAAAGTTTCCTTCTCCCTATAAAAGGATTGCTGCTCTTCTTCAGCAGACACACACAACTACACGAGCAAAAAACAGAAAAATATCAGAGGCTATCAAGAGCAATTATCAATCTCCTTTCAAGCTTTCTACAGTCTTTCACTAGATCTTTGTTTCATCTTTATAGAAAGTAAATCCTGTCAAACTACTTCATATCATTTTTAGTCCTTCAAGTGAGTAACACTTGAAGAGAAATCAGAAGGAAAGAATTGTAAGCTTGGTGAAGCTTAAGAATACACAGTTTGTAATCAACCTCAGTGAGAGGCTGATAGCTTTTGATACTTAGTAAAAACTCACAAGAGTGTGAGGACTGGACGTAGCCATCTTTGGGTGAACCAGTATAAAAATTCGTGTGTCATTATTCTCTATCTCAACTTTCAACATCTGATAAATCATCCTCTGAAAGAGGACAGCAGATTAAAAACAGTAACAGAATTTTAAAAACCTTGAATATCTCTATTCAACCCCCCTTCTAGTGATATTCTAGCCACTTCAACGTCATCCTCTGGTGACATCAAAATATTGTCCAGAATGTTCTTAGATCTTCAGATTCGATCTTGCTTCTCTCAACTGATTTTGTTTAAGTTTTTTGGTACCTATCTTGATTAATACACTCAAGCACACTTATTAGATACAAAAACATGCTTTAGAATCATAATTATAATCCTTAATTAATCTTTGTTTATCATCAAAATTATTTAAGTTGGGGTTTTGTCTCAACATTATTGACTTAATTTATTTATCAAATTTCATATATTTTATTGACTTGTTGACTTAATTGACTTAAATTGACATTTTAATTTGGATATATAAGTTTTATTATATATTCTATTGTAATCATATTTCTCATTTAATGAATACAAAATTTATCAAAATTTATCTTGTTTTCCTATCTTTCATACTTAATATCAATATTTTACAAATTCTATTATGGTACAAGAGAAATAATTATTCCGCTGCTCTTTCTCAAATTTGTCTTGGGAAATTTTTCATAGAAACTTAATTGATTTATCTTTTATTTTCCATTTGATTCTTGAACAATTTGTTCACTTTCTTCTCATTCTCTCTTAAAATCCAAGTTAGATTCATCTCATGATGATGATGATGATGATGAAAAAAACCCATCAAATAATGGACATTAAGCTAACATGTTTGTCAACAAAAATTTTAAAAAACTTAAGGCTTCTTCAATTTTTTCTCAACTGATTTTGTTTAAGTTTTTTGGTACCTATCTTGATTAATACACTCAAGCACACTTATTAGATACAAAAACATGCTTTAGAATCATAATTATAATCCTTAATTAATCTTTGTTTATCATCAAAATTATTTAAGTTGGGGTTTTGTCTCAACATTATTGACTTAATTTATTTATCAAATTTCATATATTTTATTGACTTGTTGACTTAATTGACTTAAATTGACATTTTAATTTGGATATATAAGTTTTATTATATATTCTATTGTAATCATATTTCTCATTTAATGAATACAAAATTTATCAAAATTTATCTTGTTTTCCTATCTTTCATACTTAATATCAATATTTTACAAATTCTATTATGGTACAAGAGAAATAATTATTCCGCTGCTCTTTCTCAAATTTGTCTTGGGAAATTTTTCATAGAAACTTAATTGATTTATCTTTTATTTTCCATTTGATTCTTGAACAATTTGTTCACTTTCTTCTCATTCTCTCTTAAAATCCAAGTTAGATTCATCTCATGATGATGATGATGATGATGAAAAAAACCCATCAAATAATGGACATTAAGCTAACATGTTTGTCAACAAAAATTTTAAAAAACTTAAGGCTTCTTCAATTTTTGATATCAACTTTGTTTTAACATCAACAATTTTCAGCAATTTTGAAAAAGATGGAGTCTAGTGCATTTGTTGAAGATTTCTCCAAAACACCAACAATATTTGGTGGCAAAATTAATTTTTTTTTTAGCCAAATTGACTTATAAATAATAGAAGAGAATGTGTGTGTATAAAAGCACACATCTATATAGGTATCCAATAGGGTTGTCGATTAAGACATGCGACCAGAACACTGACACATGACCCCCAATTAGGGAGGGCCCTAAACTTTTTTTATAATATACCTTAATATTTGAAAAATTACATTGATATATTTAATTTTGTAGATTGAATACTTTAATATTTTATAGGCTAAATAGCACCCGTTGTCCCTTAACTTAATTTCAGTTAACGTTTTAGTCCTTTATCTTTTTTTTTCCCGATTTGGTCATTTATTTTAATTTTAAGTGACAATTTGATCTTTTATGTTTTAAAATGTCAACAATGTTATCCTTTTTTTTTTTACAAAAATTCAAAAAGTTCATCAAAATTTTCAACCAAAACCCATAAAATTATTTATATTCTTCAACATAATACAAATTTCATCAAATTCGAAACTCAAATTTTCAAATAAACTCATATTTTCATTTTTTAACAACATCAAATAAAGAATGAAATTTGATGAAATTTTTGTATGAGTTTATTTGAAGATTTGAGTTACGAATTTGATGAAATTTATATTATATTAAAGAATATAATTAATTTTATGGGTTTTTGTTGAAAATTTTGATGAGTTTTTTGAATTTTTGCAAAAAAAAGGATAATATTGTTGACATTTTAAAACATAAAAGATCAAATTGTCACTTAAAATTAAAATAAAGGACCAAATCGGAAAAAAAAAAGATAAATGACTAAAACGTTAATTGAAATTAAGTTAATGGACCACAAGTGCTATTTAGCCTATTTTATATTTACACCTTATGCCTAGAATAAATAGTCAGTTTTCCGCCATTGAGTCTGTCATAGCGGGTGCAGCCTACCAGGCGCCACCATCCACTGTCAAACATTAGAATCTTGAAAATCTTAATGTTAGGATTTTGTGATTTTAGGAACTCAATTTTTAAATTCTCTCAATTTTTAAATTCGAATAGAGAGTCTGTAAACATTAAGACAATTATGATATCCAATCTAGTAGGATGCTACTTAGAATAAATATTTTCTATTGTGAATGTTCTAATGCTGTATTGATTCATGAATATTTTTATATAGTTTTAGAGATGTTTTAGTATAATATTTGCATGAACTCGAAATGAAATGTATATTTGGTTCTTATTTGATTTGATTTTGAACGAAATTATTTTGTAAAATTAATTTTAATTAAAAGTGATTTAAATATAAAGTGATTTGTATTTAGATTAAATAATAAATTATAAAATTAATTGTAGAAATCAAAAATTATAAATTTTAGTTTCGTGTAAAATCAATTTTAGACATAAATCAATTATACACAAAAACATTTAAATATGTAGAAATCAATTGTACACCTTAAAAATTAATTTTAACTCCTTTAAAAGTAAAACCAAAAGATACACGAAGTGATTGGAGAATGTAAAGAGGAGAAGGATTTGTATGCACAGTTGTTGTCAGAATTATGAGTTTGATAATTTACTTCCACTTTTTAGTTGATATAAATTAATAATGTACACCTTTTAAATTTCGACAAAAAACTCAACTATTACTTTTAAAAACAATTAATATTTATTATTCTTTAAAAGTAAGATTTTCATTTTCATTTTTCGTCCTAGTTGTTGCTTAATCTCAATCATGGAAGACATGGGTGCAACATTCACTTATATCCTTCTTCGACGATTTCAATGTTCCCAACATCTTTCCAAGTTCGTGACTCGTAATCGCCCATTTTTATACTAATTTTTCTTTATTTGCATACAATAAAATCCATGGGTGGATCTCTCAAAAAAAAAAAATCTAGGGGTGAAACCACCACTTTATTTTAGAAGTGAGTCGAACAATAATTTTTAATATAAATATCATCTTTAAAATTAAAAGCTACAAATTTTAATTTCAAGTTAAAATCAATTATATTAGATAGCAGTCAAATTTGTCTGAATCAATTTTACGGTTCCATCTCTTCAAAATTGATTTTGACTCATCTTGATTTGTACAATACCACTGGCGATGGCGACAACAAATAGTGGAAGATGGTTGTTAGCTCCCAAAGTTGGGTACCTACAAGCAATGCAATGTCCAAGTTAGTAGGAGTTGGGGGAAGAAGAGATAGAGTAAATAATATGTACTTGATCTTGGGTGCGCATACATATTTATAGGAGGTTATCGAGGATTAATGATGTGGAGATGATTATTCTATTGTTGAGAATTTACGCGAAATTAGGGGTGTGCAAAATATATGATTAATATTGATAATTTTAGAAAATTTTCAAAATTTATTTTTCTCGAAAAAAAATATAGAGAATATGGAAACTTTTTTTTCATAAAAAAAAATGAAATAATTTTTTTTTGGAAAATTTTTCAGAAAAAAAAATCGAAAGCATTTTTTCAAAATTTTTTGAAAAATAACTAAAAAAATTTTATATCTATTTTTTTGAAAGAAATAAAAAAAATTATCAAAAAATTTTTTATATCTATTTTTCTCGAAAAAATTGATAATTTTTTGCCAAAAGAAAGTTCGAAATCGATTTTAACTAAAAACTTATTTAAAATTAAGATAAAAAAAAAAACTTGTTCAAAATATATTCTAAACTACTTTATATTTGTAAATCAATTTCAAACCGGTTCAAAACTACAGTAAACTTAATTTGAAAGTGATTTTCAAGAATTGAATCAAAAAAATTTTTGCACTATAAACACCTAAGATCATTGACCAGCTGTTCTGTTTGACAGAACACGAGTCTTCCATGAAATGTGTCTCAAGTCCTACCTTTAGTGGATTGAGCTAAGGTCCAATGACCACGATGATTGGGCCTAGTCCTATTCGGAACACCTCTAAAAGTGGATCCAATCACGCTCATAGATTATTGATTACGAATACTTAAGTGGAACAAAAAATTCCTTCCGAATTTGAATTTAATGTTGTCAACACCTGGTCACGAGAATAATGATATATAGTTCCAAATCTTCAATTAATTTATATGTAGCAAGTGTTCTGTAAATTAATTAATATGTTTCTCCCTCATATATAAATTATGGACCGTCAATGGATGGCTTAATTACAGTCATAAATAGTACATTGTAAAATATAGTAAAGAGAACAAGTCCACCAGCTAGAGTTGCAAGAAACGACTCTGAAATTTCTAGCTTGCCATTCTCACTTATCACTTCGTTTCTTGTAGCCTTCACGTCTGAAACTGCAAAACGGTCGATATAATATGTTACAGAAAAATAGAGAAATTTATTGGTGAAACAATCAATAATAATTTAGATTTTACTATTTTTTTATTTTATTCTCAAAGAAATGAGACCTAATAAATTAGAATTTAGTTGAAAGGGAAATAAAATATGACTGGTATTGTTAGGCTAAAATTTATTCGTCATTTAATAATTTGTTAAAAAAAATTCATTTAATAACATTTGTTTAAAAAAAATTCTAGGACATTAACTTTTGTTACTGCATAAGTAATGACAATATATAAAATGAGATAAAAATACATGAAATTGAAACATCACACTGCCTTTCATTCACTAAGATACTTAAATTAAGAGTGACCATAATTTATATAAAAAACATTAATATAGAAGTCATATTACCATAATGTTTTATGTACACAAATAATGTTAATCTCCCAAATTTAAAAAATCAACAAGAATGAGTAATTTCAGTCACAAATATTTGAGAAAGAAAAAAACAGAGAAAGAAAGAGAGAGTACCCTTGATTTTTGGAGAGGAAACTTGTTTATTAGATATAGATTGGATTTTCTGATCAAGCTCTTTGAGGGCTTCTTTAGCCTTCTCTGGATCTATCTCATATTTATTTGAATCTTCCTTCAATGCATGAACTATGCAACATGAAGAAAATGAACAAGGTTTTGTGATGAACCTTCTATCTTTGAATATGCTTTGATCACTTTGTACTAACTGTTTAGAAAGTGTTGCAAAAAGTGATGGTGGTTGCTTATAGATGCAAAGAGGCTGCATAGGGAACAATAACATTTGAATATGAGTGGAACTCTCACCTTCACTCTTCACTCACCCACATATGTAAGAAATAACAAGCAATGGAAATGAAGAATTGAAGATAATGTTATGGATTTAACCTCAGAATGAAAGCGACACTTTTTGTGATATTTTAATTTTTTTTTTTTTTGTTTGGTAAAAAGTATGGTGCATTTGGATTGGAAAATTGAGGGCGTTGTAGTCATTTTACCAAATTTATTTGATCTCTCTCTTATTATTTATCTAAAAGGATTAATGTTGTTTCTTTTTTATAAAATTAGAACTTTATAAATTTAGTGTTACTTAAATTTTAATAAATTATTTGATTTTTGTTATTTTTGTTGACCGAAATAACAGTAGTGCCATGTGTCATTTACATTACCATTTAATCCACATTGACATCCTAAGTGGCATTTAATTAATTTAAATTTTTTAAATAAATTTAAAACATCAAAACACCTTTTGACCAAAAACATCTTTTTGAGGATGGGTGGGAGAAGATGGTGTTAATTATGATAACTTCTAGACCCATTTTATTTATACAAATTAATGAAATATTTGTTCTTTGTAGCAATAATGATTTCCATTCAAGAATAAAATTGTTGAAATATTATTTACTTAGCCTTTGACACATATGAGATTTCAACAAGTTGTGGGAAACGAAGTGCCAAAGTTAGAATAAATAGAAATTAGATTCTGCTGCATTTTCTACTTTAATATAATTTTATTGCATTGTCTATTTTAACTCATATGTTCTTCCCTTTTCAATGTGAGAAAATGATTGAAATTTCAACGTGATTAATATACTTTATTTAGTTATTTACATCATGTCATCTTTCACCATTGATAAAGATTTGACAGGGTCTCAAAACATGATTTATATAAAGTACGATAAAAATTGAGATTTGGTTGGTTGGGTCCAAACCAGTTACTTAAATATGATGCTTGAAGGAATTTGTGTCTTGCAGGAGGGATATGTGTCCAGCAGAAATAATATGTTACCAAATATCATATGGAATAGCTTGCAGTTCAATCAAATGTCTTACAGATTTTCCAGATTTTTGAAGGGTGCATCAACTTACGAGTAGAAGTGGTAATAAATCAAGGCAAATCAGATTTTAAAAGGTGTGAGTTTAGCCTATGATTAATATTTTAAGTTTTAGTATGGCCTACAGGCTGCAGTGTATTATAGACTTTTTTTTTTGCATGTCCTGACCCTTTTTAAAAGTCTAATCTAAAATTATATTTAAAAGTTTTATTCAAATTAAAATATTTAAATTGTATATATATTTTTTAAATATGTTAAACTAAGTCTTTATATATAAGAAAAACTAACAAAATAATCAACCTAAGAAAATTTAATAAAATTATAACTAAATCTAATAAAATTATAACTAGCAAGTTTGTAATAACCTTCCAAAAAAACAAAGAAACAAAATGAACCCATAATTAGCAAACTCTAAAAATTCCTTCAAAAAATTGCAAATAAAACAAAATGAACCTCATAATTAACAATAAACAAAAGACAGTGTCATCGTCTAGGCCGACCTATCATGTCTAATAGGTTTTTTTTATAACAAATACTAATATTAATAAATAATAATGATAAAAAATAACAATGTTAAATAATATACACATATATATATAAGTCGGCCTATCAGATTTAATAGATTTTTTTATAAGTCTGATTTTGGTCTATTTAAATTAATATGCTTTAAAAAAAGTTTGAGTCTAGCTTTTTTATTAAACAGACACTAGACCAGACTATAAGTAGGTTAGACCATATGCTCCTGATGGACGGTCCAGCCTACTCCTAGCCCCAATTATAAGCATAATGTGCATATATAAAATGTGTACCCATTTTCATTTTTTTTCTTTTTTCTTGATTAGAAGGTATTAATAATGCTTGTGTTATTTGGTTTGTCTTCTAATTAGAAAATATAGATATGGAAATTAGGGAACTAAATTTTTTATGTAGTTGCATCCATATCAATAAAATATTCATGCATTTCAAGTAACTTTTTTTTCTTCTTTATCACCATGTAAAAGCTTGGTTAATGTATCCTTAAACTATATGATCATTTTTGTATACCTCTTCCATTTTAATTTTCCATTACAAATTATTCTATCAACTCTATACTTTAAATTTGTGGTTTACCTCATTTGATGCATTATTATAATTTCTTTTTTCCTTTACAAATTATTGTATCAACTTTATATTTTAAATATTTGATTTAATATTTTGAAGTGCCATTTCTATTATTGTAAGTCATTGTCTATAAAAATGATGCGTGTTATTTTTTTTAATAAAGAGTTGCGAGTAGGGGTGGAAATATGTTAGACTTTGAAAAATCTGAGTCTGACCTATAATTAATTTTTTAGGTCTGAGTCTGGCAAACGATTTATCATGAGCTTTTTTTCCGGTCTGACTTAACCTTTTTTAAAAGTCTGGTCTGACATAAAAACCTATTTTACATGAAAGCATTTAAATAGTTTATTTTACATTTTTTTAAATAGGTTAAACTAGACATTTATATATAAGGAAAACTAATAAAATTATAATTAAATCTAATAAAATTATAACTAGCAAATCTGCAACAACTTTCCAAAAAAATAATGAAACAAAATAAACTCATAATTAGCAAACCGCAAAAAGTCCTTCAAAAAATTACAAATAAAACAAAATGAATGGCAAGTCGACATGACAATTGATATTGATAGGCTTAAAATAACAAATACTAATATTAATAAATAATAATAAAAAAACCAACATTAATATATAAGCGTGAACCTAATCTATTTAAACTAATAGACTTTAAAAAAAATTTGAGTCTAACTTTTTTATTAAACAGATCAAATTAGACCACAAGTAAGTCATGCCATAGACCCCTAATTAACGGACAGTCTAGCATATTTCAACCCCTAGTTGTAAGTATATTTTGTTACTAGTATAATCAATGTATTGATATAAAAATAAATTCGTGATATAGATATAAATATAGATTCGTGAAGTGTTATGTATTGATATATAGATATAACTAAGGATTCATGAAATGTTCTCTATAGATAGAGTAAATAGCTTATAATTTTTGAATTACAGCATTAATTCACATTATTATTTGGTCTTTTTTTGTTTTTTTTATTATCTAGTAGTATGAGACCCGAGTGATATAAATATAAATTCTTTTATAAATATTCGGTAGACTTTAAGATATTTCCTACATAATAGATTGCGCAATCCAATATCTGAAATCGCATAAATTATATATGTTACGGTGAATAGATGAATGGAATGAAAATTTTTGTGAGATTTATTGATGCATTTTTTTGAGAGTCCACGGATTGAACGGAAGAATTGAGCGGAAGAACATAAAGACTTCAACTCATTTTTTTCTAATTTCAAACACAAAGCACGGAATAGAAAAGTATATTAGTATATATATCCAATAAAATTTAAAACAAAAATTGATAAATATGTACAAACTAAATCAACGAGTTAGAAAAACAGATATCACCACGAGTTAGAAATATTGAGATTATTATATATTCAATTGAGAATGGTGTAAGTCTTAAATATCTAATCAATTTACAAGAGATCACCACGAGTTACAAAAACCATACACATAATATGAAAATACGTGTGACACCCATGCCATAATAATATATTCAAACATAAATGTTTGGTCCATCGATAGAATGTGTAACATATTATTTAGCACGTAGTAAAAACAAATAGAACAACTATAGAAAACCTTGAAGTCCTGCAAAATAATTTCAAGTGAGTGCAATTTGTTTGAGTTTAAAAAATTAAGCACAACATGTTACAATCCTAACCATAAAATACAAATAATTAGCATGATTAATAACATTAGAAATCAAAACAATATTCAGATTGGTTGCCATTTGAAAAATGAACGGGCAGGAAAACTCAAAATAAAACTTCCAAAATTTTTAGAAATAAAGTTTGAAAACTCAATATGTAAAAAATAAATGTAATGATTATAGATTGATGATTGTTGTTAATTAAATGATTGTGTAATTAGGAATTGTATTCAATGTGCAAGAATCTTTTGTGGTGCGATTGACATGTATACAATGTGACTTGTTATTTTTATTTTGATGAAATGTGGATAATTATTTTACGACAATTGATTTCATTGTTGCCATGAGTTATAATGTTAAAGCGACTATTCAAAAATGTGAAATAGTAGCCATAATATCACAATTATAAAAATAATTATTGATGTTTGATTTGATATTTTAAAGTGTCATTTTTATTTTGTTAGCCATTGTCTTTAAAAATGAAATGTGTCAGTTTTGTGAATAAAGAGTTGCGAGTGTGTTTTACTAATAATGTAATCAATATAAATTTCATAAAATTTGGATATAATATAGATTTTAGGAAAATTGATTGCATCCGTTGCCATAAATCATAATGTTAAAGTGGCCGTTCAAAATTTGAAATAGCAGCCATAATGTAACAATTGTGAAATAATGGATAACGTTTGATCACAATTAAACAACTTTTAATTTCTTTTAATTTTTTTATGGTACTTTTAAAAAAAAGTGTATCGGTAATTTTGATTTTTTTAATTAATAAATGTGTTAATTTTGCTTATCAGCGTTTATATGTTATATATTAAGTTAACTAAATTATCTGTAATTTTACATTTATCTTTTCAATTTAATTCTTATAAATTTAATAAATTATTTTTTTTAATTTTAATTGAAATTAAAATCATTATTAATTTAGAAGTTCATAACTTATTTTCTTCTCTTCGAGAAACCGTAAGCGAAAATTGTTCTCCTCTATCGTTCTTCTATTGTCATGAGAAGAACCCTTTACCGTTCTTCTACCATCGTAAGAAGATATATCATTTGTCTCACTCTCAATCTATTCGTGTTTGGATCGTTGTCGTCTTGGTGCCGTTCACCATGAACCGTCATCGTCACTTCGTCCCAAGTTTGCATTTAATTTTTAATAAACTAACAACGGAGATAAACGATACAGAACGAGAGAGAAAAACAATAAAAAACACGAATACACGGTGCATCGGAGAGATGATGGATTGAGAAAAAAAACTCGATTATTTTTTTATATAGTTTAATAAATAAATATTAATTATTTTAAAATAGAACAAAAATGTAAAAATTCAAATCCGATGATGTTAAATTTAACATACCGTCAAACTTATTATTAGTGATTTAATCTGATAGTATCAAAATATGTTAATTTTTAATTGTACTGTAAAAACTTTCAATGTTTAATTTGATATTTTTAAATGTCATTTTTATTATTGGAAGTCATCGTCTATAAAAATTACACATGTCATTTTTGTGAAACAAGGATTGTGATTTGTGAGTGTGTTTTGCTGGTGTAATCAATGTAAATTTTATTGCATTTGAATTTAATATAGATAGAGACACTGGCCGAGCTTCGCAGGTTTTGTTGAAAGGGCACATAAAAATTATAATATATATTAAACTTTTTTAATAATATAATATAGTTTCTTTGTTGGTGTAGTCGAAATATTTGATATATAGTTGTTGAGAATCATTGAGAGATTGTCAAGTTGGCAACATAAACTTAGAATGATGCTAGAGATTTTAGCATTTGACACCTTCCTAGCTATGAAGAAAAGAAACGGTACTATCAAAATTTTAATTAATAATTAAATTAATTCATTCACGTTACATATATTGTATATATTAAAGGTGATAACAAAATAAAAAGATTCAAAGTATAAAATTTAGAAGGTTAGATAGTACAAATTTTTTAATCTCTGCAACTGTTGTCATCGTAAATAAATAACTGTGTCCACATTAACTTTTTTTTAAATCAGTTACTTAAAAATCCTTTTCTCAAAACAAAAACATAAACAGTCAATTATAAATCGGAATTAAAATTATATTAAAAACATAGTAAAGTATATATGTACATTAATACAATAAAAAAAGCAGACACATGCCCTTAATCGTTAATGCACATAATAATTTTCAACGTGATGAAATAGATACACATTTTGATGAATACATTATTTAATATGAAGTGTGTGTGAGCTTGGTGTCGATGTTATAGAAATTTTTACTCCTTATTTCATTTTCTTGTAGTTTCTTTCTTACTCTAGGCCCTAAATTTTTTATAAACTTTAAATATATATTCATCTTTTTGATATTTTTATTGGGATATTTTTTTATATTTTTTATTCTAAAGTTGTGAGAAAAGGTTCCATAAAGATAAAATTAATCCGGTCAAAAAGAAAGGAAACACGTTGACATTGAGTTTATTTAATTTCTTTAAAGACAAAATTAATCCGGTCAAAAAGAAAAGGATTTGTTTATACAAAGTAAATATTTGCTTGAATGACTTTTGCTATATATTATCCATCTATTTTTTTTTAAATGAAATAAATTTGTTATGTTAATTATGGAAAAAAAAAAACAGTCAACAACTTTGCACACTCTA
>JBBPBO010000004.1:7269288-7459216 GCA_037974295.1 Cicer cuneatum | reverse complement strand
TATATATATATATATATATATATATATATATATATATATAAAATAAGTACATACAAAGCCTAAGACAAATAAAAAAATTATACATACATCTAGTTATATTTTACCGTATCTGTAAAATAATAATTAGCCATGTATATTTAGCTTTTAAACTTAATTTATAATATAATTAATTAATATGCACAAACACTGTAAAGCATTTTTTACATCTATTTAATTAAATTATTATTGATGTTGTTTTGATAAGTTGGATAGTAAAACATCTCAATAATTAAATGATAAATATTAATATTATTAATTTACATAATTTTGAAGTTTTAAGTTTAAACCGAAACATAACATTTAATTAATGTGAAGGGTTTATTATATTTTTTAAGATAAAAAATATCTTAATTATTTTTTTTAAAAAAACTTAAAATATCTCAATAATAGAATTAATTATATATATATTGAATTATTTTATTTTTTTGACAAAAAATTAAATTATTTTGTTATCCATCATATTCATGTCATAAGTGATGGTCGATCCTAAAATCTAACTAATAATAATCTAATATATATAATATTTAATATTTAATATTTAACGGATCCCCACCCATTAAATAAATATGTTTGTATAATGTAAGTTGATTTTTGATGTTCTTGAATCTTGGGTGACACTAAAAATAAAATAAAGAGAGAGAGAGAAAGCATAGGGTAACTGAAAAATGAAGAAATCATCGGGAGGCGCGGCAGAGAAGAAGCGCGTGCGACGCTCCTCCGCACCAGATCCCACCTCCGACGTCCCTCCTAGGGTTTCTCTCTCTTTCTTTCTCTCTATATACTTTCCAATTCTCTTCCAATTTCCTATTCCCCATCACTAATCTATGTTTTGCACTCATTCTTCACTGGCTTCCACCGGAAACCTTTTCTACTCTATTTTCTTCGCTTCATTAGAATCTTAGATCGAAATTTCAATTTTATTATATTTTTCTCTGCTTTTAGGGAGTTTTCATTTCACTCTTTTGCTGATTAGAACTTGCATATTTTAGATTAATTATAAGAAAAAATATATTTTTTTTTGTGTGATAATCGTATTTTGAGCTTGTTTTGTACACACCATTTTGCTAAAACTATTTTTTTCTTAAACCTGCTTATTTAATTGAGGAACTTGAAACTGTAGTATAGTTCTATTCTAATTGACATTACATTTGATCCGTTGTGTATGTGGTAATGTGTGTAGATGTAAATATTTGATTTTCTTAAACCTTTATATCCCCTTTTGCATTTGATCTTTTTCTGGACTAGGTTTAGTTGAGCTCTATATTTTTTTTGGGGGTTGTCTCGTTTTTAATTGACATGCAAAAGTTGTTTCTTTTATATTGTGACTCTGTTGTTGGGATGTTTTTGTTTTCAGAAACAAGCTGTGAAGAAGGATGTGTTTCAGGTGTTTGCTGAGAAGGTGAGAGACCACAAGGATTTGGTTTCTAGATGGGCTGTTTTACAGGAGACACGGGTCGAGTATTTTAGAGGGAAGGATTTTGTGAACTTCTTGAAAAATCATCCGGAGGTTAAAGACATTTTGGAAGTAGATAGGAATTTAGAAACAGAGGATGTTGCCAACATTTTACTTGGAAAAAGTCTTTTAGTGCGCTGTGATCGTGTGGTAAAAACTCTTCGCCCTGGGAAGAAAAAGCTATCTACTTGGCCTGCACATTTAGAAATTTTCCCTGTAAGTCATTTTCCGTGCTGCAATCGTTGACTTGCTAAGTGATTATTGTGTTAGAAGGTTGAACATATATGAAGTTGCATGTGGATCTGTGATCTGTCAATATTTTCAGTATATTTCTGGCGCTGCAGTACCTGTTTAATATTATTTTTTCTCAGTTTATCCTCATAGGCTGTAATAAAACCCCTTTCTTGTAATTAAGAAGTTGAATTTCAATTTCAACCGATTGTTTTTGGACCTTCGCATTTACGTTGCAAGTTAAGAGACATGGATGATTTTATATTATATTTCTAACACTGCTATCTAGGATGGTGTTGAAACTTAGATGAATAATTAATTATAGATAGACTCCAAAATAAATCGATTAAAGGATTTGAAGAGAACAAGTTACCTATAATGTACCGTTCAAAGGTTAAGCAAAAATAAAATCGAAATTTTTTTATGTTTGAAATTTATGGTCACTATCATAGGACTTTGTAGTTATGCCTCTGCCTGACCTGGTGACTTGTGCCATGGTGACCCGATGATCTAATAAACCAAAGTTTTGCCACTTGTTTCATTGCATCCATCTCATTCTTTTGGTTTTATCTTGTATAGGTATATTTGCATTAATAGGTGTCTGTTTTTTTAATTCAAATTGATAGTTTCTTTTTTATTTCTACTTGTGTGATATCTATGTATTATATGCACTATGCATCATATGATATACTGAGAAAATTGTAGTTGTGTTAGTATTTTTGGGTTCAATGGTAGTTTTAGTTTAGTCTTTCATAAGAATAAACAAAACATCAGTTTTTAAACATTACTGAAGATGTACATGTACATCTTCAGCAATCCATATAGTTTAAATGCATGCTCTATGTTGATATCGGTATATTGTGATTATTGTGTGGTTTTTTCCTCTGCTGTAGTTTAAATGATTAGGTTTGTCTTTGTGTTTGAGTCTAACACAATCTGATTATCTTTGTCAGGACCAAGTATTTTCCGAAAATGATGCTTTTTTCGCATGGACATTTGTAAAACGCCATCCACTTTGGCAGACACTCCTATCTTTTTTCTGGCCCGTGTTAACACTGGCTATTTGCTTATTTCCAGTGTACCCTCATAGCTGCAAGCTATTAATACTTTACTCATGCGCTGGGATCCTTTTTCTCATCCTCTCTCTACTTTTGAGTAAGTTTTTCTTTTCTTACACTGTTCGATTGGTCTTGCCTAGTTTCTTCACTTCTGTGTTTAAATATCCTTATGGCCTGTTCCAAATTTACGTGTCTCAAGCCAATTCTATTATATGTTGTGGTGCTACATCATGTATGCTATTACAATATTGATTCATTTTCTGATAACTATGTAATTATGAATGGAGGAGAAAAAATTCTTTACATTAGGAGATTCAAAGTCAATCTACCATGACAATATTTTCAGAGATTTTTCCCTAGATGAGGAAGAGGAAATTGAATTTTACTTTGATCTCTAGGATGTTTAATTGTTTATCATGTACTAGAACTAGAATATAATAATAAGACTCTTGTCTTCATTATTCCCCTAGATTGTTTGGATTTGTCTCAGACCATCCATGTACTGGAGATGTTTGTGCCGGTTTTCCATGTAGGCCCGTAGCTTTCAAGGGGTTTGCACAGGTTTTGAAAAACAGTGGGATGTTTGTGAAAAGAAAGGAACATGTAAGTTCATCCTAAATATTATTAAATATTTATGATGGAAGAAAGAGGAAAGTGAATTTGCTGTTTTCAAATAATAAACTGATACAAGAGGATTTTTCTACTCCAATTATAATAGAGATATGTACTGACACAAGATATGTTTGCTGCAGTGAATTTATTATTGAATAATTTGCACCCTTTTACTGAAAAATGTATGCCTTCATGAATTATTTGGATTGAACACTAGTCCTTAAATCTATAAAATACACAGAATCCATAAGATGTGTTTTTACTATGTGTGCTTTTGGGTTATACATGCTTGATGGCTATCGCTCTATCAAGGAGGAAAAAAGGCTCTTTCAAATTCGTTCTTGCATATACCCTGTTCTAGTTCACATTATTAGTTATTTCTGTATCTATTGGCAGCATTAGCCCAATGTATGTTACTATTGGAATCACATGCCTTGTTTATTTTTAACTTGTATCCCTTCTAGAATGTATATATTTTATAACAGTTCCCTTTAAATGCTCTTAAATGCTCAAGGAATAAAATATTTTGTAACTTTATGTGCACCTAGTTCTTTAAAATTAGTTGTTAATTGTGTTAAAATCTGCTTGGTAAATGGACCCTTTTCTTAGGCCTCACGAATATTTTTAACATTGTAGTAAGAGGTACAATATTTGGTGTTCTATATATTCTTCTTGGAAAGCGGGTCTGGTTTTTCCCTAACATCCTTGCCGAGGAAGCAACACTGCGAGAGCTGTTCAGATTTTGGCCAAAGAAAGATGAAGAGGAAAGACCTAAGTGGACGACAAGGATTTTCTATTCTGTAGTGGCTGTGCTGTTCATATTACTGCTGAGGCATCATGCACCTGATGAAGCTGCAAGAGCAAGGTGAGTCCTATAAATGAATAATCGTGCTCTCTATCAGCTTAAATTCCTATTTGGTTGGATCTATAGCGCCCCATGAGGGGAAAACTATTTGCACTTGTTCTTCCTAGCTGTTACAACTTGTTGCTTTGGTGTTTCTGCAGGTATCAGAAGAGAGTATCTAACATTATTGATGATGTTCTCGAATGGTCCCCTAGTTTAGCCTTGTCTGGGATGATGGATAAGCAACCGAATGTGGCTAATGCCACAGGGTCAGGTGATGCTGCCTCACAAGGCAGCTCAACGGGACCGGAGCATGAAGCTCCGACTGATGGTAATGGTGAAAAAACTTTCCCGGAACAATATAACACTGAAGAAGTCATTGATAACATAGAGGATGCAGGTGAAGATGATAAACAGTATAATTAATGGGTTATCTTATACCTAATTAAATATATCTAGTGACTAGATCACAATTTTCCTTTTCTTTGAGTGTAAAAGTACCTTGTGTGAAATAATAACAGTAAAAGTGGTTCGCTTTCAAATCGATGCTTTTCAAAGGATTGTGATTTCCTTCCTTAGTGTGCTTGTCGATGCGGCTGACGACGGGCTGATCTCTCACATATCATGCTTTATAATATAATAAAATAGTTTTGACAGACGTGCATGATAAGCGACGCAGATCAAAATTGGCAAAAGAAATATCTCAACTTGAGTGGCACTTAGCATTCAGGTTTGACAGATATAATAAAATAGATGGAGACAGCTTTGGAGGGGAGGGAAGGAAAGGAAAGGAAAGGAAAATCCATCTTTGTTTGAGAGTTTTGGGAGAGAAGGGAAGAAAAATACTTGTGCAAGTAAAATGTTTTGTTTTGAGAATATTATTATAATAAAAATGGAATTTGAAGAGAGGGCATGGATTTGAAGGGAAATGGAGGAAACTCCAATTTGCATCATGTTTTTTGTTTTTCTCATTAAGTCTAAAATCCTTTAATTTTAGAGAACTCAAGAACTGAATTGAGGGAGGGATTTAGAGAGATTTCAAAAAATCTTCAAATTCAAAAAAAATAAAAATTTAGACATGGCCTTTCTCCGACCTTAAAAATTAATGAAAATATCTCCAAAGTTGTAGTGTTAAAGATGCATGAAAATGTGAAGGGGAGATAATGACAGTACATTAAGTTCATAATCACCGACCACATGAAGTTTTAAAATGCCTATATAAACTCGAATATTGTTGTATTAGTAAACTAAATGACCACATTTATTCTTTAAACTTAAACCCGCACATCTACTTCGTTCATTAAGTAAATGAAAATAATTAGTTTCAATATTTTGTTACCTAAGTTAAATATATTTTGAGTTCAATAATTATGTATTATTTTACACCGCACTCAATCACAACTCTTTATCTTGTTATATAAATTTATTTTATAACCATTTTTTACAAAATAACCACTACATTCTTAAATTTTATTGAACATTAATGTAAAACTAATTTACAATGATGATATATTTTTTATTTTCTCATATATTTTTAATCTCTATAAAATAATTTTTTGATTTAGTTTCTAAAGAAAATAGATCAATATTTATTTCCACAGTTTGTGATTTTGATAAAAAAAAAATATATCCCTTGAAATTATGAAGCGACAACATTAATGTGGAGGAATTTTGTTGTCAGAACTTTAACTTGATAAAATAGTGTATTTTATGATGATTAATTATTTTGACCCTTAGTTTTTTTTTAATTGAATTTAACCTTGTTTTCGTTAGTCCATCTTGTAATAAATGTTATATCTATTTCGTTAGTCCATCATTTTCATTAATTTCAAAAATTAAATATCTTAAATATTAGTATAGCTGACAGCCTGACACTTAGCAACACTATATGCTTATAATAAATGTAATAAATAGGAGAATAAGCAAATTATTCTTGAATCGTCGTAAGATACTTTGATGTGTGAGTGTGATTAAGTATGTAATTTATCAACATTGATCTATATTAATGACATCTTTTCGAGGATAAATTTGTCAATGAAATTTTATTATTTTAAAGATAAATTTATAAATAATTTTAATTGTGCATAAACTAATTATTAACAAATTAGTTCACGAAAAATTCAAATTTCATAAGAAAAATAAATTAATTCTTGATAGATATATCATATTTAATTAATGTATCACATCATAATTTTAATAATAAAAATTTAATTATAAATTATTTTAATTACTGTTTTATATTTTTAAAAATATATATATTAATTTACAAATTTCGAGAATTAATTTGAAAACACTTACAATTTTAAATATCACTTTTCCTATTCACTTCTATTATAGTGAGCCACAATCCTCTGAATCTCTGATAGTAAAGGAAGATAATTGGTTTAATGTAAGGCGCATCTCAATATTGGCGTGTGTAAATTTTTTCGTTTGGAGAGCATATTGAGACAGGTTACCTACTCAAAAGTCAAAAGCACATATGCACCGTAAAGTAAGAATTCATTTTCTAAGTATACGGCCTTTCAGTTTCACATAACTCCTCCTCTATTACAAGGATATTGTAACTTTACTCAACATAGTAATAACGATCTTTTTTATTTTTTAACATATAAATTTTAGCAATATACACATTCAACTGTATTCAATTTTTTTAATTATAACTTGCTAACGTATTTATTCTAAAATATAGATAGAGTGTACGTTAACAAATGTATACTTATATGATGATATATCAAGTAAGAAGAATTATAATATGAGAAGATTAAATTTAAATCATATAACCATGCATAAATTATTATAATTAAAAATTATTTAAATAACAAAATTACTAAAAAAATCACATGATTTTTTATTTTAATTGTCGTCTTTCACAATTTGATAATTGTTATTATCGTTATAAAAATACTCTCATCAGATATGCACTTTATATAACTCACTCTAAAAAAAGGCAAATCATTATAAATCTTATCTCTAACTTTATCTCTCTTATATTTATTTTCTCTCCCTTCTTTTGAATTCCATATTGCAGAGGTAAGCCAACTGGGGAACCAATTTACACAAAAAAAAAAAAAACATGTGCAGCTATATAAATCACAAAATATGAGACAGTGGTCAGTGGGGAGGGCTAACGAGTGACGGTGGCTTGAGATAAAACATCCCTTTCAACAAGAAAGAACAATATAATTCCGAATCATATCAGAAAGGGATAGAATTAATTTCATCCGAAGGTTTAGTTGCAACTTTATTCACCATTTGTATTATAATACAAGAATATTATAGGTGTTGCTTGGTGCAAAGGGTAGGGTGTGTATTTGAGTGTTGTAAATCTGAGATATACTCCAACTAAAAAAAGCAAGAAATATATGTGCTATTGAGCTTCAACTCAAGTAACCATTTTTGCATGGAAAAATAAATCAATCAAAAACTGGTAGAGGAATATTCGATAAATATTTATTTTCCTCTTGTTTTTGTTTAAAAGGTGGTGAAATATTTATTTAACTTTTCTATAATTGAAATTTCAAAGCCAACAAATAATAATGACTAGAACTAGATGCATGTTTGATTCTCTTATAATAATGATGTCCTTATAATAATGATGTCCCATGTTAACATTAACAACCAACAGGTTGAGTTATACACAAAATTAAAAACCCATCAAACAAAGAGAGTTGGTACATCAAATCAAAAGAGTTTGTTTGTTTCTCTCCATAGTCTTCTGACCTGACCATATCCATCCATATCATCATCAGCTGAAGTTGATTCTACCCACTAAAACTCTGTACAAAATTCAAAAATGAGAAAAGAATGAAGGATTGATCGAGACTTCAAGAGAAATCACACACCCCAATCATCATTCTTCTCCCCACCCCCATATATATCATTCACACCATAAACACAAGTACAAAAGCCAAGAATGATTTGCCGCTTGGCGTATATATCGCCAAGAATGTTCACAGATAACCAAGGTAAGGTATTTAGTCACCAAATATATCACTAGGATACAAAACCAACCTCAGCATCTATGCCCCCATGCACGAGGGGGTCTACTGAATAGCAAGACGCCTCTGTGATGCCTCCTTCGAGGAGATGATTCCACGTAACTGCCCTGAACAGTCCCCTTCATCCACTCTTTCACCATGATATCTTGAAGACTGCATACCGTTGTTATTATTATGGTAGGAGCCGCTGCCTCCATTTTCATTCAATGCTCTTGCATCTTGTCGCATGTTGGGAGAGTTCCAGGTTTCGGCAGAGTCCGAAGGAAAAGGTTCTGAACCAGATGAACTTATTGACTGTGAAGACATGACTAGACCAGAGCCATTATCCTTATCCTTTCCTGAGTTGTTAGAGGCCTCGGCATCAGTTTTCTTTGCAAATCGACCTCCAGTACCTCTTGCCCTTCTCATAGCATGCTGATGTCTAGATTCATGAAGATATGGCTGCAAAAGAATAGGTGTTAGCATAACCCTACTAGTAGAACCAAGTTCTGTCTCATTTGAAACATTTTCTTGACACATGCAAATAAAAACTTGGTGAAAATAAGCAACTTAACTCTATTTACTTTTCCCATTTTATTTATCAAATCAACATTTGTATGAAGGTGACTTGCATATACTGGCAAAATTGGAGTAGAATACACAAAAAGTTTATGTAGTAAAATCATTTTAGAAGCTTAATTTAAAATACCAGGTTTTTTGACACTTGTGCACTAATATAATTTCCACTACCTGCATCTGAGTGCTAATTTTTTACAGCCTAATTCTTGCAGACCCTTCTGGACAATAAATTAGATGTAGTTTCTTGTTTCAGAAATGGGTGATTGTCATTCGTGATGGTATTTTACTTACATAGATCTAATGGAATAAAAGAACCAACTTTTGCCATCCCCACTCAGCACAGTAATGGATACAGCAGACATTACTGCTTAAAAAAGTTTTCAGACTAAAGACTAGGCAACTATCAGACAACACTTTGTAAAAGGTAGAGAGAAGACTCCCTCCTCTATAAAAGGATAAATATCCAAAAGGAAAGGAAAAATTACTTTTTAACTTCCTGTCTTGCCCAATCTATTCCGACTCCAATAATTAGTTTATAACACGAAAGACTAATAACTGTAGCATTGAGATATTCATGTGTCAACGACGTGAAGCAAACGGGAAGCTGTAGATCCCATCAATGATTTACACCAATCACATGATTAAAATAAAAACTACACCAAACATGTAGTTTCAAAGTGAAAAAACAACCTTACACCTGAAATGTGGTTGGACATCACATGTCAAAATATTAAAGCAACTTTCAACTACAGTAGTAATAAAAATAAATTGCATAAAGAAGCATAAGCCTGGCAAATTTGTACCTTTCTAGATTTTATGAGCTTCCTTTCAAGTTCTGCTTTAGCACGAGCTTGTCTTCGCCTTAGAATTCCTTGGTACTGTTTGGCATTCACATAAACAGGTTCTTGAGCCATCTCGAGGGGCAAAGGCATTCTGGCATGAGGCATTCCTATAAAAGGAGGATATCCCTAATAGTAAAATATCATATGGTTATTATCACATTGTCATCTAAATATTAGCATTGCTTTAATCAAGACAATAGAGCAAACTGGTAAGAAACCATTAATCAAGTAGCAGATAAGTGTCACATACCAACGGCTGGTGACCATAAGCTGCCATCATGCCCCCATAATATGGATCCTGATATGGATTTGTAGCACATGCCTGCATCAAAAGAATTGGAAGAATACTAAGAGCCCCATCAAGCCCAAATACATGCAACTACAAGTTCTACAATAACATTTTCCATCAAAATGATTGCACAAATCAGCTAAGATTTTTGTTACAGAACAAAATCACCTATTTATGTTAACAAATTGATAGCAATAAAGGCTTAGATAAAGACTAACAATTGAGTGACCAACAAGTTCCAGCTGAGGAGTCTGTGTGAGACCTTCTTCGCGCACGGAAGGTGCAGATGATGCAGTGGGCTGCATTCCTTGTTGTTCTTGCCCATAATTTCCTAGCAAGGAAAGAAAATACTGTATTTCAGTACCTGAGTAAAAAATATTTGGTTCCCATGGAATGGAAAAATTTCATCAAATGTAGTTTAAAGTGCCAATCTAAATCACCTGGTTGATTAGGAGCAGCAGGCTGTGAATCCTTAGCAGCATCGTCATCTTCCTCATTCATCCCACTATTGGACAAAGACTGGCCTTCCTCATTGGATTCTGAATCACCATTAGGGCAATCAAGAGAGGATGAATTGGCCCCAGACATTGTTTGAGCCACAGGATTGTATCCAACACCACGCCACCAAGGTTCAGAATAAACACCACCAGGCTGAAATGAATGGGGATCCGAACTCAGTTGATTTGCAGTTTCAGACTTGGACTGCATATCCTCAGATTCCTACAAAAATTACAACTACAGTTTATATACAAAATCTTATCCCTTATGCTTAAAGAAAATTGACTGATCACACTCACAAGGCTATACACTTTTTTTCTTTCAAAAAGCAAAATGCAACAATCCACAGTAAAATTGATTATGATCAATTGATCATAGTAAAAATAAACAAACAAATATTCTTAGCCAACCAAGAGTTACAAAACCTGTGTTAATTTTGTATTTACTTTACCATACATTGGAGTTGTAACTCTTGACACAAAACATTACTCAACTTATAGCAACAACTATAGATATATACACAAGAGGAGCAAAAACTGTAAAACTATGCTACAAATTTTGAAGCCATATCCATTCAAACATTACCACAAGAAACCATAGGACATACCAAGCTACCAATATATGAATCTAACTTTTGGTTATCACATTATGAAGTTCTATTTAACAGAATTTCAACAAAACTGTTACTTAAATACCCAATTCTCCCCCCTTTACTCACTTTCACAATCAGCCCTAGCTCAGAAAAATCCCCTTGTCCTTGTTGAAAAAAAAAAAATCGTGATTCCAAACAAGAATTCTCACTCCACAAGCCATGCAGTCACAGAATTGTTCAACCAAGATTCATAAACACAAAAAACAACCAAAATTATGAACGAAATATCAAACTCAAAAACCCTAATTCCTAACAAGCTTCAGAAAGAAACGAATCACGCAATCAAACAAATCCATCAAATTGATCAAGAGAAAAGTCGAAGCGAAATAGAAGCATGCAGTTACCTGAGGAAGAACAAAAAAAACCCTAGATTTTGAGTCCTTTGATTCTGAATGAAAATTCAAAGGGGCTAATTCGATTCCTCTCCCTCTCTCTCTCTCTCTCTCTCACGCGGACACACAGAAACACAGTGTTCTCTCAATTTAGCTTCAGAAATTAATGAGTCAAAGAAAAAACTTCAGAAATTAATAACACTACCAATAATAATAGAGAAAATTAAAAAAATAAAACGTAAAATAAAAAATAAAAATATATGTACTAACACTGAAAATCTTGGTCTTTATAAGTCCTCCTGTGTATTTTGCAACACCCTCTTAGGTTAAATATAAACAACTTTAAAAAACCCTATGTTTTTGTTATATAATTTTTTTAAATAATTATTTTTAAAAAAATCAACTACTTTTAAAAGTTTTTGTATAGGTTTCCTTTAGTTTTTTTAAAAACTAAAACTAAATTTAAAAATGGTTTAAAATAATAAGTTGTTTATAAAAAAATAAATTTTTACAAATAACATTTTTAAAAGAAAATGATTCTTACTGCCAGAAATAACCACAACACAAATCTCATTTTTTTTTTAAAAAATCTAAACAATAATATTTAAATTAGAAAAATACAAAAATCACAAATTTTAAAATTTATATCAAATGAGCTGATAAACAGCTTTAGATCAATAAAAATAAATGTTATTGTTTTTATCAAATATTTTTATTTAAATTAAATGCATTTTTAACCATTATTGAAGGGAGTATTATTTAATTTTATAATATACTTTTTTACCTCAGCATCAGAGTTAATGACGACGTCACTTGGCTGTAGTGGGACCAACAAGTTTTAAGGGTGGAACACGTATACCGGGGTGTTAGAAACTGTGGGGTAAGCAGCAATAGCGGATTGCAATTGAAGAATGGTGGGGCGGGTGAGGTTATCAGGGCCTTTTTCCAAAGAACCAAACAAAAGAAAAATTGTGACCCACGTGACACGCACTTGACCAGCTGAAATCTGCGAAACGCGTGGCCTCTACGTGGGGACCACATTGTACCAGCGTCGACAGCAGTCCTATCCACGTGTCCTCCATTCTGCTTGAAGAAACGTACGTCCCTATGCCTTTTTCATAGATGATGGTTCAATGCAATTGAACCACAACTAAACCACTCAATAAATAAATAATAAAATAGATTAAATAAATGAAAAATATCAAAAACTTCATAGTAATTTTATAAAGTAAAAATTCTTTGAATTTATAATAAATATTCAATATTTCTGATAAATTCATTAAAATCAACAACAAAAAGTCATCTTAATAAAAATTTAAGTATAAAATTTTATATAGATTAATCGATTAAATACAAGTGTTTTGCAAAATAAATGAAATAAGAGTTTAAGTGAAATAACAGTTTCTTTTTTTATAAAGTCAAACTTAAAAAAATTGGTTTTTATTTTTTAATTTATAAAACTGATTTTTTTTGTAAAAATAAAAAATGCGGGTGTTTTAAAAAAATCCAGCCAGTTTTCCAAAAATCTGACTCCAGTTCAATTTCCATATGATTTTTCATATAATTTGTCCCTGTAAATTAGTGCTTTTTTTCATATAATTATTTTTTTAAATTTAATTATGTAAGTTCAATTTTATCTTAAAATTATCTTTGTTGTCAGTGATTATTAAAAAAAACTAACACGGTAAATGGAGAAAGAACGAAAATACAAAAAAAGCGTGAACTTACAACATATATACTTTTTATTTGATTTTTATTCCTATAAATTCGCACTTTTTTTTAATTTTTGTCCCTCTTCCGTTGATCATGTTAGCTGTTTTTAGTAGGGGTAGCAACAATTTGAAAGCAAAATTGAATTTATACGGTTAAATTTAAAACAAAATATAACAAGGATGAAAATAAAAAAATAAAAGCTACCTTTCAGGAACCAAATATATGGGTCTCATTAGAGTCAGGACAGATCTCAAGACTCAAATAACGCGTACAAGGTTATTTACGTATCACCCACCAAATATGTTCTTACATCAGCAACAGAAGTTAAATCCACGACCTTGTGAGAGGTGGACCAACTCCTTACTAATTGAACCAATCTTTATTGGCCCAAAAAGTTTAGATTAAGTAATCCAAATAAGGTAATTAAAATCGGATCGATCGGTTTGACTAGTTGGATCGGAAATCAGACAAATATAATATAAATAGATACTTAGTTTATATCTAGTTCTCTTTATTTATTTAAGACTAAATATTCAATCTAGTCTTTGAACATTTTAGATGCAACTAAACGAGTTTTTGTCAAGCATTTTGACAAATACATAAAACACAAACTTAAAATAAACTAAAACATTGTAATGAGACGTGAAAACAAAATGTCGCACTAAGACGACAAATAAAAATAGATGGAGAAGGGTGATTTCATAAAAAAAAAATGACCTTAAATCACTCATTTCTAATAATAGATAGAGAAAAAAAGAGAACTAAAAAAAAAAGAAGGGAAATGGGTGTTTTCTTCTAAATCATTTTCTTCCTTCTCTGTCTTTTCCCATATATTTAGTTTTTTTTCCTAATAAGGTTGTCTAAATGAGAAGTTGTGTTTGATTTTTCATTTTGGTGCGGTTTTTTGATTTTCCATCTTGGTGGAGTATTCGTTTGGGTCAAATTGAAATGTTAGTTTCAATTAAATACAGATTCAATGAATGATTTTGACGTATTTAACATTACAGCTTTGAAGACATGAATATTTCATACACTTCGATTTTATCATATTTGTATATTTTGTTATATTTGTAGATAATTTATCGTTTTATGCTATTAATTTAAATGTTGTGAATTTATTATTAACTACTTTAAATTATATTATTTTAAATCGATATAATTTTTATCAATTTGAACGAATAAATATAGATATTAGTAAAAAAACAAAAAAGAGAGATGGCACCTGGATAAGTTCATAAGAAAACAAAAAGAGAAGGATTTGAAATCTCGGTACTAAAATTCGTACAACATATTAGCAATCTAACGCATAGATTGCATATTCACAATGTTATGTTAGATGGAGAAAATGTTTGGTTATCCAACCAAATTTTATTATTTTTTACCAACAAGAGTTCAATGTCTAATTCAATTTTGATTCCTTTATTTTTTATCAATTAATTAATTAAATGAGAAATATTTATTCAATTTGTAGTGTTTTTTAAATATCTTTAAGAGAAAAAAGAATTTAAGGAACGTACAATATATTAACAATAAGTTATTCTATAGGCTAAATAGCACATGTGGTCCCTTAACTTAATTTTAGGTAATGTTTTATTCTTTTATCTTTTTTTTCCCAATTTGGTCTTTTATTTTAATTTTAAGTGACAATTTAATTCTTTATGTTTTAAAATGTTAACAATATTATCCTTTTTTTTTACAAAAATTCAAAAAATTCATCAAAATTTTCAACCAAAACCCATAAAATTAATTATATTCTTTAATATAATACAAATTTTATCAAATTCGTAACTCAAATATTCAAATAAATTCATATTTTTATTCTTTATTAGATGGAATTTTAAAAATCAAATAAAAAAATAAAAATATGAGTTTATTTGAATATTTGAGTTACGAATTTGATAAAAATTTGTATTATATTAAAGAATGTAATTAATTTTATGGGTTTTGGTTGAAAATTTTGATGAATTTTTTGAATTTTTGTAAAAAAAAAGGATAATATTGTTAAAATTTTAAAACATAAAGGATTAAATTGTCACTTAAAATTAAAATAAATGACCAAATCGGGAAAAAAAAAGATAAAGGACTAAAACGTTACCTGAAATTAAGTTAAGGGGCCACGGATGTTATTTAGCCTATTGTATATAAATGATACACAAAATAAATAACGATAACTAATTAATTAGTTATAAGATGGATTTTCACAAATTAATTAATTAAATAAGCGTTCTTATACATTTTTAACTTTATTTCTAGTTCTATACATGATTTCGTCATTGAGAATAAATTTAGATGCTTTTTGGTACAATGATTAATTGATTCCTAAGGAACTTAAGTAGATTTTATTTAATTGATTTTGAGTAAATGATGAAATTTAGATACCTTTTGGTGTAGTGATTTTATAGTAATTTGGAGTATCATGAGAGTTGGATTAAATAAAGTTTAGATAGAGAAAATTTTATTTTCTGTGATTAAATAAAGTTTTAAGTGAATTGAATTTTTGGATTCCTCAGAGTCAAAAGAGACTTTAAGATTCAAAAAATACTTACAACGAGATATTTATAAATCACCCATCAAAAATGCTTTTTCATAGACAATAAAATTTAAACTCAATCTTATAAGAGTGGACAATTTTCATTGGCGGAAAATTTTACTTTGAAGAAGTACTCTCTGCAAGGATGAAATAGTTCAAGAATGCAAAACTTTCAATAGTATTCTTTCCCTTATCATATTTGATTATTATTAGAAATTTGATTTTACTATGGTGTATTTTTTTTTTAGTTGTGATTTTTGTTTATGTTGCAAACATCACATGAGAGCTGGAGCTGGTCTGAGTTTTATCAAAAGGATGGAAGAGGAATATATAACAAAATTTAATGTAGATTTGAGTTCAACTTATTTGAATATTAGTGTATATTTAGTTAAAGTGTTTCGACAAACATAATTGATTTTACAAGTTTATAATTGATTTTGCCATGTTTATTTATTATTAAATATAATTGATTTTGTTTCTAAAATTAATTCTGTTTTGAAGTTATAATTTGTAATTTTTGCTTATAATATTGATTTTTAGTCTTGAAATTACTTTTTTCTCTTCTTTTAAGTTTCTTCTTTAACTTTATGGTATTTTATGTAAAGCCGTGAATTTGATGATTCTAAAAGAGAAAATGAGATTTTGAGCGAGTATACAAAAATTAAGATCGTTTGATATAAAAGTTTATTTAAAATTAAGCATAACAAAAAAAATGAAAAATACACTTATAATCTTTGACTCTAGATTGTTTCCATCATCACGGTAATAATAATAATATTTTTTAATTGTTTAACAAATATTTTAGAGTACTTGTTAACGTAACCTAAATATTAAAACTCGATAATTCCTAATAACCATGAATTGAGCACTATATTGAACACTATATGGATGATTAGTTTTGTGAATACAAAAGAACAAGTATATGTATGTAGATGTAGATTGAGAGAGCTATAACATCAAATTTAAATAGTACTAAGAAGAATGTGTGAGAGATCAACAATGTAAAATTATTTTTCCATTATATTTTCTTTCCACAACCACCTCAGTATACTGATAACACAATCCAAATGTTAGTGATGAAATAAACATTACAATTTGTATACCCAATTTGGAAATTTATACAAATACATCCAAAGGCCACTAGCGAAGTTAATGAAAATCACCACTTAGTGAGAAGCTTGCAACATAGTGTAGACATTTGTAATGTTCTTTTAGCATAAACTTAAACTTCAAAATTCAAGTAATTCAAATTATATATCAATAAAGCACCCCGGGTCCTTTATATAATGTACATTCCAAGTGAAAGGGAATTTATTTTATTTTCTGTCCACAATGGTTAGTTGCTAATATCAATATTCAATGAAATGAGACAACAAGAACCAATCATCAAGTAAATCAAAATGTATATGAAGTTATGAAGGATCAAACAATAGTATGCTAAACTCTTCTCTCATTCAATTGGTATCAACCATACTACAAATAACTCCACCCACAAAGCCCTTGCAAAAGACATAGATACACTAACACACAAAAAATGGCATTTAAGGTACACAATGCACAAATGTAACTTTAGCCATTTAATTTATAATATAAAATCTCAATGGCTAAGATCTTTTAAGGGCAACTTGTTGTAAAAAGTTACAAACTTTGAACTGAGTTGTATATTAGGGCCTCTATTTTTTTTACACAATCGAAATATCAATATGAAAAACTTCATAACTATACGTTGCAAAAAAAAAGAAGATAATACCAGCTTATATTGCTGTTAAAAAAAAAAAACCAAAATATGCCAATGCCTTTTTTTTTAATAGAGTATGATAGAAAAATTACAACACTGCACATTCAGATTTTGGTCTTTTTGCTTTATTTATATTCTCAATGGCAATACTCTTTCTTATTTAAAATTTTAAAATATTTTGTTCTCTCTTTTAAGATTTTTTTATTTGAATATCTTTTTTTTTTAACACCAAAATGCCTCCACTTTTAAATTAATATACGAGATTGCCCTACTTTTTAGAACTAGAGGGATATCGTGATCAAATTAATTACAAGTTTATTTCAAATCAAATACAGTCAAATAAATCATTGTTATCCAGGATTCGTGGGAAAAAAGAGCCATGCCAGTACCTAGCTGGGCTCTGATTGTATAAAAAAACAAACTAAAAAAGTCTCTTCCTTAGGGAGTGACCTGCTGAAGAAAATGTTTTTTTGCCCTAGTGAGAGGTCGCTTCCCCAGGAAGTGAACTGCTGAAGGATGTCTTTGTATATTTTGCACATTTTACAAATTTCGAATATACCAATTATACCCTTATGTATTTCCCAAACTGACTCATGTCTATCATCTTCATTCACAAGTAATTAACATGTTTTTTATACACTGATGTTGTTGTTGTTGGGTTTTAAGATTCTGTCTCTGATTTATGCGTGTGATTTCTTCCTCTAATTTGTGCGTGTAATATCTCCCTCTGATTTCTGCATGTGATTTCTCCCTCTGATTCTTCCTCTGCTTTTTGCATGTGATGGTATCCTCTGATTTCTGCATGTGATGGTATCCTCTGATTTCTGTGTGTGATTTCTTCCTCTGATGGTATCCTCTAATTCTGCCTCTGGTATCCTATGATGATATGTTCTGATGTCATCCTCTGATTTTTGTGTGTTAATTCTTTCCTCTGTCGTCTGCATGTGATTTCTTCCTATGAATTCTGCGTGTGATTCAGAAATCACAGAATCAGATGCAAAAATCACACAAAAAAAATCAGAGGGAGAAATCACACACAGAAATTAGAGGCACAAATAAGAGGATACCATAAGAACATATCATCACAGGATACCATCAGAGGTAGAAATTAGAGGAAGAAATCACACGCAGAATTTAGAGGAAGAAATCACATGCAGACAACAGAGGAAAGAATTAACACGCAAAAATCAGAGGGACAAATTCAAGGCACAAATCAGAGGATGACATCAGAACATATCATCACAGGATACCAGAGGCAGAATCAGAGGAAGAAATCACACGCATAAATCAGAGGATGTAATCAAAGGCAGAAATCACACAGAAATCAGACGATACCATCACATGCACAAATCAGAGGGAGAAATCACAAGCAAAAATCAGAGGGAGATATCACACGCACAAATCAGAGGGAGAAATCACACACATAAATCAGAGGCAGAATCTTAAAACCTAACAACAACATCAGTGTACAAAAAACATGTTAATTACTTGTGAATGAAGATGATAGACATGAATCAGTTTGGGAAATACATAAGGGTATAATTGGTATATTTGAAATTTGTAAAATGTCCAAAAAATACAAAGACATCATTCAGCAGTTCGCTTCCTGGGGAAACGACATCTCATTAGGGCAAAAAAGCATTTTCTTCAGCAGGTCGCTCCCTGGGGAAGAGACCTCCCTCTAGTTCTAAAAAATAGGGCAATCCCGTATATTAATTTGAAAGTGGGATATTTTGGTATTAAAAAAAAAAGATATTCAGATAAAAAAAATCCTCTTTTAACTCATTTCAAATTTCACTCAAACTCAACCTATGTCGTCTCATTCTTTTTTTTTTCCCTTCTTTCTTCCATATTCTCATCCCATCTCCCATATCAGAATCATCACTTACATAAAAACAAGTGATATCCCTATTTTTTGTTTTATTTTCATAGTTTGTTTTCTCTTCAAAGCCCCTACTTTTTTATTTTATTTAGATTGTGTTTTTTTGCAATATTGTAAATATGTATTCAGTTTCATAGTCCTTCTTTCCTTCAATATTTGGTATATCTCCATGGGGATTTGATATCACTTGTACAATTTCTTTATTTTTATCTTTTTTGCTGTTTATTTTCTCTTAAAAAATCTTTTGACTTAAGTTTGTAGGACACATCATTTTGTTGCTCGTTTTAGTTGTGTTTGTAGCAGAGCACACAACTGTGTTTCAAAAAAGTTATCTTAATTTAAAATTTGAGATATATGACCACTTTTGATGTTAGTAATTTAAGTAGTGTGTTTCAAATTCTATATTGTGTGAAATTTGATAACTTTAGTTATTCTTAATATTTGACGAGCTTAAATATATTATTTTGTAAAAACCTGTAGATTCAAATAATTTATCCCAATAAAATGAGGATGAAGCTATTAAGGCCACCCTATCATAATATAAGAAGAAGGTTTGATCCTAAAAAATGAGCTAAAAAAAAAAATAAAAGTTTAGTGAGATTTTTCTTACCTTAGTCTTTTAAAATTTTATTCATTTCCTTAAAACATTGTCAATAGTGGTGGGCCCATGGTCGATGGTGGTGGGCCCAAGGAAAGTTGTAACCACACGAAAGAAAATTATACCTTTTATCTCTCTTAATATAATTCTATCCCATAAATTTGATAAAAGATGTTTTTCCCCTCGTATAAATATTAAAAAAATTTATTTTTATTTAGTATCATTACAATTTTTCGGTACAAAAATGAGTGTTAATATTTTTAAATTTATTGAAAAACTTTTTTTAGGTTTTTTAGTATAAAAGTAACACTCTGGAAAACAACTTGTTCAGGAAATTTCAAAAAAAAAATTCGATAGTTCTGAAAAACTTGGGGGTTTCAAGATTTCCAGAATAAGATGTATACCAGAAAACTTGAAATCCTCAAGTTTTTTGGAAATGTTTTTGTTTTTTTAATTAGTTTATTTTCAATAGGTACATGTGCTAGAGGATGAGACAACAAAATAGTATGACATATACATGATGCTGATACTTCATCATCTTTGATGGATCCTCCTCCGAAAAGGATTCGACCCACAACATCCCGAATAAGACGTCGATTTATAGTGGTGGATGATATGATGAGGGAGAACAGAGTGATACCTATGATCAAGCGGAGGCTGATGTTGCTGTGCAGGAGGAGCATGTATATACGACATATGTATTGGAGGCATGAGGACCATATGCAACAGGAGAAATCTGTACAACAACAAGAAGAACTTACACGGTATCCTAGAGGACTGTATGATATATTTTTCCTTACACGATACCGGTATCATGTTGCTGACAAAATGTGTTTGGTCAAGTATATTAGTTATTTTGAATTTTAAATGTTTGATGGTGCATTAAAAATATTTAAATTAATTATAATTTTTAATATATTATATTTTAATTTCATATATTTTATTTGTATGTTGGAGCAATCGATGCTAAAGATAGTTGCTTGTGGTAAGAAGATGAAGTAATTTACTCCGCAAACAATCCTGCGAGATATAAAGATATGCGTGAATTTGTCTGGATTAGCCCCACTATAATGGGGTAGTCTGAAGCTGATCGACAACAACCTCACTTATGTACTAGAGGTGAGTTCTACAGTCCACCACCCGATCTATATAAAGTTATGACATGTAATTTTGCCATTAATTATTATGTGTTTGCTGTTGAGATATGATAGGAAACTAGGTGCACACTAAAGGCTAGATTGGTTGAAGGAGGATGTACTGCAGAGAGATCTGATTATGTTGTTAAGGCGTATTTACTGAATTTGGTAGAGAGTACTATTTTCGTAGATAAGAGTCATATATTAGTTGATGAGAAATACCTTCCGCTATTTAGAGATTTGGAAGGTACCAGGTACGACTAGTTTCCTATTGTAGTTCTTTATGACTACCTCTAAGATGGCAGTCCTGTTGCACGCACTCATAGTGCTTTATGATTACCTCTCAAATTGATGTTGTTATGATACAGAGCAATTGAGTGAATATATATCTCTAATGCATATATTATTTTATTTAAATTTTTATGACTATTATTTATTAATTTTTATTATTATCATTAATTTTTATGATTATTATTTTTATTTGCAACAATCTTGGATTTACGAATATTTTCTAAATATTTGTAAAAGAGGAGACTAGGCGTTGGCGTGTAGTTTGTTGTCACGATGAATAAATGAAGTTATAAACAATAAACACAATTTTGAGTATAGACAAATGATAGACGCACTAACATTGGCTGATGTCACATGAAGACTATGGGAGAATTGTAGGGACGTCGTTTCCTTCGACGATATCATGTTACACACCTGTCACCTCCGATTGTGTAGTACAATAGTGACATATTTGCCAGATAGGTGTTTGAGACAATTTGGCTATATTCAACCTATTCCACCACCGCTACCTTCAATTCTTGATAGCCGATGCAGATGTGGAGTGGATGGGGTATTTGAGCCCTGAATGCATAGGATACATCCAGTTACATATCCATCAGAGTGTTAGAATGGATATTTGGAGTGGTTCTATAGGTTGTTCCAGATTTTGATGTCTTGACTACATAAGCTTTTGATTCACAATCATCTACCGTATAACATGTGGATGATCTTATACAGTGAAGTTGGAGGTACATGGTGCCGACCCAAACGACGACATGTATAGTTACTTTTATAGAGATTATATTTAGTGCATTGTGACGCTAGTTAGTAGTTTTCAATGTTATTTTTATAAACATTGTCATTGTTATTTTTAATCGACTATCACATTAACTTGTCTTTCAACGTATGGTTATATAGTTACTTTTATAGAGATTTATATTTAACACGTCGTGAAACTAGTTAATATTTTTTAATGTTATTTGTAATGAATATCGTTAGTATTATTTGTACACTACAAGAAAATTAAAAAATTACGACACAAGACTTGCGACGGTTCTCTTAAAACTGCCTTTATTTTTGGATTGCGACGGTTTATGCGACGGGTTTGGGCAACCGCCACAACAATAGAAGGAGACACGCGTTTCTTTTCATCTATCCGGCATTCTATTTTCGTAAATTCTCGCGAAACCCTTCACTCACCTTTCTCCTCCAAACCTAAATCCCGTGTTCTGATATTTCCCACATCAAACTCTCAAATCTCCAAATTCCCAAATCATCCAAATTTCTCTCCAACTCTCAAATCTCCAAGTTCACCCATTGAGAAACCTTAATGTTACCATACCTCAGAGTTTGTTGAACCTTTTTTTTTTTCTTGTCACGAAAAAAGAACCCCTTTTCTCTTTCATAAGTGTTGTGTGCTTTTCTCCATCGTACTATCGCAACCCAACATTGTTGTCATCTCCGATTTCCTCTATGCCAGTTGACGTTGTCCTGTTCAAGCTGTGCCTTTGTTCCGGTCCGCGTCCTCATCCACTCTAGTTTCGTTTTCCAATTCGCACCCACAACGTCGAAAGGTATGGTTTGATTATCTTCTTTTTCTTCTTCTTCTTCTGATTTCTCATTTTCATTTTCGTTTTCGTTTAAACCCTAAAATTTCTGAAAACCCCCAAATCCGCAGTTATCTTTGCTCATTGGGTGGAATAATAGGCAAATGAATCCTTTCTATTGAATAAGGGCTTTGAGAATCAGGCCATTCCGTTCCAGTTAGCACTAGTAATACCGTATCCCGCTTTTTCGATAGCAAAGGGCCTTCTAATCCATTTTCATGGTTTCAATGCTTGAGTTTTTTGTTGTTAGTTGAATTTTAAGGGTTTAGTATAACATTTTTCGTTGTTTTGATATTTATCTAGGTCCAACGTCTAAGGCTTCTTGGGGATTACCATTATTCTAATGTGGTCTACAGAGGGAAGCTTGAGAACAATCGTTTAGTTGCTGTCAAACGCTTCTCCAAACACTCTTGGCCTGATGCTCAACAATTTCTGGTGAGATAAATTAACCACTTTGTTTTTTCCCCTCAATTTGGTTATTGAGAAATTGAATGAAAAATAGGAATTGAAATTGATAGGGATTCACTTCTAGGTCATGTGGATTTTATGTACTATATAGTTTTGGTTTTCATTTTTTTTAAGAAGAAAAGAAAATATTGTATTTACTTCATGCATTTTCATATTCCAAATAGATTGTGCTTGTTTATGCTGTTTGTGGGGTATTTTTTCCATCTTTTTGTTTTAGAATTTATTCTTGTTGCAACCAGTTTATCTGTAATATGGTGCTTATATCAAAGTAACTGGGATGTTGGCACAGGCACAGAATTATGAGCTTTCCAGTTCAATTCATAGAAATGCAAGAGGGCTGATCATTATAGAATAATTACTGTAATTAGTCAAATATTGATAAAACTTAGAGCAGGCATGTGACACAGTGGCTAAATAATCCACAATTTGTTTTGCTGGTATATTTCAGAGATGTAAATATATCTTTAACTTAGTTTTATGAATTTTGTTTTATTGCAGGTTAACTGTCTTTTCATTTGGCATACTGGCTGGCCCTGCAATGGGAATATGCAGATATATCTTTGAGGCAAGTTTATGCTTGGAATGATTGAATTTATTTTTCAATCAATGGTTGGTGGCATATCTATATTACCATTTTATAGTTTTTACAAATGATAACAAGGATTAGTGTGTGGCATATCTATGATTTTTTTTTGTCATGCACCAGTAAGATATCTGGTGTTGCTTGTCTAAATAATTTTTATTTGCATTTTATGTCTTTTACAAATGTTATCAATGATTAGTCCATGTCATATCCATGAAAACTAAAGATACTTATAACATACTCTGTCTTCTTTGTACAAGATTTTGTGCTACCAGGATTTCGGTCAATTTTAATTATGCTTGTACTTGGTATTCTGGCCTTCTTTGCTGAGGTGCAACTCTAAGCTGATTATGACAGTTTGCATGTTTTGGTAAAATTTGAAAGAGACATGATAGTTAAATGTTGGTTGTAACACCCCGAGTTTAAAACACAGCGCGGGGGCATTTTTTTTTCAATAATAAAATAATTTTCCAGATTTAATTAAAATAAAGTTTTTTGTAATCTCAGTAAATACTCAATTCTGAAATTTAATAATAATAAGACATTTTTGAAAAATAATAATGTCATAACATTCCCAAAAGTCAATATCAGAGTGCGGAATAAGTAGCACAACAATTGTTTTTCAAAATAAAAACAAAATACATTTCCAGCTCAAATCCTAATACATCAAGTCTAGTCTGATCATGCACTAAGCTACAGTAGCACGGTCTCCACCGTACCCTCTATAAGTCTCGTCTTCAGCCAACCGTTCGTCCTTCTGCGTTGTCCACGGATACTCCGTACGTAAAAAATCAGGGAAAACTAACGACGTTTCCGTTGTTAGTGTATCCGTCGGTAGGACGGGTTCGGGTAACATCTGAGGGCAAAGCCCAAAGTCCACAATATAATAGCAAGGGTCATCGACCGAATTAACAATTAATCACATAGCATATATTTCACAGCAACAATTATGTCCATGGTATAACATATGATGATGAGGAAAATAATAATGCTCATTTGAAAATTTAATGACATATATGCCTTTTCAAAAAAAGCAACCAATTATTATGCAATATGTGGTAAGTACAAACAACACCTCAGCAAATCACAATCATTAATTCAGAAATTCAGATTCTGGAACAGTACTTACACACATTCAATTTCCACTCATTCATCATATAATCAAACATGACCCACCGGTCAAACCCTCCATGCAATATGTATATGCTTATGTATACAATTTTCTTGGAATCACCAAGGTGCAGTCGCTCAACAGACCAGCACAATATGTTTGACATTAACGACCCTCAAGACCAGGGTGCAATCGCTCAACAGATTAGCACCAGTGCAGACACTCAATAGTCCAACACGTTTGATATATACCAAGGTACAATCGCTTAACAGATCAGTACCTAGTGCGGTCGCTCAACAAATCAGTACCTAGTGCGGTCGCTCAACAGACTAGCACTCGGGCAATCGCTCAACAGATCAGCACGTGGCTGCGCATTTCAGGGTACAGATGCTCAACAGTCCAGTACCAGTGCAGTCGCTCAACAGACCAGCACTTATATACCAAAGTACAATCGCTCAACAGATCAGTACTTAGTGCAGACGCTTAACAGCCCAGCACTCATGCAATCGCTCAACAGATCAGCACATGGTTGCGCATTCCAGGGTACAGATGCTCAACAGTCCACTACCAGTGCAGTTGCTCAAACAGACTAGCACTCGTGCAATCGCTCAACAGATCAGTATGTGGCTGCACATTTCAGGGTACAGATGCTCAACAGTCCAGTACCAGTGTAGTCGCTCAACAGACCAGCACTTATATACCAAGGTACAATCGCTCAACAGATCAGTACCTAGTGCAGACGCTCAACAGTCCAGCACTCGTGCAATTGCTCAATAGATCAGCACGTGGTTGAGCATTACTCTGTGGCCCATCGCAGGTACCACTTGACTATGCAATGCATGATTATGCAGTGTTTCAGTTCTCCCATCAGAAAATTCATGCTTTTCGTCATGTTTAAAATATCTCAGCACAGTCAGAATTAACATCATCACAATCATGATTAAACAGTCAATTAATCATTAACACTTTCAAATGTTTTCCCAAACTCTTAAAATTCAATTACAGTGTTCAAAATTGGGATTTTCTGGAATTTTACGAATCTGTATTCGAATACAGCTTCTCTATATTCGAATACAGAAGCCAAAAATAGTGCAGAATTACACTCTGTATTTGAATACAGCCCTCTGGTATTCGAATACAGAGGCAATCTTAGTGCACACAACCTCATCTTTCACTACATCAGTAAAGTCTCAAAACTTCATCTCTACAACTTCAAAACATCACCAAAAATTCCATTTTAATTCACCACAACAATCCCAACATTCCTCAAACACTCAGGGTTTTCAAAACACTCTTAAAAACTTGGAATATCTGGACACTCGAATCTGTATTCGAATACAGACCCCTTGTATTCGAATACAGAAACATGAAACTGTAATTTTAACATTCTGTATTCGAATACAGCATGCCTGTAGTCGAATACATAAGACAAAACCTTGAAAAATTCAATCTTTTCTTCCAGTTCCTTAAAGGTTTTCAATACTTCATCCTCTCCTCTTCAAAATATTTCAAAACCTCCTTTTAAAATTACTTTAACCCTTCTCAAAGTTTCCCAACACTTTAAAATACATATCACAGTGTTTAAAACTTGATTTTTTTTGGAAAACACGAATCTGTATTCGAATACAGAAGCTAAAAACAGTGCTTCTGGAAAAACACGAATTTGTATTCGAATACAGACCCACTGTATTCGAATACAGAAACTGAAACAAGTGAAAATTTGCATTCTGTATTCGAATACAGAAACTGAAACAAGTGAAAATTTGCATTCTGTATTCGAATACAGCATGCTTGTAGTCGAATACAGATGCGAATACAGTATTAAAATCCCACTTATGTATTCGAATACGACATGGTCGTAGTCGAATACAGATGCTAAGTCAGAAGCAAAAATCCTTTCTCTGTATTCGAATACAAGGGCTTGTATTCGAATACAAGTTTGAAAACTTCAGTAAAACAGAACCTTTACAGGTTGTAGTCGAATACACACATGTTGTATTCGAATACACCTTCGAAAACCAGTGAAATTCAACACCTTTCAAAACTGTTTCCTTTTAAAAAGACAACCAAAAACAGATTTAGCATTTTTCCAGACAATACCATCCTCATTCAAAAACCCTTTTCTTCTTAAATCATCAACATTACCAGAATCACTCAAAAAGAAACAGAATCAGAATCATCAACACCAAATCATCCAGAAACAGAAACAGAATGATCAATCATCATAATCATCCAGATCTTCAAACCAACAGAATAACACACAACATTTCAGCTTTCACACATATTAGAAGTACATGGAAGCATTTCAATTTTCACAACACATCAGAAGAACATGCAAGCATTTCAACTTTCACAACACATCAGAAGAACATGCAAGCATTTCAACTTTCACAACACATCAGAATAACATGCAGCATCACAGCAGCAACACACAAACAGAATGCATTTTTGCATTTCAAAACCATTTTCAAAACAGTTTTATGAACATGCATTTTTAAATCAGGTTTGAAATAATATTCAAGACATTTTCCACTTTCCCACATAAATAGCACAACCTCAGTGCATTAAGCTCAAAATAGAAATAATCACAGAGCTTTTAAAACGTCAAAAATGCACTTTTTTCCATTTCTTTCAAGCACAGGCAAGCCAGTTTCAAAACAGTCATGAAAACACTAGTAATGCCATGAAAATTATGCACTTACAACCCTAATGCAACTAGAAAGTGGAAGGTGCCTTTACCCTTGTTGCGTGTTCTGCTTCTGCTCAAGTGTGTGCGTCAAAACGGTGAAACTGCAACTGGCGTTTTCTGCTGCGAAACTGGGTTCTTTAACTCCGTAATGGTATGGGGAATAACTTTTGTACTGGGGTTTTGGTGTTTCAGTGTTTGAATGTTCCAATAATGATGCTTTGAAGAGTTCCCTCTCTTCTTCTTTTATAATCATGACTGGAAATGGGAAGGCAGAAAACAGAGACAGAATGGGAGGGAAAAATGGGTTACTATTACATGCAGTATGGGCAGTGAGGAAGGAGGGATCGTGTTCTGATTTCACCATCATGCTCACTCCTATTTATAGGCTTTTGTGGTGCCACCACACCCCAAAATAATATTAAAATAAGGTTGGGTTCTTCAGCACTTAATTATCTTGTAATTAGCCACTAATCCTCAATTAATTGCCTAATTAATTTAATTACTCATAATTAAATTAATTTAATCTTCACCCAATAATTTTTATTCATCCTCCAAAATAAATATTATATATATATATATATATTCACTCAAACATACATATATTAAATATTTTACAAATATCCCCAAAAATACAATTAAAATTAATTCCATAATTTTAATTAAAAATTAAGGGTCTTACATTGGTCACTATGTGTTATAGTTGAAATGAGGACTATATGAGTTTTGCTTCAACAATGCTAGCCCAAAAAGGCAACCTGGTGCAATAAAGCACTATCCAGTTTAACGCCTAGCCAAATAATAAGAAAATAAGATAGATGAAAATAAATATTATTTAGAATACCATAGGGTGTAATGAATTACTTGATCTTAGTCTTAGTTTCTACATGATTCTACAGGTCTTGTTAGCACGAGGACTACAACTTGAGAGGATGGGTAAAGTTGCCAACATCCAGTACATTGAGGTAACCTCACTGTACAGCTATTTCCTGGATGTTCTCTTTTCATTTGTCATTTTAATTTTGATTACTTAGGTTCTATGTAGTATTTGAGAACCTAACTAGTTGGTTAATCATCAGCAAAGTTTGCATTTTGTCACTAGCTTGTAATATCATCTTCATATCACTTAATTATCATCTTCATATCACTTAATTATCCTGGCTTTCTGTGATCTTCATATATTTTAGAATGTGAAACAAGACAGAAGAATTTGGATCCTTTAGGAATGGCAACAATGAAGAAACTTTTGGTGCTAGATAGTGCTAAAGAGGCATTGGTGAATAATCCAAAGGGTGTTGAAAGTTTGGTGAAGATGGTTTTCAAGGTTTGTAATCAAGAGTGTAGTGAGAGTGCTATTGGGATACTTTCAATTGTTTGTTTTGATTTTGGGAGTGCAAGAGAGGAAGCTATTGGAGCTGGTGTTTTGACTCAGTTGTTGTTTCTTCTGCAGAGTTAGTGTGGTACTAAAACTAAAACTAAGGCTAGAATGTTGCTTAAGTTGCTCAGATCTAAGTGGAGTGAGGAATCAATGCAGATGTAGTGTAGATAGATTCTACTAAAATGTGAATAATAATATTAGTCTTATTGTTCAATATTTCAGTTATTTAATTGTTGTATTTAAATTATGTGGATGATATTGATTTATAAATATTTTTTTATTTTAATTAATAAAAAATCAGAAAAAATTGTATAATAATTTTTTAATTTAAATTATTAGTATTGCGACGGTTCATAACTGTCGCAATATTTTGGATCAAATTGTTCGAAATGAATATAGCGACGGTTGATAACTGCCGCGATGTTTAAAAAAAAATTTGAACGAGTTTTGCGACGGTTCGAACCGTCGTAAAAAAAGGTAAATTGAGGCGGTTAGGAACCGTCGCAAACTTTTGCGACGGTTAAAACAACGGTTTTCAGAACCGTCGCAAAAACGCCTCGCGACGCACGAATCTGTGACAATTGACGAACCGTCGCAATCTTCCATTTGAGGCGGTTGTAACCGCCGCAAACAGCCTTCAAAACCGCCGCAATTTTTTTTTCTTCTTGTAGTGGTAATATTATTTGTGATAAACAATCTAAGTTACTAAAGAAAATTAGTAATTAAAATGGACTAATATCAAATGATTTTATATAAGTTATAAAATACGGTGGTCAATACAAAATATATCGGTGAAAATTCAATCTTCCATTTATGAGTTTTTAAGATAATCCGTGTCCTATACCCTAATAAATACTCGTATATATTATAGCGTTTTATTATTACTTAAAATAATAATATCATTCTACCTGAAATGAAGGACCAACACAGACATATAATACGAGATACTTTGAATCCTCGTAGTCAAACAAAATCAAGGAGAATATTCGAACGTGACTAGAATTATCGCACGTAAACCATGTCTTATTATCTACATCATCTATCTATGGCATACCAGTTGTTATCTTAAAATAATCCGTCACTTATTCTTTGGTTTACCTCGAAGAAAGACAAGGGTTTTCAACAAGTTATAACTTCATTCATACACAAAACGGAAAATCTATTGGGAAGACAAAGTTTTCAACCTATACAAAAAGACTTCATTCTTAAGCAAAATGGGACAACCGTATATACAAATATATTCAATTATAATAGAATGGATATTCGAGATCTTATAAATATAAAATAAATTATAATAATTAACTACAATAATAATTTTTATCACATAATTTATTGTTAAAAATTATATAAAACAAATTAAATAATTTTAAAAAAATGGTGTATTGAACAACTTTTTCACAAGTTTTCTGTAAAAAGAATATATTAGAAAACTTGTGAAATTTTGATAGTTTCGGTATGGAAATCTTAAAAAAATATTATAAATCATAAATTAAGTGTTTCAGACATTTAAAAAAAAATTTGCGTATCAAAAAATTTAAATTGACTATTTCAAAAATCTTTAAAAGATAAAAAAAAGTGCATTTATATTTATAAAATAGTAAAAATAAAAAAGATAAAATTGACATTTTAAAAAATTGTAGGATATAAGAATAAAAGTGGGTAAAATCTACCATAGCTGCATTGTGGCCTTTAACGATGTTGATGGGATGTCGTCGGAAGAAAACACAATATACAATCGAGGAATTAGAAAAGCTCATCCGACTCACTAAAAAATGGAAATTAAGATATTTTTGTTTTACAATTCTTTAGTGTCTTATCTACATATAATATCTCTTTATTCCTTATATTACAATCTTTTTCTTTATATTAATTTACAACAAAATTTCTAATAGAAAAAGGCATGTAAAACACCAATTTGGAATAATCTCCCAGCAATTAATATTAACTATTTTAAAGGAAGTAGAATAATCTATAAAAAAACTTAAGTATTATATTTAAAATAATTTTAATAGCATTAAAAAAGTAATATATAAAAATCAAAATTATCAAACAAAAAATGTAAGTACTATAAATATTTTCTAAATTTAATATTGTCTCAATAATATTAAATCAATTGAAAAAATATATTATATAAAATCAATTATATTAATTCATATTATATTAAAGTTTAAAATATTTATTTTAGACCTCATATTAAAATCGGCTTTGCCATTTAATAATTATTCTATTTATGAAGAAATTAACATAAAGAGGAAAATAAAATAGTGGTTTATTGAAGACTTACTAAGATTTGAACTTTAAAGGAGTAACAGGTCATTGATGCAAAGTCACAAAGAAGTAAAAGTGAATCTTCTCCTCTTTGCTTGATTTTGGGCTACAAACTTTACAAAACTAGAATTAATTATGAATTTTTCATCCATTAATCTCTCTTAATATATATAGGTAAACTAATAAGACAAAAGGGATATGGAAAGCCTTACCCAAGTGTCTAAATCATGTTGATGGAAATGGAAATGTTTACAATGTGTAAAGAAGAAATAGAAACACGTGAGAAAGAAGAGGTTGGAAAGAAATGGAAGATAAGGGCGAAAAGAAAGAGATGGAGAGAGAAGAAGAAGGGTAGTGGTCACTCTCAAAACACTCGTCCTCTCCATTTCTTTTTCTTCTTCTTTTATATAGTGAAATGGATCTCTCACAAATGCATGTGAGATAAAGACAAAAAAAAAAAATTAATTCAAGAGAGTGTGCACATGATACTATCTACAACATGTGATTTTTTCAGCGGAAAATGGAAAAAGTAAAAAGCAAAATGGGAAAAGATAATTTGGAATGAAGCTGAAAATGTGTAAAGATTAGTTGGGGTGCTTTTTGACTTCTTTTATTTTGAATTTACTTTTGGCATTTTGTGAAGTTGGCGTGCTTGTCCTTTTATTATATTTTTATTTTGTTTAGCTCTATTGTTGTTTTAATTAAAGACTATTTTTTAGTGTGGGCTATGAATGTTGATGTTAGTGAATGTCAATTTTCTTTTAATATTTTTATTTTTATCATGTTAAAAGTATTTAATAATGAAAATATTGGTTATTGAATGTCAAAATTATTTTTTTAATCAATAACAATTGAGTTTTAAAAAATTTATAATATTTTTAAATATATTATTATAAAAATTATTTTTTAAAATATAAAATCAAAATTATTTTTTAAAAATTTTAAACAAACGGACCATTATATAGACATTTAGTATATTTGTAACTTACAAGATTAATATCTTATAAATAAGACTCTTGTATCATTCACGATAGACCCATTGAAGAGCATAATTAAAATATTTTCTTCTTCTCTCTTTCTCTCTTGTTTTTATAATTATTTTATGTTTTGTTATAGTTTTGTTTAATTTCATATCAGTTTGATGATAATTTTTATGATCTTATTTAAGAAAATTTAGATGGCGGAAACTACTATAAAATTAAAAACATTATGAGTTCTTTGAATTTGTCGAGAAAAATTGGGATAGGATATGAGTCTATTGCTTTGATGCAAAGCAACAACATAGTTTTTAGAATTATTAATACGTTGAGAGAAGTGGAGTTGTTCTTATATAAATTATTTTTACATAGATCGTTAGGAAATATTGTATTGTTTATCGTATATTTAATATATTGTAGTTTGCAAGTGTTTTTATCCAAAGACAGATTTTGGACCCTGATGGTTAAACCCTTTTCCTGATTCATAGGTATTGTCCATAAAATTAGAAAGAATTATAATATGATGAAAATAATATTTTAACTCTTTTAGTATGTGATATATTTATTAGTTGTTTTTAAATATTCCTATAAATTTATAGACTATGTTAATTGTTCAAACTTTTGACAAGACATGCTTGTGCGATTTAGTAAATTTGCATAGGAAACAAGTTCATTCTCTACATAATAAGTTAATTATTTCATTCTTTGAAAAAAAAAAAAAGTTTCTTTTGTTTATTGACTGAAACTATTAGACAAATGTTATATATTAGTTAGTATTTTAACATTTTTATCATGTTGAAACTCTGGGGCTTTTAACTCTGTCACTTTTTCAACTCCTATGAGTACATGATCTAGCAATATTATGGACAATGCATGAAGCCATTAATACCAAATTAGCATTTTGGTTTGGGGATAACCACTTTATATATTATCTTATCAGTACTTGATTTTTTGTTTAAATGGTTAATTATCAAGAATATTTTAGAGTGCACAACATTCTTAATATTTAGGGTCGATCATTATAATTTTGGTGTCTTGGGCCGAATAAAAAAATATGCCTTTGTAATTACTTAAAAAAATTTATGTATATATTTTTAAAACCATTAATAATCCAATTGTAATTAAGATTTTCAGAAAATCATTTTTAATTTTTGTCAAAAAAAAAAAATGGAAATCAAAACAAGACTATTTAATTTATCATATAAATTAGTAGATTTCGAATAATATTTTAACAATTTTAATTTTAAAAAAAATTTATATTATTCTATAAGATGTGCATACAATGAAAAATAAATAAGCATATCCAAGTAGCTCAATATTATATAGTTTGGTTTTAATTCAATTGTTCAAATTAATTAAATATAGCTTTTTTTTATAGGCAAATATTGTTGGAACCAAGTTGGTTCTATACTTAGAATTTTGATGTTTACAAAAGTACTTTTATGTAATCTTATTTTTGACTTAGAATAATAATGAAAAATGCCACCAGAAGATGATGTCACCAGAAGATAAAATCAGAAGCAGAAGATGAGGACACCAGAAGATAAAATCAGAAGCAGAAGATGAGGACACCAGAGGATAAAATCAGAGAATGACACCAGAAGATACACCTCCAGAAGATATCAGATGATGTCATCAAAGGCAAAACATCAAAGGACAAATAACATCATCATATGATATCTTTCTTGGTCCAGATCAGAAGGAAGCAGAGTCCAAGAGGAGACCTGGTCCAGACTAGAAGGAAGCTTGTCATAGGGAGACTTGGTCCAGACCAGAAGGAAACATAAGTCAAACATGGTCCAGACTTAATCCTGACCAGAAGATAGCTTGGTCGTGAATATAAGATTTAATCTAGACTTGATCCAGATCAGAGGATAAATGTCCAGATTAAAATATCATAAGTTCAGATTTAATTTAGATTCAATCCAGACTCAGTCCAGACTTGGTTCAGATCAGAGGGTAAATGTTTAGATTAAAAGATCAATGGTCTAGATTAAAGTATCATGATCCAGTGTTGGCCGAGATAAGAGGATCACAGAATTGGCGCATATCAGATTACATAGTCCAGAGTTGGTCGAGATCAGAGGATCATACGGTCCAGATTTTAACCATGATAAAAATCAGTGAAGACTTGATTAAAATTCGAAAAAAGACTTGATTAAATTTTGATAGAAATTTGATCAAATTATTAAGGGGATTTGATACAAAAATAAATTGAAGTCTTGGAGGGAATTTAAAAGCAATTGGAGGGAAGAAAGATACGGTCCAGAATTAAACAAGAACAGGATTGGCCAAAGTTATTTTTAGAACAAATCTGAAGTAAAAAGGTTCGGATCAAGCATAAAGCTCAAACCCGATTGGCCAAGTTATTTTTGCAAGAGAATCTAGACAGATACAACTCGAATTCGATCATGGAAGAAACCCTAATTTTCATCTATAAAAGGAGGCTCAAGGCAGAAGACTTTGTCATCGAAAATCAGTAAAAGAGTCATAAACTTTCAAAGGCAAACACTCGAGTTTTTAGTGAGGTTAATTGTGAGTATCAGCTTTCCAGAAGCAAGTACTCTTGTTTTTCGTTCCCTTGTGTCATATCTATATTGTTGAAGTAGAGTCTACAATCTGAAGAGTCAGAAGAAGTAGCAGGTGACTTAGCAATTAGATTCAAGGTGTTGAAATCCCTTCTGCAATCTGGGGTTGTCAGATTGGTAGGAGAAGACTTGACTTGTGAAGTCAAGGTGTTGTGTTCCTCAAAAGTCTAGGATTGTTAGACTATTTGGGAAGACTGACTTGGAGGGTCAGTAGTGCTGTTGTAATTCAGAGGTTTTGAATTAGTGGAAAAATCCTTCAAGGTGAAGGGACTGGATGTAGCCTAGTTAATGGTGAACCAGGATAAATCTTTGTGTTGATTATTTTACTTTATCCGCTGCTAATTCTGCTTGCTTATATATCAGATTTTAAATAATCATCAAAAACAGAAAAATAATTCAAGTATTACAAACACAATTCAACCTCACTTCTCGTGTTTGCACCTTCAAATATTAGTAAATTAGTTGTTAGATTAGTAAATTATCAAATGACTTCTAATTCTTCAAACAAAATTTCTCCCTCAAAATTAGAAAAATCATCACATTTTCATAACTTTAAAAATGTTTGCAACATATTCATACTTCTTATCAAAGAATGATCTAACCCTTTAACACAAGACAAACTTTAATATTCTCATGTACAATATGCTATACAACACAAATATTCTATTATTGAAAAAATTGTCAATTTTTGATGTATTTGAATATCTATATATTATAACTAATATTATTGAAATAAATGGTGCCTCTAAAAAATTAAAACCTTAGATAGTGGTCCATCTCATCTTAACGGCCCTCATGTCACCGTTGTTAAAAACCAACAAACAATGACAAGATTTTTATTGGAATAATATATGCAACATCATTGCTTAAAAAGGAATACAAGATTAAAATGAACAAAATATAGTATTTCTCAATGACAAGGAACTCTAAAAAACTCTCTTACATAAGTTTTGGTACATTGAGAAGTATTATATGCAAGTAACTCTATGTGTTGTGTTATTGCAGAACCAAACATCCAAAATTCAACCAAGGTGACATTAGGATTCAGAAAATTACAACTCTCAATTTCTTACGTGCAAAAAATCGACAATGTGATAATCAATCAATCATTCTTTTTTAACTCAAATCTTCTCACTCACTTCATGTTGCTTCAAACTTATTTGGTGTCTTTGATATGCAAACACAACTTCAAATTATTGTTGAATTCCTCGTTAGCATGGAAGGAAACACCAACTTTTTCAAAAAAAAAAAATTTCATCATAATATGCAACATTCAAAATTTATGAATAAAAGTTGTAAAATTATTTTCTATAACATCTTTCATGGCAAGATCTTAACTAGTAATGAGAAGAGTTGGCTGCTATTCCATCCTGCTCTTTATTTTTTGTCTTAATTGATAAATAAGATTCTTTCGAAAAAACAAAATAGTTTCTGATAAAGAATGCGCACTAAATCTAACACAATGTACATAGTTTTTGTAAAATTGTTCGCCCACTACAAACTAATCAAATATTTGTCCAACCTTAAACTTTAATTAATCACCACAATTTGTTAATCATTCATTTTCCTAAGAAGCACAATACATAATGTATAAATAAAATGACACAAAATGGGTTAATAACAATAACCTAAATGAGGTTACCATAATGGGGGATTAGGGAAGTGTCAATACTAGTGACATGTTGCTAAGACTGGTATAAAACATAGCTGATAGTAGAGGTATGAGATAGAGGTTGTAAGAGAGGTATAATAGAGGGGTTAATAACTTGCACTTGTGTTTACATTGGTTATATATATAGAAAACTGATATAAAATTTTACTATATATACACCAAATGATGGAACGAGAACCGTTGGAAGATAACGTGTAAATTTAAAAATTATTGAAGTTTGATATTAGAAAAATTTGAATAGTTTTTAACTTTATAAATAATAAAGTCTCACATTTAATAGAAAACATATATTAGTTTACTTTAATTACTATATAATAAGTTTCAAACTTTTGTAAAAAGTACATCAAAGTTGGGTGCATTTTTCAGCTTTATTTTTCTCCCTTTTTTTTAATTTTAATACCGTTGCACTGGAAATGAGAGCGACTTAATCCGCGACTCAATTTAGTAATATCTTTGTTATTATAAATTGATTTTCAAACAGTTTTCGAAACTAAAAAATAACAAGAAAACATATGTCAAATTATATAACAAACTTATTATATAACAATGAGTTAAAAGAAGAAGACATTACTTACTTATTGTAAAGACTACCATAATACATATCACAAATCAAATATTGTCCTTCGTCAATCTCATCCTTATAAAAAAATTAGTAAAATTAATGTCAATCAAATAAAAAATTATTAAGGACTAGAAATGAATCCAACCTATATATATCGTAACCAAAACACACATACAATTATACAGCAACTAGTTGTGCAACATTTGCTTGCAACATGCATTGTTCGAAGGAACTCAAAATCCATCCATATACACTTTTTTCCAAAAATTTGAATATGCATGTAAACCCTAGCAGAGCTCACCATTATAGCAATAAGACATTGATTTCTCTTTTTTATTTTACTTTAATGTCAATAAAAACTAGTAGATTTATTCTTCACAATGATACTTAAGAAGAAGATTACTACATTATACATCTATCATTCAAATATATTATTTTTTTTAACCATTATTGTTTTATATACTATATTAAAAAGTAAATTATATTATTTTTTATAGCTATCATTTTTTCAGCTGTGATATAAATGTCCACGTGTATTTAATAAGAAAATTAAGAACATTTAAGGGTCTGTTTGAAACACTTTTGCATTTTAGTTTTTAAAAAATATTTTATAAATTTGATTTTAAAAATTGTTTTAAAGAATAGAATAAAAGAAAAAACTTGTTTGAGATAAGTGTTTTTAAAAACAGTTTTAAAAGTAAGAAAAAGAGAAAACTTATTTGATGATCTAAATTTTTAAAACAGATGTTGACTATAGAATTAAAAAAATTGAAAATTGAGAAGTAAAACACCATTTAACTGTTTTGCTTTTTTAATTTTAAAAAGTATAATATTAAAAATAGTTTTACAAAACAGTTTTTAAAAACAAGTAATCCAAACAAATTTTTTAATTTTTAAATTTTAAAAAATTAAAATAGAGTTTTTTTACCGGATAATCAAATAAGTCATAAGTCTCCAAAACATTTCTTATAGGGATAATATAGTCCTCAAAAAATTAAAATTAGTAAGTTACATTTTCTTGCTTGTTTTTGCAGTTTATGGACTAATATGGATTAATATGGCTTTAAATCGTTGTCCTCTCCGATCTTCCCTCGTTGTCTCCCTCTCCCTCAGACTCCCTCTTCGTCGTCCCTTGCAGTCTGAATCATCGTTGCAATGGCCAGCATCTCTTCGTGTCATTTTTTATGGCTGCCGTCGAGATTGGTAGAGAGACTAATTTGTTATGGTTGTTTTTATTGTCAGGGACTAATTTGTTCCCCATTTTTTAAAGGAGCAAAATGAGTCTTCACTCTAAATATAAATAAATATAAAGACATTTAAGAAAACCAAACTATGTAACCATTAAATCCATTAAACATATGAAAATTATCATTCAAACATTCATATTTTATCATCTTAAAACCTATAATAAATCGACAACACATGAAAAATAAAAAGCTTGTCAATCCAACACTTGACAAATTACTAGAAACATGAGACTAAAAACATAAAATTGAAGCCATTAATTTAAATGAATTTTTTCTCTCTATAATTTGTGGAGGAGAAAATTGAAAAATGAATGGTTATTAATAAATAAATAGAATTATAGAAAAATGGTTTTTCTTTATTTTAAAATGATGGGCCAACCGCCCCATGGAAAACATGATTTTTATATAATTTAATTAAGAGAGCTAAATTATTCCATTCACAATACAAAATCACATTAAAAGTATAAAAAGAAAAAAAAAATATTCGTACAACAACGAATAAACTCAAATACATAAATAATATTATATTACATTAACTCGTAATGAAATAATGAGAAAAACGAGAATGTCCACAAGTACGGTGTGAGTACCAATACCTGGTAAATATTCAGTACAAGCAAGTACTTCACCATCTTACAAATACCCATGTTTCATAGGTCAATGGGCCGATCCAATGGATCATATCATCTCTAATAATTAGGGGTTGACTACATCAATCAAACGACGCCATAACATTATAAAGAAAAAATAATTGATACTATTTATAGATTACATGCATTCGAGGTGATGTACAAAAAATCATATGATAGTTCTAGAGCAATTTCTTGCATGTACAGGCTTGGTGATTAAACACAACCAAACCAAATATGGATAGCTGCCATGTAACTATGTATCTTGAGAAATTGCATTTATATATTAAACAGTTCTAGCATGTACAAGCTTGGTGGTCAAACACAACCAAACCAATTTTGGAGGGCAAAGAATCTTGAGAAGTTGTATTTAGATGTTGACGATCAACTAGCAAGCTTAAAGGCATCAATGAAAAGTCCATATGTGAAGCCCATCTTGAAGTTGTTGAGAAGAGCAACAGGGAAAGTAACTTTCGGTCGGCTGTAATAGAACTTAGTTACATACTCAGTAAGAAGAACACATACCACTGCAGCAATAACATCATTGACTCCTAGAGCTCCAAAAGACAGTGAAATTGTTTGCGCAACATAAAATCCACCCAGCAAGGAGATTCCACCAAACAAAGTCCTGCGTGAAGGTGTTCTAAAGTAATTCCTCGAGAGGTTAGGCACGAGTCTGATAATGTCGACTAGTCTCCGTGGTCCGCCGTTTTCTTGCACAGCCTGAATTTGAAGCCTCACTGAAGATCTTGGATTAAACCTTCCACATACACTGACTTTAGTTTTAGGAATTTGACCAAATCCGAGGCCGATAGAGATCAAGCTCATTGAATGTGCCATTTGTATTTCTTCTATCAAGACTTGGTAAAGAGAAAAAGATCCTTAACCTAGAAAAGTTGATAAATGTGAAATATTACATGTCAGCCTAACGAAAATTCATACCATCAAGAATATCACTCCTTAAACATGTTAAAGCTCCAATTGGGGTTTACACACTCAATGTAATTCCAATTAACTATTGAAAGTGTCTGTGATATATTATTAGGACCTTTATGTTTTAAATGAAGAAAAAACCTCTAAAACTAGTGATCTGTATGAAGTAAATTTGAAACAGGAAAAACTCATTGATGAATGACATCAGAAGGAAAATGCATCCAATATCATCACCTCATGTGTGTCCTTGAAAGTGCAGGAGGCACCTGTCAGACTAAGAGGTAATTACACTTCTTATTTTTCATATATCAAACGAAATTCACAGTATTTGAGATGTAAGTATATAGAAGCACATTTATTTTTTACGATATATATAGAAGCACATTAGCATTAAATGAAGCAAACATTATTGAAGTATAAAATTTCAAAACAGGAACATAGTTAATTGAAACATGAGGTAAAACACCTGAGAATTAATAGATTCAAACCAACCACAAAATCACATGAACAAACAAAATATAAAGAGAGAATCAAACACAATGAAATACCTTAATTCAGTACAGAGATGAAATCACGAGAAACCTAAGATTTTTGAAAGTACACAAACAAAACAGTGAGAGAATTAGGAATCTGAGAGTGTGCAAATGAAATCATGAGCAAAAATCGGATTTTCTTAAGCAAATGCAGTGACAAACCAAAGAGATACGAACCGCATTAGGGGATTACGTTTAGGGTTCTTCAATAGTGTGATTGTGAAAGTGGGTAACCAAAGTCCAAAACCGCATAGTGGGTACTTGAACTACATGCATTCTTTTCCCACAACGGACTGGGTTTAACAGTCTTTTTATTTTTATTATTATTATAGTCAAATAATGATATGTCTTTCAAAAATAACTTTAAATTCTAACGACGATTGATGATACTTCTTAGAATTATAAGGCTCTCTCCATTTTTACGCTTGAGACAGTGACCTAATTAGTATCGGTTCATTGTGTTGAATTTTGAGGGGCACATTCATTTTCCCTTATTTTTATCAAACTGACTTCGATCGAGTCATTCTCTCAACCGTAAAGGCTAAGAGTACAATTCCGAGGAGTGACGTCAATATTAGTGTTTCAGATGACTTTTGAACACTAGTCCACGGTATTCCACTTACGAAGGCGGTACACTATAGCCTTCGTCAACTAAACTATTCACTGATTTTCAAATATGTTTCTAAACTAAAAAAATTCTAATCAGTAATAGTATAATTTTTTGTAGTTAGTGAACTGGAATGAAATGAACCACTCACAAAAAAAATAATAATTCAAGAACATAGTGTTATGATATACTAAAGCATTCAAATGCTTTTGCTTCTCACAGAAACTTCCTTTCAGTTGAATTCTATCGTATAAACAATTTTACACAGAAAACAAAACTCTCAGAATCATAAAAATCATAAAGAAATTCTATACACATTTGTTGTTAATCTTTCAGGCATTATATCAAACAATTCATTGGCATCTTCAACCACATGATTCTAATTTCTAAAGAACCCAACAAAGTTTCTTAGGGACATTATAGCAACTAAATCTAAAGCAACCACTTATACTCCCAATTTCATAAATCACAAAATATTATGGATTGGGGTGTCACTAATTTAATCCTACTCAATGTTCTTAATTAACTTCAATTAACAGATACAAAAAACAGTAGCAGATAAACAAGTCCAAAATGTCATTGCAAAACGTGGTTATGAATAAATGATATGATACTATATGCAGAAAAACCAATACTTGAAGTTAGTTTGAGTTTCACCTTGAAGCTTGAACCGCTTGGGTGGAGTGAGAGAGAGGAACAAGCTTCAATAGTTAAATGTGTGGAGACGCAAAATTGAAGTTCTGTCCATTTTTCTCTTTTTTGGTCCATTTTTTTTTTCTCTCGCTCTAGTGGGCTTTAATTATATATGGGCCTCAACAAAATTGAGACAAATGAGGCTCATTTGTGTTTTTTCCCTCACGAGTTTCATGGTAGATTGACACGCACACGAAAAAAGAGTTTCATTGTAGAATTCAGAAATTTTTTACGCCTCCCCCACAATTGTATTCGCCCTACAAATCCTCCAAAAATTTATATGTCTCTGGTTTTTTTTAAAAAAAATTATGTTTCATGAGATTTAAAATGTGTTTTTTTTACAAATTAAGTTTGTTGAAACACTATATTGTTTTATTTAAATATTAAGTATTTTGGAAATATTTTGTGATGAATGTCGGTTATGATTTTTTTTTTTTAATTTTTGTTTTTAAAAAAAAGGATAAATGAGTAGTTTGAATGAAATGTGAAGGTTGAGGTGTAATTGTGGGGTGGAGGATAAATTTTTCTAGAATTTATCGTGGGACTTAAAAGTTAAAAGGCTAAGCAATTGCTAGAGGTGGAAGAATCAAACAAGGTTCCATTGAATTTCATGATTCAATCATAACCAATTATATTATATGAGTGGTTTATCTCATCGTCGAGTCCAAATCGAATCAATCAAACCTGATATTTTTTGGTTTGAATATCGGTTTGATATTATTCAAAATCAATCACTTGAAAAATTTGAATCAAAACATTATATTTTATTCATACTATGTTTATTTCACACCATAATAGTTATGTTGTTTTAAAAAATAGGAATATATATATATATATGGTCTTGTAATTAGTCATTTGTTTTACTTTTAATAACAATTAATGCAATTGAAAGTATTTGTTCATTTGAAATTCTATCAAATGTTGTAATTATATATTCTTCATACTAATTCTATAGAAAACATCCATCAAACTTTATAAATAGTCTAAATTTCTTGATTTTTTCGACAAACATTTAGACACAATAACCTTAAAAATTTTGTAATAAATGTTTATCCACATAATCGATGTTATCAACTTCCTCCACTTAGAAAAATAATTTGGATAATCAATTAACTTTGGTGTTTTTTTTAAGTATACAAAATTATATTAACCATCTTAATTTCGTACAAGATATCTCAAGACAAAGAAACAAGAGTACAAAAGATATTATATTTCATCGCAATAAACCCTACAAAGAGAGGTCAACCCAACCCCTTAAATCCTACATCCCAAATAAGGCAAAGGATTTGTCCACCACAGACTCAACTCAATAGGAAACTCTTTTCCATTAAACTCACTTCGTGTTGTTGAATTATATTTTAATATTTTATGAAATAATTTAAGAAAATTGTCAAATTTAAAAAGTTGCTTATGTAATTAATATAATTTTAAAGCTAATATGTTAAAAGATCCTATCCCCGGCTCAGTACAAACTATACTTGTTGGCTCAGTACAAACTATACTTGTTGATAAAATTTTGAACTGCTTAGACTTTGTAGTTGATATTTAGAAATCTTAAAACAATAAAAGAAATGTTTAATTAAGTTCCAAATTTGATACATTTATTATCCATTATTATTCAAATTACAAATCAAAAATAAAGTTTGAAATCAAGTTGAACGGGGCTGCGCTAACACAAAGCCCCACTACCACAAATTATGACACAGGCTCTCCTTCTTGAGGAGACCTTAGACTGATACCCCTCCAAAGTGCAATGGAGGTTATCAATCTAGGCCATGGTTCTTCTTGATCAACCATTAACCTTGTCCAGGTAAGTATGTTTCAACGTTGCTAATCATGTTTATTTTATACACATGTCTCTGTCAATACCATTTAGCTGCTTCCAATGTGGGACTCGCAATTTTTACAAATTTTCATGATTGGATCTTAATAATTAAACTTTGAGCTTTCTATTACTTTTAAACTTTTTATTTGTATTGTGCCACATTTTCACATGATTTGATGATTTTATTCCCAAAACAGTAACATTCACAGTTTCAAAAGAAAACAAAAAATTGCTTGTCTCTATGAGCAATACCAAATTGAATGCCACAAACATGTTCACGAAGATTTGAGAATATATATATATATAGTCAACGGACTGCAGAATGCAGAAATAGTATATTAATCATTGCTTAGTACCTTTACAGTTTGCAAGTGTAAGTTAATTGACCAAATCTATAAGAAAAAAAACTTAAAATACCAATGCGAGAACTGAAGAAAGAACCACAAGTGTATTTTTACCTAAAAATAGTTTTTTTTTTTTATCTTAGTAGTAAATTCTATCATAATTAACTCACACGATTCGGAGGTCTCAAGTTCGAACCAAAGACAAGACGTTCATTCTAACAATATCAATAGTTGTCAGTTAAATTAAGGCTTAAGGACTACTTAAAAATTATTTTATTAATGTACTTTTAATCGTTCTATATCATTTTACTCATTCAACTCATGTATATGTACCTTTTAAAACTCTTTTTTGTTGTATGTGAAAAAAAAAAACACTTTTTGTTTATATTTCATATATGAGAAAATAATTTAATTTAGATTTCTTATCAATTGGCTTGATTTATTGTTTAATGAATAATTTATTTTATGCATAAATAAATTTAATTAAATTGTAACATCCTATATTTCTATTTAAATAAATAGAATTATTATTTTTATGTAATTATTTCGCATGACAACTATACGATGATCATGTCTTGCATGATTATTTGTTATATAATTTTTGTCTATTTTATTTATTTAATTATTTATATGACAAAATTATTAGTTGAATTATTTAATTAATTTAGAATTTGTAGAAACTATATAGATTATTGGTTTATCTTGCGCCAAAGAGGAATTTGGTCTAATAAAAAGTAAAATTGGTGTGACCGAGTTCATATGCATGAGTATCTTTGCACGAACATGTTTTTGGTTCATCCATTTTGTTTAAAAAAAGTGTCGGCCATTCTTTGAAAGCTCAAGACAAAGAGTTTATGGCTCTTGACCGTGTTGTTTTGGCATAATGATAACTTTGATGACCTTGAAAATTTAATTAAGAGAAGAGAGGATAAACTTTCCATCATTCTTGGCTTAATGCGCCTATCCCTCTCTCTCTCCCTCCTTTACCAATCATTTTTGAATGATTGGTTTTTGTTTTATACTTTTATCACAAAAAAGAATCATAAACAATATCTTTTGTCTAATGTTAATTTACAAAAGAAATTTAAAGAGTGGTATACATATTATTTTTCTATTCTTTTCCCACACCTATTTTTGTTTTATCCTAAATCTCTAAATTTTCTGTCACAAATTGCATAAAAAGGAGAAATATAATCTCTTTTCCCTTGCTTTTCTCACGTCGTCGTCGTCGTCAAGTTGAATTCTAATTTTCTTTCTTCTTTTAATACTATCTCAAGTAAATCTTGTAACCTCCTCTTGTTCTTTGATTAATGGGGGCTTAGAACGTAATGACGTTTGTTTGATGTGTGATCGTAATAAAAAAATAATTTTTATTTAAAAATAAAATTTTGTATTGTTAAAATCAATGCGGTATATTTTTAAAGCTTAATTAATTTTTGTCTGATAACTTTAGAATGAAAAATATAGAGATGAGTTTTTGTGCTGTTAATTTCAATTAATCTTTTTTTATCGTGAATTTCACTTAAAATGATTTATTTTATTTTAATGCGTAAATGAACATTTTTTTAACAGTTATGAAATTAATTTTTACAAAAAAAGTTGAGTTGAATTGCATTAATTAGAAAAACTAATAAATTATAATTACTTTTTAACTTGGTAAACTATTTCTTTCAGCATTCTTTTAAAAAAAATATATATATTATAATTATTTTCTAACTTAGTAAACTATTTTTTTATAAAAAAAGTCATTTCTGTAAAAGAATAAAGGTGCTATCTCTATAAATTATAATAAACAATTTAATTATAATAACAAGTTTGAAATAAAACATAATATATATTACTAAAAATTGACATTATGAAATAGCATTGATTAATAATGTTGGAAATTTATGAAATAGTAATAAACATGTATTGAATTAAGCTTTGTAAAAAAATGTATTAAATTAAACAAATATGTATCATTAAAAAATAACATACTAATACAATATCTCCTATAATAAAAAAATAATAATCATTAAAATTTATAATATGTATCATTATATAATTTATTGTCTTTTTTATTTATTTAATTAACTTATATGATAAAATTATTAGTTGAATTATTTAATTAATTTAAAATTATATTGGTCTATTCTTTGAAAGCTCATTTCAAGATAAGGATGACCGAGTGTGTTGTTTTGGCATAATGATAGCTTGTCTCAATCCAATTAAGAGAAGAGATGAACCTTCCATCATTCTTGGATTGATGCGCCTGTATCTCTCTTACCAACTTAATTTCATTTTTGAATGGGATGTTACAAATTTAAGTGGGATTTGATTGGTTTTTGTTTTAAATGGGAGGAAAAAGATATAAACTTTATCTTTTTTAACACAATGATTTATATTTTTATCACAAAAAAGAATTATAGACAATATTTTAGTTCTAATGTTAATTTAAAAAAAAGAAATTAAAGGGTGGTTTACATATTAGCATCTTTCTATTCTTTCCCCACACGTTTTCTCCTTAACCCCCAAATTTTTCATCACAAACTAAAAACAACATAGTATATTTCTATTGCTTTTCTCACGTCACAGTCATCATCTCCAAGTTGAATACTAATTTTCTTTCTTCTTTTAATACCATTTTAAGTAAATCTTGTAGCTTCATCTTTTTCTTTGATTCGTGGGGCTTAAAACCTGTTAAGACATAAAGCACATAAGGTACTAAGGATGTTAAAGGGACGCAAGATTGAATGATGTTTGCTTGATGTGTGATCGTGGAAAAAAATATTTTTATTTTAAAACAAACTTTTGTATTAATAGAATGCAATTCAATTTAGTGGTTATTATTTTTTATAAAAATTAATTTCATAATTGTTAAAAAAATGTTCATTATGCACTAAAATAGAATAAATTATTTTTAAGTGAAATTCACAAAAAGTAAGATTAACTGAAATTACAATTTAATTATTTACTGACCAAAGAAAAACTCACGTCTACATTTCTAATTCTAATTAAAGTTAAGTAAATAAACTTTAAAAGTCGAAGGAGTACCATAATATTTTAGTTAGGGGCATTGAAGAAGCTAGTTACATCCAAGAGATACAAGGTTCAATATAGATCACTAACATTTTCCTTTTTCTTTAACATATATACTAACATTCACTTATAAAAAAAAATTAAAAAAAAGCAAAATATAATCTATAATCCTTTCATTTATATGCAAATTTTCATGAAAATGTTAAAAAAAATTGGTGGGATTCATACACCATTGAAGACTGGCCTGCTTTTGCAAACTGAATTTTGGACTTTGGCAATAATCTAGATCCAAGTGGCTTTGTGAAGGTGATGCAAACACACATTTCTTCCATGCTTGTATTAATAAAGTAGAAGTAATATTTTGGGTGTAAATCTGGAGGAACATAATGTTGTGTTCAATTATAGCCTATTTTTTGGGGGGAAAAAATGGTTGTATCGTCTGGGTTGTTCACAAAAAATATTTAGTAGTTGGGCCCTGATAATTAGCTAAATCCAGGCCCATTAACAACAGAACTTTGGAGAAAGTTCTTTTTATTTTTATTTTTATTATTTTACCTACACATATACCCAAAACTTTTAAAAATTATATTTTACTCTTTTTAATTTAAAATATTTTATTGCTACATTTATTTTATTTTTTGAAAAATTCGAATTTCATTATTTCAACAAATATATATATATATATATAAGTTATTCGAAAAAAAAGTTCTTTAAAAAGCTAAAATTTGAATATTCCAAAAAATAAAAAATTTCAAAATATATTATTTTTAAAACCAAAAAAAATTTTCAAATTTCTTTTTTTATTAATCAAAGTCGCACTATAAGTTTTCTGAAATTCAAAAAAAATTCATTTTAATTTCTAAAATTAAAATTGAATTTCTTAAAACTTTCGAAAAATTTATCTATTTCTTTATAAGCAAATGAATTAAAACGTGCATAAGTATAAGACATGATAACTAATACCAAAATTTGAAGATACAAAATTTTCCCCCTTCTCTCCCTACTTATGAAACTGAAACTCACAATTCCTTCAATCTTCCACATAAAATTATATTATTTCTCTAAGTTATTCAACCTTCCACATCATTTATTGTTTCAATTTTATGGTAAACTTTAAAAAAAAATTATGTTGGACGGTTGAATTTTCAGTAATTTTGAAAATATCTAAATTTGAATATATAACTTTGCAATCTTATTCTTCCCGGTGCAAGGTTTATATATCTTTATAGAAAATTTAAATTTAAGGTGAGAGGACAATGTTTTAATCGAAGATAGAAAAAAATTTAAAATTCACTAAATATATACTTACAAAAAAATTTACAACTTTTTCTTTTGAAAGAAAAAACAATATGTAATCATATTATATACATAGATATACAACTTAACTATATCATAATATATATTTTTATTATTATTTTCTTCCTTTTATCCTCCAAATTCATGTTATATATAATCATATTTGCACATATATACTTTAAGTTTCTTCCTTTTTTTTCATTTCTTTATTTATATAATGTATATATTTGATTCATCTAAAATGAACAACTTACTTTAAATAATATCAATTATTAATGATCATATGAATTGTTGATATTATGTGCATATACATGACTAATTATAATGTTAACAATTAATTCATTCACTTTGTCAATTTCTCATCTTAAATATATCAAATCTATAATATATATAAAGACGACCCAAAAAAAAAAAAATATATATATATATAAATTCATTATATTAAAGCGAAACAACATGGCTGTAATTAGAAAATCTTTTTTTCTTTTATATATATATTTATATTGAATATTTCATGGATCATGGTGCAGTGATTCAGTATGGTGGTCTTGTCTAAAGTACTAAAGTCTTCTTTTCTAAATAAGTAGGGAACAAGAATATACTGATAAATTTGCTTTAGAAATACATACACACCTGGCTTAACCATGGTTTAATATTATTTTGAAAGTTTATGCATGACACTTATTTCTACTCTTTTAAATTCATATGAATTCGTGCATGTTCTTTTTAATCTCAATCATAAAAGCAGAAAAGCTCATAGATGATACATGATTTGTCCTATGATTGGATTGATATTCTTCCTAGTTCCAACATCAAAAGTTACTCCATCGGATACTAATTAGTTACAATTAGTGGATTATACCATTAGCTATATCAACGAATAAAATGTCTGAAAATTTGATCTATTTGTTTTAAATTTATAATTACATACATTTTGAAATATGTATTTTGCTTATCATGGATGGAATGTAAGACAATTTGAATCAATTTTATTATAATATATACTAGAACATGCATGTTAGCTAGTTTATGGTTAAAACTAATTAAATGAATAAATATAAAAGTGAATTACCATAAAAAATTATAGACTAAAAAATAATAAATTTTTGTATCTCTAACACCTATATCAAGTTTTATTTTGTTGAAGTTATGGATATTACTTGTCTCAAGTGTAAAGTATTTGTTGTCTTTTATATTCTTTATGTTCTTGAATATAAATCCTCTTTGTAGAAAAAATTGATCGTTATATAAATCATAATTCAAATTATTAGATATAATTACGATTCTTTTATTTTTTGTCAGAAAACAAATTATTATTCTTTTTTTTTTAAATATATATCCAGTTAAGGTCTATTTAAATTAATTTATTTAAATTTATCTAATGACCTAAACACTTGAGAAATTATTTAAGAGAAATTATAAAAATAATTTACGGTATGAGCTCATTTCTACGACCTCTCCAAAATAACATATACATGAAAACAACATTTTTTTTTATTAAACAACTTTATTTTATTTTTTATTATAAAAATAACTTATAATAAATATTAATTAATTACTTATGTGATAATCGCTGATGCTAACTATAAATATTAATTAAACCAATTATCTAAATAGAGCCTTAATATTGTTATGTGTCTTAGGAGAAAATAATCAATTATTAAAGTTTAAAACATCTATTATACAAAAAAGATATTTTAAACTTATACATAAAATGAATACATTGCATACACCATATATATATCACAAAAAGGCTTATAAAAATGGATAGAGGTACGTACCAAAAAGAAAAAGGACAGAGGTAGTATCATTTTAGACTACAATTATATGTATTAATTGGTTTTTTCCGCTATTTTTATTTATTGTATCTTAAATTCACCTAACTATTCTAATAGAAAATGAATCTCTCACTTTATTATATAAATTCATTATTAGATTAATTGAGTAACCCACAAAAATTGTCTAAACTTTGTAAATTATTTTAAATAGATCCTTAAAATTATAAATATTTCAAATGCATATCTAATTTTATCAAAGTTTACTCCCATCCGTTCTTTTGTCAAAATCTATAACATCATTTTTCTTACGTACCAAATATATAGTAAGTAGTTAAATATTAATACCAAGTTGATAGTAAATGGTTAAATATATAGATTAAAGTGATACTTAAAGTTTATGAAATTTGACAGAAATACAAATGTGAGAAATATTTGAAATATTCATAATTCCATAAATCTAATTTAGATGGTCTTACAAAGTCAAAGACAAATTTAGTTGTTTACTTCGTATAAATTATCAACCAATAATTTTTTAAAGAGTTATGCATAACCTTAATAATAGTATATAATATGAGACCAAAGAAATATTCCATCCCTTAATATCATACAATTGGTGGTACTTTTTATCATTTCACACATTAAAAAATATATAAATGAAAAATCATACAGAATAATATTTTTATTAAATTATTTTTATCAAATATTGATATATTTATCAATATTATAACTGTAAAAAAGAAAATATTGATTTAAGAGAATATATATAATATTAATTAAAAAATAAAATTAAAAATAATAATATTTAACATTACATTAAAAATCGAAGAAATCATTTATTTTAAAATAATTCATTTTTTGTAAACAACTGACTCATTATAGGACGAAAGGAGTAATTAATTAGTAATGAAATTAAGATTATTAGAGGATACTTTCTCTAGTTTTCTTTGTAAACAAAATATAACAAAATAAAAGTTAATTTATCAATTTTTATTAATGACTTTGTTTTTAAATAAATTCGGAGGGAGTAGTATAATTGAAATGCGTGCACCATCAATTGAGATTAATGTATGAACATTTAAAGCTTGCACTAAAGATGAGACATTGCGTTTTGGGTGGGGTTTATTAAAATTGGCAAGATTCTTCTACATGATTTATGGGTATCTTAACTTTAAGAGTCAATAAAAGTTGAGCTCTAAATTTAATGCTGCTGTAGTCTAAAGTTTCATGGCTATCAGCACTTTCTTGATATATAATATGTTTGCACATAATTTTACTTCTACATAGGATTATTTCCGAAGAAAAGTTTAGATAAAAGTTGGCACAATCTTTTGGGTGATCCTTTAACTTGGTCTAAAATAAATTTACACGATGGATTCTTCATGTCTTTTTTTTTCTTTCTTTTCTTTTCCTTTTTTTTTTTTATTTAAATGCAAAAGCATAAGATTCTATCTTTACTGGTTTAATAAGGTTAGCAAATCCTAAGAATATGCATACAAATCCCTGTCTCCATCCACGTGCACTATTGAATTGATAATCTAGCATTGATAAATATATGAATCTTTGATATTGGTATTACAATGTTATCAATTTTAGGACACTCTCCTTATCTAATCCTCTTCATTTATTCTGGTACCATAATTTTAAAAATATAAATATAATAAGGTGATACTTGATCACTCTAAATATTTTCAATACATTAGAAAATTATAAATATACTAACTCCTATCTTATCTATCTATGCATATAACGTTGGATTAGTCTAATTGGATTAAGCCGATGTGCATTATTGACAAATTATGAGTAAAAACTACTTTTTTTTTTAATTGTGTTTTGGTCAATGATATCTTATATATAAAGACGAGTCAGTCTTGCGATAAAATATCTAGAGGAATATAAGTTAAATCTAGAGGAAAAGAAATTTTATCTCTCAAAATTGAATAATATTTAGAATTGCTACACTATACAACTGTTGTATGTTGTAGGAGAAGGAACTTCAATTTATATGAAAATTATGAAAACATTAATTTTTAAAAATGTAATTAATGTCAACATTGCAATTAATTTAAGGTGAACATATGATATCCTAGAGTTTTGTTAAAGTGCTGTATCCAACACCTAATCATTCGACGATTCAATCATAATTTTTATATTTAAGTATTAAAAAGAAAAATAAAATTATATGTTAATTGTGTCTTATATGAGTATTGATACCTATCTTTTTTCATGGGTACAAAATAATTTACCTTAATTAATGACCACAAATTGGATTACTCTTGTGTCCTTCCAATGGTTTTGTTAATCTTCCTTTCATACATGTGTGTGTGATTCCACCTATGATAGAGATATATTCGACCCTTGTCCAATTGGACTTAAATGTTCAGATTTAAACTAGGGACCTAAGTCCTAAGTCCTTAATAGATTATCCAACCATTTCATTGATTGGAAATATGTAAAAATAATTGCCAAAATATTTTCCATTCGACTCAAAACTATAATGAACAGTTGGATCTCTAAGTGTCGGGGCATGCACGTGTGTTGCAGTTAAATAATTTGCATGGGGATGTACATAGCAATGAACATGTAAGTAAATATAATGTCCAACAAATAAGGGACCACAACCGTGATATAAGAAAATAAAGGGAACAACACCATTATCGAACAAAGGCCCTCTAATGAGTGAATGTGCACTGTCCTTCACATATTCTATTTGCAATTATATAATTCCAAATTGTGCATAAGGTTGCAATATTCAAAGGTATAGTATATGCTTTAGTCACTTACTTATCCTTTCCATTATGTTTTCGTTCTCTAATTGTTTGTTAAAGCCGACTTAACACTTATTGAGATTTAAAGTAAACTATAAAACAAGATTTTAAACTAGGAGATTTTTTTAATAATAATGACAAAGTTTTTACTATATTTTGTTTAAATTATATATTTCTTGTTTTATGAGATAAAAAATAGTTTGATTAATTATGTATATAGTTGTAAAACTTTTTACTTGTTATGCTGCTTAACCATTTTTTTTAAGATCTAATCATACATAAAAAATTAATTATTTTTTTAAAAACCTAAAATTCCAGCTTTATGGAACGGCGCTAATCATCATATGTATTATTTTGTACACCAAAAAGCTTCTATTTGGCAGTGGCCTTCATACATATTTATTGCGCACCCAAGTTTTCATATAAATTTGAAGATTTCTTTTCTTTGGAAAAATGTTTTCTATTTTAATTTTTATTAAATTGAAATATCTCTTGATCTTATTCAATAATAATAATGAAGAAAAATGTTGTGTATAATTCTTTTTAGATCACAATAAATGAAATAAAGATCCTATTTATATGGAGAGAATGAAACAAATTAAAACTAAAAATAAGGGAAAAGGGTAACAAAAGTAATTAACTCTAAACTATTTTAATAATAAACTCTAACTGATATAAACAAATAAAAAATTATAGTTATGATAAGCTAACATCTCCCTCAAACTTGAGTGTATATTAAGAAGATCAAGTTTGAAGGTTAAATATGTGAAAGGACTAAAGTGTAGTGACTTTGTTAGTAGATCTACAATCTAAATAACCCTAACTTGAATTTTGTCGCGTACAATGTGGCAATCAATCTCAATATGTCTGGTGCGCTCGTGAAATACCGAATTGGAGGCAATAAGCATGGCTGATTTATTATCACAAAAAATATGCACAAGTGTTGAATGAGAAAACTGGAAATCAACTAAAAAATACAACAACCACCGAGCTTCGCATGTGGTGTGAGCAAGAGCACGATACTCCGCTTCAGAGAAAGAGCGTGAAACAGTGGATCTATTTCTTACTTTTCCAAGAGACCAAAGATGAGCCAAGATAAAAATAGAAACCAAAAGTTGAGCGTTGTGTGTCTAAACAGGGTCATCTTAATGTTTTTAGAGGCTCTGTACGAATCTAAAAAATTGGACCCTAAAAAAAATGCAATTTTAAAAATTATAAGTTATATCAAAATATTATATTTTTATCGAATAAAATACTAAAAATTCAAACTATTTTATTTAAATTCATCAAAATAAGTAAATTGTAAATAACATCAGGCTAATACTAACCTTTTTGCTATTTAAAAAGAGATGTCCTTGTAACACTTTTTGAAGCAAATTCATCAACCAAGTCTTTCTTGTATCACTGAAAAATACTTTGCTTGTTTTATTTTTCTAACGATTTCATTTTTGATTGCAAAACCAAGCAAAAGTATTAACTTATTTTGTATGTTATGCCCAATATAATGAAAGTGAACCTTATCATATGTAATACATAAAACATGTTCTTGACAGTTGAGTCAAATTCAGCTAAACATTTCAATTAAACCCAAAAAATTTCAATTGCTATTTTGGCACAATCTCCCATTAAAAAACGAGAAGCCAAACTATGTTTAGCAAAGAGTTTCAATTCCAATGTTCCTTTTCTTTCTCAATTAGTCTTTGAGCCATTTGATCAATAGTTTGACCATTTTTCAGCCTTTGACACAATTCTGCAGTGTTTACCAGCAAACGATATATTAGTACCATTGTAAATCACAAAATCAGTAATGAGTTCCTAAAATGTAAAATCCTAATATCAAATTAAATCCTAATAGATAATGAGTTCCTAAAATTAGTAAATCAACCATTTCAAACAAATTGAATTCCTAAATCAGTAAATCACAAAACCCGAACATCAAGAATACTTTAACATCAAGATTCATGATTCTAACCTTTGGGTTTTGATGATGGCGTCTGGTAGCTGCAGCACCTGTCGCAAACTCACAGTGGTGAATGTGGAGAAAAAAATGATAGTTAGAGAAATTAGGTTTAGTCTCAGAGAAGATAGCCTCCGTATAGAAATTGGATATTTATTTTGGGCATAAGGTGCAAATATAAAATTTTTGAGCGGTCAATATACAATAAATATATAAATGCAATTTTTCAAAGTTCAGGTATACTATAAAAAAAATTGAGGCCCTCCCTGATTGGGGGTCCTCTGTCAATGTTCTGGTTGTACGGGTATATGGTCGGTCATGATCTAAGAAAGCGCCTCAGTCAGAATCACAAAAGCCCAACAAATGGAAGGTTGAAATGTTGCTGTAGAATAAGCCACGACCAGAACTGGATTTAATGTAGCGAAGGATGCGGAAGGAAGCCTATGTTGAGAAAAAAATCTCTTTTAATGATAACAAAATTATCTCAAGATTATGATTATACTAATGTGTGCATTTAAGTATTTTACTAAGAAAGGAACAGGATTAAAATCCAAAGATTCAAGAACAAAAATCTCAACCTCCCAGCAAGAGGACAACATATCGACCTCCTGTCCAGAGGATGAACGTTTAAAAGAAACTAAGTCATTAGCTCCAGAAGTTGAACTCCAGAAGATGAAAACAGAAATTGAACACCAGAAGAAGAACACCAGAAGCAGAAGCAGAACACCATAAGCAGAACACCAGAAGTAGAACACCAGAAGCAGAAGCTGAACACCAGAAGAAGAAGCAGAACACCAGAAGCAAAGTTGAACACCAGAAGCAGAAGCAGAACACCAGAAGCAAAAGTTGAACACCAAAAGCAGAAAACCAGAAGCAGAAAACCAAAAGATGAACATCAGAAGATGAACATCAGAAATAAATATCAGAAGATGAAAATTAGAAGATAAACATCAGAAGATGAACATCAGAAGATGAATATCAGAAGATGAACATCAGAGGATAAAAATCAGAAGATGAACATCAGAGGATAAACATCAGAAGATGAACATCAGAGGATAAACATCAGAAGATGAACATCAGAGGATAAACATCAGAAGATGAACACCAGAAGGTAAACATCAAAAGATGAACAACAGAAGGTGAACATCAGAAAATGAACACCCGAAGGTGAACACTAGAGGATGAACTCTAGCTGCTTCTTCATCCTCCTACATTGAAAATAACTAACAATGCCAAAGTATCAAAAGCTGCATTATTCACGAAAAAGAGAAAGGTCATGTCTTGGAACAAGAAAATAGCACTTTCTAGCTGTCAAAGCGTAAGGAAAGATCTAACCTCCTGGAAAGCTCGGTAAAGAAGTAACCTCCCAAGTGCTAGGCTGAAAAAGGACAGAATTCAATGGCAAAGCTGTAATTCAAGACAAAACTCAAGGATCATTATAACTTGGATAAACGGTCATAAAGGACAACTTTCTTGAAGCAAAAGTTTCCTTCTCTCTATAAAAAGAAGGCTGCTCTTCTTCATTTGTATATAGAACAACAAAGCACAAAAAGGAAAATCAAAAGGCTATCAAGAGCATCCCATCCTCTTATCATACTTTCTCTAATCATACATTAGATCTTTGAAATATCTTTGTAGAAAGTGAAACACCACTATCAAACTCAAATCATATTGTAAATTCCAAGTGAGTAACACTTGAGAGAAGTTGAAATCTGAGAGAAAAGATTGTAAGCTTGCTGAAGCTCAAGAATACACGAATTTGTAATCAACCTCAGTAAGAGGCTGATATCTTTTGATACTTAGTTAAAACTCATAAGTGTGTGAGGACTGGACGTAGCCTTTATTGGGTGAACCAGTATAAAACAGTGTGTGTCATTATCTCTCTATATCTGTTTATCTTTTGGTAATCAAACAAACCTCAAAGCTTTCAACTTTTGATTTCCATCCTCTCTAAGAGGATATAGCTTTAAAACTAAAAAGAATTTTTAAAACCTCAAATATCTCTATTCAAGCCCCCTTCTAGTGATATTCTAGCTACTTCAGCCTAGAGGTGTAAATCAGTTGGAGCAGATAAGAACTGACTCAACCTACAAACAACAAAAGAGATATTAAAACGAGTGTGAGTCAAGTATAGTAATTTGCCAATCAATCGGCGAAAAACAATAAGGTCTGAAAGAAGGTGGCCAAAAGTAAGATGAAGCTTCAAAGTAGGATCTATAGAAGTAAAAACCGATTTGCATGCTAAAAGCCCCGTGTCCACAAGGAAATCCAAGGAGTACTTGTGTTGACATATGAAATACCCTTGGAAATCCTAACAACCTCAATCCCAAGAAAGTATTTAAGGGGGCCTAGATCCTTGATACCGAATTTAGAATGCAAGACTTCCTTAACAATATTTACTTCAACCAAATCATCATCTGCAATTAGCAAATCATCCACATAAATTAGTATTAGATAAAACCAATGGAAGTCCATTTTGTAAACGATGAATAGTCCGATTTAGATTGAATAAAACCAATATCAAGCAAAATGGAGCAAAGTTTAAAATTACACTGACACTAGCTTGTTTCAATCCATAAAGCAACTTTTTATGTTTACCAACCAGATTCCTATTAGAAACGAAAATACTGGTAGGTAGTTTCATATAAACATCATCAACTAGATCACCATGTAAAAACATTGTGTTAATATCTAATTGAAATAACATCCAATTTTTAGAAGCGACAATATATAAAAGTAAACGAAAAATAGTAATTTTTAAGACCGGACTAAAAGTTTCTAGATAATCAAGTCCTTCAATTTGATGAAACCCTTAGCCATAAGATGTGCTTTATAAAACTCAGCTAAACCATCAACATGCAACTTAAGTTTGAAAATCCATTTACAACCTATAGCAGATTTAGTTGGAGCCAAGGTAGTTAATTCCCAAGTTTTATTATGAGCAAGATCATCTAACTCATTTTGAATAGCTTGCCTCAAATTTTTATCTTTAATAGCAGTGGTATAGCTAGATGGTTCCTTAACTGTTGAAATATTTAAGATGAAAGTTCTATGAGAAAGAGATAAATTATCATATGAAATAAATTGAGAAAGAGGATAGAGAATAGACAAAACTTGAAAATGGGAAATATTCGGATTAGGATTCTTATTGGCCAAAAGTTCACAATGAAAGTCCTTAAGATAGGATGAAAGATTAACTTTTCAGGTAGACTTTCTGGTAGGCATGGGAGAGGAAGATTGAGGGAAAAAAAGTAGGAATTGGGTGTGGTGTAGTGGTAATGGGCGAAGAAAAAGGAGTGGCAGCTTTTGAAAATTGGAGCTCTGGTGAAAAACTAGTGACAAGAGCATTGTCTATTACAACTTTAGGTTGTAAAGTTGTCATGTAAATATACAATTTTGTTTTTGCAAACACAACTGCAATAAGAGAATGAATTGGACAAAAAAGTTCCATAGATTTAGGAGAGACAAAGTTATAAGTATAGCATATTATTTTGATTTGTATGTTGAAAAAAATCTAAACAAAAAAGATAGTTATTTTGGTTGAGTTTTTACAATTTTTATCACAAAATTAAACCCAAATTGATGAATAGCTTGTTGATTTGGTTCAGTTTGATCAGATTGACATTAATAAAAATTAACATATTTATTTTAAAAATATAAAATTTTCTTTTTCAAACACTAGATTTTTTATACTATTAAAACAGTTACATAAACACTTTGTAAACTACAATGGAAAAAATAATATGTGAATGAATAAAAAATTCTTTAAATACAACACATATTTAAAATAACTCTGCTGATATAGTCTAATTATTTTATTCAGATATCAGTGGTCGATTTTAAATGAAGTAAAATCATACTCAAATCAACATATATTTAGTTTATTTGGTTCAATTCAGATAGAACTCGAAATGGAGAAAAAAATCAATTTAATTAATTTTGATTTTTTATTTTAATTTATTAGATTATTAGTTTCAGTTTTATATCTCTAGACGAAACTCAAAACACATACAATTAAAATTTAAGTGAAAAGATGTAGTGTATTTTTTTAATTAGTATTTTTTATAATTATTTTATAAGTTATTTTTATTTTAAAAAAAATATTAGGGACATTGGAATTACTGGAGCCACTCTATTGAAGGTGTAACACAAGAAGGAGAGTTGAATTGTGTTTGAAAAACTTTAATTCTTTTTGCTAATTAGTGGATGATAAAAGTTAACACCTCGAATTTATACTGGTTCACATTTAACTAGACTACGTCCAGTCCCTTCCTTCAGAAGGTCTTCACTAATTCAAACTCATTTGAATTACAACACCACTGACCCTTCAAACCAGTCTTCCCAAACAGCCTGACAACCTCAGACTTTTGAGGAACAACAACACATTGACTATACCAGCTTGTCAACCCCATACTTTTGAGGAACTTCACAACCTTAAACCTACAAGCTAAGTCTTTTTCTAACAACCTGACAACCCCATATTTTAGAAGAAACTTCAACACTATAAGATTTTATAAAAGGGATCGAAATTAAAACTAAGTAACTACTTCTGGAAAGTTGATACTCACAATAAGCTTAACTTGAACTTGAGTGTTTGCTTCTGAAAAATTTATGATGACAATCAGCCTCACACTCTAAGAAAAGAACACTTAGAAAATATTTATCTTTTAAGCAAGTGTTTCTCTCCTTTGAACTCTTTGAATACTTAGGAATTTTTGCTTAAGTTCTTCTATTTTTCGATACATTATTCTTCAGCATTAAGCCTCTATTTATAGTTGAAATTAGAGCTTCACTTTGATATGTTGCTTTACTTCTTGAGTGTATTTCGATTGATTCTGTTTTGAGCATACTTTCAGCTCAGATTATGTTTCTGGAGTCTTTTGCTCCGATTCTGTTTTGAGCATTTTGCTCAAATTTTGTTTTGAGCATACTTTCAGCTTCTAATTATGTAGCTTCTGATTTTTGCCTCTAATAAGATCCTCTAGAATTATCCTTCGACGGGATCCTATAAGGGGAATTCTGATTATATCCTTCGATGAGATCTTCTTATGATATCCTCTGACAGGTTCATCTAATGATATCCTCTGACAGGTTCATCTAATGATATCCTCTGACAGGTTCATCTAATGATATCCTCTGGTGATATCTTCTGGTAATATCCTCTGATGATATCCTTTGATGATATCCTCTGGTGACTTCATCCTGCTTCTAACTTGTATCTTCTGGTGACGTCATCTTCTGGTGGCATTTTTCATTCTTCTTCTATGTCAAATATGTTATTTTAATAAAATACTTTTGTTAGCATCAAAACTTTAAGTGAAAGAACCAACTTGATTCCAACATCTATGTTCCCACTAAAATCCACCTCGTGATAGAGTCCTCCTAAAACAAACTCTAAACTTCACGATTGTTCCGATTCCTTTTGATCCAAGTCTTATTCTTATCCACCTAAGCTACCAAATGTTTCACATAAATTCAATAAATTTGTTTAGAGGTTTATGAACATCAATATATCATTTGAACATAATGTTGCAATAATATTGAGATCATTTTTCATGATAAGAGACAATACAAAAGGGGATCAGTTTCCTTGCAACAAGTATTGGGTTCATAGTGGCCATATTGAGGGCTACAGTTCACATCTTGAAGACTTACCTTCTGATTCTTGATGGCTTAACTTTTTGTTTGAGCTCAACTTTTTTCACATAAAACAAAACATGGATGTAAACTTCAATATCGGTCGATCATAATTTCTTTTATTTGCATCAACTATTTCATGTTTCTCCTTTATATCACCAAAAAATTAAAATAAAGTAAAAATGTATAGTAACATGAAACAAAAAAGTGAAATCAAATACTAAATTAATTTATTAACAATAACATAAAACTTAAGTAAATTCTATGAGATCTAAATAGATATATGTATAAAACTATTTTACAGCGTCACTAACATACTTTTACACCGTCACAACATACCCCCACATAGGGTACCGAGACAAGGAGAGACTCTTTATCTCCTTTATTTTATGTGCATAATTTTTTTTTCAAGTCTTATATTAATGATTTAAGAAAATGATGAAATCCATTACATCAAAATTGTTGTGGGAGCTTCCTTATTACCTGCCATGGACTCCAGCAAAATCATTTTTGTTTATTGCTACTACCTACATCAATCCGATATATGAATCAATTGCAGTGAAATAAGGTATCATGAAGACAAAAAGAGGGAATACTATCGTATCTTATTGTAACAAAACAACAATAAGGTAACACAACACATAACAAAATATACATATAAAACATAGTAGATTAACCTTTTTTTTTGCGCCTAAATTCAATCAACGATAAAAACAAATCTTTAACAAGACTTTACATACTTTTTAGCAAAACTCTAAATTATAATAGTTTATTTTTTTGGATTTTTTTATTTATATATCATTTTTTTTTTAAAAAATACTAATATATCTTAATTTTTGCACTTTCAGGAAATCGTATTTTCGGAATGCTACCATATTTTTTTGTTCAATAGGTGATCGCATATCGGGGTGCGACTATATACTATATTTTAATTTAATAAAAGAATAATTGTTAATTTAATATATAAAAAATAATAAAAATATTAAAAAAAACAAAATAATATTAATAAAATTAAAAAAATACATTTAATAGAAGAAAAAAATATATTGTACGGTTGGGTAGATATGCCAAAACAAATAAAGTTTTCCTAATATTTTGCAGATAAAATGGCAATACAATTTTATTTTGTTAATAATTCCCTCATATTTTTTCTCCGATCTAATAAATAAAAAAAATAAAAAATAATAAAATATTGTTAATTTAATAAATAAAAACAATAAAAATAATTTAAAAAATTAAAATAATATTAATAAAATAAAATAAGATACATTTAATAGAAAAAATCTTAATTTTAATATATATTTTTCAATGTGGAGTATAATGATTAGTTTTTTTTGAAAAAGGGATATATAAATAAAAAATCCTAATTTTAGTAATTTTTTAAAACTCACATAAATTAACATCGTAATTATATCTGCAAATGATATAAATGGTAATTGAACTTTGCAAATAATATTTTTTTCCTAAAAAATCTAAGATAAAACTCAAATAAATTTAAAGTACATAAATGGAATATTTCAGGTTGGAACATGATTTTCTGTATATAAATGTCATTGCAACATTTTAACTCCATTAGATGCCCTTAAAGAACTTATACTAAGTCTACGTTTGATTTCATATTTGGAGCAATTAAAATCAATTTTGAAGATGTAAAATTGACTTGATATGTTTATTGTTTTCAAACATATTCTTAGTTACTCTCAAGTATAATTAATTAAAATTAAGATATATAGTTTAGTTTTTGAGTGTAAATGTAAAGTATTTATGTGTAGTTTTTGAGTGTAGATGTAAAATATAAATATAGTTTTTGAGTGTAATAGAAACTAAGCTCTATAATTAATTGTTATCATTTATGTTTGTGCTTAAACTTAAAATGTTTGTGTTTGTAACTTTTGGTGATGAGCACAGCCATGATGAAGCAAAAGATTAAACTCACTAAAAAAATGATGAGAAATTTCTTGAGATTCTCTAACGTGACAATGACAGGCCGCACGAGAGTTCCTTCATTGGATTCTCTTTGAGATGCCGGTGTGTGCTCAGAGACACTCAAAACCAAAAAATCTGACAAAATGATTTCACATCCTTAATCTCTCTCCTTAACCTTATCTTAATAATTAAAAAACCAAATACACCCTTCAAGTCTTTATGTTCCCACTTGGACACAAAAGGTTAAAACTGTCTTGACGACATCTATGTGACTATGTCTTCGCTACATCCACTTGATAATTGTCATCAGGCCCAAATCCAAAACACTACCATAACATTTGCAGCCACACTATCGTCTAAACACACCACACCTCCTTAAACAATAATATTACTTTCTCAATTATTAGTGAACATTTTATTAAATATAATAAAATTTTGTAAGTTATATACTTTATAAATATTGAAAAATAAATTTATTTTGAGACAACAAAATTAAAAAGTTTAGTAGGCATGTATGAAAATTGGAATTGGACTATGTGTTATAAATGTGTGACACAATTACAATTCTCAAGTGTATGATTTAAATTAATTGCTGAGATTATTTTACTATAAACACGTAACATTTGCAGTGAAGCTATTTAGAATGTATATGGGTACGGGTAAATTCGAGAACTTAGTTATCCAATTTAATCTAATTCGCGTTTTAATTCAACTTATTCAAGTTTAGGTCTAATATAAATCAATCAATTGAAACTCAATTATATTCGGTTTGGGTATCGAAATTAATTTTTTGAACCTACGAACCCACAAATTCAACACATTGACGTGACATATATTTTTATTTATTTATTATTATTGATGTATAGTTAAAACTTAGTTGTTGCACTATGATTGATAATTTGTTGCTAATTTAATTAATTGAAGTGTTTTGTTGTGTTTGTGGATGTATTTTAAGTATTAAATGAAATGTTGCAATATAATTTTATTATTATTTAGATGTTCAAAGTATTTAAATTTAATTATATTTTTTTTTATTATCGTGAACCTAACCCGCTCATAATCTGGTTGATTTGGTTCGGGTTTGATGGAAAAACTACGGGTTGTAGGACCAACCCAACTCAAATTAAATTAATCGGTTCAGATATTTGATTTGACAAAAAATGATCCAACTCAACTCACATACATCCCTAACGCTATCGTCTAAACACACCTCACCCCCTTAAAGAATAATATTACTTTCTGTATGTAACAATGAATATCGTTTAAAATTTTTTGTACATATATTAAAAAAATAATAATTAAAAAAATTTATTTTACTAAATTACTCATTTTAATTATTGACAAATTTTTCACTATTATCAATATAAAATATTATAATATTTTATAAATTGTACATGTAATAATTATTAACAAATATTGTAAATATTAAAGTTGTTTTAAAAATTAAAAATAATATTTATTTTAAAATAATTTTTTTCTAAAGTAACCTTTATTATAAGACGAAGAGAATATTCAAAAATATTCTATAATATTCTCTCTATCCTCTCGTGACCATGTCATGTATTATGAACAAAATTACGAAGTTTAGTGGCATGTATGAAAATAGGAATTGGACTATGTGTTATAAATATGTGATACAATTACAATTCTGGATCCTCTGATTTAAATTAATTGCTGAGATTATTTTATTATATAAAATTGACCGTGTAATTTAAATAGTTGGATTTTAGATAGAAGGATGAAATTGTTTACTATGTAAATTGTGTAATTATGTTATGATAAACATTTTGATCTATGAGAATGCAAGGGTTCTTGTGAGATCACATATTAGAATAAATATAAAAAAAGAGTAAGTATATTTTTTGTCTCAAATTAAATAAATATTTTACTTTCACTCTATTTAGCAATTCATATAATTTTCAATTAATATGAATTTTATTTTTATTTTTTCAAATGACTCGTTATTCTCATTAAGTAAGTTGCCGTGAAGAACACTTTTTAAAAATACATTTATATATTTTTTTTAAAAATTAACCTGATTAACTACATTTAACTAAATTTTGTAATAAATGTAAAAAAAAAGTTATTTTCCTTATAAACAAGATTAGATTAGAGAGAGTTCCATTTTGCCCTTAAAGCATATATGGTGGACCCTAAGTTTGACTATTGTAGATACTCTTTTTGTGTGTTGAAGACACTTATAGTTATTTGGCCTAACTCTTCAACGAAATGTTGTAGACAAACAATAGTGCCACATTATTATGATTAGTCTGGTTTAGCCTTACCAACATACAAATTAAAGATCAAACTCTTAATTATACCTTGTCTTTTTTTTAATTTTTAAGGTAAATGTAGGGTATCTTTGGGTGGTGGAGAGTCATGATTTTTTTTCTTTTTCTTTTCAATATGCAACAAATTTTATTCAAATAAAGTATAAGGAATACTCTAATCCAGATATAATATTTATATTCACAGATTCTGTAGAAAATAAATAATTAAGATTACAACACCAATTAGAAATTTATTCCTCAAAGTATTGAGATTTTTCATACATATAAGTTTAGCTATAATCAAATATTTGATCACATGTTTTAAAATCTTAGTTATTTGTTAATTGTGCTACACATTATTTTATTTTCACAAGTGTGTTACACAATATTGATAAATACACTACTCTCTAATTTAAGGGTGTATAAAAAACTAAAGAAAAATAGTGTGATTTGTATTAAAAATAATTTTTAAAAACTCCAAATACACAGTTCAAAAAATGGAACAGATCAATTTGTCACAGTTCTGTTTGAATCAGTTTAATTTTCCTTCCAAACCGATTTTAATGTGAATTTGTTACACCATTTTGCATACATGGGACTGCAGAGTACAAAGTACTATGAATTAAATTTTTCTGATGCTGATAATGGACACACTGTCTACTCTTTTCATAACATAACTAATTGCAGCCATGAATGTACCATAGAAACAAAACAAACCTATAGCTAAAAGCCATCAAAACTAAAATTAATTATGAACACCATCACTAGTACTAAACAAGTTGAACAAGATAAAATAAAAGAGAAATTTTTATACAAAAGGGAAGTATATGACTTTGTTTTATCTCAAGGTATGACTAACTATAGAGTTGTAAATTTGAAACACTCACAAAACCTGAAACCAAACCCATTATATTATCACTCATCACACTTAAAATATAAAAGGTGAGTAACATTCTTCTTCTATAAAAGGTAAAATAAGAAACAAAGAGAAAAATAAATAAAATTAAGTGACTGCCAAACTCAACAACTAAAGTTGTTACAAAGCTAAAATTAGCAGAAACTAAACAAAGGGCAAACTGAGTAATTAACTGTTTCCTAACATCACCACACCAAAATCTAAAACTTCTTAAAGTTGCATATACATCTCATTTCATTGAGATAAATATACTAAAAATCACTTCAAAAGTCCATCTTCTAAAGTGTGATTTTCATGAGCTTATTTTATATGTATCTTGCTATTAACACACAAAATCAAACTTTTCCCTAGTTCAACTGATTGAGCTGAGAAACCTGATGAACTTCGAGAAGAAAGTTCAAAATTCAAACTCTGACTAATAACATAAAAATAGTAACTTACTAAAAACTAACATTTGACTATCCAAAAAAAAAAAAAACACAAAATCAAACTGAAACATCTGGAAGTGCCACCAAGAAGAAGTGATCCAAATCAGGAGGTACAAAGAATGAAAGTGGTGACCTTTTCAAAGAACAATTTGAAAGTACCCTTTGTTTCTTTGGTGCTGGAGGACATGTTGAAATCTCTGGTATTCTAAATTTCTGACCTTTTGGAGTTGAACAAGCACTGTTATTATTAGTGACATCAATTACCTCAAGAATTTCAATTTTCTCTTCTTTTGATGAAGAGTCTTGTGAGCTTATTGGAGAGCCTCTAGAAGGCAAAACAGTGTTAATCGTCTCTTGTTTTTTGCTCTGACTATTACTATTCTGCTTCTTCTTCTTGTAGTGTGTTCTTCTTGGTTGTGTTGTTTTTGATCTTGTAGTCTTTGTTGTACGTGTGATGATGTTGTTTGATGTGGTCCTTCCAGAAGGTGCCATATTCTTGAGACAACAAAAAAAAAAAAGATTGTGTTTGGTTAAAAGAACTAGTAAAGGTTTCTATATACTGGCTTATTCAAAAGCTGGCACAACAAAGAAGATTGAACCTTTTACCAGCTTATCCATGGAGAGTTTTTTGAATAAGAAATTTTGACTCAAAAGACACAAAACTAAGTATATTTCAAACTAACACACTAAAATAAGAGTGTGGAAGTGTGGAATAAGGAATCTCCTAAAGATGGTTTTTGAAGGAAGACATCAAATTTATGTATGTGATTTTTAAGCACACTTTTGAGGTTTTGAAGAGGTATGTGCTAGAAATTTTAATTAAATACGGATATGAATATTACCTCTGATGAAAATTTGAAAGAAAAAAAAAAACTTAGAGAAGTATTGTTAATGATGGTGACATTAATCGTTTGAAAATAAATTTGTAAAAGGAATTGATGAGAATTGGTAGCATATGATAAGAGACTAAAACAAATCAAGTACTGGGTTTTATAGCTTAACCACTTAAGAGATTGTTGCGGAAATAGAAAGAAAAAAAAAAGTATGATTTTGAGAAGGTAGAGATTTTTTTACAGTTTCGTGAGCACTTAAGTTAGGCTTGTATTTCAAAAAAAATTACTAAACTTCTCCTTTTTTTAAATTATATATTAAAATTTTTTTTTTCTCCGTGACAGGTGATCTTTGCAAATGGCGTCGAGATTGTAAAGACGACTTAATTAAAAAAATATTTTAAATTTGTTGCTGAGAAACAAAAAGGAATATTTTAGTGTATACTTTTGAAAAAGGAATAGTTTGATAATTTTTTTTGAAATATAGAGTATTAAAAAAAAAGCGTTACTTAAGGTTAAAGATATTAGAAATATTATTACGGGTTCGTAAAAAAAATTATTACATGATTACTGACTTAGTTTTCCTGTAATTTTACTAATACTACTTAGAATCTTCTTTTCTTTTTAGTTTTAATGTAATCACATACCAATATTATTTTACGGGATATATTTATATCTTATAATTAAAGATTTTGTAGATTTTTAGTTTCTATACACATATGAATCTATCTGATACACTTTAGACATATCAATCTATGTGATATACTCTTTAGATAACAATTTACATGATTCATATCATACTAATCTACATGATTCATATTATTTGATTAGTACCACACCTCTTTATATTAAATTCAAATATATATTTCGACAATTATAATATATCAACTACAACACTGCTATTTAAAACAATTCTATTCATATATAGAACCTAAAATCTATATAATATTTCTTTTAAAGATTTTTTTTTTCTGTTCAGTTTTCCTTCTCTTTTCTTAACAATTTATAAAATCTAAAATTCTATAGTCAAATTAAATACTGATATTTATAAAAAATTTAAGTCAATAAATCAACTATTTCATGCAAATATTAAAACACTCTAATAATCAACTATTTCAAACAAATATTACAATATTTTAATTAAAATTTAAGTTGTTGAAATCTTTATTCATAATTATTATTCATTAGAGTTAGAGGGTTGCATAACCATATAATGGCAATTCAATCATGTCAAAATTCAAATATATTCACGTAATCTTAAATAGAGGTTAGCTACTTGTATTATTTGAAAAAAAAAATGAATTTGAAAAAAAATTATCAAACTTACCTTTAATCTTCTTTGTCTATTTTTGTTGTATCGCTCAAAATCCTAATTTCAAAAAATCTAAATTCTTTTTTTCTAATTGCTGCTTCTGAATCCAATTTTAGGGATTGTCACTTTTTTCAAATTGCTACCTCTGAATCTAATTTTGGGATCGTCAAATTGTTTCTGTAAAAAAAAACAAAAGAACTATCAATGTTTTTGAAAACAAAACAAAGTAGTTGATGAAAGCTGATAGTGTAGGATAACAGAATAAAACGGAGTATTGCTTTTTATAGTCTCAACTTTTAGTTAGAGAGATCTTTGCGCACATAGAAAATAATGGACCAATCAATTTTTAATTAAAAAAATTGTGGTAAAATAAATTTTACTCACTCCACATACACATACTGATCTACATAATACATTATTTACATAATAAATTTTTAAATAAATTTTACTCACTCCACATACTGATCTATCTAAAATTTAAAAAATTGTGGTTAAATAAATTTTAGTATGTAACATTTAAAATAAATTTAAATAATTTTTGTAGACTTAATTGAATTGCAGTTTAAGTTTCTCTATTATTACCAATTTACAGAATTGGCCTATCTATTTTAGTTTAGATCATTACTCAAATTTTTAAACTAAACAATCACAATATCATATATTTTTAAATAATAGAGTGACATAAAATTCTATGATTTAGAACCATATAGATACGTTAATTATTCATATGTCATTTATTAAATTAAAAATATAAAGAAATTTTTTTGAAGTTGAAATATAAGTTTCTTCGGCGTATTATTTTAATTTTATGGGTGTTAATCATTTTATATCATATTATCATGTGTCACGTTATATAAAGTATCTCATGTCATTTTTTTAGTTAAAAATTACGAGGAGGACTAAAACTGTCAACTTTCAAAATATATAAACTAATTTCATGAATCCGTAAAAATAAAGTCTAAAACTACAATTAAGCCATTCTTTTAAAAAATTTAACTTTTTTTTTCTCTTCAATTTTACCATTACTATTTCTAGCATAAAAAATTTTGAGGCTTTTTTTTAACAGTTTTTATTCCTATTATTTCTATTTAAAATGGTTAGCGGTTGTTTGTCTTTCCTTCAAATTTGGCAAATACCAACTTCTTTTTTTATTCGAAATCTTAACATTTTTTATAAAGAAATGTTAGTGAATAATTTATTGGTGGTAATGAGAAAATGTTAGTAGCGAACATCAAACTCCTAACATCTTTCTTTATACTCATTCAATCTATATCATTTAATTTATCAATCGAGCTACTATGAATATTGACAGGTTGATCATGATTTAGGTGCTGCAAAATATGAGAGTATTTTCAGATTTTTGATTTGTTGAGTTTAAGTTGCGGAAAAAAAAGGGTGGTTAGATTGCGGAAAAAAATGATGCAATTTTTCATAGTTCAAACACTAAACAACACTATACTTGTTGTTGCCAATACCCAAATTGTACTCTTCTACTCCACTCCAAATATAGCTTAATTAATTAGTATCATTATAAAAAAATTATATTAAATTTTATATAAAGTTAACTGTAAAAGATCATGTTCAAACTTAAAATAGAACTTAATCATATTGACGCATCGTCTTTGTAGTCTATGAGTCCCTTATTTGGATGAAGATTATAACCGTCAGAAAAGAGAATCTTGTATGAGGCAATGCAAATCTATTTTATAATTTTTCTCTTATTTCGATTCCTCAATTCACGCAAGTTTGTTAAGCACTTGCATTATATAATATTTTCTTGAGAATAAAATGATTATGGTGAATGATAAGAATGAAGTAGCAATATCGATTTACAAGAAAGGAGAGTTTGAATTGTAAATTCGCCCTTTTAAAATTCCTGTTAAAAACTTAAGAAAATAACTCAAGATTGATCTTGGTTGTGAAAATAGAAAACGGAGAACGTTCTTGGTGTTCACCAGAAAACAGAGAACCTTCTTGGTTAGTTAAAATCAACAGTTCAATTTATCTATTTAACTTGATAATTAACAGACTGAAAGTAAATAGAGATAAGGGAAGAGATATCACACACAAATATATCCTGGTTCACCCAACCCGGGCTACGTCCAGTCCTCACAACAGTGAGATTTTCCACTAAGTGTTTAAAACAAAAACCTTATTGGTTTTACAGCACCTAGCTTAGATCAACCTTGATCTTTGTTACAGACTTTAATCTAATTCCACCCAAAAAGAGATTAATCAAATCACCTACCAACCTTAATAGGATTTCTTATAATCTACCCCAAACTATACTTAACTCTTATAGTTTGAGTTTTACAATAGTGATGAGATTGTTTTGTTAGAATCTGAGATGTCTCAACTCTTGTTTGAGATTCCATTCTTTACAAAGAATTCAGTACAAATGTATCAGAGTAAATAAGAACTTAATCAGACTGATTCTTGTAAGTGATTGGAGATTTTCAAGTATGTATGTGAGTGATTGATGATATATCTTGGCACTTGAATGTCTTTGATTTTTGGACAGAATCTGAGTATGCTCAACTCGTGTTTGAGATTAGATTCTTGACAAAAGAATTAAGTAGATGATTCTGATATGAAGAAGAAAAACAGAACTGAATCTTTTGTTTGTGATTGAGAAGCTTTCAAGTATGTAAGTGTATGTGAGTGATGTTTTTCTTTGTACTTGAAGCTCTTGATTCTTCATGAGCTTTGGAATTCCTTTTATAGGCGTGAGAGCATTTAATGATGGTCAAATAGAGTCGTTGGTAGTGCTCTTGTCAGGCTTGACCAAAGACAATATTTTTGATTAAAAATAATCCAGCTTTTGACTATTTTTAATTTCTGTTTTGACTGGGCTGAAACCTTTTACTCTTGATCAGATTTCCTTTGTTTAATGATCCTTTGTACTTCAAATATATTTGTCAATATCTTTGATTTGATCTGGAGTCTTGATTATGTCAAAACAGCTTGGAGAATGATGATGAACTTCTGCAGAATGTTAATGAAAATTCTGGAGATTGATAATCAATCTGGAGTCCTAGTATTTGAACTTTCTGGAGATTGATAATCAATCTGGAGGTTCAGCTTTGATCGTTATGGATGTCTTCCTGATCTTTTCTTGGATCAGCTTTGATGTAAATATACTTCAAGATCGTTCAACGTTCTTGCCAGTCAAGCTGGAGAAGGATGTAACAAGGCTGGAGAATGATTGTATCATTCTGGACTGATGATACACTATTGGAGAGTGATGTTAAACATGCTAGAGATTTGATTGTTAATATGTTGGAGATTGATGTTTGATCATTCTGAACATAGTTGTTAATCATGCTGGAGAATGATAATCATTCTGGAGATTGATGATCATTTCTGGAGACTAATGATCATTCCTAGAGACTGATGATCATTCTTGATAGAAGATAATTTTGACCTTCTGATGTTCAAGAACAGACTTGGTTCTTCCTCTAAATGTATTTTCTGGAGGTATCCTCTAAATGTATTTTCTGGAGATATCCTCTAATAGTATTCTGGAGGTATCCTCTGATAGTATTCTGGAGGTATCCTCTGATATCGTCTTCTGGAGGTATCCTCTGGTGACGTATCCTCTGGAGGTATCCTCTGGTGATGTCTTCTTGAGGTATCCTCTAGTGACGTCTTCTGGAGGTATCCTCTGGTGACGTCTTCTGGAGGTATCCTCTGGTGATTTCTTCTGGAGGTATCCTCTGGTATCCTCTTCTTGAGGTATCCTCTGGTGACATCATCATCCTCTGGTGACTTCTTCATCCTCTGTTGACGTCATCATCTGGTGATGTCATCCTCTGGTGATGTTATCTTCTGGTAATGTCATCATCCTTTGATGAAGTGAATGGATTCTTGCTTTGTTCACTTATGCATTCATGTTCCTTAAACAAAACTTAAGTGAAATCATTAGTTGACCACCACTCATAAAACTTAATCATTTACTTCAAAAGGTTTGTTTTCATTAAAACATATATCAAAAAGGTTTTTTCCACAACAAAGAAGGTTCCATACTCCCACAAATTCTTCTCATTTCCTTTTTTTAATTTCTTAAAGAGTCCACGCTCACTCGAAGAGTGCCTCATCATATCATTGGTGCTTTCATCGTCATGGATCCCATCTAGTTAATGAACGCCCTTCAATCCAAATTAGATGAGCAAGCTACTACATTTTGCGTCGTTATGTAGTCATATTTGGATTCACACTTTGATTCCATTCATTCCACGTTGCACCAAAACCTTCTAGAAGTTTATTCCAAGGTCGCCTCCTTCCATGCATAAGTTCACACACCATCCTCGGGTGTCACCGCACTAGCAGCACGAGCCTTAAAGCTCAGTGTTCCGCATTTTGATGGCTCCAACCCCATCGATTGGTTGTTTCAGATCAAAGCATTTTTTTTATTTTCACGACACCCATAAATCTTTGCACCTCCAGATCATCTCGTTTCGTTTGGATGGTCGTGTCGCTGCGTGGTTCCAATAGGCTATGCGCAACATGAAGTACCAATGTCAATCACAAGAAATTGGAGTTTGAATTGTGACCCTTTTAAAATTTTGATTCTTGTGCTTAATTTAAATTAACTCAAGATCAATCTTGGTTGAAACAAAATGTCCAGAATATTATGGATATGTTAAAAGTAAATAAAACAAATTAATTTATAATGAAAAGTGATTTGTGTGTGCAAATAATTAACGATAAAGGATAGAAAGATCACACACAAAAAGTATACTGGTCCATCTAACTCGAGTTAGTCCAGTCCTCACAATCGTGAAATTTTCAATATGTGGTTCAAAACCAGAATGTTCTCATTCACATGTTTTCTCTTGATCACACATTGATAAATTACAATCTTCTCCTTTCAACCTAGGAATGATTTTTACAGTCACATTTCAACCTTAAAATGATTTTTACAAACACATTCAATCTAACATAAAATATAGACTTTAGTTACAAATGATGTGTATAAAAGTGTTTGGGATCTTGAAACTTCTCAACAATGGTATGAGATGAATAAAGATAAACTCAGTAAATAATTATCCAATTATATAGTGAAGAGAGCTAGAGTTTTCTTGAAGAGTTTTTGACTTGTTCTTACTTGAACAAGTGTTGGTAGATTTGTAATTTGATCTCTTGCCTTCATCTTCTGATAGCGTTTTAGCAAGTATACTGAATCGTTCCAAGTAATAATTAAAATGGTAGTACCGAGTGTCGAACTCAAGGATTGCGTTTTACTGTCGAATTATATTTAATTACTGAAATTGAACAAAAAGTTTATGAATTGAGTAGAATAATATTTGAAATAACAATAGTAATAAAATTGAACTTTTATAATGAGAAAATTGTCAGGGATGAGTTTCACTACGAGTGCAACCTTGGTCTCTAATTTGATCCTAGTTACTGAATTCCTTTATTGAATTATTACTGAATTTTCTTTAGTACTCTTGCCTTAATGTCTTAGCGACATAACCTTTAATTCTAAAATAACTCCTAATTCCTTAGTGGATTTAAAATTAGGATTAAACTTTACAGTACAAAAATTCTCTTTTTAAATTGCTGCCTCTGCAACTAATTCAATTGGTTTCATGACTTGCATCTATCCCTAGACTACAATATCATGAATTTCTCATCTCAAGCATTCGTAAAGTCCACTTCCGTTTCAAAATACGGATCGTAAAACATTTTAAAGTTGATTAGGCAATAAAAAGCATTAAGCACATAGATGAGAAAAATAATTCAATAAACTTATTCATATAATAAGGAATCAAATCAAACAATTAAGGGATTCATCTTGTTTCACTCATCCCTAACAAATAAGGTTTAGTTACTCATTATAGAGATTAAAGAGATAGAGATTAAAGAAGAATTACAAGAAAGTTTCATGAATGAATCTTAATAAAACTCCTTCAATGGTGTAGAACAGCCGTCTCTGAGCTTCTCTGCTAGGGTACAAGTCTCTAAGCTTCCCAATTGACAAAAAGATCCCTAAAAATTTAGAAAAACTCGGTTTTATGCATTCTGTAGCGCGCCACACGCCCCAGGCGCGGAACTTACACTTCAGGCGCATTTAAACAAAATCAGCAGCGTAGAAATGCGCTTCAGGAGCATGCTTTGCGCTTCAGGTGCTCAGCATCTGATGTCTGGCATTTATTGCATTTTGCTCCTCTTTTGAGTCCGAATTTGGCACTAGTGTCTTCATAAAAGTTGTAGCTATGGATCTTACCTTTCATTTGCACTTGGTTTCACTCCAATTGAATATCTACAACTCCTGATATGGTAGAAATACTCTATGTAGGTCATGTTGATTTTCTTACCAAAATTCAGCACTGCACTAAAACAAAGAAACAACACAAAACTACAAGAAAATATCTACTTAATCAATGAAATAAGAACATAAACATTTTATTAAATCCAAGAACTAAAATCAAAAAATATATCAAATAACTCCTTAAATTAACTAATGATTGAAGATAAATAAGACTAAAAATAGTGGAAAAATATGCATATGATGAAGAGTTATCATCTTCTAATTGATTATCAATTTCTAGATGATAAAAGGCTTTGAACATTCAGTTTAAACTTAATATATTCATTAAACACATAAGCCAAGTGTTAGATTTGTTTTAAAACAATTAAACATGTGTTTATATTGCTATCCAGAACGTTCTTGGCAAATAAAGAATGTTCTTGCTTTTGAGTCTGATGGAAAACGTGCATGAGTGTGAGAATGGTTTGTCATATGTTTGGTACTGTTCCAAATCAGAATTGTGCAGAGTTTTTTCTGCAGAATAATGTAAGTACTATGTACTTGCGTCCTTGCTCACAACTCATCAATCTGGAGATCGATATGGTCATCCATCTAGAGGTTGTTTTCCTCATTTGGGTATTCCGCTCGAGTTCCAGGCTTGACCATTGATTTAAGCAGTCTTGATACTCGTTAACTTGTGGTTCGGAGTGTGGAAAATGATTTTTTTTTTAATTTTGTCTTTAAAAGAGAATAACCATAATGTTCTTTTATAAACCAGAACGTTTTTGGTTTTGTGTTGTATGGAAAACGTGGATGAGTGATTGAATAGTTGTTTAGTGCCAGTCCTTTGTCCCAGAAGCATGTTGTGCTTTCATCAAAAGGTGCAACAATAGTGTCCTAGTTGTCCTTGCTCACAGCTCATCAATATGGAGATTGATCTGGTTATTGATCTTGATGTTGTTTTCTTCTTTGGGCCTTTAACTAGACTTTTGGGCCTTTAGCTAGACTTTTGGGCCTGGGTATTGTTTTCAGTAGTCTTGACATGTGTTTATCTTAAGGTATGGATTATATGGAATGATTCATTCTACTCATGTCCTTAAAACGAATTAACTAGAATGATCTTGAAAAAACTAGGATGATCTTGATAAACCAGAATGATCATTTGATAAACAGAATGATCGTTTAATAAACCAGAATGATCTTGATAAACTAAAATGATCTTTTAATAAACTAGAATGATATTTTTATAAACTAGAATAATCTTTTGATAAACCAGAATGTTCTTCTTATAAACCAGAATAATCTTTTATAAACTAGAATGTTCTTCTTATAAATCAGAATGATCCTTTATAAACCAGAATGTTCTTCTGATCAATCTGAAGATAATATACATGTTTGTTTTTGAAAGTGTGCCTTCAAATATTGACTTTTAATTGCTCATTAAATGTTGGGAAGACCATGTGCGAAATGCCAACGTATTTACTACATGTTGCTCTTCTCAAAAGATCCCTTTTGTTAATTGTTCTTTAATTGAATAACCATAACATTTTGGTGAATATTCTTCCATCATTCTTTTAACAAATGGCTTAAAAAATGACTCAATCTTGAAATGATTTATTCTTCAAAGTTGATTCTTGTCATTTTGTCGAACTGATATGACTATTTATGAATGCAATGAACTTGTTCATCATGAGAACATTATTTCGTAACAATTGAGAATGTAATTATGCACTTGTTGATGGCTTCTTGCTTGTTCACTTATGCAATTCATGTTCCTTAAATAAAACTCAAGTGCAATCATTAGTAGATAACCATTCATAAAACTTACTCATTTATTTCATAAGGTTTACTGTCATTAAAACATACATAAAAAATGTTTTTACCTCAACACAACGAGCTCTTACCTTTGTGGATCTCCTTCTTGGACACTGTTTGTCACCATTTTGGGCCCACTACCTACGAAGTCGTCGAAGGTGACTTATCCAAGCTTTCTTAGATGGGCTTCGTGACAGATTTCTAGTCCCAATTTGAAGACTTGATGAACAAAGTTGCAGGTATTTCTGAACCGTTACTAATCAGTTTCTTCATCACCAGATTGAAACAAAATTTACGCCGTAAGTTACAATTCCACTGTCTGGCCACCCCCATGGAAACATTTGTTATGGCTCAAGCTTATGAGGCTCATTTGGAGAATACCCCCTTGCACGAGAAGGGGTGGACTTGTAGCCCAAACACTTTAGCCCACAACTCCTCAATCCAAAATACGACAAACACTAACCAGACCCACACTACTAGTCCTAACCTAAAACCTAACCCATTACCAACATTACTACTTACCCCTGTCTCGAACTCCCTTGTTCCCCATTTACCACAAATCAAGCTCCATGTATTTCGGGCCGAAGGATCGTGTTCTCTTGCTTCTAAGTGCCGATGATGACAATGTTGCCCTGCAGCTAGAGTATCGCCCTTAGGACGATGTTTTCGGTGAAATCTCTAGCCTACACACCATTGTCAATCAACTCCAAATTCGTTTTATGCGTGTCTCTAGCGTGAACCATCACCACACATTCTAAATCCTAATTGATAATGGGAGTGCCCACAATTTCACAAGCCCTCTTTGTTTGAACATTTGGGTTTATCGATGACTTTTTGCCCATGTTTTCCAGTAACAACAGGTTATGGTACTTTTCTAGTTTGTTAGCTATGTTGCAAACAGGCCCCCTATTTCTTCATGGTATCACTTTTTTAGTGGATATGTTTCTCTTGGAAATTGAAGGCCCTTATGTGGTACTTGGGTTTCCATGGATTCAATCTTTAGGTAGGGTTTCCCATGACTATTCTACTATCACTATTGAATTTATGTGGAATGGTATTCCTATGATTCTGTTGGGGGATACTACTTTGGATGTGCATATGGTACTGCTGCATCAATTTCAAGCTTTTATCGATAGTGTAGACATTGTTGGTAATTTTATTATTTCCAAATTGGACCCTGCACCATCCCCTAAACCGGTGTTTTGACCTGACCTACCACATCATGTTCTTAACATGTTACAAAGATATGAGAAGGTTTTTCCAACCTTTACGAGCCTCCCCCATCATCTTCTAATGGACCATCATATCCATTTAGTTGAAGGCACTAAACCTGTCAATGTTTGCCCTTATTGCTACCCACACTTTCAAAAGGTAGATATGCAAAAACTATTAAAAGATATGTTGGGTCAAGGAATTATAATCCCCAACCATAGCCTATTCTTCTCCCTAATGCTCTTAGTTCGCAAAAAAGACAACACATGGCATTTTTGTGTCGACTACTATGCATTCAATGCGGCCACAATTAATAACAAATTTCTTATCCCTACCATTGATGAATTATTGGACAAGCTTGGTAGCACGACAATTTTCACCAAATTGGACCTTCGTGTTGGGTACCATCAAATTAGGATGCACTATCGTGACACCTATAAAGAGGCCTTTCGTACTCATGACTATCATTTTGAGTTCTTGGTTATGCCTTTCAAACTCACTAATGCACCGTTGACATTCAAGTCAATGATGAATCAATTGTGTTCACAATTCCTTTGGTGGTTTGTGATCCATTTTTTCGACGACATTTTGACTTTTAGTTCTTCCATGGAGGACCATTTGTTACACCTTGAATTAGTTTTGACTTGTTTGCTAACTCATTGTTTTTATGTCTAGCTCTCTTAATGTTTCATTTTCCAGAAATCTATTGAGTACTTATGCCATATTGTATCTTCAAAAGGGGTTCATGCTAACTCAAGTAAGCTTGAGGCCATGCTCAACTGGCCATGACCCATTTCAGTTAAATAGTTGCATGGTTTTTTGGGCCTCACGAGTTATTATTGTCATTTCATTGCACATTATGCTAGGATTATGGCCCCATTGACAAACTTGTTGTGCTAGGATTCATTTAGTTGGTCTACTACTACCACGACTACCTTTAAGGCATTTAAGAGAGCTATGATGGTCGCTCCAATTCTTCGTTTACCATATTTTTCTCAAAAGTTCATCATTGTGATAGATGCCTCGAACGTGGGAATAGGTGTTGTTCTCATGCAAGAAGGTCATTCCATTGTTTTTTTTAGCAAGAAACATGGTATGAAATTGCAAGCAGCTTCATTCTACATTAAAGAGTTACACGTCATCACATAAGCAATCCTTAAATGGTGATATTATCTTTTGGGTGATTTTTTGTTATTCGGGAGAATCATAAGAGTATCTGCAAGCCCTTACAATAGGTTATTCAAACACCGAAACAACTAGCATACACCCGCAAATTGCTAGGATTTCAATTTCGCATTAAGTATAAATCAAGTTCTGCAAATAGAGTTGTTGATGTTTGTCCTGAGGTCCTACCGATTGGCTTACTAAGTCTTCCTCCCTATTGGCCTTGGTAACTACGCCTACCTTTGGTATTGTCCAACGACTTCGAAGGGAAAATGCTTTTGAGCTTTTTCTCTTGGTCTTTGACACTCGACATCAGCAAGCAAACTTAGCCTCTCCTTATCACATTGTGAAAGGTTTCATCCTACATAAGAGTCATTTCGTCCTTAACCCAACCTCCCTCTTGTTGATGAGGACCTCAAAGTATTTGGATCACTTAGCCTTTTAGTTCTAATCTTTCTTACTTCTTTGATAATCTATTTGAGTGTGTCTTCATTTACTTAGTTTTTCTTGTTTGTCATTTTAATTTCTCTTAGTTTTGTCTTTGAGTTTCTCTTCTTGAAACTCTTGTGTTGATAACTTTTGTGGACTTGTTACATTGTATTTGGATTATTTGATTTGGATTCTTACTTGGATTCTTTTTAAGAACTTGAAAGAGGAGGTTGAGTGGAAAAAGGCAAGAGTGCACATCATTGAAAAAAAGCTATCATTGAGTAATATACATGAGTGATACATTTCATTAGTGTAAACACTTAGTGAGTGGTGATGGCCTTATTTTTATTTTCTTAATGAGTTCTTGTCATTTACTTGATTATTATGGTACTTGTTGTTTATTGTTGTTGACATCATGAGTGGGAGTAAATCAAATCCCCCTTCTCCTAGAATTGTTTCTCTTATGAATCATTTTACAAAAATTTGGAATACTCAAACGAATGCCTTGAGAGAAGAGCTTGTGAATCAAAGAGATAAGAGATCTCATCATGGAAGTTCTTCTCAAAATGAAGATGGGTTTGAAATTGAGGGCAAAAGTAAATATAGATTTCATGAGGAGAGAAAGAAGATATAAAAGTTATGATGAGAAGGAAAAGAGGTATGAGAAGAGATTTAGAGAGAAAGACAATGTGAAGATTATGATGAGGATGAAAAGATGTATGAAAGGAGAAATAGAGAAAAAGTAAGGAGGCTTAGAGATTTAGAGAGGGATGATATGATGTATGCAAAAGAGAAAATACACAAAGAATATAAAAATGATAGTCAAGAAAAAAAGGAAATTATACCATATGAAGGATATATTGAAGATTTTGTATTGGATCTGAAGCATGTGAAATATCTTTATAGAAAATGGATATGAAGAAAAGGCAAGAAAAGCACAGAAACTAGCCTTGAGAGAGAAAGAGAAAAATCAAAGAAAAGAAAAAGGAAGAGGAAAAAAAATAAGATAGCCTTGAGAGGGAAAGTGAAAATTAAAGAAAAAAAAATGAAGTGGAACAAAATTTCAGAGACAAAGAGCAAGAAAGTAAGTCTAAATATTTGTCTAACTTTGTTGATTCTGATGTTCAAAATCTTGAAGATAGGTCCCCAAAAGAGGAATGCTCAAAATCCATTGATGTTAAAGGTGATTGGCCAAAGTTTTCTCAAAATGATGTTTTCCAGGAAAATTGTGGTTTGAATCTGTTGTATTTTGAGTTTGAAAAAACTATTTAAAAATCACAATTTGTGCCACCGAAGATATTACTGAGTTGAGTCGCAGACTAGGTCGCTCTCTTTAAGACGTTTCGCGGCACTGCTCAAATTGTGCAAGGCAGACTATCAACCACGACGTCCCCAACATAAAACAATTCAGATTCACTGTATCGGAGTTCCACTGCACCGTATAAAACCGTTCTAGAATTACACCCTCAATATGGCTGTTAAAGCCACAATCAATATGACGGTTAAAGTAACTCTTAATAAGGCGATTAAAGTCTCGCAATATGGTACTATAACCACTCATAAATCAAAATGACTACACTCAAAAGGATTGCATCATGCGTCATAAAAACACTTTAAAAGGATAGTGGTATTGTGACCACTCAAAAATCGACGGGACAACTGTATAAAACCGATCTAAAAGGATAATGGTATTAGGACCACTCAAAACTCAATGGAACTACGACATAACAACCGCTCTAAAATATCGAATGGGCTACGGTATAACAACCGCTTTAAAATATCGAAGGGACTACGGTACAATACCTGTAACACCCCGAGTTTAAAACACAACGCAAGTGTATTTTTTTTTTTAAATAAATAAGTAAAAGAATTTTCCAGATTTAATTCAAAAAGAATTAAAATAAAGTTTTCACTAATTCATTTCATAAAATGGTACGTCGTAATTTAATCGATGAACGTAATTAATTAGTTTCATCATAAATATCACTAAGTACTTATCTTTGGAAATTAATAATAAACATTAATACATTTCAAAAGATCACTGTCATATCATCCCAAAAGAAAATATCAGAGTGCGGAATAGTCTAGCAGAAAAGTAGTACAATAATTTCCAAAATAAAACAAAATTACATTTTCCAGCTCAAAATCCTATACATCAAATCTAACCGATCATGCACTAAAGCTACAGTAGCACGGATTTCCTCTGCATCCCAAACAAGTCTCATCCGACTCCGCCGCTCGCCTCGATGTAACCTCCTCCTCCTCATCATACAGAGAGGGGTCAGTCTCCTCCGAAGTCAAATCAATGCACAGTCTCAGTCGCTTCGGCGGTGCCGGAATCTCATAACAATCATCGGATATCCTAGACGGACCCGGAATATCAGCTGCTACTGGCTTCGGCTCTTTGTTCTTCTCTTCTGCATCAGAATCACGTACATCCCCTCCAATCACCGGGTTAGGAGTCAACACTTCTACGGTGGCCTCCGTCTCAACCCTTCTAGCTTGCTCCTCCGCATCATCAAAAATTCCGTGCGCCTCCAATACCAAACGGGAAGACACAGGAAAGTCAATCCTCGCATAGCTGTGCTCCACGTAGTGCACTACTCCATTGGTCCTACAGGTCCTCTTCAATCTCCCCGTGTACGTAGCCCTGCTTGAGATGGGGTCGTATACCCAAGCAGTAGGCACGGAGCGATCAATGAAATCGAGCGACGTTTTCGTCGTCTCGGGTCCCACGGGTGGCATGGGTTTGAGGGCAAAGCCCAAATTCCACATATAATAGTAAAGGGTCAACGGCCGAAATTAACAATTAAGCATATAGCATTTATATCACAGAACATATACACCCATGGTATAACATATGACAATGATGAAAATTAAGAATGCTCATTTGAAATTTCATGACATATATGCATTTTCAAACAGCAACCAATTAATATGAAAAACATATTGTAAGTACAACTACCATCTCAGAAATCACAAACATTCATCATAAAATTCAGATTTTACCACGTACTTACACACGTCACTTTCCAATCATCATCATATAACCAAATCGTGACCCACCGGTCAATCCCCCGATGCAATATGTATATGCTCATGTATACAATTTCTTGGAATTACCAAGGTGCAGTCGCTCAACAGACTAGCACAATTTAAATATGGTTGACTTTAACGGCCCTCAAGACCAGGGTGCAATCGCTCAACAGATCCGCACCAGTGCAATCGCTCAACAGACCAGCACGTTTTACGTATTTGAATAGACCACCACGAACACGCGGCCATTCCGTAGCCCGGATAGAATGGACCACCACGAACACGCGGCCACTCTGAACCCGGATAGAATGGACCACCACGAACACGCGGCTACTCTATAACCCATCACGGTTACTACTTTCACGTGTATTAGCCTCTCACAGGCCAAATACACAGAAGTTAAATCCTCGCACGGATAGAATGGTCCACCACGAACACGCGGCCATTCTGTAGCCCACTACTGTGGTTACTACTTAACTTCGTGGACCATCACGGTTACCGCATTACTCTGTGGCCTATCGCGGTCACCACCTGACTATGAAATGCATGGACATGCAATGTTTTCTCTTCACTGAAAACAATATGCAATATCAGAAAAACTTAGCCTTTCCAGCATTCGCCCAAAACATTTCAACACAAATAATTCCATTATCATCACATCATAAATCAAACATTCAAACATCTCATTATTTCCAATTTACATTATCTCAAAATTCCATTCTTAAATTATCAAAAATCTTCCCTCTGTTTCCCAACTCTTAAAATTCATAAAGCAGTGTTTAAAACTGAGATTTCTGGAAAATACGAATCTGTATTCGAATACAGCTTCTATGTATTTGAATACAGAAGCCAAAACAGTGCAGAATTAACACTCTGTATTCGAATACAGCCCCCTAGTATTCGAATACAGAGGCAGTCTCAGTGCACAAATCAACATTTTTCACTACATCAATAAAGTCTCAAAAACTTCATCACCACCACTTCAAACTATCACAGAAATTCCATTTTAATTCATCACAAACCTTCCCAATATTCCCCAACACTTAGGGTTTATAAAACAATGTTTAAAACTTTGATTCTCTGAAAAACTCGAATCTGTATTCGAATACAGCTCTCTTGTATTCGAATACATAAGACAAAAACAGTGTAACTCAGTATTTTCTCCAAAATCATTAAAGTTTTCTATAACCTCATCATCTCTTCTTTAAAACTATTCAAAAACTCCATTTTAAATCGTTTTTACCCTTCTCAATGTTCCCCAACACTTTAAGAATCACATGATAGTGTTTAAAACTTAATTTTTCTGGAAAACACGAATCTGTATTCGAATACAGCTTCTTGTATTCGAATACAGAAGCTAAAACTTGAGTTTCTGGAAAAAACCCGAATCTGTATTCGAATACAGCTCCCTTGTATTCGAATACAGAAGCAAAAACTGTGATAGTCAGCATCCTGTATTCGAATACGAGGCTGTCGTAGTCGAATACAGATGTGAATACAGTGTTAAAATTTCACTTCTGTATTCGAATACGACAGAGTCGTAGTCGAATACAGATGCTAAGTCAGAAGCAAAAATCCTTCCTCTGTATTTGAATACAGGGGCCCGTATTCGAATACAAGTTCGAAAACTTGAGTAAAGCAGAAGCTTGGCAGGTTGTATTCGAATACACTCATGTTGTATTCGAATACACCTTCGAAATCAGTGAAATTTTTCCTGAGACTTCAACATATTTTCAAACTGTTTCCTTTGAAAAATCAACAAAACACCAAAACAGATTCAGCACTCTTTGGAACCACAAAACTCAGGCATTTTTCATCAATAACAACTTTTCCAGAAAAACACTTTCATCATTTAAAATCCCTTTTCTTTTGAAAACATCAGCATCACCAGAATCACTCAAAAACAGAATGTCAACCACACAGAACAGACCTTTTTCAACATTTTCATTGTTGATAATTTCTCAAAACAACATGCAAGGTATTTCCATGCATTCTTACACAACCAATCACAACATTCAAAGTATTTTCAGCTTTCTCACACAAGTAGAACAACATTAATACATTCAGCCAACAACAACCATCACATAGCAGCAAAACACCAACAGAATGCATTTTTTCGCATTTTATACAACCAGCACAACAATTTTAAAAATATGCATTTTGATCATCTTCAAAATAACATGCAAGACATTTTTCAGCTTTCCCACACACAACCAAAACAACATTACTGCATTCAACCAAACAGCAACCATCACATAATCATTACACATCAACAGAATGCATTTTCTCCATTTTTCAAAATGTCATTGCAAAAACAATTTTTCTTTAAACAATGATGAAAACATCAGTAATGTCATGACAGTTATGCACTTACAGCCCTAATGCAACTAGAAAGTGGAAGGTGCCCTTACCCTTGTTGCGTTTCTGCTACTGCTCACGTTTCTGTTTTCGTTCCCGTTTACGCGTCAAAAATCGGCGAAACTCCCGCTTGCGTTTGCTGCTACGAAAATGGGTTTTCTAGCTCCGGAATGATGAGGGGAATAACTTTTGTACTGGGGGTTTTTTGGTTTGGTGCTTGGATTTCCAAGTAATATCACTTTTGAGGAACTCCCCCCCCCCCTTTTTTTTTGAACGAACTGGAAACAGAAAACAGAATATGAGGGAATGAGAAGGTGGGTACTGTTACATGCAGTAAGGGAGGAGGAATGGGTTTTTGACTTTGCCCTTCCTTCTCACTCCTATATATAGGCTTGTGTGGGTGTCATCTCACCCGACACTTGTCTGATCCTCAGCACTTAACCAATCTCGACGCAATTAGTCGATAATCCCTTAATTAACTGCCTGATAATTTAATTACTCGTAATTAAAATAATTTACTCTTCATCTAATAATCTTAATCCATCTTCCAAAAAAAATATTTATATATATATTCACTCAAAACATACATATATTAAATATTTTACAATATCCCCAAAATACACTTAACATTAATTCCATAAATTAATTCTTAAATTTAAGGGTCTTACAATACCGCTCTAAAAATATCAAAGGGACATAAAGATACGGAAGAAGTGGCTCAGTAACAATCGAGCAGAATTTAAGAGGGAGAAAAGAAAAAGTTGAGAAATGCATCCAACTTTGGTGTGTTTTTCACCATAAATTCACACTCTTTATATAGTGATGGAAGCAAACCCACATATGTTTTCTAACCAATGTGGGACTTCAACAATTTTTAAATTCACACATTTGTTCCAACAATCCCCCACTTCAATTAAAAAAAATGTTTCTAAAATAGCGTCAAACGCTTCTATAAGATTGTGCATAAGCAAAGGTGTCTATGACTTGAACCTTTGCATAGCGAGTAAGATTCTGATTTAACAAGAGTGACATCAAACCCACACACAACATTTTCATTGGGTGTATTCTAAAAAGTCCGTGCATTTATGGCCTTGCACGTCTATCCCAATATAGTGAACGTTCAAGAATTTTTGCCTCAAAATTCCATAGGAAACGGCCTCATTTCCACATTCACATAGGTGAGTCTATCAAGAGTACTCCTGTAGCTAGGTACTCCCTCCACATAGAGTATAGATCTCATTAAGAGTTTCTATTATCTCATCCTTCCATCGCTTCAGGAATCATGCTTCTGTTAAATATAATAACATGTTCATCTCATATCACTATGACTTGTTATTACCCATTGAACCTAATTCTTGGGATTTTCAATATTTTAGGTCGGGTTCCCATCATGAGTGACTCATCTATCTATAGGCAATAGTCTTATCCTTTTGGATGTATTTATGACTTTCTCTCTAGCCAATCCTTTCATCAAAGGATTTGCTAAATTATCATCAGTGCGTACATGATCCACTATTACAGCCCCTTTAGTAAGTAATTCTCTAATTGTACTATGCTTACGACGTATTTGTCGTCTCTTATCGTTGTAATAACGATTCTCAATTTTTGAAATAGCCGCGGTACTATCGCAGTGGATCAACACAACTGGCATAGGTTTTTCCCACAAAGGGATCTTAGCTAGCAAGCATCTCAACCAGCTCACTTCTTCACTAGCTAGTGCTATCATTTCAGACTCCATAGTGGACTGAACCAGTATCATACGTTTCTTCGATTTCCAAGATACAGCACCACCGGCTATATTAAAAATATAGCCACTGGTTGCTTTGGAGTCATCTGATAAGGTGTTCCAATCAGCATCACTGTATCCTTCAAGTACGACAGGAAATATTTTATAATGTAATCCTAGATTCATGGTCCTTTTTAGGTATCTCATGACTTTTTCGATAGCGTGTCAATGCTCCATACTAGGTCTACTGGTAAACCTGCACAATAGTCCCACGACGTAGGCAATGTCGGGTCTAGTACACTCAGTGGCATACCTGAGGCTACCAATGATACTCGCATATTCCGTTTGTCTAACACCTTCACCAGTATTCTTAAAAAGTTTCATACTTGGATCATATGGTGTGCAAGCAGATTTATAGTCAAAGTATTTATATTTCTTTAGGATTTTTTCAATATAATGAGACTGATCTAAAGAAATTCCCTTTTCTGACCTAGTAATCTTGATTCCTAATATTACATCCGCTTCTCCGAGGTCTTTCATATCAAAGTTGTTACTCAACAATGATTTCACAGTATTTACAGCATGAATGTTTGAACCAAATATGAGTAAGTCGTCTACATAGAGACATATGATAGTGCAAATGCCATTTTCAAATTTGTAATAAATACATTTGTCACTTTCATTCACTTTAAACTCATTCGATATAGTCAAATTGCCAAACTTTTCATGCCATTGCTTATGAGCTTGTTTAAGACCATACAGAGATTTATCTAACTTACAGACCTTGTTTTCTTGTCCATGAATTGCAAAACCTTCAAGTTGTTCCATATAGATTTCTTCTTCCAGATCACCATTTAAAAATACTGTTTTAACATCCATTTGGTGTATCACCAAATTATGAATTGCTGCTAGTGAAATGAGTACCCTAATGGATGTTATTCTCGTGACTGGAGAAAAAGTGTCGAAGAAATCTATATTTTCTCTTTGCCTAAAACCTTTGGCTACAAGGTGTTCCTTGTACTTATCAATAGTTCCATCAAGTTTTAGTTTCTTTTTTTTAAAATTCATTTACAACCTATTGGCTTGCAACCAGGAGGCAAGTCGACTATATGCCAGGTCTTGTTAGATTCTAAAGAATCTATTTCATCGTTTATAGCTTCTTGCCAAAGATCTGCATCCAAATATGACAAGGCTTCTTTGAGATTTGCAGGATATTCTTCTAAATTATAGGCCATAAATTCTGGTCCATAATCCTTAGCAACTTTGATTCTCTTACTTCTTTGAGTTTCCAATTCACCTTGTTTGTTCCTTTCAGTGCTTCTTGTCACGGGAGTATGACTTGGTTCGCTGCCCCCACTATTTCTCGATTTGAAAGGCAATTTATTTTCATAGAAGTCAACGTAATTTGACTCTATGATCACTTTCGCATTTAGGTCATAAAACCTATACGCTTTACTATTTACTGCATACCCAATGAATACACATTCGTAAGCTCTACTGACGAGTTTAATTCGTTTGGGATCGGGGATTCTGACATAAGCCAGACAACCCCATGTTCGAAGATAAGACAAGTTTGGTTGTCTTTTCTTTATTATCTGATAAGGAGATGTTTTGCTTTTAGATTTTGGAACTCTATTCAAAACATAGCAAACAGTCAAAATAATTTCCCCCACCAATGAGATGCAGCACCAGAGTTAAGCATAATAGCAACAACTAGTTCAATTAGAGTCTTATTCTTTCTTTCAGTTTTACCATTCATTTCAGGTGAATAAGGTATTGTGGTTTCATGTATAATTCCTTGAGTTTTATAAGACTCATTAAATAAACTAGAATCATACTCTATTCCTCTATACTACGAAATCTCTTAATCTTTCTACTAAATTGATTTTCAATTTCAATTATAAAGATTCTAAACATGTCAAGCGCTTCACTTTTATTTTTCATTAGATATACAAAAGTATAGTCAGAACGATCGTTAAAAAAAGTGATAAAATAACAATTTTCATTTCTTATTAACGTCTCATCAAGTTCACATATATCAGAGTGTAATAAATCTAAAGACTCAGATTCTCTAACTACATATTTATGTGAACTCTTTGTTATTTTAACTTGACTACAAAAATCACTTTTTTTTTCAAAATCATTTAAAGATAACATTGGTATTAAACCTGAGTTACTTAAGTTTGAAATAACATGTGTTCACATGACAAAGTCTAGCATGTCAAATATTAAAATCACACAACATGTAATCAGAATGAGACATTCTTAATTTCAACAATTAAATTTAAACATGCCTTGGATATAAGTAAACTCTGCCTAATTTAGAAAAATAATAAACAACATTTTGTTTTCTAGAGACAAGTTATCATACTCTTTAGAGAAAATTCTTTTGTTTTAAGAATTTTTGAAATTCTTCCAAACAGAGGCAGTTTGTCAATAATAACAATCAATTTGAAATTCATCTAAAGTCATACCTTTAGAAGATCTCCTGAGCTATCTTCTGAATTTCTCCACGTATTTGTCATCGGTAATCTGATACTTGAGGTAGCGGCTACAACATACTTTTTAGCTCGAAGTTCTTCGGTATCATATTTCTTCTTTATAGCATTTCAGGCTACAACAGACTTTTTAGCTCCAACTTCCCTTTCTTAAGAGCATCTCATACCTGTCTAGCACTATTGCTGGAATTGTACTATTCATACAGATCACCAACAAGTCTATTAAGAATATAATTATTCTTATAAAGGTAATCATTACCCTCCCATGGATTAATTCTCCAGCTTTCTTATCCTTTTCTGTTTAACTCAAAGAAACATATCCAGTAATATCTTCGGTTGACATGGCAGAAAAAACGTCTTAAAATTGTGCCACTTAAGATATTACTGGGTTGAGTCGCGGACTAGGTTGCTCTCTTTAAGACGTTTCGCGGCACTGCCCAAATTGTGCAAGGCAGACTATCAACCACGACGTCCTCATGATAAAACAGCCCATATTCACTGTATCGAAGTTCCACTGCACCGTAGAAAATCGTTCTAGAATTACACCCTCAATATGGTTGTTAAAGCCACTGTCAATATGATGGTTAAAGTCACTCTTAATAAGGCGATTAAAGTCTCGCAATATGGTACTATAACCACTCATAACTCAAAATGACTACACTCTAAATGATTGCATCATGCGGCATAAAAACACTTTGAAAGGATAGTGGTATTATGACCACTCAAAAATCGACGGGACAATGGTATAAAACCGATCTAAAAGGATAATGGTATTAGGACCACTCAAAACTCAAGGATAATGATTTAAATACCTTGTAAGAGTCTCATTTTGGTTATGTTGAAATGAATTAGAATTTTTTCTTTATGTGAAGAAATCACTCGGTAGATTTTTCCTCTCTTGTGGAATCAACCCAAATCCACATCACTTGTGCTCTATTGTTATTAGGAAATTTCACGACACTCCTAGTGGTGGCCATGCTGGGGTTAAACACACTTTAGTGCGGGTAGCTGCAAATATATTTTTTTGTGGCAAGGAATAAGGAAATCGGTGGAGTCATTTATTGCCTCTTACTTAATTTTTTAGCAGATTAAATATTCTACCCAGGTTCATGCGGGTCTTTGACAACTTTTGCCCATTCCCGAAGTTGTGTGGGAGGATGTTACTATGAATTTCATTATAGGGCTGCCCTTGGCTCATGGTTCCACGATTATTTTGGTTGTTGTGGACCACTTGACTAAATATGCTCATTTTGGGTCCTTACCATTTTAAAAGTATATCATGGTATGAAAGCCTATTTAAAAGTCTATTTTTTATATTAAAACTATTAAATACGATTATAATTAAATAAGCTAAATGTCAAGAGGTCTATCAATCTACAACAATATTAAATATAAGCCCTCAATTAATTTGCTATATGTAATAGGGCAATTGAAATTAAAAATATAATACAATCAAATACGCCTTAAACCTTAAGTTAAGAACCAGATTCAATAATATTATAACAAGATCATATATTTTAAATAAGTAAACAACCTATCAAATTCAACCATAATACACTTTAAGTGTTACATAAGTCAATTGAAATAGCAAAACAAATAAAAAAAATTCATTATATAAAGAGGTCGACATGTGAGACTTAATAGGTTTTTTGAAAAGCTTAAATCTAACATATTAAGATAAATAGGCTTTTTAAAAAGCCTAAGTTTTACCTTTTTATTAAACAAGTCGGGCTAAGCTAGGTCTTAAATAGTTTAGGCCATAGGCCTCTATCGGACGGTTTGATCGTGACCTAGTGTTTGTGAGCTATTTTTGGAACAAACTCTTCGAGCTAAGTGGCACAAAGCTAGCTTCAAGTAATGCTTATCATCCGCATACAGATGGCCAATTCGAAGTGGTTAATCGCAGTTTAGAGCAGTATTTACGAGCATTTACTCAACACAAACCATCCTCTTGGGTTTTGTTTTTACCTCAGGCAGAATTCCACTACAATACCAATCTTCACAATGACCTTCAAATGTCGATGTTTCAAGCTTTGTATGTACGCAAACCACCACATATTCCCTTATACACTTAAGGCACAACCTCCATTCATACTTCGGATGAAGGTATGCTTGCTTAGGATGAACTTTTGAGGAATGATCAACACTATATTACCCAAAAAGACAATGCCCATCATCGCAACCTCACATTTTTCTCTTGGTGTATTGGTTTGGGTTCACAACCAAACTATGGTGCACCAAAAAAGTCCCCACAAGTTGTCCAAGAGATATTATGGTTTTTATCTTGTCATCAAACGTATCGATGAAGTGGTTTACAAGTTACAGTTGCTTCTTGAGAGTCGCATTTGCTCGGTGTTTCACATTTCGTGGTACTAATGATCCTCCTACCTGCGATTTACCTTTGGACAACCTTAACAACCAACCAATCGAGGAACCTGATGCATTATTCAACCAACAAACTGTTCTAGTGCAAGGTAAGTAGCAACGACAGCTTTTGGCACATTTGCGTGGCACCCCTATTAAGGAAGCATCATGGGAAGATTTGCACACTTTCAAATCTTGTTATCCTCATTTTCACCTTGAGGACAAGATGATTTTTGAAGGGAAGGGGAGTGATACGACCCATCTCATGGAAGACCGAACAACAAGTGAAGTAGGCTCAATACAAGAGTTACAAGATGAGACTGAAGAACAAGGCATAAGGAAAAGAAAATGTGACACCAAGGCCCATGTGTGGATGAAGGGTTATGAATGTTAGAAAAGATACTCTTTTATGAGGCAATGTAAATCTATCTTGTAATTTTTATGTTATTTCCATTCCACAATTCATGCAAGTTTGTTAAGCACTTGCATTATATATTGTGCACTTGAGAACCAAATAATTATGCCGAATGATAAGAAGGTTCCATTCTCCCTCATATTCTTCTCATTTCCTTTCTGAATTTCTTAAGGAGTCCAGACTCACTCAAATAATGTCTCATCATTGAACATTCTGTGTTAGCGGAGTGTATCACTATTTTGAATATCTTATAAAAATAACTTATAATTTATATAAATATAATTTAACTTTATTTTATCACGTAAATAGTTTATGTATAAACACTTATACAATAAACGATTATACAATAATCACTTAATTAAGTTATTTATCTAAACATATATTACATATGAATGTTTACATTACTCACCATTGGAGTAAGGTAGAGTTTCATAAAATATTGTGATTTTAAAAAGAATTACAATTTCAATTGGTCAAATATTATATCTTAAAAATGGATCTCTAATAAATATTAAATATTAAGTGAGATTCATACCTAATTTTCAAAATGTCTTGTTTCCCCCCTATTTTGCGTATGTTTATCCACTGCACTTTCATGATCAGCACGAAGTTACTACATTTCCAAACATGTTGTTAAGCTATTTAATCTGCATGTGTTTTTTAATTAAAATCACGAAAAATGGTGTTAAAAAATTGTTTGCAATTTTCAATAAAGTGTGTATATATAACATTTTCTCTCTTAATTTTTTATTTAGTAGGTACAGTGACCATCACTAACTATTTAAATGGTAAATTGTATAAAGTCTAGTTATTTTATCAAATCTAATTGTTGTGGATGGGAGGATAAGGTCCCGATGCCCGAGGAAGTTTTAACATAAACTATTCGATTATTGATTGTAGGTAAAAATAAACAATTTTATAGTTATTAAGAAAGCAACGATAATTACTTTCATGTTTATTAAAAAAGTTAGTCAAATATAATTAACTTTTTAAATTTTACATAACATATAATTTAAGTTTATTAAATTGTTAATTCTCGACACTAAATATTATTTATTAAAATAACTATAAATATTAACAATTAAAAATAGTTAACTTTTTTATTTATAATAATAATATTTTTTTTTATATAATTATGACAAAATAGAGTATACTAGTAGTATTTAATTAAATATTTTCACTTTATAAATATTTTATTTGCGTAGCCACTAATTGACATGTTTGTCTGGTATTATTTATCTAATTTATGGGATTGAAAATTAGGAGGGTCACAGTGTTGTCTTCTAGTGCCATTGTTTTGTCATTTAGCCCTAAATCATAGCCTCACCTTATCAGAATCAGACTCCTATAATTGTTTTTCTATTATTATTTCCTCATAGGATCCTAGGAGAGTGTGTTTGCTATACCCACCTGCTTGATATTCGATTGCTCCGTTTTTCACACAGATTCATTCATGTATGCAATAAACAAACTTTATTACACATTTACTATCAAAGAATTTTTCGAAGTTGGGATTGCATAATTTGTAGTATTATTTGGATAAACATAAGTCAGAAGAGGTTTTTTTTTTAATTGCTTTTTTTTTATGTATAAGAGAGTTGCTAATGGCAACTATTTAGGGGTTCAACAATCGATAATTTGATAATTATTTAGTTTTTTTATTTGTTTTTTTTTATTAATAAGTGGTTTAATGGTAGATTTAGTTTTGCTTTTGGAATTTGATTGTGATTTCGTCGTTTAACTGTTATTTTGTTCGTTGTCTTAGTGTAACATTATGTATTTCTTATCTTATTTTGATGTTCATTTGATTTATATTGATACATTAACGAGATGTAAAGTATATGAATCAACCATATTAAAACACGATACACATATAGATAAGCATCGACTTCGAACCTAGATCGAGAGAGGGAGCAAGATGGGAACTGCTCTAGGTTCCATTTCTGTTTTGGTATAAGAAGGAACAATTCAATTGCTAATAATTGTTGCGTATTGAACTCTCTTCCTATGTGAAAAAAAATTCAAATATTGTAATTCATGTGTCTCACTTATTTAATTGGAGAGGAATATTGTTAAGATTGTAACAAAGAGATTATTTTGAAAGAAAAGACAGCCACCAACAGACAAAATAGAAGTGTAAACCCTTTTCTCGATTTTGTCAAATCAGTCTCAGAAAAACATCGATTGCACATTCGTTAATCGTTGGATCGGGCTGATTTTTGGACATCATGTTCGCAGCATACATGTATTCGTTTTTACCTGTCAGATTGGCGAAACGACATTGGAGAGTGAGAAACAATGCTCGCACAATAGCAGCTTTTTTGGGTGTTTTTTCTTCTTCTCGCTTTTCATTTGTAAGCTTTAGTGCTTTGTTATTTTGGCTGGTTGTTGGCACAATTTGTGTATCATTTTGAGACTCTCTTGTACCCTTATCCGAGGTATAAAGCCAGGTTAGTGGTGAAAGGTTTCCGTCAAAGAAAGGGTGTTGATTTTAAAGACATTTTCTCATATGTGGTAAAGATGTCATCAATTAGAACCGTGTTGAGTTTGACAACTATTCTTGACTTAGAGGTAGAGAAAATGGATGTAAAAACGACTTTCCTTCATGGTGATTTGGAGGAAGAGATTTACATGAAGCTACCTGATGGTTTTCTTGTTGAAGGCAAGGAAGACTATGTGTGTAGACTGAGAAAGAGTCTATACGGTTTGAAGCAAGCTCCAAGACAATGGTACAAAAAGTTTGAGTCTGTTATATGTGACCAAGGATACATGCTGACTACTTCTGACCATTGTGTATTTGTTAGAAAATTTTCTAACGATGATTTCATTATCCTGTTATTATATGTTGATGACATACTTATTGTTGGAAAAAATATTTCCAAGATTGACAGGTTAAAAAAGCAGTTGGGCGAGTCATTTGCCATGAAAGACACTGGAGCAGCTAAACAAATTCTTGCCATAAGAATCATGTGTGATAGAAAGGAGAAAAAACTTTAGATGTCACAAGAACACTATTGAGATAGTGTTGCAAAGGTTTAAATAAGAAAACTCTAAGGTTGTAAGTACTCCTTTTGCTCCTCATTTTAAGTTGAGTTCTAAACAAATCCTTCCAATGAAGTTGAGAAAAGATATATGCAACGAGTTTCTTATGCGTCTGTTGTGGGTAATTTGATGTATGCAATGGTATGTACAAGGCCAGATATTGTGCATGTTGTTGGTACATTCAGTAGATTTTTGTCAAATCCAGGTAAAAAGCATTGGAATGTTGTAAAATGGATTTTGAGGTACCTTTGTGGTACTACATGTATGAGGCTTTATTTTGGAGGTGGCAAACCTATTTTTGTGGGGTACTCCGACTCAGATATTGCTAGAGATATTGACTCGAGGAAGTCAACTTCAGGCTACGTGATTAAATTTGTAGAAGGAGTTGTGGCTTAGTAGTCCAAATTACATAAATGTGTAACATTGTCTACAACTGAGGCAAAGTTTATTGTCATTACCGAAGCATGCAAATAGTTTATTTAGTTGAAGAAATTTTTGCAGGAGCTTGGGTTTAGTCAAGACAAATATGATTTATTTGTCGATAGTCAAAGTGCTATTCATCTTGGTAAGAATTCAACATTTCATAGTAGGTCCAAACACATTGATTTTTTTCTTTACGGTAGTGTTCTTTACAACACTTTTATTTTGATCAATTTGTTGTCATATATTTGTTGTTGCTTCTCACGGATTCTTGCAAATTGGAGGAATTTTATATCTGCTATGTATTACTTGTTATCGTGTTTCTCTATTTATTCTCCATCAATAATTTGGCTAGGCTTGCAATCCATAAGTTTGATAATGTCACCCCCAAATATAAGATAATTGTATCTATTGCCCTGAATTTGGCTCATTTAATATACTTCTTATGAGTTTTATAGGATGTTTCTTCTCTTACCCTCAAGATTCTAAAATACATAAATATTTATGTTTATATTGGTCAATTCAGATATATAAAATAAACTTCTGAATTAGCTAATCCAGAAATTTTTTTGAGGCTTTTGAAAAGACTTGTAGATGAGAAAAGAAGTTTTCGTTTTTTATCACAAAAAAACATTGATCCAATACAAATTCAATTAATCATTTTGACGTTATCAATATTGCAGATTTTGGAGGCATGAGTATTCTAGGTCCATCACAATACACATACATCTATACCATTCATTTTTTTGTTTATTGTTTTTAGTAAACCAACCAATTTGAGTCTTAAAATTGTAAACATCGGAACAAATTGGGATCTCAAAATACCAAAAACCTCCGTGGTATTAAAATTTGTCAATCTATGCAAGACTTCACTCTCAAATTAATATGTTAATAATGATGAAGTGTCATGTTAAAGTACATCATAGCTACGCCACGTCGTAGAAAACATTTTTACATCATGTAATAAACATATGAACCTAAGTATTACTTCCTTTATTTATCCTTGAATTGTGATCTTTTTTGGCTTTGATACACAAAATAAGAAGTAATCAATTTAAATATAAACCTAAGTATTAATCCATTTGTGTTTGAGTATTTTTGTACTCATAATTTTTTTTAAAAATTCTAAATGATTTATAACACATAATCTCAAATACTCTCGCAATTTTAATATTTGTCAATTGAGTTATGACTTAGATGTAATCTAATGTCTTTATAATATGTCTATTTATATTTCTAAATCCATATTGTATTATTTTCATTAATGTTTCTAGAAAAAGATTCACCAATATTTTAACACCAAATTCTTTTTTGAGCTCTTTCTCTTCATAAGTATTTCCTTATTCATCTAGTGGAAATATGTTGATATCAAATCCAATATTTGAGGGAGGATTTAAATCAATGTCTTGCAATAATTTCCTCTCTTCCCCATGGAATGTTGCATTAGATTCATTTGACAATCTTTGGATATATAGTTGACTCTCCAGCATTAGATTCAAAAAAGTCTTCAACTCTCTATTCAAATGTGTCTTCAACTTATCTCTTCTTGTTTTACCTTGCAACTTTATTCTATTGTCTAGAGGAGAATTCAGAATTCATGTTTTTTATGGATTGATGTGCTTTTAAATTCTTGTCTCAGTGTAAAATCCTTTTATATGGACTTGTTGCAATATACATCATCTCACTTCATCCATTCATTACCCTTTTATTTTTTCGTGCCAGTTATATTACTATTCTATTTTCAATGCAAGACACATAACAAACTTAAATTCATTTAATAAAATTCTTAAATACTAATTCAACTCACTTATATCGATAGTGTTAGACTGAATATCACGTTTCGAGTTCAAATTAAAGACATCACAATTTTGTGTGAATTTTTGTAATAATTATATCATGTCACTATCTACTAAAAAAACCATTTAATAAATATATTGAGTTTCATAATAGTATAAAGGAAAAAAAAATGCATAACTGTATCTTAATTAATTTTCTAAAAGTATTAAAGTTTTGAAGAAAAAAAATAAAAATCACAAAAATGATCCAAGATTAGAGGCAAAGATATTAGTAAGCAACATATTTATGTTTCATGTACCATTTGTTTGTTCTTCTACCACCCATCTTGTGCATTAGTAGTTTCTTATGCCATCATACCTAAATAAATTATATATATTCTCTCACTCCAATATGATTACTTTTTCAAATAAGTTATACCATACTTTATGATCTTTTCTTGAGCTATCATGCATTTTGTTCAATTTTGTGTCGTCATAATTCCTTCCTGTCAATCCATTAAATTGGGGAGCAATGCATATCCACCCTTTTGTTAATAAAAATAGTACTAAAGTGTTCACCTTTTGTATCTTGATCTTTGCATTATTCGATGAAGTTTTCAACAGCTTCAAAATCCAAATCAACTTTATCTTTGAACTTCATCATTAGTGGTGGGGGATCCGCAAAAAATTTCTTCTTGAATGTAATCATAATACTATATGCACAAAGCATGATAAAAATAAAATAAAAAATTATTCGAAAGGTACCAAGTACTAGTAGTAAATTATCTACAATTTTAGCCAAAAAAATTTGTAACCATTGGAGTATATAATGAAAATAAAATTAGTGTATATTGCAAGAGAGAAGATGTATATTTGCACAAATGCCATTTATACAAAATTTGTAACCAAATATTTAAAAGAAAAAAAAAATCAACTAAGATATTAAATATGAAAACAAAACAAAGGTGTTATCTCTCGAGTTTATCCCAATACTATGATGTTATATCGTTTACATGGTCCTTCTTTGTACATCTTGTGTTTAGATGAATCGCTAATATTTTAATATATATTTTAATTTTTTTATAAAAAAAATAAAATAAAGTTAATTTCGCACAATTACCTCTTACGTGAAATCAACCGGTATAACTCTAAAATTAAAATTAGTGCAGAGCAGAAGAAATTAATGTTATTCACCTTCAATTTAAAATGATTTTTGTGTATTAAATCATTATTTATTAATGTAGCCCGCATAGCATGCTTTTTCTAAATCATTATATATTTCTTTTTCTTTAAAACTAACCATTATATTTCACATTAAAAAATATATATCAAATTTTAAAGATGCGATCATACGAAGAAATAAATTTTTTTTCTCCAGTAAGAGGTCGCATCTTGCGGATGCAACCATGTATTATGGTTTAATTTTTTTTTTTTAATTTTTGCAAAAGAATAATTGTTAATTTAATAAATAAAAAATAATTAAATTTTTTTTAAAAAATAAAATAATATTAATAAAATAAAATACAAATATTAAATGTATTTTTTTATTTTATTAATATTATTTTGTTTTTTAAAATATTTTTATTATTTTTTATTTATTAAATTAACTATTGTTCTTTTGTAAAATTAAAAAAAAATTAAAACGTAATAGCATCGTTTGCAACGTTTTATCGAAAAAGAAAATTATTACTTCAGGTGGTCGCATCCTAAGATGCAGATGCGTATAGTATTTTAATATATATTTTTGTGGAATATAATGGTTAGTTTTTTAAAAAAATGATATATATATATATATATATATATATATATATATATATATATATATATATATATATATATATATATAAATTGCCGTTTGACTGTTGTTGGCATACAATAGGAGTGTTTTGCCTTGAAACCAAACTAGCACTTAGAATATTTATTTTAACATGTTAAAAATCTATTTTGAATTAAAAGTAAATATAATTAATAATTTTCTTATGATGTATTACCTTAAATACAAGATGAATGATACAGAGGAATAACACCATAAGATTCTTACACACACTCTTTTCTTTTAATTAAAATTCAAATGAGTTCTACAATATTAAAAATGAGCCCCACTAGATTACGTAAATCACACATTCTCATTTAAATTTGAAAAAACTCATATAAATTTTAAATAAAAAAAAAAGTAATGTTATATTAAAAGTGTAATAATATAAATAAGGGAAATGCAATACACTTGTCAAAAAATTAAAAGTGAAAATATAATTTTAAAAGTGGTGCATTTATTATCTTAAAATTTTAAATTAAAAATGATTCTATGAATTGAGACTTAATTACAACACTTTGATTTCAATCCCTCCACCAAAAAGTTTATACTCTTGAAATCAAACAAATTATTTTAAGGGTCATACTAAAATGAGTTTTTATTCTCTCCATTTTCTTATTTTTCCACTTTTTTTCATTATCAAAGTTTTGAGAATATAAAATATGATTGTTATCCACAATTCAATTTCGGAGTTCGAATAAAGGATCAATATGAAAATAATAATAATATGAAAATACGTAGATTAAAAGATTAACGTTTTGAATAAATAAATCAATGATCGAAATATCAGAACTTCGAGTGAGAGGAGAGACCGAGAATTCAAAGGAAAGTAAATATAAGTTTTCGAGGGCTGACACTTAGAAGTTTTTTTTGCTAGAAACTTGATAAGGAAGTCATCAAATGGTTAAAAGGACCGAAAGAAAGAACATGTGGCATTTTCAACAAAGACTAGTCATTGCAACACTTAGTCTATAAATAAGAACTTTTATTTTAGTCGAGGGGACAACAATTGATTTAGAAAACTGCCTAAAAGATGTACATATCCATAAAGTTCGGATCTCAACCTGCATGGCTTTTGAATGCTAACATATGTTCATATTCTTAATTAATTCAATTCAAATATTTCTTCTTATAATTTTACTTTTTCGTTTGTTCATTTTATGATTCTTGCTTTGGTTTTTACGACTTACAAAGTGATTCCATAAACATATCAACTTAGAACCCTTAAAAATCTAATTCGAGTCTGTCGCAGCGTAAATTTCGAGTGTTTCTCGAATTCAATGGAGACGTCACCAAATTTATTTTAAAATAGGGAAAATATTGGGAAAAACTTTAAAAATAGAAAAATAAAAATGGCCATTGAAATCAAATTTTGAGTTTGTGAGTCGATTATGTGTAGGGAATATATTAGCACCCTATGACATCCGTTAAAAATACGATTACCTACAATTAATTGTGCAAAAATTAATATTAATATAAATATATTCATTTCTCTTTATTATTAAATATGAATATCAATTTTTTTTTTATAAATGTGATTTTTGAAATAAAAGTGTGTTAAAAAAAAAAGGAAAAGAATAGAAATTTTTATTATTATGTTTGACAAGATTGTGATTTTGCTTCTACGTCTCTCCCGGTGCGATGGAAAAATCAAAGCTACGTAGTTCTTTGTTATAAAATGTGGATTTTGACGAAATAAAATGAGTTTGTTTGATTTAAATAATTATTTTTTGAAAAAAACGAGTTTCAAGACTTTCAAGTTGTTCAATTTGTGTCTTAAAAAAAACTCAAAGATTAAAAAAAAGTCACGTCTAGTTAATCTGTTTAAGAATAGTTTTATTATTTTTGTTATAAAAATGAGTTTTAAAATTCCTAAGTTGTACAACTTGTGTTATAACCGCTCAAAGATTAAAAAAATGTCACATCTAATTAACCACTTGAAAATAATTTTTGTATAATTATTTTAAAATAAAAACGAGTTTTAAAACAGTCAAGTTATCACAATATATAACATATTTTGAAGCAATATTTTGTTGGTTTTATTATTTTGAAAAAAAAAATTAAATAAATAATGATTTAATAAACTAAAATCATTTCATAATAGCCAATAGTAACTATTCAGAATAGTACAACATGCTATGCTAGCTATGCATGCTTTCAGAACAGCTTGACCCATAATTTCAGAACAGTATACTATGTTTCAAAACAACTATATTTCCAAATAGCTAAGCATGATTTCAAAACAGTCCAACATCATTTCAAAACAGAAGGTACGATTTCAAAACAGTCAAGTATCATTTCAAAATAGAAGGCAAGCATATCCAAATTTCAATAAATCCTAAACCAAGCTAACATCATTTCAAAAAAAAAAAAACTCAAAATTTCAATAAAACAACTTAACCAAAATCTCTTTTTTAATTCTAATATAAGCTTCATATAACTCATTCTTTCATTTTAAAAGTGAACTTAGTAACCAAATCCAAATCAAGTCAAACAAACAAAAGGAAGTGTTGTAGTAAAAGGATAGAGAACATAACAACAAATATGAAAGTAACGTTGATCTTATGTCGTATGCTGTGAAGAAGAAGGTCTGAAGGGGGTGCACAGTGGACTATGGTCGGTGGCAGTTATTGGTGGAAGTTGAAATGACGATGATTCCCTATGTTTCTCGTGATATATTTTTCTTTTAATTTTGAAATATATGATTTTCAGAATGGAGTTAGGTTGTTATTTCTTCCCTGCTCAACTTTGTTTTACAATCTCTTTTTTATACACAAACATTTCACAAAAACTCTCTTTTCTATCTTTTGATTCTGTTCTTCTGAAAAATAAAACTCTCCTATTTGAGTGTTTGTTTTTTTATGATAACTAGTATAAGATCTCTACCAACAAAAAAAAAACTGCCTCTTCTGATTGATTTTTCTGTCTCAATTTATATACTAAAGTCGTGAATCTTTGTGTTTATGAGATAAAAGTAAGTTTTAGATTTTTTATTGTTTTGCAGCAACGTATTCATGAGATAAAATCAAGTTCTGAATTTTATGTTGTTTTGCAGCAAAAACAAGCAATTTCATATACTTAAAGAAATATGTAGCTGATCTTTTTGATTGAGTGTAAGAATTGTGAAGATATAACCTTATTAGGATAAAATAAAATAAAATAAATTATTGGGATGAAGGAAGACGTATACATAGTCTTGAAAAAGGAATGCAGTGCAAACAAGATACTTTTTGTTTTTATTATTATTATTATTATTATAAATATAATGTAATAAACACTCATATAAATATAGACTCAAAATTTGGACCATTTATAAAATGACGATTTTTTACTTAATAATAATAAGTGCAAAATGCTTATTAAACATATTATTATTATTATTATTGAGTTATTTTTAATTAATCGGACAAAATTAAGGTACTACATAGTCCTATATTGATCTTCGAATTCATCTGTTGAGTTTTATAAATCTATTTAGCAATGATAACGTGACATTTTGTGGGCCAAAATATTTTTATACACTAAAAAGCCCTTCAAAATTATAAGTAATAGAAAGAGAAAATGGAGATCATTATGATTTTACTGACATGTGCCCCGAAGACATATGTTAAGGATTCCATAAATAGTGATGATATCTTGAAAATATAGAATGTACAATTTAAATAAAAAAATGTATAATTTTCAATACAAAATTTCCAACTTTAGTATACTAACAAGTGTCTCAAGGGTTCAAGTTAGCATTTTTCTTATTCTAGTCAATATTCTCTCTATTTTCTCTCTCCCTATTATCCTCTCCATTACTATAATTTTGAAGGATTTTTGGTTGTATAAAAATCTTTGCGTCCACCAAATGTCACATTATTATATTTATATTAGCAAAACTTTGATAATAAAAAAAATGGAGAATGTGATAAATTGAGAGGATTCCAAACTCATTCTAAAGGTGTGACCTTGTGAAAGAAAGTTTTGATCTTTTAATTACTATGTCTAAAGATAAGTTTTATCGTACTATAAAAAAAGAGTGTATATCGATACTATGAATATTTTAAACAATAATTTTTTCTAATTTGTTCATGTGAGTATTACTTCAGTATCTATTAAAGTTGAGTAAATTAAGAGTTTTTGTACATTTATTTATTCATTTTTGACATCAATAATTAAATAAATTGTTTCCATAATTGAAAATAAAATTTTAATTTTAGTTAAAATCACAACAAAAAACATCATTTTAAAATAGAACCCAAATATAAAACTTAAAATTTTAGTGGTATTAAATCTAAAATATGGTCATTCATAGATGAGATGTCATTCAAATATTATGGTGTGATTGGTTTTAGAGAGAAGTTGTGAAGAGAGAAATAGATAAGAGAGAGTATAAGAAGAATGAAATAGATGACAAATAGAGTAGATTTGATGTATTAATTAGTATAAGAGAAAGAAAAGAAAAATAAAGAAGAGAGAAATAAAATGATTTTGTTAATTGACAATAAAGTCCTTTGTTAATTTAATTTCATTACCAAGTAGAAATATAATTTAATTAATTTAATTCTTTATTTTAATTAATTAAATTACTTAATTTATTGTACTTTCATTTTAATTACAAAGTAAAAAAAACCAAAGATGATAATGAAAAAGAAAAAGAGTAAGAATAGTGAAAAAAAAACATCCATATGAGATCCCTTATTTCTCAACGATAATAATGGTAATTAATAAGGCATGAATGTAATTATAAGTCTGTAGAACTGTTTCTCTCCTCTTTCTTCCTATTTATGCGATGATTACAAAAAGTGAAAAAGTAGTATGTTCTATTTATCTCGTGCAGCTTTTCGTCCGTTCCAATCAGTAGAAAGACTGTTTCTCTTCACTGCTTTTCTCTCGTCTTAGTTTCTCTCAAAACAAATATTAATTTAATAATATAAAAAATATTATTTTACAAATGTAATATAGAAGTCTCTTATCTAAATATCTAAGTAGATATTTAATATCACGATATAATTGTCAAAATTACAATAAATTAATATTATTTTGCTAAAACTACAACAACTTGTTACTTTTAAAAATTTCAACTGATTCAGTATAATTCTAATAACTGTGTCGTAATATATACACAAAATTATGACGAACAATTGATTCTATATGGGGGGTACATCACACTCTCTATGCAGCGCAGTATTTGCAGTGCATAGAAATCTCATTTGTCCATTCTGTACTTTCATTCTTAATTACATCAAATTTTTAGTTACAAATTTATCTTTATTGTTGCTATTTTTTTATTTATATTGTTGCTATTTTTTTAATATGCTTATAGATGGCACCGAATATTTTTATATCATGGAGCTTTCAAACAAATTATATTTATATATTGAGGCTTTTTAATATTAATTAATTAATAATTTGTAGTAGTTTATAACAAAAATAAAAAATTATTTGATGATTGATGGCTACCAAGACAAATAGCCCTTTAGTCCACTAGCTAGAGAGAGGCACTAGGAGTCGTGAGTTACGAAGAACCATATCACTGCTTGTGGAAATAGTTTGGTATCCGAATGTCAAAAAAAATTGAAGATTTAAGTTTTGTAGATTTATTTTGTAAGTTTGAGGATAGTGTTAACGAAAGTTTGATATAATTTATTAGTTTATTTAAAAATTTATTTTATTTTAATATTTTTAAATAAATAATTAGATATATATTTAAATAAACTAATTAATTAATATGTTAATGAAATAAAGATTTGTTTTAAAATATAATATTATATTTTTATATGACATTTTGTTTTAATTTTATTTTATGATAATACATTTAAATATTTTAAAAACTAAACATGATTAATATGCTTAAATTAATAAAAGTTCAATATTTAATAAAAAGATAAAAAAAATTAACATATAATCATAGTAGTAATAAAAAATATTATTTATAGTTATGTAAATATGTCAGTTTTATAAATTTAAAAGCTTTTTACGTAGTTCGTAGTCTGATTTATTTAATTAAATAGACTTTTTATATATCATAACTTTGTCTATTTAAGAAAAAAAGTATGGTCTGTTATGAACTCAAGATAGGCTAGATCATAAACGGTCTGTCGATCTGATTTATTTTATCTCTAATCAATGCATTTTATTTTTGCAACTATTTTTATAGCGTAATTTAGTTCGCATTTATTTATATCATTATTAAAACTAAATACATTATTAAGTTAAGAATACTCGAAATATTTAATGTATAATGTGAAATATGTACAATTAAATACTCCCTAGATTGTTTTTAGTTGTTTTAGGACTTTTGATACATATCAAGACAATTAACAGATTTTATTATTTTTTATAAAATAATTTTTTTTATAATATCCTTAATTATTTGTGATTTTATTTCATTTACTTATCTCTCTACGGTAAATATCTAATGATATTATTAAACAAATAATAATTAATATTATATTAAATTTTAAAAATGACAAATACATAAATACAAATGAATTTTTTCTACAAATGCCACAATTATAAAGAGACAAAAATAAATCATAAATAATTAATAATATTATAGAATATGTGATTAATTTAATAAAAAGCAATCAGATTTATGGATTTTTTATTTGTGTAAAATAACCTTAAACTACACTAAACAAAAATTGCAGTAGTTTTTTAGTCCTTAATTCAGACAAATTGTCATTGGACACAACGCCTACCATGAAACCAGATTCCATCACGTGTACAACCACTACATAAACAAGTTTTCTATTTACTAATGTTGCTAATAATAGTGCAAAAACAAGGTATGAAACTGGAATAATATTTTCCTAAAAAAAAAAGGAGTATTATTTAAAACTGCCATAAATAAATATTATTAAATGAAAACAAAGGACATGATAAATTAAAACAAACGATTATAAAATTATTTGCATTGCATTCTTTTATTAACTTTTTTATTTGAACCTTGGTAGAATCCGAGGGGTCTGTCCCTAAAATAGTATACAATTGTTTAACAATGATGATGAATTATGGCTTATCGAAGAAACACTGATGGGATGAGTTATGAGTACTAGACAAAAAATAGACAAAATCTGTAAAAAAAAAAAATTAACAATCAAAACGTCAAAACTATGTGAAAGAAAAGTGTTAGTCACACTTTGGATTAATTCATTATTAGATAAACTTTCTAGTTTTTCACCTGAGAATGAATTCTTAGTAAAGCTTATACAGGATTCCGTCGTTATATATAGATTTGTTGTGAGAGAGAAAGAGATATAATTGTGACATAATATAAATAAAAATATATATGTAAAAAACTCATGATTATTACAAAAAAATAATATTTTTTTCACAAGTGTTTCTTATAAAACTTATCGATATTAATTTTAAATACACTTCCTTCTCCCTACAATGACTATGTTATTTACAAAAAAAAATGTCCAAATTTCAATTTTCAATCTATTTTATAATTAATACTTCATCCATTTTTAAATAAGTGTTGTCTTAGTAAAGAATTTTGTTGTAAAATAAGTATACTTTTATTTTATTTTTCCCATGTAACAATAAAAATTTGTTCTAATTTTATTCCTAAATTTATATTTCTAAGTCACTCTATACGTCATTATAATTAACTACGCACTTATTAGAGTTTTACTACCTCGGTCCATAAATGCAATATTTTTTTCATCAATATTCAAGAATTAAGAAAATTAATTTTCTAATTAAATGTATCGATAATGTACATTTTTTTTTTCAAAGTTATCTTTCAACTATTAAGAAAGAAGTGAATGATTTTTTAATTCTCTCATTTTATTAGGAGTATTTTTGTGAAAAAGTAATTAATGTATCTTATAGGAACACAAAAATATTCATAATATCTAGTTTAGCTAATACTATCTTCTAAATTCAAACTCATGACATCACATTATATAGATTCTTTTACTATTTAATCTACAAACAAACAAAAATGGCAACTATTTTTTTATAAGAGAATCTTATATATAAGGACGAATGTAGTAGTAGACGAGAATTTCGTATTTAAAAAAAGGAGGACAATTTCATAAAATTGTTACATTTATTCATTAAAGAATCATACATATATTACTCTCAATTCTATATTTTTCACTTTACATTTATTATACAACAATATCTGACAAGAGTGATTTAGTAAAAGTATTGTCTCTCTTTAATTAGTGATCCATTGGTCCCAATTATATGAAGGAAAAAACATCAAAACCAATAGGATATGCATTTTCAGTGTAAATTCATTTTACACTAACAATCAATTAAAATTAAATATTTGATGATTATTTTTTAAAAAAAGTTTTATAAGAAGCATATATGGCAGTAGCATGAATGGTTAGCTGAGTTACAATATAAAATAATTTTACGTGTCAATACACCTCCACTAATATCATAAAGACAAATATTTTAAAAAGACAAACATTAAAAAAAAGTTATTTAAACGATAAATATATTTTAAAAAACAAATATTTTTCTTATAAATATGAGACTAAAAAAGTCTTAATTAAAATTTCCTAAAAATATAAGTTTGTAAAAAAAAAAAACCAAAGAAAGTATATATTTTATTAATAATATATGTGAAATGATGAAATAGATTGATTATTCTAAAAAGATATCTTAATTATTAATTAATTAAGTATGAAAACTAAAAACTTGCATGTCAACTTGGGAACAACAAAAAATAAATAAAAAAACTTTGCATTGAGCACAAGATTGACTTGCTTATGATTATAATAACCATGCACGGTCCAAAATTTATGCCGAATTTCTATCAGCTTGGGATTCTTTTATGGTATACAGTCAGCTTGGTTCTATCTTATTTTTTAATTTTAATTCTCTGGTTCTAAAAAAAATGTGACCTTAGTTTATATAAATTTATGTAAAAATAGTTGAACAATAAATTTAAATGTAAAAATTACGTTTGAAATCAAAATATACAAATTACAGCTTCAAATTATAATTAATTTATGTGTTTAGAATCACTTTTCAATCACTGCATCAAATGATGATTTAAAACAGTAGTTGTTAATTGATGTTTTTCGTTGTTAAGTCATGTACAGGCTGATCCCAAGATCCCAACTACAATAGTTAAAAAAATACTACTAAATGTTAAGTCATGTACAGGCTGATCCCAAGATCCCAACTACAATAGTTAAAAAAATACTATTAAAAACATTAACATCGCAACTTAATATCACTTCATACCTTATGAATCTGAGTTCAGCAAATAAACCCATAATTTAAGCAATTCTTGACCTTATTCTAATATTTCAAAAGGCAGTAATAATTCTGCATGTGCATATATGGAATTGCTACCGCAATTGCCTACCAAACCAAGGTACATACTATTTATCAGCACACTTAAAAAGCAGATTGATCCTAAAACAAATTCAAGCGATGAAATGTCTCGAACAAAATCGTTATGATTACATGATCAAGTTAACAATTATAACTATAAAGAGCAAATGAGACAATCCACCAAGCAATCATCTTCCTCTTGAAATCGCATCGTCCATCTCACCGTGTGACGAAGGAAATAGCTCTATATAGCGACTCCCAAGTGTCATTCTATCCTTTGCCATGGCTGCTTTCGAATCTTCGGCATTTTCAAATTCCACATAAGCCTCCCCAGAAGGTCTTCCCTCTGAATTCATCAGAATATGAATAGAATCCTCTAACAGCACAAAATCCTTGAAAAACTCCATTATGTCATCCTTATTGGCCGAAAACGGTAATCCCCTCAGTCGCAACACCCCTGTGTGCTCAGCTGAATCTTTTCCGTCATCATACGACTTAGCCCGGGGAGCACTTCGACGAGGCGAACCACCTCGAGCATCCGAAACCTCGTTTGCAATTGCCTTGTAGTATTCTTGCCTCTTACTTCGGAAAACTTCAACATATCTTCTACCTATGTTCTGCCTGTTCCTTTGAAGAGCAAAGTCGACTTGAAGAGGATACCCCAGAACACAGAAGCCTTCCCCAGAAAACTTGCCCCCTTTGTGAACAAAAAGGACGTCAACTATGTCTAGACCATGGAAGAACTCGGCTACATCAGTTTCGGTACAATCAAAGGGAAGGCCACGCAGTCGAACAACAGGAAACGGCGGCGGAGGAGGAGGTTGGCTAACATATCCATATGGAGATGGATTGTATATATAACTGGAACCTGGGGAACCATAGAATGAAGATCCTGGATCAACAGTTCGCTGACGTTTTGCAGCCATTTCACGTCCATCACCACCATCAGCATATTTACTGCAATTTGCATCAATAACCAAAACTGAAGTCAAGAAGCTTATATTGTAGTCAACAAACATGTGAGCCAGTAAAATCATTACAGTTTACTTCTGGAGTCTAGACATCTATGATAAAAAATATACAATTTATAATGACTGAGACAGGAAAAGAATCCTGTCATAAAAATATTCAGGTTTGAAATTTGAAAATAGGACCGACAATTAGATGGAAAGATGTGTACATAAAAAGTCCTTATACATGCTGTGCATACTAAAATCTATTGGCAAAACAAAATTGAAACTAGAATAAAGAAAAATTTGCAACATCAAAAGCAATGTTAGCTTATGACTATTGACAACGTTGCACAGTAGGCAAGAATAAAGACACGTGTAGAGTTGTCTTTTCTTCAGCCATCCAAACTGCAGAAATATGTAAGACATATCACATGACAAACAATTATGTGCCTTTGAAAGTAGTAACAATGGATAACAGTGCATCAATTATTTTATCTTCCATTCTATAATTTCATCAACAACTAGATAAACAGACAATAGCCGATTAAACTTATCGGATAGAAGAAATAAAGAAGTTCATCAACTAAAAATCGCAATTACAAAAGAACCAACAAGACCTCCTATTTACAAACAGAATGATAGGACGCAATATATCATGTTATCCCTGAATAAATCAGAGTGAATAAAAACTAACCTATGGAAATAATAAAAGTTCAAGGACTTAGCTAAACACCTACTAAAATACTCTCTCTAGAATGAAATATAGGCAAATATAGTAACTAAAAAGTTGATGTATCTGGTCTTTTTTAAGACCAGATACATTAACTTTTTAGTTACTATATTTGCTTATATTTCATCCTAGAGTAATATAAAATTTTAAGATGTATACAATATATCTGTGTGAATAAACATTCGTAACATTAGCAAACTACTTTCGAGCAAAAGAATGAGTAGAAAAAAGGTGAGAAAGGGATTGTTTAAAAGAAGACAAGGAAATCAAATATATTGCACAAAAAAAGATATAGAACATTGCTCTAATAAAAATCTAAATAGTGGCAGTGCAAAATCCACAAGTAACCTCTCATCGACCATAACAATAGTTATCCACTCAAATTTAGATCTATTTTTATTCTAATGGTACCTGATATTTAATACATAGCCAATCTAAATTAGAAGATAAACTTGATCAATTCACTAAACATTGTGCATAACAATACTGAAAGCATCCACAAACAAAGATTAACACCAAAGCTACCGAAATTCATTTAAGCAAAAAATACCATAATGCAGCAAAGCACAACAGATCCCATCACAAACAATCAAGATAGAGATGGTAGTAACTTGTAAGCATATCATTGTGAAATCCATTATGAAACTTGGGAAGACACAATTTCATAAGCATATCATTGTTCAGTAAATCTCAAACTATGGACTCGCTTGGAATGGTAGTAACTTGTAAGTTTTTGGGTTTCACATGCAAATTTGAAAACAAAAAATGTTTGGATAAAGTGGGGTTAGGTTAAATTTTAAGGCAATTTTGTCAGTTATTTAAACAAAATACACATCCACTCCAGTCTTTCCATGACGGCGACACTAGATAGCAGTGATGACAATGGAAGGTGCAACACAATGATGACCGAGGGAGCCTGATGGTGGTGGTGGTGGTGGTAGAGGATGTCTAACAATAGTAGCAGACCCTAGGAATTTATAAGGATGGCAAGTGGCAATTGAAAACTAGTTTCAGTTTTCAAAAATATCAATATTTCTAACTAAAAAAGTAAGAACAACCTCAAATGGGCCCAATATATAGTTTGTTTAAGTATAAAATAACTTACATTTTGGATGCATATTAAATGCTTTATAGATTGGAATTACTTCTATCCTCGATGATCTCTATTAAGTAGCTTATGGTGGTAGCAGTTTGATGAAACATGGCTTAATCATGGATTGACGACAGTATGCATTTTAAAAATGAAAAATAAAATTAAGACACTTGCATTCATTTACCCATGTCATGACAACATTTTCATCTAGCACACATAATTATATTTATGACTAAGTCATGTTTAGGGAGGATGTATCCTTGATAAATGTCCCTTTCCTAGAGGCTTGTCCTACTATTCATAATCACTCAACTTTGCATAATTTCCCAACAAAAAAAAAACTATTCTACCCTCCTCTTATAAAATGAGATTTTCACTTTCATAAAACCAATTAGCTTGAGCAATAAAGAATGTAATGAATCATAATTCCTTAAGTAAATGACTAATCTCTGGAAGAACAAATTTGAAAGCAAAGAGGCAGAGTATAGACAAAGGTATCCCTCCTAACAAAACCAGAAACACAATATAAGGAGCCAAGACATTGTTAAAAAAAAGACTTGGTCAGTAGGGGATACTTTTCTGAACACATTGAACATGACAATCAAAATTAAATTCCCCAAATCTTATCATAGTAATAAAAAAGATGACCTATACTGCAATGTCAGTGATTCCATCCAACACACATCATGAAGTATAATAAACTCTAAGCAATCATCATGACAGAAACTGAACAGTTGCACACTTTAGTATATTTCATAGAAGCATCAAACTAGAAATTAGATCAAATAAACATGAAAGAAAACCAAAATGGGTCAACAAATTAAACATTCCTTACATAAGTTCTTATCCTACAGCCCGTATCTTAAGAAAACAGGTATGACATTGAATTTCTCCCCTCGTTAACAAATAACAACACATTTACAAATATTCATTCTAAGGCAAATAATTAGGAAAAATGAAGTGTGTAACCCTTTCCACTTCAAGCATTCAGCTTTACACAGCAACTAATTTATCAGAGAAAAAAGCTATAATATCAGCATTTCCTGTTACACTTGTTTATATGCCTCACTTATAAAGACTATACTATAAAGGGAAAAAAGAGAAACATGTTTACTTTTTTTTTTTTACTTTTTTCCCTTTTGATTCAGAAACGGGTAGGTAAGCTGTTTCAATTTCGCAAAAGAAACTATACTATAACGGGAAAAAAGAGAAACATGTTTATGTGTGTCAAAAAATTGAGACATCCAGGATTAAAAAGATCATGAAATAAAAGATAAACCCATTATTAGATGAGATTATGAATTAAACCCCAAGGATTTGCATCAAAAGTGAAATACAGATAAAAAGCCCCAATTTCAATTAGGGAAAACAGAAAGAGAGGTAAAAACAAAGACTGAAGAGAAAAAGGAAAGGAAAAGGAGAAAATAGGGTTACCCTCTATAAAGCATTGTAGAAGAAATTGAAGTTTGCATAAAGATGATGATTCGTAGCACAAGATTGATAACTGTACTATACAAAAATTTTAAATAAATAAACAAATACATTTTGCTTATGCAACCAGAAATGCCTTTAACAGTGTAATTAGTCCAACAAGCTCAATGATTAACTAGATGGATTGGACAACATACCCAGGCTGCTCCTATAAAATAATTTCAGCCACTTTCTGATAACCAAAAGCAATTATCTAAGCTCTCTACTTTCTCGCCAATTAGAAAAGCATGCACCTGGTCACCAATTTGAACCCAACTACAACCAGGATTTTTCTTAGCTCCCTTTGACTTCATCAATTCCCTCACCTTGTTTGCCTCATCCCATCTTTCAGCTTCCGCATACATATTTGAAAGGAGTATATAGTAGCTACAATGACGAGGCTTCAATTTAAACAGATGCTCAGCTGCCCAGTGCCCCAATTCCACATTCCCATATATCCTGCAAGCTTCAAGTAGTGCACCCCATATGTTAGCATCAGGTTCACTAGATAAGCTTGTAATAAGGTTTGCAGCTTCTTCAACTTGTCCTGCTCTTCCAAAAAGATCAACCATACAAGCATAGTGCATATGTGTTGTCTCAATATCATGATCAAGCATTTTCATAAAGTGTTTACTTCCTTTCTCAATAAGCCCTCCAGGACTACATGCTGATAAAACTGCAATAAATGAAACTGAATCATATTCCACACCATCTTCCTTCATTGCTTCGAACAGGTTGATTGCAGTTTCCAATTCACCAAGCATACCATACCCTAAAGTCATAGTATTCCATGAGACAGCATCCTTGTCTTGAATATGGTCGAAGATTTTAGTTGCGAGATCTATTCAACCACACTTGGTATACAAATCCAAAAGGGAATTTGCTGCAAAAAGATGAGTGTGGAAAAGCTTTCTTATCAGCTGCCCATGAATCTCCTTACCTTGCTTTATGGAAGCCAGATTTGCACAAGCTGATATAACACCGATGAACGAAACAATATCAGGCCTCATGCCAGAGAGTCTCATTTCTGAAAACAAATTTACAGACTCTGAGCAGTTACTTGTTCGAGAATAGCCTATAATTAGTATAATGTTGGAAACTTTATCGTTGACGAAAATATTGAAAACTTTTTTAGCAACGTTTAAGCATCCGCATTTCGAATACATGTCTGTCAGAGCATTGGAGACAAACAAATCAAAGGCACGTCCAACTCAAATTATCCTGGCATGAATTTCTTTTCCAACATTAGGAAACCTAATCTTGCACATGCTGGAAGAACATTTGTGAAGGTAACATTGTTCGGGGTTTCTCCATGAGCTTGCATTCGCCTAACTAACTCTACAGCTGCAAACTGGTGTTTGCTCTGAGCAAAATTTGCCACTAGCAGTCCATGACACAATGTTTCTATCTCCCATCTTGTTAAATATAGAGGACGCTAGATATGACGATCCTGATTTTGCATACATATCTATCAACGAGTTAGCAATAAAAATATCAGACTCAATACCCATCCTTAAACTAAAGCAATCCCAACTTAAAAAATCCTAGTTCTCCTAATATAGGTAGCATACTAGAAATGGTGACAGAGTTTGGTCTCATTCCTGCATCCATCATTAACCTAAAGACATCCAAAGCATCCATATAGAGCCCTCTAAAAGAAAAACTAGTAATGATAGCATTCCATGAAACATCAGTTCTCTCATCCATTTCATCAAAAACTTTCTTGGAATCCTTCTCACTCCCACATTTCACATAAACATCAACCAATGCATTTCCAGCCTTTACATGACCCAACAAACCAACCTTCAAAACATAACCTTGCGCAATTCTTGCTATGACCTCATTATCACTATCTGCACACACCGGCAACACACTAACAACAGTAACCAAATCTGGTCTAATAACCGGTGCAGAAGCAACCATCCCTTTAAAAAAAAAAGTGACTCCTCATAAAAACCCTGAACAGAACACAAACCAATAGCGGTATTCCAAGAAACCTTATCCCTCTCAAACATTTCATCAAACACCTTCATTGCATCAACAAAAAACCACAATTACCATATAACATCAAAAGGGTATTTCCCACAAAGACATCACTATCAAAACCAAACTTAAACACAACTCCATGGTGTTATAGGTACTAAACCCATCAAAGAATCAGAACAACCCTTTAGAACAAAAGGGTGGGTGTGGTCATCAGGCTTAACACCAGTACGAACCATGGTGTTATAGGTACTAAACCCATCAAAGACGCCAGCAATGGAATAAGCACGGATGAGGGTGTTCCACAAGAAAGCAGTGTGGGAAAATGCAACACTGTTTTGAAAGAGAAGAAGGGAAGTTGTGGGGTGTCTGAAGATGGAATATTGAAGAATGAGAGAGGCAGAGAGGGAGATACTGTGAGGGAGGAAACCATGGAGGATGGCAAAGGCATGAACTTGCTTTGTTTGTGAAAGGGTGCTGAGTTGGAGAAGGTTTGGGTGAGCGTTTGAAGAATAAGAAGAGAATAAAAAGAAATGTGAGTGTTTTTGGTGAGTTTGAGTTTGAATTTGTTGAGAAGGTGGGAATGGAATATCATGGAACATCAATCTCGTTGTGTGTCCGTGCACAGTCTCGCTCCTTTGTAAATTAGAAGATAAACTTGATAAATTCACTAAACAAACACCCTACATAACAATATTTAAAGCATCAACAAAAAAAGACTAACACCAAAGTTAGCAAAAACTTAATACATATCGCATTTATTTTCATTGAATATGAAGCATTCCTCAACTAAAACTATTCCAATAATATCCATAGATGGCAACTCAAATGTAATCATGGCTTCCAGGAAGTGAAATGAACCCATCCTCTAAACTTTCGCATATGAATGTGCTCCTACCTTTTTAGAGTTAGACTAGATATTTGGCTTGTAAGACAATCTAACGTTTCTATCTATCTAAGCAAAAAATATAAGCAAGCAGCAATGTGCAACAGATCGCATCACAAACAATCAAGATAGAGATGATCTACCTAAAATCCATTACAAAACATAAGAAAACACACAATTTCTTAAGCACATTATTGTCCAAGTAAATCTCACCCACATGGGATGACCTATGCTGCAACGTCAGTGATTCCATCCAACACACAACATGAAGGATAATAAACTCTAAGCCATCCTCAAGACAGAGACTGAACAGTTACACACTAGTAACTGAATCAAATAAACATAAAAGAAAACCAAAATGGGTCCACAAATATACTAGACAAGCTACAAACAAACAACTCTATAAACATTCCTTCCATAAGTTATTATCCTATAGCCCGTATCTTAAGAAGACATGTATGACTTTATAGTTTTCCCCTTGTTAACAACAACAACAACAATCAGGCATTTTCCCACTAAATAGGGTCAGCTACATGGATCAAACAACGCCATAGTATTCTATCACATAGCATATCTTGTTCCAACTAAACGATCTCTAAGTATTTCCTAATAGTTTCTCTTATAGCTTTCCTAGGTCTTCCTCTGCCTCTAACGATTTGACTATTCTCTATTTGATCTACTCTCCTCACTATAGAATCTTCAAGTTAAACGGAGTTTCTACCATCTTTTCTACTATAGGTGCTACCCCAGCTATCTCTCTCTAATGTTGTCATTCCTAATTAATCAGGAAAAAAGAAAACTATAATATCAGCATGTCCTGTTACACTTGTTTCTATGCATCACTTATAAACTCTATTAACATATTACTCTTACTAAATCACTACCTATCACTGGGCACTAAAATTGACACCCAATTTTTTAAAACTTTTTTTCCCTTTTGATTCAAAAACAGGTAGGTAAGCAGTTCCAATTTCGCAAAAGAAACTATACAAAAACGAAAGAAACAAAAGAAAAAGGAGTTATTAGATGAGATTATGAATTAAAAACCACAAAGATTTGCATCGAAAACGAAATTGAAAAAATAAAAGCCCCAATCTTGATTAGGGAAAACAGAAAGAGAGAGTTAAAATAAAACAAATACTGAAAGGAAAAATAGGAAAAAGATAAAATAGGGTTACCCTCTGTAAAGCATTGTGGAAGAAATTGAAGTTTGCACGAAGATGGTGGTTCGTAGCACAAGATTTTTTCAGCTAACGCCAACAACGATGTGCTCTCTCTCGGTTAAGCCTTTGCTATGCTTTGCTTTATTTTTTTCTTTTTCTTTTTACTCACTCACGTTATTATATTTTCGTTTTCTGCGAATATAATTAACTCATTTTTAAATTTAGTTAAAAATAAGTAACTTTAATTTTTTTATTTTATATAAATTAAAACAATACTATGTTTTTGAAAGAAAAAAAACATAACATTTTATATTTTGTTGAATGTGAAAATAAATAAAATTTAAAAATAAATGACTATGTATTGTAGGGTAAATTAATTGTACAATGATAGTTGATAAGAATGAATAATTTTATCATCTTACACGTCATTTTAATTTTTATTCATTAATAACTATATAATCAATTATTCATTTTAATTATGAGTGTAAAACTGTTTACACTAACCATGTTCATTAAACTTTAAAATTTAATTGGATATTAATTTTTAACAATAATTTACTTTGAAGTTTTCTTTTATAAAATATTTTGAGGTTTTTCTAGGTATATATTATATTATAAATATTTGTGTATTAATAAATATTAGATTTAAAATAATTTGGAAATATCAATGGATTCCTCATAAAAGACAATATCTTTAACTATATTTCCCCTTGAAAACTTGACATTCTCAAAAATTGATTTAATTGTGGGATCATAAAACTTATCGTCCTAGATCTGAGTTTACAAACAAATTCAAACAGTTTTTGGATAAGCATTTCTGAATGAATATATTTAAATGAATGTTTGTAATATACAAAGTTCTCTTGCGATAAATCTCTTATGTTATAAGCGCTTAAATAAAATAAAAGTCCAAAAAGGCTTTAAGAATAAATTGTGAAAGAGACTAGACTCTTACAATATGACGAAGCAATGTTTGAATTCTAGCAAAAAAATATATCCACGTTTAATATTTGATAGTAGATTTTAGAAAATCTACGAAAAACTATTCTTCTAGCAAAAACATATATTCACATTTAATATTGGATAACGGCCTTTTATATATATATATATATTAATGGCGGATGTTCTGATTGTACTTTCCTACCATTTGACATTTCCCATTCTGCAACTTTGTTTCTAATTGTTACGGGATTTGCAGAGTTTTGGTTTTGTTTGAATGGATAAGAAATTTGATTATTTGATGCATATATTTCAAACCAACAATTAGAAATTTTAAGTGCAATCCAAACCACAGAGGAAGGAATTCCCATCCTCGGCGAAATTGGAAACTCGATACATGATGCAGTTGCAACACTGATTCATACCATTAGTTTGCACTTCATAGATAACCCATCACACTTAAAATATAAAAACGCAGAACTCCTTTCAAACCTTAGATGCAAAAAACTCTCAGAGTTCCAAAACTACAAAAATACTTTCCTAACTAGGGTTATGCTTAGAGAAGACTCAAACCAACCCTTTTGGAAAAAAAAATTCCTTGCAGGACTCCCAACTCTTTTAGGAGAAAAGGTGAGAAACAAGATCAAAGAAATTTACTCAACAAACCAAATTCCATATAATCAATTGACTTATGGAGAATTGGTAAGTTCCACACAAAAGGAAGGTTTAAAAATCTGTCAACATTTAAAACGTCAAAAACATTTAAAATGGGAAATGAAACGAACAAGGTTAGAACTAGGATCGTTTTGCAAATAATTTGAACTCCCTACAACAAATGTTTCAAAAGACTGTGGAGGATCTTGTTCAAAAACTTACAAAAAAACCTCACATAAAGTTTTTCTCAAAACCTAATAACTAAGAATTTTACAGAAATTATAAACCTCAAAAGCATTACAAACAAAGAAAACCTTTTGAAAGAAAATTTCAACCAAAAAATACAAAACAAGTAACTTGTTATAAATGTGGCCAACCAGGACACATTTCCAAACATTGTAGAAAAAACAAAAAACTTCACGAACTACAAATAAGTGAGGATATTATTCAAAAAATTGAGGCAATTCTTCTTGAAACCTCTGAAAATGAAACAGATTCTGAAATAGGTTTATCAAAAAAAGATATTGATCTACAATTTGATGACATAGGAAACTCAGAGTCTCCTAGTGAATCAGAATCTAGTTTGAAATCAATAAATGTTTTGACAAAAGATCAAGAATTAATTCTTGATATAATAAACAAAGTAGAAGATACAAGACTTCAAAAAGAACTAATAGAAAAATTACTAAATAGTTCTGAACCAAAACAAAACCAACCTTCTACATCATCAAAATTACTTCCAAAATCAACTTATGACTTGACCAACATTTTACGAACAAAAATAAAATCACAAACTCATGTCACAATCCAATCTCTTCAAGAAGAAATCAATATTGTGAAAAATGAATTAAAAACTCTAAAACAAAAACAGGAAATAGATTCAAATATTCTACAAAATCTCATTTCCAAATTACAAGAGAAAAATTCTTTCGTATCAGAACATGAAGAAGAAGAAAATGAGGAAAACAAAATTGAAGACTTAGAAAAAAATCCCTCAAGATTTCTTGTTCGTTCTTAGAGCTGTAACAACAAGAAAATATTTAATAAAAACTACTTTAGTCTTTTCCAATGATTTCAAAATTGAAGCAATAGCACTTTTTGATACAGGAGCAGATCTAAACTGCTTAAAAAGTAGCATTGTACCAAAAAGATTTTTACAAAAATCAAATGAAAAACTTGTTGCAGCCAATAACTCCAACATGATTATAACAAACAAAACTGAGGCTTCTGTTACCAACGGAAGAGTTTCAATCAAAACTCCTTTTGTATTACTAGAAAATATGACTGATACTATCATTCTAGGGACACCGTATATCAACATGATAACACCCTATTATGTTAATTATGACAATATTTCTTTTAAAACAAAAGAAAATAAAATCATTTTTCCTTTTATTGAAAAACCCAGAACAAGAAACTTAAACCTTTTAAAAGCTTGTTCAGTTTACAAAAGCGAATTAAATTGTTTAATTCAAGGAAAAGAAAAACATTTATTTTTTCTTAAACAAGATGTTTCTTTTTTCAAAATAGAACAACAGTTACAAACAAATTTCATAAAACAAAAGATTTCAGATCTTCAAAAAGGAATTGAAAACGAAATATGTTATGATATACCTAATGCTTTTTGGAATAGAAAACAACACATGGTAGACTTACCATATGAAAATGATTTTTCTGAAAAACAAATCCCAACAAAAACAAGACCCATTCAAATGAATCATGAACTAGAAGAACATTGTAAAAAAGAAGTTCAAGATTTACAACAAAAAAGTCTAATAACAAAATCTAGATCTCCTTGGAGTTGCTCAGCTTTTTATGTTAATAAAAACTCTGAAATTGAAAGGGGTACACCAAGGCTAGTCATAAATTACAAACCTTTAAACAAAGCATTAAAGTGGATTCGTTACCCGATTCCAAATAAAAAAGATCTTTTGCAAAAACTACATTCTGCACTTGTATTTTCAAAATTCGACATGAAATCAGGATTTTGGCAAATACAAATTGATCCAAAAGACCGATACAAAACTGCATTCACTGTTCCCTTTGGTCAATACGAATGGATAGTCATGCCCTTCGGATTAAAAAATGCCCCATCAGAATTCCAAAGAATTATGAATGACATTTTTAATCCATTTTCAAAATTTTGCATTGTCTATATTGATGATGTCTTAATTTTTTCTGCAACTATTGAAGAACATTTCAAACACCTCAAAACGTTCTTCATGATCACTAAGAAAAACGGACTGGTTGTTTCAAAATCAAAAATTTCTCTTTTCCAAACAAAAATTCGATTTTTAGGACACTATATATCTCAAGGAACGATCACTCCTATTGAAAGATCACTAGCCTTCGCAGATAAGTTTCCTGACAAAATCATCGATAAAACACAATTACAAAGATTCTTGGGAAGTCTAAACTATGTGTCAGATTCCTGTCCAAATATTAATAGAATTGCAAAACCTCTCCATGATAGGCTTAGAAAAAACCCTGTCGCATGGACATACAAACATACTAAAATAGTCAAAATAATCAAAATGCAAGTTAAAAAATACCTTGCCTTCATTTAGCTGACCCATCAGCTCAAAAAATTGTAGAAACAGATGCATCCGACATAGGATATGGTGGTATTCTTAAACAAAAAACCAATGGCAAAGAATGTATTGTCCAATATACATCTGCACATTGGAATGATTTTTAAAAGAATTACTCTACCATCAAAAAAGAAATTCTTTCCATTGTCATATGCATAACAAAATTTCAAAGCGATTTACTTAATCAAAAATTTTTACTCCGCATTGATTGTAAATCTGCGAAAGAAGTTTTACAAAAAGATGTTCAAAACATTGCATCAAAACAAATTTTTGCCAGATGGCAAGCCATTATTAGTATTTTCGATTTTGATATTGAATTTATAAAAGGAGAACAAAACTCAATTCCGGATTTTCTAACCAGAGAATTCCTTCAAAACAGGTCTTGATTAAATGCCAAGAAAGCCAAAAGAAAATACGGTCCAAAAGGACCGCATTCAAAAAACACCAAAACCTTTGTCATCTGCAAAACCAATCAAAACCTGGGCAGACGCAGTAGAAGAAGAAGAAACCAAAACCAATACCCAAATCCAAATTCAAAAATGGCTTAGTAGCCAACAAATCTCACAACCTCAAAAATACATTGATGATATTGAAGCCTCAATTCTCAAAGAGAAACTTCAATTACAAAAATTTACAGAAATTCACGAGCTCCAACAGAGAATCAAGAGTCTCTCAACTGAGCTTACTTTATTTCAAAACCCAGAAAAGGGAGAATGTTCATCTTCACAAAAAACTCCTTCTCAAAAAATTATTTCAAAACCCCTTCAGGAGGAGGGATCATCCTGTAAAATTGTTTTAAAACCCCAACAAAATGAATTTACAAAAATGATTTTCAAAACATTGTAACCATAGAGGATGGTTTTTACAATAAAAATCCTCTAATTGTTATATCAAAACTTTTTCCTGAAAACTGGTTTTTTAAACCATGTGACTTATCAAAAACCCAAAATTATTATAGATCTATTCTTGAAATTACTGGTTCAGTAACCTTTCAAGATAACCCAAAAGATGGCCCGGTGGCCTATTCAACAGCCAAAATTCACAAAATCATTTCACCATATGATTGGGGAACAACACTTCACACATCAAAAGTTTTCCCTATTGATTTCAAAACAACAATCAACCATTGCAGAAGCTTTAATTACTGGGATTACCAACAATCCTGATTTAATGCTTTTCTAGTTCAAAACCAGAAATTTAGCCATACTTGGTTATTTTTCTTCCAACTTAAAATGGACCCATCAAAAATCCCTTATTGGTTTGCTGATTGGTGCAAACTTTATGGTTCTACCCCAGATATCCTCAAACCAGAGGTTCAAGAAAGCTTTCAGCAATTCAAAAACAATTACAAACCCAGTAACAGAGAAATAACTTTTCAACCCCTGTTACTCTTCTCAACAAGATTTTTCTTACCATGGGTTGTTGCTTGGTACTTTGACTTTTGTCAAAAAGAAGCCCATACAATTCTTGTAAGGAAATTCAAAATTAGATGGTGGACAAAATTCTCCATACCATCAAGTATCAAAATTGAAGCCGTTACAACATGGCTACAAAAACAGGGATTCCAAAAGCCCGATCAAAAGGCTACTCAGTTCCTGGCTCAAAGATATTTTGCTCAGTCTCGTTTAGCAGCTGCTAGAAACGAAGAAGAGTATTTTGAAATAATGGCTCAACTAATCCAAAGGAAGGAAGAGTCATCAAAAAGTTTATCAAACAATGGTTCGTACAAATCAGATCCACTCATCATTCTTGAAGATGACGATGAAGAAGACGATTGCTCATACGTATCTTCTACAAAATGAATTGTCCCATTTTGGGCCTAAATCAAATGTTTTATTTTTGTATATCCTTGTAATTATTTTGTAATAGGATATTTTTTGTTTGTATAGGGTGTAGCCCAATTTAAAAATAAAAAAAAACTAATTAATTTTTTTTTTCTTGGATTCCTTTGCTTAGGATTCTTTTCATTGGATTCCTTTTGTACCAAAGGAGGCAATTTCCCTATAAATAGAGACCTCCCCTTACTTCTAAAACCATCTTATTCTTTCACAAATCCATTAGAAACCTTGTAGTTCTCCAAGTTTTCTTGTAATATCAATATCATTTGTAAGTATTATTTACTTCTTATTTGCAAATGTCTTCTTTATTTTTGACTTGGTTTTAAAACTATAAGTATGCTCTGCTCATGCGGCTTTAGCTGATCTTGAGCATCAGAAATCAAAGTTTGCATTTTCCAATTTTCATCATGCATTCATTCATGCATTTTCCTTAAACATCTTCCATACTGTTACTCTGAACTATTAGATCTGTACCATTGGATCCTGTGGCGTCTTTGGTATCAGACTTGGGAGGGTATAAGATATATAAGATTTGTTTTTTATTTTTAACGTTGGAAGTTTTATTTTGAAGATAACGTTAGACCTGGGTTGTAAGTCTCGCTTTAGCCGACGGACAGACGTTTAGGGCAGTGAATCCTTTGGTACCTTCTTCAAATTAGAACCAAAACTTTAAAAATGGAAAACATATTTTGTAGATCTTCATCTTTCTCAAATCCTACTACTCAAAGCACCTCAAATCAAAGGGAACCTATCAATAGCGAAGAAATCACTATTGAAGATTTTCAAAAATCAATTAACAACTGGAAAATCCCAAAAATCAAAAAAGATCAAGTATATGAATTTGGACTATTCAAAAACCTTCTCAAAACAGATTACATAATCAAAACAGAAGAAAAAGATGTCCCATTATCAAAACCCTTTGAAACAATACAACTTCTTTATCAAAAAACAATACAAAAACATTGTGAAAGAAAATATAACTTCATTCACATAGGCCTTGTCCAAGTAGGTATCAAACCTCTAACAAGGGAAGGTTTAAACACATCAATCCTTTGTGTCTTACGAGATGCAAGGTTCATGAAATTTCAAGATTCAATCATAAGTTCAATTGAATATAGCTTATGTCAAGGACCAATTTATTTTGAATGTTATCCAGATTTTTCATTATCTTTAAAAGATCCAAATATCCTAAAATCTCTAGTATTACAAATTAAAACTCATAACTACAAAATGCTAAGTGGATTTATTCTTGTAAGACTCTTAATTTTTAATTAAAATTATGGAATTAATTTTAAGTGTATTTGGAGATATTTGTAAAATATTTAATATATGTATGTTTTGAGTAAATATATATATATATAAATATTTATTTTGGAGGATGAATTAAAATTATTGGATGAAGATTAAATTAATTTAATTACGAGTAATTAAATTAGTCGGGTAGTTAATTGAGGATTAGTGGCTAATTGCAAAACAATTAAGTGCTGGAGGATCCAGCATTATTTTAACATTACTTTTGATGAGGTGGCACCTAAGTAACTCTATAAATACACGTGAGGAGACAGAGAAAAATCAGAACTCCATACCTCCCCATTCTGCATGTAACAGTGTTGCATGTAACAGTACCCTTTCCTCCCATTCTGCCTCCTGTTTTCTAAAAGCTGTTTCACGATTTCAAAAGAAAAAAAAAGAGGGAACTCCTCAAAGTGCCATTACTTGGACATCCAAGCACCGAAACACCAAAACCCCAGTACAAAAGTTATTCCCCATACCATTACGGAGCTAAAGAACCCAGTTTCGTAGCAGCAAACGCATGCTACAGTTTCACCGGTTTTTGGCGCGAAAACGGGAACGGCAACAGAAACGAGAGAAGTAGCAAAACACGCAACAAGGGTAAGGGCGCCTTCCACTTTCTAGTTGCATTAGGGCTGTAAGTGCATAACTATCATGACATTACTGGTGTTTTCATTACTGTTTTGAACAAAAAGAAACTGGTTTGCCTGTTGCTTGAAAGAAATGAAAAATGCATTTTTGATGTTTTAAAAGCTCTGTGATGATTGCTGTTTGGGCTGAATGCACTAAAGTTGTGTTGTTTATATGGGAAAGTGAAAAAATGTCTTGCATGTTATTTTAAATATAATTAAAATGCATGTCATAAAACTGTATTGAAAATGGTTTTAAAATGCAAAAATGCATTATGTTGGTGTTTTCCTGCTCTATGATGCTTGCATGTTATTCTGATGTTTTGAGAAAGCTGAAATGCTTGCATGTTATTCTGATATTGAGAAAGCTGAAATGCTTGCATGATGTTCTGATGGTTTGAAAATTTGGATGATTCTGATGATTGATCATTCTGTTTCTGTTTCTGGATGATTTGGTGTTGATGATTCTGATTCTGTATCGAGTGATTCTGGTGATGATTTAAAAAGAAAAGTGATTTTGAATGAGGAAAGTGTTGTCTGGAAAAGTGTTGAATCTGTCTTGATGTTTGGTTGTTCTTTTTAAAAAAGAAACAGTTTGAAGTGTGTTGAAGTCTCAGGAAAAATTTCACTGGTTTTTGAAGGTGTATTCGAATACAACATGTGTGTATTCGAATACAACCTGCCAAGTTTCTGTTTTACTTAAGTTTTCAAACTTGTATTCGAGTACGAGCCCTTGTATTCGAATATAGAGGAAGGATTTTTGCTTCTGACTCAGCATCTGTATTCGACTACGACCATGTCGTATTCGAATACAGAAGTGGGATTTTAACACTGTATTCACATCTGTATTCGACTACAGGCATGCTGTATTCGAATACAAAATGCAGATTTTCACTAGTTTCAGCTTCTGTATTCAAATACAATGGATCTGTATTCGAATACAGATTCGTGTCTTTCCAGAAGCTCAGTTTTTAGCTTATGTATTCGAATACAAGGAAGCTGTATTCGAATACAGATTCGTGTCTTCCAGAAAATCAAGTTTTAAACACTGTGATATGCATTTTAAAGTGTTGGGAAACCTTGAGAAGGGTTAAAGTGATTTTAAATGGAGTTCTTGAAATATTTTTGAAAAGGAGAGGATGATGTTTTGAAAACCTTTAATGACCTGGGAGAAAATACTGAATTTTTCAAGGTTTGGTCTTCTGTATTCGACTACAGGCATGCTGTATTCGAATACAGAATGTTAAAATTGCAGTTTCATGCTTCTGTATTCGAATACAAGGGGTCTGTATTCGAATACAGATTCGAGTTTTCAGAAATTCCAAGTTTTCAACAATGTTTTGTAAACCCTGAGTGTTTGGGGAATACTGGGAATGTTGTGGTGAATTAAAATGGAACTTTTGGTGATATTTTGAAGAGGTGGTGATGAATTTTTGAGACATTACTGATGTAGTGAAAGATGTTGATTTGCGCACTGAGACTGCCTCTGTATTTGAATACCAAAGGGCTGTATTCGAATACATAGTGTAATTTTGCACTGTTTTTGACTTCTGTATTCGAATACATAGAAGTTGTATTCGAATACAGATTCGTAATTTCCAGAAAACCCAGTTTTAAACACTGTGTTATGAATTTTAAAAGTTTGGGAAACCATTGCAAAGTGTTAATGATTACTTGGCTGTTTAGTCATGTTTGTGATGATGATAATCTTAATTGTGCTGAGATATTTTTAAATATGATGGAAAGGCATGAATTTTCTAATTTTGCATACTGTTTCCAGAGAAGTGAAACACTGCATATTCATGCATAGCATAGTCAAGTGGTACCCGCGATGGGCCACAGAGTAATGCGCAACCAGGTGCTGATCTGTTGAGCGATTGCACGAGTGCTGGTCTGTTGAGCGACTGCACTAGGTACTGATCTGTTGAGCGATTGTACCTTGGTATATAGGTGCTGGTCTGTTGAGCGACTGCACTGGTACTGGACTGTTGAGTGTCTGTACCCTGAAATGCGGAACCAGGTGCTGATCTGTTAAGCGATTGCACGAGTGCTGGTCTGTTGAGCGATTGCACTAGGTACTGATTGAAGGTGCAAACACGAGAAGGGGGGTTGAATTGTGTTTGACTTAACTTGAATACTTTTCCTGTTTTTATACTTTCAAAACAAAACTTGATGTATAATTAAAAACAGAGTTAGTAGCGGATAAAAATAAAAATAAAAGTCACAGTTTTTATATTGGTTCACCGTTAACGAGGCTACGTCCAGTCCCTTCACCTTGAAGGATTTCACTAATTCAAACCTTGAATTACAACCTTGCTACTGACCTTCCAAGTTAGTCTTCTCAAACAGTCTAACAATCCTAGACTTCTTTGAGGAATGCAGCTCCTGTCTTCAGCCAATCTGACAATCCCAGATTGTAGAAGAAATCACAACACTATAAACTTATTGCCAAGTAACCTCCTACCCCTTCTGACTCCCTCAGATTGTAGACTCTACTTCAACAACTTAGATTTAACACACAACACTATGAATCTAATTGCCGAGTAACCTACTACCCCTAATGACTCCCTCAGCTTGTAGACTCTACTTCAACAACTTAGATTTGACACAATGGAACGAAAATAACAAGAATACTTGCTTCTTGAAAGCTGAAACTCACAATTGACTTCTATGAAAATTTGGGTGTTTGCTTTTGGAAGTGTATGACTCTTTTGTGATTTTCGATTCTTGAGTATTCTGCCTTTTGCCTCCTTTTATAGATGCAGATTTGGGCCTCTTCCAATGCTTAAATTCGAGCTGAATCTTGCTGGATTCTCTGTAAAAATAACTTGACCAATTGGGCTTCATATAAATAAAAAACATATCTTCAGATTTCCTTTCAAAATAACTGGTCAATTAAATCTGTTGGTTCCTTCCCGCCACAGCTCCTGAATTCCATAACACCTCACTTTATTTTTGTAATAAATCTTTTTAATCCTTTGATCAAAATAAATTAAATTCTCCACCGTATAAATTTCCTGATTAAATCTGGACCATTGGATCTTCATGCGCTAGTCCACATCTGGACCATACTGATTGTTTATGCTGTGATCCTCTGATTTTGGCCTTCCCTGGACCACACTTCCTGACCCTCTGATCTTCTGATTTCGGCCATCTTGGATGCGCACTTGATATGCTACAATACTCTGAATTCGGCCTTTGTTGGGCTATACATTCTGTCCCTCTGATTTTGGCCAACATTGGGCCATGGTATGATCTTCTGATCTAGACCATCACTGGACCAAATAATTAATTCTGAACCACTGATCTGGAAATCTTCCCTCTGATCTGGACTAATTCTGGACTTTGATCTGGATTAAATTGAAATTAAATCTGGACGATAAATATTTCAGTCTGGACATTTTACCTTTGATTTTGGACGAGGTCTGGATTGATTCTGGAATTCATTTCTTCTGGTCTGGACTTAGTTCCATGCCTTGAATCATGCTATCTTATGGTCTGGGCCTGGACTGATAAACATACCTTCTGGTCAAGTCTGGAACAAGTCTGGACTGTGTAATTTTTCACTGCCAGGCCATCTTCTGGTCAGAATAACTTCTGGAATAAAATTGATATTTGATTCCTGTTTGTCTGGAACAACTCTCCTTCTGGCAGGCTTTCCAATGGTATGATCCATGTTTCATTCTGATTTTTACTCCTTCTTATCTGGGCCATCAAAGATATCTTCTGGTCATGTTTTGACATTCCTGGAGTATTTTCTGGTCATTCCAGAATTCATTTTTCTGGAATCCTTTGATCACTGCTTCTTATTCCTTCAGTTTCTGGGGCATTTAACTTAATAATTCAAAGTACAAAATAAGTTTACATAGAGTACATTTGTAAGCATCAAAATCCTAAGTACTTAGAACCAACTTGGTTCCAACAATCTCCCCCTTTTTGATGATGACAAAACCTTAACTTATTTTGCTAACTTATGACTCGAAGACTTTGAATTACTCCCCCTCAGACCAATCTCTCCCCCTAAGTCTGATACTCTCATTTTCAACTCCTTCTTTGTTCTCTCTTTCTTTTCTTCTCTTCTCCTCTCCTTTTCAACTCCTTCTTTTTGCTCTCTTTCTTTTTCTCTCTTCACATTTCCTCTCCTTTTCAACTCCTTCTGTTTTCACTCTTTCTTTTTCTTTCTTTGTTTTTCTCTCTCCCTGTTTCCTCTCCTTTTCAACTCCTTCTGTTTTCTCTCTTTCTTTTTCTCTCCTTCTTTCTTTTTATCTCTCCTTTTCTACTTATTTCTCCTTTTATTTCTCTCTCTTTCTCCCCCTTTTTGTCATCAGCCAAAAAGTGGTCCTACTATTTTTGTATTTTGTTGTTTTTCTCTATCTTCTGGTAATGCCTTGGTGAAGATATCAGCCCATTGATGATCAGTGTCCACAAACTGGATGCTTAAGGTTCCTTTCTGAACATGGTCTCTAATGAAATGGTGTTTGGCTCTAGAGTGTAAGATAGGGTTCTTGGTCAGGTTTATAGCTGAAGTGTTATCACAAAACAAAGGGATATTGGTTTCAAAGATGTTGTAATCTTCAAGTTGGTGTTTCATCCAGAGTAACTGTGAACTGCATCCTGCTGCTGATATATACTCAGCTTCTGCTGTTGACATGACAATGGTGCTTTGTCTTTTGCTTGACCACGAGATCAAATTATCACCTAAGAATGTGCAGTTGCCACTGGTACTTTTCCTTTCCAACTTGTCTCAAGCATAGTCAGAATCACAAAAACCTTTGAGTTTGTAGGTGGGGGTTTTCTTGTATAACAAGGTAAGGTTGGTGGTTCCTTTAAGGTATCTTAGAATTCGTTTGACAGCAGTTAAATGGGATTCCCTAGGGTCAGCTTGAAAACGGGCACAGACACAAACACTAAACATAATGTCAGGTCTAGAAGCAGTTAAATATAGAAGGGATCCAATCATACCTCTGTATGTTTTCTGGTCTACCTTTTGACTGGTTTCATCTTTCTCAAGTGAGCAGGTTGGGTGCATGGGGGTGGCCATAGGCTTATAGTCACTCATCTTGAACTTTTTAAGAATTTCTTTGGTGTATTTGGATTGGTGAATAAGTATACCTGATTTGCCTTGATGAATCTGAATTCCCAGGAAGAACTTAAGTTCTCCCATCATGCTCATTTGGAACTCCTTCTGCATTAGGTCAGAAAACTCTTTGCACAAAGTTCCATTAGTCGATCCAAATATGATATCATCAACATAGACTTGAATAATCAGAATATCATGTTTAATGGATTTCCTAAATAGTGTATTATCAATCTGGCCTCTATTAAATTCATTCTTAAGCAGAAAGTTACTAAGTCTGTCATACCATGCCCTTGGTGCTTGTTTTAAACCATATAGAGACTTTTAAGTTTGAAAACATGGTTTGGAAAATCAGAATTTTCAAAACCAATGGGCTGTTTGACATAGACTTCTTCACTTATGTAGTCATTTAAGAATGCACTTTTGACATCCATTTGATACAGCATTATATTATGATTAGCAGCAAATGATAAAAGAATTCTTATTGCTTCTAACCTTGCCACTGGAGCAAAAGTCTCAGTGTAATCTATACCTTCCTGTTGACTGTATCCTTGAGCTACAAGTCTGGCTTTGTTCCTTACCACTTCACCCTTTTCATTGAGTTTATTCCTAAAAACCCACTTGGTTCCAATAATGTTTTTGTTTGGTTTGGGTACCAGATCCCAAACATCATTCCTTTGGAATTCATTCAGCTCTTCTTGCATTGCAAGTATCCAACCTTCCTCTATCAAAGCCTCATCAACATTGTTGGGTTCAATTGTTGAGAGTAAACCAAACAGACTGGTTTCTCTACTTGATGATCTGGTCTTTAGAGATTCTGCTGCATTGCCAATAATGAGAGATTCTGGATGTGAAGATTTGTACTTCCATCCATTCTTTCCCTCTGACTTGTTTTCAGAGTCAGCATGTTCTTCTTCAGCTTGGTCGTTCTCAGATTCTGCTTCTGGTTCAGCTTCTGGTTCCTGTGCCTCTGGTTCACCTGCAATTTTCTCATCTTGCTTTGACTTTTCAGAGTCAAGCTGTTTATCATCAAACTTAATGTGGATTGATTCTTCCACAGTGTTAGTTTCTTTGTTAAACACTCTCTAAGCTTTTGATGTCTCAGAGTAGCCAATAAAGACACACTTTTGAGATCTAGAATCAAACTTAGCTAGGTTGTCTTTAGTGTTCAACATAAAACAGATGCAACCAAATTGCTTAAAGTAGGAAATATTGGGTTTCTTACCTTTCCAAAGTTCATAGGGAGTTTTATTTACATTATGGACCTGATGTAGACTCGATTCTGAATATAGCAGGATGTGTTGACAGCTTCTGCCCAGAGGTACATGGCAACCTTCATGTCATTCAGCATGGTTCTGGCCATCTCTTGCAGTGATCTGTTCTTCATTTCTACCACTCCATTCTGTTGAGGTGTTCTGGGGGATGAGAAGTTGTGAGAGATGCCATTCTCATCACAGAATTCTTCAAAGTACTTGTTCTCGAATTCACCTCCATGATCACTTCTGATGGTTATGATCTTAGTGCCCTGTTCATTCATAACTTGTTTACAGAATGAGATAAATACTTTGTGAGATTCATCTTTGTTCTTTAAAAATTTTACCCAAGTCCACCTTGAGTAATCATCAACAATCACAAAGCCATATTTCTTACCACTTAGAGAAGCTGTTTGAACAGGACCAAACAGATCTAAGTGAAGCAGTTCAAGTGGTTGAGAGGTAGAAACACATTTTTTAGTTTTAAAAGAGCTTTTAGTTTGTTTACCTCTTTGACATGCTTCACACAGAATCTCAGTTTTGGAACTTACCTTGGGCAGCCCTCTTACCAACTGGAGTTTGCTTAACTCTGATATGAGTCTGGGGTTTGCATGCCCTAGCCTCTTGTGCCAAATCAGATTCTGCTCACTTACAGATAATAAGCATTTAACCTGTTGCTTAGCAAGACTAAATAGATCAATTTTATAAACATTATCCTCCCTAGTTCCAGTAAATAAAACAGTCCCATCAATTTGACTAACAGCTTTGCAAGTTTATTGATTAAAGATAACATCATATTTGCAGTCACTTAATTGACTTATGCTCAGAAGATTGTGTTTTAAACCTTTAACAAACAGAACATTTTTAATAGATAAGGGAGAAGAAGTGTTACCAACAGTTCCTGTACCAATAATCTGACCTTTCTGGTTTCCTCCAAAGGAAACTTTACCTCCATTCTTCATAGTTAAATTCAGAAACATAGATTTATCTCCTGTCATGTGTTTGGAGCAGCCACTGTCAAGATACCATGTTTTGTGTTGCTGATCAGACTTTGCCTTTTCTCTGTCAGAATCAGAGTTAGAGTCAAACTCAGATTCAGACTAAGCTTCTGTTCTAGCCATTAGAGCCAGTTCTTCTTTGGGCCTGTTTGAGCAATTTCCTTGATTCTGCTTTGGTTTATAAACCATGTTCCTCTGATGATTCTAGAACATGTTTTGGTTCTGGTGATTCCAGTGACTTGGGTGAATCTGGAAGTTCTGATGAATTTGGTAATTCTGATGATTCTGGTAACTTCTTATTTGACTCTGGTTCTGGTTCCAGAGTTGATTCTGATTCTGGTACCAGTATTTATTCTGATTCTAGTTCCAGAGTTGATTCTGATTCTGGTTCCAGTATCTGTGCTTCTGATACTGATTCCAGTTCCTATTTTGATTCCAGTTCCTGTTTTGGTTTTGGTTCCAGTTTTGGTTCTAATTCCGATTCCGGTTCTGGTTGAGATGACCAGACCTTCTTCCATCAGACTCAGATTGCCTTTGTCTTGTTGTAGCAGGAACATAGACCTTCTTCTGCTTGTGCATTGCTAACATCCATTGTCCAGGCACCATTGTTGGTGTCTCCTTCTGGTTGCTCAGAACATCTGCAACATAGACAATTTTATCTTTTGGTACCCAAAACTGATTGGGTCCAGGTTTGTTAGTCTTAACAGCTCTCTGATCTTGTTCAGATTATATCATTGGACAAGATAATTCAAAGTGACCTTTCTTAGCACAGACAATACATAAAACACCAGAATAAACAGCTTTATTTTCAGTACTTGTTTCTGTAAAACCAAGACCTGCTTTTCCAGAGTTACTGTTTCCATAAATCATAGATGCATACTTACTTCTTTCCATTCCATTTGAAATAAAGTTTTGAAAAAATTGCTCATGCATATCAGATTTACAAACACTCTTAGAAGTGGAACAATTATTACTTTTCAGAGTTTGGTTTTCAGACTTGAGTTTTGCAACTTCAGTTTTCAAATATTGGATTTCAGTTGCATACTCAGAAATTCATTTCTTTAAAACTTGGACTTCTTTGGTAAGATTTTTCTTATTTTCCTTAAGAGTTTTCAGTTTTAAAGACATCTTATTATTTGCATTTAACAAGTCCTTTAAAGTCTCAATTAATTCAGATTTAGAAAGGTCAGAAAATACCTCACTGTCTTCATCTTCTGATTCTGTTCCAGAGCTGTATCCAGAACTTGAATTTGTATGAGCCATCAGAGACAGAATTGTTTCCTTTGATGTGCTTCCTGACTTGCCTGAGTGACTGCTTCTATCACTCTTCCTTCTGCCTGTTTTCCTTTTGGAATTCGTGCTTTTATGAAGACCAGAAGCAGACTTGATGTGAGCCATCTTTGCTGTTTCTACCTCTTCTTCATCAGAAGATTCTCCCTCTGATTTTGATACATCCCAGGCAGCCATCAGACCTTTCTTTTTGAATATAATCAGGAAACAATTCTTTTATCTATATAAAAAAAATGCACCCGCGCTGTGTTTTAAACTCGGGTGTTACAATTGTGGTATCAGAGCATTTGGTTAATGTTTTGGGATAAAGCTCTGATTTAAAGTATTTGTTTTGAGTTATTAGCTGATCATGCATAAGAGCAAGTAGTTAAAGTGTCAAGTCTTGTGTAAGTTGTGGTGTGACTGAAGTGATGATGGTTTTGTAGGAAACAATGCCTCCACGAAGAGACGACACCACAAGAGCCAATGTCAGCCGAGAAGATAGGATGGCTGAAGCGATGAACAACATGGCTGCGTCTGTTGCTGCACAAACGGCTGCCAAGACTCAACGAGATCTGGAGAAGAGAGAAAGAGAGATTCGCGCTGCTGAATCTAGAGGACTAGAGGATTTTCGTCGCCATAATCCTCCTAAGTTCAAGGGTGATGAGGGTCCAGAAATAGCGGACCAGTGGATCCAAGAGATGGAGAAAATCTTCGAGATGATTAACTGTCGGGCAACGGTGAAAGTCAATTATGCCACGTACCTGCTGATAGGGGATGCAGAGTATTGGTGGAGAAGTACAAGATTACTGATGGGGTCAGCTCAAGAGGAAGTAAACTGGGGGTCGTTCAAGAAGAAGTTTTTGGACAAGTACTTCCCGATGAGCACTAGGACCAAGTTGGGTGATGATTTTCTAAAATTGTACCAGGGGAATATGACAGTGGGAGAATACGCAGCTAAGTTTGAGTCGCTGTCCAAACATTTCAGATTCTTCCGGGAAGAAGTTGATGAACAGTTTATGTGTCATCGCTTTCAGAATGGACTGAAGTATGAGATCCAAGATTCGGTCCTACCCTTGGGAATTAAATGTTTCCAAGTGCTAGTGGAAAAGTGTAGAGAGGTTGAAGAGATGAAGAACAGGAGGGCCAACAGAGGAGGGAACTTTAACTCTAGAGGGCCTAGTCAGATACATAATCAGAACAATAAAGGGAAGCAAGTTGCCAAGCCGTATAACCGACCACAAAACAACAAGAGAGGCCAGAATCGGCCGGGAAATCTGACTTTTGGACGGCAGTTGGGACAAGGAGTCTGGTGTTATCGATGTGGGAAGGAAGGACATATTACTACGGCTTGTACCGCGAGGGATTTGATGTGCTTCAACTGCCAGGAGCCAGGACACGTGGCGAGGGATTGCCGGGTTCCGAAGGTGGAGCCAACTGTGAACGCGACCAGGGCTACTCGTCCTACTGCTAGAGGCCGCGTTTATCACATGGGTGCTGAAGTTGGAAGACAAGCCCAAAATTTAATCCAGCAAGATTGTGAGATTGCAGGTAACACACTAACTGCACTTTTTGATTCGGGGGCAACCCATTCTTTCATTGCTATGGATTGTGTGCATCATTTGAAGTTGTATGTGTCTACTTTGCCTTTTGATTTGGTTGTTTCTACACCTGCTAAGACTTTGACTGTAAACTCTGCATGTTTACACTGTACTGTAATGATTCAGAATAGGTATTTCTTGGTCAATTTAATCTGTCTACCCCTACAATCACTCGAGATCATTCTCGGCATGGATTGGATGACATATAATTACGTAGTTTTGGATTGCGCTCGAAAATTGGTTCTTTTCCCCGAACTTGGAGTCGTTCGATATTTGGCTACTAACCAACTCGGAGTATCACTGAGAGAAGGAACTCAGGAATTTTTATCATAGGCTAACGTGGAGACCAAGATGGATGTGAACATAGAAGATGTGATGTTAGTCAAAGAGTATTCGGACGTATTTCAACAGAAATTCCAGGATTACCCCCGGTAAGAGAGGTGGAGTTCTTCATTGACTTACACCCAGGAACTGGACTTATTTCAATTGCGTCGTACCGGATGTCGCCATTGGAATTAAGCGAGCTTAAGGGTCAAATTGAAGGATTATTGGAGAAAGAATTTATCAGACCAAGTGTGTCGCCCTGGGGAGCTCCGGTGTTGTTGGTTAAGAAGAAGGATGGAAGTTCACGTTTATGTGTGGATTATCGGCAACTTAACAAGGTGACTATCAAGAATCGTTATCCTTTACCACGCATCGATGATTTGATGGACCAATTGAGGGGAGCAGCGGTGTTTTCAAAGATAGATTTGAAGTCAGGATATCATCAGATTCGGGTAAGAGAAGGAGATATTCAAAAGACTGCTTTCAGGACTCGTTACGGACACTATGAATATCTCGTTATGCCTTTTGGAGTTACGAATGCACCAGCAATTTTCGTGGACTATATGAATAGGATCTTCAGCCCATTTCTGGATAAGTTCGTGGTGGTATTCATCGACGATATTTTGATTTATTCAAAGGATGAAGAAGAACATGAAGATCACTTACGCCAAGTTCTTGAAGTCTTACGCGAGAAGCAATTGTATGCCAATTTGTCGAAGTGCGAGTTTTGGCTAAGGAAAAGTGAACTTCTTGGGACATGTGATAACAAAAGAAGGAATCGCTGTCGATCCGGCAAAGATTGAGACAATTCTTGCCTGGAAACAGCCCCAGACTATCATAGATATACGGAGTTTTGTCGGACTAGCAGGATACTACAGAAGATTTATTGAAGGATTTGCTAAGATTGTAGCTCCTTTGACACAACTCACCAGAAAGAATCAGCCGTTTGCATGGACGGAGAAATGTGAGGAAAGTTTTCAGTTGCTTAAGGAAAAGTTGACAACCTCACCAGTGTTGGTTTTGCCACAGCCAGAGGAACCATATGAAGTCTACTGTGATGCATCTCACCAAGGTTTGGGATGTGTTTTGATGCAACACAAGAAAGCTGTAGCCTACGCCTCAAGACAGTTGAAAACTCACGAACGGAACTACCCTACACATGATTTAGAGCTTGCTGCAGTAGAGTTTGTGTTAAAGGTTTGGAGGCACTACTTATATGGATGCACGTTCACGGTGTTCAGTGACCATAAAAGTTTGAAGTATCTGTTCGATCAGAAGGAATTGAACATGCGTCAGAGAAGATGGATGGAGACTCTCAAGGATTTTGACTTTTCATTGCAGTACCACCCTGGGAAAGCCAATGTGGTGGCTGATGCATTGAGTCGGAAGAGTGTGTCAGTATCTTCAGTGATAATGGCCAGACAACAGGAGTTGTGGGAAGCATTTAGAGATCTACATTTGGACGTAAAGTTTGCACCAGGAATGATAAAGTGTGGAATGATAACAATTTCAAGTGGATTACTAGAGGAGATTGCAAACTTGTAAGATGACGCATTGATCCAAGAAAAGAGGAATCTGATAGCGCAAGGAAAGACAACTAAATTCAGCGTCAGAACAGATAATATTCTGAGATGTAATGAAAGAGTTTGTGTACCAGAAGTTGCAGAGATGAGAAGAGCGATTTTGGAAGAGGCTCATAAGAGTAAGTTGAGTATTCATCCTGGAGCAACCAAGATGTACCAGGACTTAAGGCAGAATTACTGGTGGCCAGGAATGAAGAGGGATGTGGCAGAATATGTATCAGCTTGTTTGACTTGTTAGAAAGCGAAAGTGGAACATCAACGACCTGCTGGAATGCTGCAACCTCTAGATATACCGGAATGGAAGTGGGACAGCATTTCCATGGATTTCATAACAGGACTGCCCAAGACAAGGAAAAAGAATGATTCTATTTGGGTAATAGTGGATCGATTGACGAAGTCCGCACATTTCCTACCGGTAAAGACCACTTATAAAGTAGATAAGCTGACAGAGATCTACATCGCCGAGATTGTGAGGTTACACGGCGTTCCATCAAGTATAATATAGGACCGTGATCCAAAGTTCACATCTCATTTTTGGGGAGCATTGCATGAAGCTTTGGGGACAAAACTGAAATTGAGTTCCGCTTATCATCCACAAACAGACGGACAGACTGAGAGAACAAACCAGTCCTTGGAAGATCTATTGAGAGCATGTGTGTTGGATGATAGAGGAAACTGGGATGAGGTGTTGCCATTGATTGAATTCACTTACAACAACAGTTTTCACGCAAGTATTGGAATGGCACCCTACGAGGCTTTGTATGGATGCAAGTGTCAGACGCCTTTATGCTGGTATAAGGACGGAGAGAGCATGATTGTTGGACTTGAGATGGTGGAACAAACCACAGAGAAAATCAAGAGGATACAAGAGAAAATGAAGGCTTCGCAAGATCGTCAGAAGAGCTATGCGGACAAGCGTCGCAGACCCTTGGAATTCGAGTAGGGTGATCATGTATTTCTAAGGGTTACGCCTACAACTGGTGTTGGCAGAGCTATTAAGTCAAGAAAGTTAACTCCGAAATTTATTGGACCATACCAGATTACTGCACGAATTGGACCATTAGCCTATTGGATTGCTTTACCTCCCATACTGTCCAATATTCATGATGTATTTCATGTGTCGCAATTAAGGAAATACATTGCAGACCCGTCACATGTAATCGAACCAGATACAATTCAGCTGAAGGACAACCTGTCATTTGAAGTATTCCCTGTAAGGATTGAAGACAGGAAGATTAAACAATTGAGGAACAAGGAAGTCCCACTAGTCAAAGTGATTTGGAATCTGACTACTGGAGACGCGACTTGGGAACTGGAGAGTAAGATGAGGGAACAATATCCTCAGTTGTTTACTGATATGTAGTTTCGAGGACGAAACTAATTTAAGGGGGGTAGTAATGTAAGACTCTTAATTTTTAATTAAAATTGTGGAATTAATTTTAAGTGTATTTGGAGATATTTGTAAAATATTTAATATATGTATGTTTTGAGTAAATATATATATATATATATATAAATATTTATTTTGGAGTATGAATTAAAATTATTTGATGAAGATTAAATTAATTTAATTACGAGTAATTAAATTAGTTGGGTAGTTAATTGAGGATTAGTGGCTAATTGCAAAACAATTAAGTGCTGGAGGATCCAGCATTATTTTAAAATTATTTTTGATGAGGTGGCACCTAAGTAACTCTATAAATACACGTGAGGAGACAGAGAAAAATCAGAACTCCATACCTCCCCATTTTGCATGTAACAGTACCCTTTCCTCCCATTGCCTCCCATTCACGATTTCAAAAGAAAAAAAAAATAGGGAACTCCTCAAAGTGCCATTACTTGGACATCCAAGCACCGAAACACCAAAACCCCAGTACAAAAGTTATTCCCCATACCATTACGGAGCTAAAGAATCCAGTTTCGTAGCAGCAAACGCAGGCTACAGTTTCACCGGTTTTTGGCGCGAAAACGGGAACGACAGGAGAAACGAGAGAAGTAGCAGAACACGCAACAAGGGTAAGGGCACCTTCCACTTTCTAGTTGCATTAGGGCTGTAAGTGCATAACTATCATGGCATTACTGGTGTTTTCATTACTGTTTTGAACAAAAAGAAACTGGTTTGCCTGTTGCTTAAAAGAAATGAAAAATGCATTTTTGATGTTTTAAAAGCTCTGTGATGATTGCTGTTTGGGCTGAATGCACTAAAGTTGTGTTGTTTATATGGGAAAGTGGAAAAATGTCTTGCATGTTATTTTAAATATGATTAAAATGCATGTCATAAAACTGTATTGAAAATGGTTTTAAAATGCAAAAATGCATTATGTTGGTGTTTTGCTACTCTGTGATGCTTGCATGTTATTCTGATGTTTTGAGAAAGCTGAAATGCATGCATGTTATTCTAATATTGAGAAAGCTGAAATGCTTGCATGATGTTCTGATGGTTTGAAAATCTGGATGATTCTGATGATTGATCCTTCTGTTTCTGTATCTGGATGATTTGGTGTTGATGATTCTGATTCTGATTCTGTTTTGAGTGATTCTGGTGATGTTGATGATTTAAAAAGAAAAGTGATTTTGAATGAGGAAAGTGTTGTCTGGAAAAGTGTTGAATCTATCTTGATGTTTGGTTGTTCTTTTTAAAAAGAAACAGTTTGAAATGTGTTGAAGTCTCAGGAAAAATTTCACTGGTTTTCGAAGGTGTATTCGAATACAACATGTGTGTATTCGAATACAACCTGCCAAGTTTCTGTTTTACTTAAGTTTTCAAACTTGTATTCTGTAACGCCCCGGATTTTTGGTCCAAAACGTTACTAAAAAAAATACTTTTAGAAAAATTTACGATAATTTTTTTTTGGTAAGAATATCTACATTTATACTTTTAAATAATTAGTAACAATCACATTTATGCTTTTAAATCATTAGTAACAATCGCATTTATTTAATATTATAAAAATAGTTTATTCAAGCTAAAATAAAGGAAAGATCAATTATTCCTAACGGAATCAAAAACCTGCTTCCGTATTTATAGAATTCGAATGCTTTTAAAAGTTTAGTGACAAAAATTAAAAAAAATAAATAAACATAGAAATGTTGCGGCAATACTTATTATTACAAAATTGTCGTGAAAACCTCATTTTTACCCCTCGTTCGCCGCACGTTAATACTCATCAATTACTCTTGAATCTCCTCGAACTCATTATTACCTAAAATGTTGTTGTAAGGGTCAATTTTTTTCCATCATCCACATCAAACCAAAGCTAAACATATAGAAGAATAACACAAAACATATAAAGGTAAAAACTTCTAATTTAAAAGAAAAAAATGCGCAAACGGTAAATCGTATAAAAAAAATATATGTATAATGCATGCTCTTAATACTATATGATCCGGATATAAACCTGCCACTAAGGCAACTTCCACACAGGAAAAATCACCCATATCAATGGGGAAATAAATCTGCCACTAAGGCAACTCCCACAAAGATGCATATGCCATGACATGACCATATATTATCAAAACTATACTCGCACACAGCCCACTAAGAATCATGTCATAGACTTTCAACAAAAAAAATCATATTTTTAAAACCATCATCGTATTCACATATCACAAAGATCACATATCACACATCCTTATCATGAGAATCATATATTCATAGACAAATAATCATTAAATAATAATTTTCATAAAGTACGTATAAAAATCGAGACTTGACTTCATTTACACCATAAAGATTAAAACTTTATATATAACAAGAAACTTCAACTCCAACTCATATACATCATCGAACCAAAATCTTGTCATATATATATAACATAAAAAAATAATCATATTTTGCTTCATACTCATCATAAAAATTAAAACTTTATCACGTAAAAGATAAAAATTCACATTTTTACTTCTTGAAAAGACATACATTACATATCAACTCAATGTAAAAGATTTCGGATTTCATTATTTTATTTTATTATTCTACATTTATTTCTTTCAAAACCAAGCAATTACAATTATAAGTTTCATGTATCCAACTAACGGTCTAACTATAATTTGTGCGGGGAAAAGCCCTTACCTTGGCCGCTTTTCTTCCTAGTACGAAACTCTAAGCCCCACGAAGTTGTTCACACGAAAAGTTTGCTGCACGAAGGAGATGAGGTGTGAAGGAGATGACGGCTAGGGTTTCGGTATTTTTTTCTACTTACTATTACTTAGTAAGGAAATATTGTGGACTTTAGGGAAAATTTAAAGTGGAGATTATTGGGTAGATAGTGTTGGGCCCAAATAAAGAACAGAAGGGAGAAAATATTATTTTATTTATTTTTTTCTTAACCTTGATCATACAAAAAACTAAGCCACCAACTCCAAGCCCAAATTTCTATTATGGGTTAGGTCACACCTAGCCACAAACCCTGATCTCAAATTCTTCTTGTACTAAAAAAAAACATAATTATATATATATAATTATCACACAAGGCAAATAATTCTTACTAATAATTTTATCAACTACAATAAGTTGAACAAGGCAAATAATTATCACACCTAAATTAATAACAAAATATATATATTTATAAGTCTTAATTATTTTAAATAATAAATTTAGACGATGTTACATATTCGAATACGAGCCCCTGTATTCGAATACAGAGGAAGGATTTTTGCTTCTGACTCAACATCTGTATTCGACTACGACCATGTCGTATTCGAATACAGAAGTGGGATTTTAACACTGTATTCGCATCTGTATTCGACTACAGGCATGCTGTATTCGAATACAGAATGCAGATTTTCACTAATTTCAGCTTCTGTATTCGAATACAATGGATCTGTATTTGAATACATATTCGTGTCTTTCCAGAAGCTCAGTTTTTAGCTTCTGTATTCGAATACAAGGAATGATTAAAGTGATTTTAACTATCATGGCATTACTGGTGTTTTCATTTCTATTTTGAACAAAAAGAAACTGGTTTGCCTGTTGCTTGAAAGAAATGAAAAATGCATTTTTAAAAGCTCTATGGTGATTGCTGTTTGGGCTGAATGCACTAAAGTTGTGTTGTTTATATGGGAAAGTGGAAAAAAAATGTCTTACATGTTATTTTAAATATGATTAAAATGCATGTCATAAAACTGTATTGAAAATGGTTTTAAAATGCAAAAATGCATTCTGTTGGTGTTTTGCTGCTCTGTGATGCCTGCATGTTATTCTGACGTTTTGAGAAAGCTGAAATGTTTGCATGTTATTCTGATGTTTGAGAAAGCTGAAATGCTTGCATGTTATTCTGATATTGAGAAAGCTGAAATGCTTGTATAATCTTCTGATGGTTTGAAAATCTGGATGATTCTGATGATTGATCATTCTGTTTCTGTTTCTGGATGATTTGGTGTTGATGATTCTGATTCTGTTTCTGTTTTGAGTGATTCTGGTGATGTTGATGATTTAAAAAGAAGAGGGATTTTTGAATGAGGAAATTATTGTCTGGAAAAGTGTTGAATCTGTTTTGATGTTTGGTTGTTTGTTTTTAAAAGAAAACAATTTGAAATGTGTTGGAATCTCAGGAAAATTTCACTGGTTTTCGAAGGTGTGTTCGAATACAACATGTGTGTATTCGAATACAATCTGCCAAGTTTCTGTTTTACTTAAGTTTTCAAAATTGTATTCGAATACGAGCCCCTGTATTCGAATACGGAGGAAGGATTTTTGCTTCTGACTTAACATCTGTATTCGACTACGACCATGTCGTATTCGAATACAGAAGTGAAATTTTAACACTGTATTCGCATATGTATTCGACTACAGGCATGCTGTATTCGAATACATAATGCATATTTTCACTAGTTTCAGTTTCTGTATTCGAATACAATGGATCTGTTTTCGAATACAGATTCGTGTTTTTCCAGAAGCTCAGTTTTTAGCTTATGTATTCGAATACAGATTCGTGTTTTCAATAAAATCAAGTTTTAAACTCTACCTTGTGAATTTTAAAGTGTTGGGAAACCTTGAGAAGGGTTAAAGTGATTTTAAATGGAGTTCTTGAAATATTTTTGAAGAGGAGAGGATGTTGTTTTGAAAACCTTTAATGATCTGGGAGAAAATGCTGAATTTTTCAAGGTTTGGTCTTCTGTATTCGACTACAGGCATGCTGTATTCGAATACAGAATGTTAAAATTGCAATTTCATGCTTCTGTATTCGAATACAAGGGGCCTGTATTCGAATACAGATTCGAGTTTTCAGAAATTTCAAATTTTGAACAGTGTTTTGTAAACCTTGAGTGTTTGGGGAATACTGGGAATGTTGTGGTGAATTAAAATGGAACTTTTGGTGATATTTTGAAGTGGTGGTGATGAAGTTTTGAGACTTTACTGATGTAGTGAAAGATGTTGATTTGTGCACTGCCTCTGTATTCGAATACCAGAAGGCTGTATTCGAATACAGAGTGTAATTATGCACTGTTTATGGCTTATGTATTTGAATACAGAGAAGCTGTATTCGAATACAGATTCGTAATTTCCAGAAATCTCAGTTTTAAACACTGTATTTGAATTTTAAGAGTTTGGGAAAACATTGCAAAATGTTAATGATTACTTGGCTGTTTAGTCATTTTTGTGATGATGATAATCTTGATTGTGCTGAGATATTTTTAAATATGATGGAAGGCAAGAATTTTCTGATTTTGCATACTGTTTCCAAAGAAGTGAAACACTGCATATTCATGCATTGCATAGTCAAGTGGTACCCGCGATGGGCCACAGAGTAATGCGCAACCACGTGTTGATCTGTTGAGCGATTGCATGAGTGCTGGTCTGTTGAGCGACTGCACTAAGTACTGATCTGTTGAGCGATTGTACTTTGGTATATAGGTGCTGGTCTATTGAGCGATTGCACTGGTACTGGACTGTTGAGCGTCTGTACCCTGAAATGCGCAACCACGTGCTGATTTGTTGAGCGATTGCACGAGTGCTGGTCTGTTGAGCGACTGCACTAGGTTTTGATCTGTTGAGCGATTGTACCTTGGTATATGTCAAACGTGCTGGTCTGTTGAGCGACTGCACGAGTGCTAGTCTGTTGAGCGACTGCACGAGTGCTGATCTGTTGAGCGATTGCACCTTGGTCTTGAGGGCCGTTAAAGTCAAACATATTGTGCTGGTCTGTTGAGCGACTGCACCTTGGTGATTCCAAGAAAGTTGTATACATGAGCATATACATATTGCATTGAGGGATTGACCGGTGGGTCACAATTGATTATATGATGAATGGTTGGAAATTGATGTGTGTGAGTACTGTTCAGAATCTGAATTTCTAATTTAATGATTGTGATTTGTTGAGGTGTTGTTTGTACTTACCACATACTTCATAATCATTGGCTGCTGTTTTTGAAAAGGCTTATATGTCATTAAATTTCAAATGAGCATTATTATTTTCCTCATCGTCATATGTTATACCACGGATATAATTGTTGCTGTGAGATGCATGCTATGTGATTATTTGTTAATTTCGGTCGGTGACCCTTGCTATTATATTGTGGAAATTGGGCTTTGCCCTCAGATGCCCCCGAAACCCATGCCACCCGTGAGTACCCGGACGACGGAAGCGTCGTTAGACATCCTTGATCGATATTCGCGTACTGCTTAGGTATTTGACCCCATCTAAAGCAGGGCGACTTACACGGGGTGGTTGGAGAGGATGAGCAGGACCGACGGAGTAAAGGATTTCGTGGAGCGCACTTTTGTGAGTATAGATTTTCCTGTGCCTTCCCGTCTGGTATTGGAGGCGCACGGAATTTTTGATGATGCGGAGGAGCCCGCTAGAGGAGTTGAGATGGAGGCCACCGTAGGAGTGGTGACTCCCAACCCGGTGATTGGAGGAGATGTACATAAGTCTGAGGCAGAAGGGAAGAATGAAGAGCCGAAGCTAGTAGCAGCTGAGATTCCGGGTCCGTCTAGGATTTCCGATGATTGTTATGAGATTCCGGCTCCGCCGAAGCGACCGAGACTATGTATTGATCTGACTTCTGAGGGGACTGACCCCTCTCTGTATGATGATGAGGAGGAGGAGGTCACGTCGAGGCGAGCGACAGATTCGGAGGAGACTTGCTTGGGATGCGGAGGAAATCCGTGCTACTGTAGCTTTAGCGCATGATCAGTTAGACTTGATGTATAGGATTTGAGCTGGAAATGTATTTTGTTTTATTTTGGAAAAATTGTTGTACTACTTATTCCGCACTCTGATATTGTCTTTTGGGAATGCTATGATATTGTTATCTTTTGAAAATGTCTTATCGGTTATTATTGAATTTTCAGAATTAAGTATTTATTGAGATTACGATGAATTTATTTTTGTTACGTTCATCGATTAATCCACGGCGTACTATTTTACGAAAAACTTTATTTTAATTCCTTTCGAATTAAATCTGGAAAATCATTTTTATTCTTGATTTTTTTAAAAAAAAAATGCACCCGCGCTGTGTTTTAAACTCGGGGTGTTACAGGATGTCACTAGTTTTTGCAAAGCTCATGGTGTGAACAGACATAGGACTATGAGACACATACCTCAACAAAATGGACTAGCTAAAAGGATGAATAGAACATTGCTTGAAAGAATGAGGTGCATTATGTCCAATGCAAGAATGCCTGCATAGTTTTGGGGAGAAGTTGTCCATACAGCTTATTATTTGATCAATTTGAGTCCTTCAACTGCAATTGAACTAAAAAAACCCTCAAGAAATGTGGACTGGACATGCCGCAAAGTACAGTCATCTAAAGGTTCTAAGGGTGTGCTGCATATTACCGTGTAAATGAAGGGAAGTTAGTTCCTAGAGCAAAGAAATAGTACTTTGTTGGATATCCAAGTGGTGTAAAAGGTTATAGAATATGGTGTCCTAAAAATAGGAAATGCATCATCAGTAGAGATGTGAAGTTTAATGAGAATGATCTGTATAAGTTCTTAATCAAGGCTGCAAATGAAAGCTCACATCAGATTAATGCTAAGGAGTTTGATCTTGAGGTGGAGCAAGTTACAGAAAAAGAGAAAGAACAACAGAAACCAAGAACGTTCTCCGTTTCAGAACAACAGAAATCAATAACGTTCTTGACTTCAAAACAACAGCAAACTCAACAAGACAAAACTATTTTAGCTGAACCAGACCATGACAATTCAATAGAACAGGAATTGGATGACTATAACCTCATCAGGGACAGAGAACGAAGGACATCAAAACCGACTCAAAGGTATGGTTATGCAGACATGGTCAGTTATGCTCTACATGTTGCTGAAGAAACCATACACGAAGATCCCAAGAATTATAATGAAGCTATCAGGTGTCAAGATAAAGACAAACGGTTTATTAGCTATGACTGAGGAGCTGAATTCATTGAAGAAGAATAACACTTGGGAATTCACACCTAAGCCTGCCAACTCAAGAATTGTAGGCAGCAAGTGGATTTTCAAGAAGAATGAGGGAATTCCAGGAGTAGAACCACCCAGGTTAAAGTAAGGCTAGTAGCAAAAGGATTCACTCGAAGGGAAGGTGTAGACTACAATGAAATCTTTTCTCTTGTAGTCAAGCATGCATCTATAAGAATAATTCTAGCCATGGTAGCACACTTTGACATGAAGTTAGAGCATATGGATGTCAAAGTAGCATTTCTCCATGGTGATCTGAATGAAACAATCTTAATGCAACAACCAGATGACTTTAGGACTCAAGGGAAGGAAGACTGGGTCTGCCTACTAAAGAGGTCACTATATGGGCTAAAGCAATCACCAAGACAATGGTATTTGAGGTTTGATTCATTAATGCTTAGTCAAAGTTATGCTAGAAGTAATTTTGATAGTTGTGTATTATAAACAAGTATCATCAGAATTATACGTTTACTTGTTGTTATATGTGGATGACATGCTAATAGCATCTAAAAGTATGACATAAATAAGAAAATTAAAAAGCCAACTGAAGAAAGAATTTGAGATGAAGGACTTGAGACCAGCCAAAAGAATTCTAGGAATGGAAATCATCATAATCAGAGAGGAAGGAAGACTGATAATTTCCCAAGAAAGCTATCTTGAAAAAGTCCTAAACAGATTCAATATGAGTGAATCAAAGGCTGTTAGCTCTCCTCTTGCAGCTCACTTCAAACTTTCTTTAGCTCAGTCACCAAACACAAAACAGGAAAGAAAAGACATGAAGGCAATACCATGTGCTAGTGCCATAGGGAGCATCATGTACGCAATGGTCTACTCAAGGCCAGACATTTCTCATGTTGTAAGGGTTACAAGCAAGTTTATGGGAAATCTAGGGATGAGCCATTGGCAAGCTGTTAAATGGATTCTAAGGTACTTAAAAGGAACTCAAAGCTTGTGTTTGGTATACAACAAAAGTTTAGAAACATCAAAACCAATCCAAGGATTTGTAGACTCTGATTTTGCTGCGAGACTTAGATAAAAGAAGATCTCTTACAGGATATATATTCACTGTGTTCAACAACACAATCAGTTGGAAAGCCAATCTTCAACACATAGTGGCATTATCAACAACAGAAGCAGAATATGTTGCCATTGCTGAAGCAGTGAAATAAGGGATTTGGCTACAAGGATTGATCACAAAACTTAGAGTCAAACAAGAGTCTGTTTGCATAAATTGTGACAACCAAAGTGCCATTCATTTGAGTAAAAATCAAATGTATCATGAAAGAACCAAACATATAGACATCAGACTTAATTTCATCAGAGATGTCATTGAAAGGGGTGAGATAAATGTGGCAAAGGTTCACACAAGTGATAATCCTGCTGACATGTTTATAAAACCTGTCACACTTAGAAAATTCAAACACTGTTTGGATATGCTGCAAATCAAGTCCAGAAACTAAGATCAATGACTAAGAGGATCTGATTTGAAGAATCACAGGCTGCAGCTTCTCATTTGGTACCAAGGTGGAGAATTGTTAAAAGTGGTACTCAATTAGAAGACTTTGGAGATAAACTTAGGATAGTTACTTACAAACCAATCTGTTTTGGGTTGTTAGTTATTCAGTTAGTTAGTTGTAACTACTTCTTCAAATGTAACCAACTAGTATATCAGTCAAGTTGTAAGAAGAATGCAATATGACAATTTTGTATAGTGTGCAAAAAATTGATAGCAAAGAGTGTAGAAAGTATTGTAATCATTTCACCTCATATTAGTGATATTTTAAAGTCAGATCCAGTCCCCCAGACGTAAGAGTTTAACTGTGAACTAGGTTAACAATTGTGTGTGTTTATTTTAGCATTGCAAACTTTAATTCTATTTCTGTTAAATCACAGAAAATTAGAAACCAAGAACGTTGAACGTTCTCCGTTTCAATTCTAATCAATCTCCGTTTGACAGAAACACATAACGTTCTCTATTTTACTTTCTGATCAATCTCTGTTTTAATTTTCAATCAATATCATTTTTTCTTTGGAAACCAAGATGATGTATTGTTTAAATTTATATTTTACAATAACATTTTTAAATATGTCAAAAGTTTATGTAGTCTGCCATGTTTAAATTATTGAAATAGATTAAAAAATTAATGATTTAATACAAAATATAAAACCTAATATAATAATAATAGTAATAAAAATATTTTTTTTACTTAATAGACCGACTTGATATGCGAGAAAAGTTTTTTTTAGTCAAGAAAAAGTTCTTTTAATTGTATGTAAGATGATCTTTTTAGTTTAATATACTTCAAAAATAATTCTTGACCTTGCTCGTTTAAAAACAAAAATATAATCTAGTCTTGAATGACTTAATCTAGAACGTTGGACCATATCGTTTAACCTAAAATATTTTTATCTCTAGTTAATTATGAATTGGACTTAAATGTATAATTTCTCATTTATAATTTCTCATTGATAAACTATGGAAACTGTATCGCAATTCTTAAACTTAGCATGAGGTTCTGGCTCCCAACTCTTAATTTTTTGTATAAGCCAAACAAGAATGTTGGGGGAGTTCAAGGGAGTGCTGAAGCAACAACAAGTTAATGCTTCAAGACTTTAAGAGATTTTAACATAATCTTTTTAACTAAAATCTTAAAACATTAAATATTTGAATCATCTTTTTTGTATATTAGATATCTTAAAACATTAGATATCTGAATAACCTTTTTTGTATATATGATATTTAATTTATTCATAACTAATGTGAAACTAACCAATCATATTCAAGTGGTAAAATACATTTGATAGTCCTTTAATTTATACGAAAATATCAAATTAGTTCTTCAATTTATTTTATATCAAGTTAGTCAATTATGTCTGTAAAAGTGAATTTTTAATTATGTCATATCATATCAAAAGAACAACTTAATAAATTTTCATGATATAAATTAAGTGAATTTTACGTTTAATTTCAATAACTCAAAAATGTTTCTTACTTGAATTATCTCGTTTAAATAAAAATTGATTAAGAATTTATATTCTTATGATAATGACAATCAAAACACTTAAAACTTACATGAGTTTATCAAACAAAATTATGAGAATTTTAAATTTCAATTTTACTAATTAAAAATTAAAATAACAATGCAAACCTTTACGACAAAAAAAAACAAATTTGAAAAAAAAAAATATAAACAGTTAATCAAATGTAGGAACTAACAATCCTAAACAATGTGAATATTGTCCAACATTTGCGCTACGTTCAATTGCACCATGTAGCTCATGAACGCGCAAGCACATGTAGATATGTGGGACCGAGCACGAGTTGGTTGGCGAGGGACAGTTATCACTCATCTTCATACATCATATATGTGTATGGTTACAAACACAAACGGAATCATATGGAATCGAATATCGACAAAGATTCACCGCCACGTGGCTAGACATTCACCAAACTCATCTAACCACATGGTATGTATTACGACCTTTAAATCTTAATCATCACATTTTTTGAGGTATTGTTAAATGTCTTAAATTTTTCTTATATATAAAACTAATTTTTTTATAGATAAATTTAAAGGATAAAACACTAAGTAACAACTAATAAGAATATATATAATCAAAAAGTTAAAACAACTAATAAATGCATTGATTTTAATGTTTTTTTTATCATTTTTTTCTTATAAATATTTATCATTTTTTTCTTATAAATAAGATCAGATGTAGTATAAATGTTTATAAATTACTCTTAATTTTGGTTTTTAAACAATGTAAAATTTATTAGTGTATTAGAACATTAAATGTCTGTTCAAAAATTAAATCAGACCTTTTATGGATTTTATTATCATATACAACGTCAATGTTCTGACCTTAAATATGCAACAACACATGCATTTTTGATGTATTGTGTGCATTAAGTCTTATGCCAACACTCATAATTGTCTCTTGTAAGAGTATATGTGAATTTAGGAGTACGAATGTTCATAAAGTACATTAGTCTTAATTATGAAACAATTTCAATTTGTGCAGGAAAAACAACATATTGGTTCTTAAAAGTATAATGCGCTATCACATTTTATTTGACTAGTCAAAAACTTAAATGAATAATTAAATCATCAAAATAGTTATTGAAAACTACTATTTATTGTCGTCAAAGTCCTTAAAAGATATTTAAAAAATATATAATTTACTATCAAAATATTTCTTAACCGTTATCACATCAAATACTAATCTAAAAATTAATTTAGATTTTTGATTGGGTTAAAGACCAAAAATAACAATCCAGTAGATTTTTTGTGGACTAAATTACTGTTTCACCCTTATATAAAAAGAAATAGTGTTTCACCCAATTTTTTATATACCAAAATAGTATGGTATCTTTGGTTGACGATGGATGAATTTGTATCAAAAAAGAAGAAGCCAATGTCAATTTTAAATCCTTCACTTTTCCTTTTTTTCTTCTTCTTATTTTCTGTTGGACAATTTAGAACCTCAAAAATTTGACTGGTTAAGGTTCACACACACCCTTTAAAAAATCTCACACCCTTTCTTCTCTTTGGTTTACTTTTCCTTACACCCAACAGCCACCTCTTTCTCTTCTTCAACCTTCACACAACCACTTCATCCGTCTTTGACTGTGTAACTGCTATACAAGTTCCAATTTTTTTGGACACCCTTTATCACCTTTTTCCTTTTATGTCTCTTTCTTTTGTTGGGTCATCTATTTATTAATATCATTCATTTCTCTCTTTGATACCATTTGAGTGTATTTTCAATACTTGTTGCTGAAAACTTTGGTTTTGTGAGAGAAAAATGGTAGGAGCAATATCTGTTGTTGGTTCATCAGTGATGGACTCACACACTGGACCATGTTTGTGTGTGGATGCTCTTCCAACAAATAATATTGTGAATCTTTGTGGTGATGTTGTTTTGTGGAAGAATTTGATGGGAAAGAAGCATTTGGTTAAGCGTGGCGGAAGGACTATGAGGTTGAGCAGTTCTTTTACTGATCCTGGAAGAGAGTGGAGAATCAAGTTTAGCAGAAGTTGTAAGAAGCAACGAAGTGGTGATGATAGGAGAGTTACCATTGTCAATGAGCTTGGTGGCCAATATGAGGATAATTTTGAGGATGTTAAAACGGTAATATAATCGAAATTTAAATTGTCTGATCTTGTTCTAACGTCAAAATGTAGTGATTGTAAGGATATTTCAATGTTTGGAACATAGCATTTTGTATTTTGTTGTTTTATCATGCACATTTTCTCCTTAAGCATTCCCTTTTTTTTTATACTGATTTAGATTAGATAAACTTAACATATCCAAGCAGCCAGTACATATTGGTTATTAGATTGGACGATTTATATTTCGAGTTTGTATTTGAAATTTGACTTGGTGAAGTCGAAATATAAACATGATATTGATACAATAATTGAGATCTTTGTGGTGACTGTATGATATTTTGACTACTCATAACATTAATATTTACTCAATTGTTTTAAACTGCTCTAACCAAAATGAAACTGTGATCGAACTATACAAATAACAAAATTGTAGATAATACCGATTTACAATTGAAATTGTTGAATAGTTCGGTTCGGTTTTAAAAACATTTGAATAGAATCTTTATTTGTGCTGCTCTGCTTCCAATCCTACCTTGAATTCCTTTTCATATCTCAACATGCAATATGCTAAGAAGGAAAAAAAGGGACATGAAAGAATACTTGATATTTAATTATGATTGTTTTAAAATTTAAAATACATGTAAAATATGTGATAGTTTTCATTTCACTAAATCACCATTCTGTTGCTATGTTATGAATCCATTAAGTGTTGAAAGTAATCTAATTGATCTCTTTGTGACAGCAAATGCTCAACTATTTCACATACAAGGCTGTGAGGACTGTTCTTCAGCAACTGTATGAGATGAATCCACCTAAATATACATGGTTTTATAAGTATGTCAATTCTTTAATATTGTTTTTTACCAAAATTTTGAAAGTGGTGCTTTCTATTTAGACATATGTTAAAGAGTGTGTTACAAACACCTTTTGAAATTTTGACAACAAATTTTTGTTTGATTCTAGAGTTTTACAATTTCATAGTAAGGTGATTATTTAGATCACTGTTATTTGTGTTTTGTTCTATGATGGCAGTTTTGTTGCAACAAACAAACCAGCAGATGGAAAACGTTTTATCCGATCCCTTGGGAAGGTACTCTTTCATACATACCTTTGTCATTTCATGTATATATTTGAGAACTTTCACTAAAAAATAAGGTATTGTTATTATGGAATTGTAAAGCAAATTACTATACATAGTTCCAAGTTTTATTCATTATTCATGTTTAACACCCCAATTTGCGAAGAAATTCTAAGACTATGAGCAAATTGCATAATAAAATCCAATTACCTATTAGTGACCTTGCTTTCATAACTTTTTTTTGGTTTTTCTAAACGATTGTTTTGTTTTGTTTAACATTGCTAATCGATTAAATGATTAATTTTAATCTATTAACAAGTTCTGATAAGTTAATTGATTAAGTATTTGATTTAATCAATTAAGTGTGTAATTTAATCAGCTATTTGTTGTGTATAGTTGGTAAACTCAGTTAAAATGATCTAATCTTTATAATTCAAATTAGGAGATGAGTCACGATCCAATCACATTGTCCGTTTTTTTGCCCTCGGTCTCTAGAAGTCACATAGGATCTAACTAATTCGACTGAGATCAGGTGAACTCACATCAAGAGGCAAAACTTGAGCGGTGTCTATTTTTTTAATTCACAAGACTCGAATTTGAGACCTTGTTTAAGAAAATCAAACTCGTCGCTACCTGAACAAGAAGACATTGGTACTGAGCACATCCATTTAGCTAGGACACAATGCAAGAAGTCATAATCTTAAATATTTAGGGTCAGCTACATAAATCTTAATATCGAAGCTCTTTTGGACTTTAGATGCCCTTCAAGAAATTTTTTATATTAGTTTTGAGAGTTTGAACCCTAAAACCCCTGGTTAGTACTCCTTCAAGAAATTGAAACTAACTTTTTCACCAAACAATCACACTCTTCATTTATTCTCCACCCAATGCATCATAATCTATTACCTCATATTCTCATTGAATTACGTACTATATTTTTGCAATCTCCCTCACTCATCCTTGCATCTCTAAAGTTGGTTTTGTTGAAACTATATCATATTAATTAAATTGACTCTATTACTCTACAAATAGTTCCTTTACACTAGATTTTGGTCATTTAATTTTCAAGTAAATGTATGATTTAAATGATGCCATATATCTCTTCATTCAATTGATAGGAACAACAAGAGCTTGCTGAAAGAGTGATGGTTACTCGGCTTCACCTTTATGGTAAATGGATCAAGGTAATGGAATTAAAAAATTCTCAACTTAATATATATTCAAAAAGGCATGTCAGCGCATGTCTAGATTGACACTGAGTTTGATAAAATTACACGTCACTATAATTTTAACTAAAACTATACTTTAAAACTTTAACAAAATTACTATAGCATTGTGATTTCACAAATCTCAGTGTTTATCCAAACATGCACTAAAATCATTTGTGATGGCATTAACCTTTGTCCACCAATATTATTGCATGCAGAAATGTAATCATGCTGAGATATATAAAGAAATATCTGATGAAAACTTGGAGTTGATGAGGGAACGACTCATGGAGACAGTAATATGGCCTTCAGATGATTCAAACACAGAAAAAATTGGTTGATATGAATGAACATTGTTCCTTTATGTTATCAACCTCTTAATTAATTCCTAGTCTAGTCTAGGTATAATTTTAATTTTGGTCTCAATCTGTTTTGTTTCCAAATGTGTCATTTTCAAATTTATGTTGTGTAAATTGTGTAGATATATTAGTACATCTTTTAAATACAGAATCCATTATTTAGAATTGTTTCAGATGAAGGATTTACAATCAGGGTTAAAAAACTACTTGAGGCACTTGTGAATGCAACAATTTCTAAATCATAAGCTGTGTCAACTTTCAAGTTCTTAGGAAGTGAAATTACATTTCAAAAGTATTTGGTAGGGACCATACTCTACGGGTCTAAGCCAAGTGCGTATCTAGCAAGTGTGGAACAATATTCATACAAATAAGCTATGCTATATATTACGAACAAGCATGACAATGAAACACACAAAATGGGTACAACAGAAAACTTGAAACAGTTTAGTATAGTATGTGTTTGACGGAAATCATGGGTGAATAGTCAATCAAATCCTTTCAAGATATATTCTTGCTAAGTTTCTTCGAAATTTTTAGCAATTTTCATTAATGTGTTCTATATTACGAAAAGAACAATATCATAACAAATATTTGTTTAAAGAGTGGACAAATTACAGTTCTTTGTTTGATAGAATCGTCATGTCTATAGATCAAATGCTTGGTGTTTACTTTCATATATCAGTTGCTAGCTCTTCCTTTCATTCAGTGGCCAGAACGTGATGATAAGGATATTTCTGTCATTTTATTAAATATACATTTTTCTTTCCTTCTACTTTCAATCATACTAAACAATAAAAAAAATCATTTAACTTTCTATTAACTTTCTACTCACTTTAATTTCTTTAACATTCTTTTCTCTCATTTTCTTTCCTTTAACAATCCAAACAAAACGGTTTGCCACACAGAAAACTAAGAAACTTCAACTTGTAGCAGCAACTAAACGCAATGTGATGCAGTATTTTACTATGAATGCAGTCACTCACTAAGGCAAGGTAGTTTGATTGGAAGTCACTAGTAATCACAGTAACAGTATATATCTACGTTTCAATTGCTCCATAGTTAGTCACAAACACTTTCATGAACTCATAAAAGGAGATCAACAAAGCCACAAAGGTTAGTCAAATTATTATTTACCATATGTCAAGACATTTATAAAAAAATTTCTCACTTTATTTTTCTCAGTTTCTCTTTCTATCTCTCTTACATACCGTTTTCATACCTCACCTGAGTGTGAGAATATCATTTTTGTTTCTGAAATATTTCTTGGATTCCTCGATCAACTCACAGATGTCAAATAACAAAATTTGAGCATCTGTCACATAGTATCTACCAACAAATTACTCTTGGACTACTCTCTATTGATAACTTGTGCAAGAAAATGAGCAAAAAAAACATGATACAGCAAATATAAAGAAGTTTTTGAAAAGTTCAGTAGAAACAAAATTCAGTACAACCTCTCACGCGAACACAGTAGATATTGCAATTCAACCTTAGAAAAACTGCTGGTGTTCAATATCAAATACAAGACAAGTGCAATAACATACCAGATCAAGAAATAAATTGCTGCAACCTAAACAAATAATGACAGCTCAGATAATTACAAACTCTAAAGATGTGTGTGAATTTCAGGCGACCATAGCATTGGCATCATCTTCTTCAACTTCTCCTGTTTCACTGAACATGTATTGACTTTGATATTCCATCAAGTACTGTGTTGATCTTTTTACGTCCAAAAATAAATTGTAAACCCGATTTATATCATCCAATTCTACTGTCTTTCCCTTCCGCTTTTGGCACGCCAAAGCAGCTGCTGTTATTAGATGAATGGCATAGCGTAGGGATGTTTCGACACCTATTTTGGTTAACAAATGCTTTGCACCTTCACTCATGTCTACGTCTTCCTCTTGGCATCTGATATCCAGAATCTTGCGAATTTCATCCTCAGTGTAAGGTTGAGTATGGATGATGAGTAGGCGGTCGAGTAGATCAATGGGAATCCCATGTGGTGATTTGTAATTGGTGCCTCGAATAGTTGTGATGCCTCTGTTGGTAGCAACAACTAATATGGGAGACATCTCATTCTCCAGAGCACGGTTGAGGAACGAAAAGCACTCTATGTCAAGCATATGTACCTCATCAATGAAAAGGACACCAGGTACAATCTCTGCCTTTCCTTCTTCTTTCCACTCTGCCACTTTGGTGTCAATTTGTTCCCTGACTTCTGCACGGATTTCACCTGTATCACCAGTGAAAAGAGCCAGGAATCCCTGCGTTCTGAAATGTAACACAAGATAATTAGCAATAGAAAAAACAAACAAGCAACCTTCACAGAAATTACAAAATAGAAGTGAACATCTTTCATAGAAACAAAGTGAGGAAAACAGAAAAATAATGTAATACCAACAGGACCAGAAATTAAATAGAAAGCTTCAATCTGTTTGGAATGATTTAACATTTGGGAAAAAAGGGCACTTCATCAAACCACAAATTGCAAAGCACGCGACAGTCGTGTATCAAAGCTGTCATTGACTCTTTGTCAGTTTTGTTAAACACAAATCTAAAAAATAGTGCACTCGCTATTCCCAACCTCGACAAAATAGGGCCAGCAAGGTCCAAATGATAACCCCACAAAAATAAAACACCATGCATTTCATGGCCACCCTTGGTATGTCTAAATAAATTCTACTTCCCCAATACATACATTAGAAGTATCGGTATAAATCCTCATACAAAACTTGGAGAACACTGCAACCCAACTCTAGGAGCAAATTAGTCATGAATCATAAAAAAACACATAAGAACAACCACCAATTTCAAAGTCACACATCAATATTTCTCAGGTGTATTTTAATTAACCTATTAGCTTGTGTAATTTTCAAAAACACTCATCACAAGGAATGCATACATAGCAAATGAAACTAATCGAAAACAAAGCATTGGTTCAACTACGCCCCAGCTACATGATGTAGCCACTTGCTAAACTATAGTTAATTACTCAGACTATAATAACTTTAGTTAAGAGATATATTACATTACATACAGAATGGGAATCTTTCATTTACTCTAAAAACAAACATTACCTTAATATAAAGCTAATTAACAAGTTAAACAAGTGAAATAGTAAAAAAAATTGGAAAGCAAATTAGGGTTAAGAACCTGCTATTAATGACATCAATCTCATGAAGAGTAACACAATGCACAACCTCCTTTCTCTTCTGCAACTCTCCATCAGGACACTGCACGAACTTCACCTGCGGTCCCATGGCGTCGAAATCCCTCGACCGAGAGAACGATCTACCAAGCTTCGTGATCTTCCCTGAAGCCTTATCAATTGCAATGACGTCACCACTAGTAACTTTTTCCTTCCCTATCGCCTCAATCATCTTCGCGCCGAGGTCGTAAACTGTCTCCATTTCTGTTGACTTTAGAGTCAACTTCCCCGTCTTAGCGGCGGCGCCGGAAACCGCCGGACGGTCGATTTGAACCTCAACGACCTCGCCTTCAATCACCTCCGTTTCTTCCTTGATTCGAACGCCGATGGCTTTGCGGAAGGCTTGTGTTAAGGCTTCTGTTTTCGACATCTCGAGTGAAAAGAGCTCGCTTCCGGCTATCATGGCAAACGGAGTTTCGAGGCCTAGTGACTTGGCCATCCCCATGGCGATGGCGGTTTTACCTGTTCCAGGTTGTCCAGCGAGGAGGACGGCACGGCCGGCGATTTTACCGTCTTTAATCATTTGAAGGATGACGCCGGCGGCCTTGCGAGCGGAGGCTTGGCCGACCATGCCTTCTGAGACGTCGCGTGGCTCTAATGAGGAGTCGAGACCTAGGCCGCGGATGTGCGAGTGAGCTCCCACGCGCTCTATGCGCGTTAGGTCACGGCTCTCTGATAGCTTTAGCTCCGTCATGGTTGCAGCGGCGAAAGTGGATTACAGGGAACGAAAGGGGTTTTAGGGTTTATGGGTTTGGAGTCTGTGCTCTCTACTCTACAATGGGACTTTTACTGGTTTTTTATTCATATAGTAAAATGGGGCCTTGATAAATATTACAGTATTATTTTTCTTTTTAAACGGTGATTATCAATTTTAATTTTATTTTGACAATAGTATAAAATTAAGATTATGGGAGGGAATCAACTTCGTCAATTAATTAACTATATATTATTCTAAACACAGTTGTTGATGATTAATTTTATTTTTAAAATATTAGTGCTACACTTTTGAATAGATGTAACACTCACAAAATATGACAAGGTCCAATGAAATTTAATGTTAACTTTTTATTTTTAATATGTAAACATCATACCAACTATTTTAATAGATGTAAGACGCACAAAATATGATATCATTTTTGAAACATTAGATCTTTAGTTCTTTTTTATGATTATTACTCTTCAACAACATTGTGTTGATCTCATCTTTTTAGCTTTTCTTGGACAAACCTCTACCAACTTTTCTCTCAAGCAATCTAGTGGAAAAACCAATTTGAAGACTACTTTATGCTTGCCCATTTTAGTACATATTTGATTACATTTTTGGAGCGGTCAAAATCAATTTTAAAGATGTAAAATTGATTTTGATATGTTTGAATGTTATTGAATAAAATTGATTTGTAGATAAGACAAACGTGATTTTTACACTAAAAATTAAAGATCAACTCATTTTTATTTAAAGATATTCAATCATAAATTACTTTACATTCAACTTACTTTTAATTAAAATTAATTTACCTAAAATTAATTTTAATCACCATAGAACCAAACACATGCTAAGATTGAATAGTTACACATTTTAATTAATTATTATTGTGTATGACTTGTAGTTTATTGATATATTGACACGTTGTTTGAGGGAAAGAATAGTAATCAATTTATTTACAATTATTATTATTATTTTTTTATTTAACTTTTTAGTTACTAGAGGAATATGAGTTGATAATCTAAAGTTTTGAAAAAAAAAGTAAGTAAAATTTAATCTAATAATTAAATATTAATTAAATTAATTAATTATTAATATATTAAGATTAATAATACTACTTTGAATAAGATAAGATTCATGACATTACATTTCTCAAAAAAACAAATGATAAAGATAAGATTCATATCAATTATAAAATGTTTAATTAAATTGCCATTTTGAGTTGAGTTGACGAGAAACAAGAACAAGAACAATGACACATTGGGAAGCGTTCAAATCTCATGTTTCTTGGCACTTTGCAATTGTCATTTGCTCTCTACAACGCTCCTACTTCTCCACCCACTCTTTTTTCTCACCTTTCACCCCATTTTCAGGTTGGACCCTCTCTCATCGTTTTCTCTTCTCAATCACTCTTTCTCTTCTTCCATTTCAACACTACCCCATGCTTATCTTCATGTAAATTTTGCAGCTTTTCTTATTTGGGTACCAAAAAAGATTCATCTTTTTCCCATTTTTTTGTTTCTATTAAGAAATTTATGATTCTGATTTTTTTTCTGTGATTGATTTTGAAACTGTAATACTGATCATTCATGTAGTATAGGTAGTTCTGACATTCAACTTGTGATTCTCTTTTTGAAGTGTGTTTGGTGAAGGAAAATGAGAAGAACTTGCTGAGATTGAAAAATTGATCAGTTTTTGCTTTGAAGTTTGAACTTTGGGGTTTTTTGATGGAGTTTCCTACTATTTTTGCTTTGAGGGCATATTCAAAAATGAGGCTTTGGACCTTTTTCTTACTCATGGTGTTACTTAAGAGTGATGATGTTGTTGTGTATTGTGGTTCGGATTACTTGGTTGGTCTTGGAAGCTATGACATTACTGGCCCTGCTGCTGATGTTAACTTGATGGGGTATGCTAAAACAGAACAGGTTGCATCTGGTATTCATTTCAGGCTAAGGGCTCGTGCTTTCATCGTTGCAGCGTCGGAGGGTAACAGGGTTGTGTTTGTGAATCTTGATGCTTGTATGGCTTCACAGATTATGACAATCAAAGTAATTGAGAGGCTGAAAGCCAGGTAGGTCTACCAGCATTGACTATTCTCAGACATGGTTATTAGTATCTTATAATACATGGGATTTGTATCTAGATTCGATACTAAACTGAATCCAATCGATACAAATTTCTTGTGTGCATCTATTTGGAAATGAATGCCATCTTGAATCCTGATTCATAGTCATTATCACGAATCCTGATTCATTCTAATGAATCACTACCTAAACTTAGTGCAGCCAACCACATTTTTTTGTCAACTTTGTATAATCAACCACTTTTCTATTGTCATTTGATATGTGACTTGAATCTTGAATGATTTTGAGGTTCATATATGATATATCAGTTTATAATGATGTTATATCACTTGTTTTTTTATTTAAAAATGAGTTTTTTATTGGTAGTGCATCTTATGATTCATAATAAGATTTGGATTCACGATTCAAAAAATTGGTTTTTTGATTCTGGATTTAAATCTCAATTTGAATCATTTGATAACCGTGGTCTTAGCTCTCAAGAGTTACTATGATTAATTAATGAAGTTGTGGTGGCTTGACCATGAGGGAAAATTTATTTTGATTCCAGCTAGTAGTAACTGATGTTTTATTTGAAATATTTTGATCTCAAATAGTTGTGTTGTTGATTTCATGATTTCATTTTTGTTTGGCAGATATGGTGATCTATATACTGAAAATAATGTAGCTATTAGTGGAACTCACACTCATGCTGCTCCTGGGGGTTATCTTCAATATTTTGTGTATATTATAACATCTTTTGGTTTTGTGCGTCAGTCCTTTGATATCATTGTTGATGGCATTGAGAAAAGCATTATCCAGGCTCATGAAAATCTCCGTCCTGGATCAATATTTGTTGATGAAGGTAAGGGGTAAAGAATTGTAAACCGCTCGAAAGTTCATTTTATTTTCCTCCAAACTGTAGGGGTTAGTTCAAGTTCAGTACTGCTCTCTATTTCTGCACCGATTTTGTTTTTGAACTAAATCACTAGATAAAACTATTACTTATTTGAATGTTTTCTTCGACTTGCAGGAGAACTCTTAGACGCTGGTGTGAATCGCAGTCCCAGTGCTTATCTCAATAATCCTGCTGCAGAGAGAAGCAAATATAAGTATAATGTTGATAAAGAAATGACTCTTTTAAAGTTTGTTGATGATGAGAGAGGACCTATTGGAAGCTTCAATTGGTTTGCTACTCACGCAACTTCAATGGGTCGTAGAAACTCATTAATCAGCGGGGATAATAAAGGTGCGGCTGCGCGGTTTATGGAAGATTGGTTTGAGAAGAAAGATTCTGGAAGAATGGATTCTTCTGAACTCGGAAATGATGGCCTTCCTGGACTTAGTGATTATCGTATGTTACTTACACTTTGCTTTTAGGTATAATGCAACCATTGGTGACATTATTAGCTTCTTTTCCAATGCAGATTTTAGAGACAAAATAATACCTTTTTTGAATAGCATCAAAATTTGTAGTTCTAAGTGCTAGTAGACCTATCATTTGGAACACACACATTTTGAAACCATTCAGTAAAAACTGTGTCCTAAAATGGTTTTGCAGACAAATCAGAAATGTATAAATGTAAATTGTTAGATGTAACATTATATGTTTAATATTTTGGTTGATGAAGAAAAGGACATTTTATAATGTATGTAATCAAGTATGCTTTATTTTGTTTGTTTTACTGATCATGACTTTTACTAATCCCTTTCTTATCTGGAAGATGGAAAACAGGAAGCAGTTGATCCTTGGGCATATGCACATTCTGAACAGGATTTGTCTGTATGTCCTCAATCACACCTCAAATCATGTAAATTTTCTCTATTGTGGTTTTTTTATCCTTAAATCCTTCTTATATCTCTTGGCTGCATTTGGTATGTGTACCTGTTTGCTAGCTGCCACTTTTTTTGTGCTTCGATAATATGTGCTGGGCTGCACCATCTAGTGTATGAATTTTAGGAAAATCCATTGCACTTAAATTTTACCAGTTAATTACTCTCGGAAGTACTTATACTGGGTTTGTTGGGAGTTCCACATCGGATGAGATAAGACCTGAAAATGTTTATAAATGAGAGATATCCCTCACCTTACAAATCAGGGTTGAGTTAGGTCCGATCCAACTTTTAAGATGGTATCGTAGCATATCCAAAATCTGTTAGGCCACCAATTATCAGGCAACTCGGGTGTGAGAGGGGTGTGTTGAGAGTTCCACATCGGATTAGACAAGGCCTGAAAATATGTTCATAAGTGGGAGGCATCTCTCATCTTACAAGCCGGTTTTGTAAGAGTTAAGTTAGGTCCATTCCAAATTTTAAGTAGGTTGATTATTGCCTGCAACAATGAGTAAATATACTTTCTATGACTGACTGAGCAGTCCAATGAAAACATAAATGAATGATGCCTTGCTTTGTATTAATTAATTAATGTGACTAGGTGACTAGTATGAGGGGATGTCTGAAAATAAAAAAAATTAATTATATATATATATATATTCTCATTAAAAATACATTGACGCAGATCATGAATTACTGGAACTTGCTGCCTCTTTCCAGTCTCCTCCTGGTAGACCAACAACAAAAACTTCGAGCGTTACTAGAAGGGTGAGAGGTGCTCCTAGGAATGTTGACAAGCCTAGATTTGTAGCTGCATTTTGCCAATCAAATTCTGGAGATGTCAGTCCTAATGTTCTTGGAGCTTTTTGTTTAGACACTGGACTACCTTGTGACTTCAATCATAGTACATGTGGAGGGAAGAACAAATTATGCTATAGCCAAGGACCTAGGTAATTATTATCATAATTTTCTTGTTTTTAGTTTCACAAGCTCATGGAAATGTTACAAAATCCTATGAAATTACTAATTTGCACCCAATAACTTATGTGACAGTTATCCAGATGAATTTGAAAGTACCCGCATTATAGGGGAAAGACAATTTAGAAAAGCAGTGGATCTTTTCAATGCAGCAGATGAAGAGATTAAAGGGGAGGTTGATTTTCGACATGCCTATATAGATTTCTCGAAACTTGAGGTCACTATTTCTGATCAAGGAGCTGACAAGGTTGTAAAGACATGCCCTGCCGCAATGGGTTTTGCATTTGCTGCCGGAACAACAGATGGACCTGGATCTTTTGATTTTAAGCAAGGTGACAATAAGGTAATCAATGTTTTATACCTTATGCTTGTCTACTATCTTTTTTTACTTGTATGATTTGTTTGAGTTGGTTTATTTGAACTTATCTACTGACATAAATACTTGTAAGATTGTTTTATGAAAACTTATTTTCATAAGCTCTCTAGGACAGCTATTGAAAACACCTTATAGTTTACATGAAAACAGTTTGACTTTATTTTATATTTTTTTACCAAAATAGCTTATATGATAAGCGCTTATACTATAAGCGCTTAATTAAATTGTATATCCAAACAACATGATATGGTTTATGCTTATTATTTGCTATGTTTGGACACCAGGGCAGTCCTTTCTGGAAGCTAGTCAGCAACTTAGTTAAGACAGTACGCAAGGAACAAAGAGACTGTCAGCACCCAAAGCCCATTTTGCTTGATACCGGTGAAATGAATATACCATATGACTGGGCAGTAAGTTACTCACTCATCTAAAAGTTGTGATTTTATAGTCCATAAGTTCACCAGAGTTTTCTTCCCTATATTGATCATTCAAGGACTCTCTTATAGTCCATATCGGTATTTTGTCTTTATTTTGGGATGGACTTCTTAGTCAGAATTATCCAGTTCCAGTAGTATACTATCTCCGTTTCTTATTATAAGACTCTTTTGAGATTTTCTTGTTCCTTATATAGAACCCTTTTCAATATTCCGCATGCATTAATGATTTCTTTACAAAAATGTCCCTATTTAATTTACTATTGGAAAACATAAATTCTTTTTTTCTCTCTTATGATTTCAATAACTGTACGGATAATTTGGAAAAGTAATACATTTTTGACAAATTTAAGGCTACAAGTACTTTTCTTAAAATAGTAAGCGAGTCTTATAATAAGAGACCGTTATAATAAGGGACGAAGGGAGTACTTTTTCCAAGACCTTCATTTTATGTGGACGTTACTTTATTGAATTTTTTTTTTTTGTCTATTTACTTTCTTTTGTCTATTTAATTATGAAGTTATGGACACAGATCAAACTGTGACCACTTGATCTTAATAATTGTATTCTCCTTAATCATTATTACATGATAATTTTATTATGGATTCCAGCTTTTTGTCAATGTGATTGCATGTGCTAAATTCAATTATCTGAAAATGTCTTCTTCTTTGAGATATAATTTTTATAAAGACAAACAATAATGATCTATAACAAAATATGTAACACAAACCTACTTAATTAAGGGTGTTGTCTGGTGAGTAAATTGAATTGAGTTTTAAAGTTATTTAAGATTTTTATATTCATGAGTATCTATTATTTAATTACATCAATTACAATATCGATCTATGTGTTTTAACTTTCCTCCTAATCATGTTCTTTGCTAACAGAAGTTCCATAGAGAAGTTTTACTGCATCTATTTTCAGTCATGCAGATATAGTCAGTGCTAATATAAAGGTTTCTTCATTCATATAAACTTTGCAGCCTTCAATACTTCCAATTCAGATCCTCCGAGTCGGGCACTTCGTTATTCTTTGTTTACCAGGAGGTACCAAATTGTCTCCTACTCAATTATTGTCTGTAAGATGTTGCTTTTGGGAAATATTTCTAAGACGAAAAGCTATCCAAATATCTTTCTTAATATGTTGATGTTTTATTATATTTTATGGTTATTATTCTTTTCCTTGGAAATTGATGCCTGTGTTGTGTATATATTCAAGTGTTAGTGAAACAACACATGCATCTTGGTCATTGTATTTATTTGGTGCTTCATACTTGTTCACAACTTTTTTAATTCTGACAGAAATCTCAACAATGGCTGGGAGGCGACTACGCGATGCAGTGAAGACGGTACTAAGTAGTCACAAAGATTTTGAAAACGTTCGTGTTGTTATATCAGCATTGAGCAATGCTTATTCGCAGTACGCGACTACATATGAAGAATACCAGGTGCAAAGATATGAGGTCAGTTGTAAGAGACATAAACCTTGAACCAGATATTTCTGCTTTATCTATTTCTATCCAACTTTATTTCTGACTCTTAGTTAAGGACGAATTGTTCGGGAGAACCCGAGTTCGAGTCGTCGCTGAAACAATCGCTTACTTCCCGACCAAACCTTGGATTACTAGGGTCTCTTCCCCTAAAAACCGGAGGGTTAAGACAAAAAAAAAATCTTTCTGACCTCAATTTTCTTGTTGTCAGGGTGCTTCTACATTATTCGGCCCACACACGTTGAGTGCATACATTCAAGAGTTTAAGAAGCTCGCAAAGGCTCTCGTCAGTGGCCAACCAGTAGAACCCGGTCCACTACCCCCTAATCTTCTGAATAAGCAAGTAAGCTTACTACCACCAGTTGTGGTGGATGGAACCCCTTTCGGAGTAAATTTTGGCGATGTTTGCTCTGATGTACCTCAGAACTCCACCTTTAAGAGGGGTGATATTGTGACGGTTTCATTCTGGTCGGCATGCCCTCGTAATGATCTTATGACTGAAGGAACCTTTGCCCTGGTGGAATTTCTCCAAGCAAAAGATACCTGGATTCCTGCTTATGACGACGATGATTTCTGTCTGCGTTTTAAGTGGTCAAGGCGTTTTAAACTCAGTCCTATGAGTAAAGCAACCATTGAATGGAGGATACCACAGGGTACGACTCGTGGTGTGTACAGAATAAGTCACTTTGGTGCTGCAAAGAGCTTATTTGGAACGATCAATCACTTTACAGGTTCATCCAGTGCGTTTGTAGTAGTAGCATAACATACATTTTTATTCACAGGTCACAGCCATTACTGTATTAGTTAATGATTTGTTGCGTTGAACCTCAGCAAAATTCATTGTTTGCAATATATAGGGGAATCCTGAATTTGTGATATATGATTGTGTCTTATAGTTTAAGGGATTGTAGTCGATCAGTATGTTTACATTTATTATTACTACTACTGACTTTTGGGATTAGTAGTTAATTATAGGAATTGTGAATTATTTGTTTGCTTTGCATTTCTCTGTTTGGCTTACATATGCACAATTTTATTAGATGAATAAAAATAGCAAATAAATAATTTATCTTTACTCTGATCTTGTGATATAGAGCCATAAACAGAAGAATATAAAATAAAATAATTAAATCTAATTCCCCTTGATTTTTTTGTACTTAAAGTAATAGCTTAAAAGCTAACATTCATTATGTGAAATACCATCTTTTTATTTTTTATGCTTAATTTTTTGAATACTCCAATAAAAATGAAAGGGTTCGTATAAATTTTTCTCAAATATAAAACAATGAGCCATTAATTGACACGGGAGACAATCCATTCAAAGCAGTCAAATAAATCACAAAAACCTAAATTTATTGTTAAAGACACGTCATTCTGTTCATTAATAAGGAAAAGAAAACAGAATTGGTTATACTTGAGATTCCTCTGTTTCCAAATTGGGAGGCTGAGTAGTAGCAAGGAGGAGCATAGTAATATTATAGATGCAATTGAAGAAACAGATTGAAGTAACGAATAAAAGAAACAGGTTGATAATACAGCATTTCCAGAAATGAGGGAGGAGAATCCAAAGAAGTGTTTCACATCCAATAACACCAGAAATATGGTATATGAAGATAGTAGTTCTGAAGTTCATGTCAGCTGTGGATGCTACTGCATAACAAAATATAGCTATCAAAAACAGCAACATAATTGGGGATGATTGTTGGAATGGATTGGTGTTTAAACTTTGATACTTTATTAATTGAACCTAACTCCAAGCTCATTAAAATAGTATAAGCTTTATGCATTCTCATTTTTGAGTTGGATTGATTGAGAGACAGAAATAAAATATATGAGAATTTACGGGATCTAGAGCTCTTCTCTAAACTGCTGTGTGCTAGAGTTGTGCTGCTAAATTTACAATTTATAGAGAATGGATTTGTAGATACACATTTAGAGAGATGAAAATTGTAATTATAGCAAAAGATGTAGGTAGCTAACTAGAGTTTGCTACCTTCATTCAAAAATTATTTTTAATAATTGATTTTTTTAAAGAAAATTATTAATTAACAAATACTAAATAGTATTCACAATTTGTTTGTGATGAATTATAAAATAATTTAATTTGTCATTCAATTATTTAAAAATTATTTATTAGAGATTTAAAAAAAAATTGTTGTGTTTGTCCATAGTAATAAAAATTAATTTTTTTAATAAAAAAATCATTTATAAAATATTATTTTTATGAGAAGTTATTTAAAGCAACTTTTCGTTTTAAAAGGTTTTTAGATTATTTTTAAATTGTGATTTTTTTTAAAAATTGTAACAAACAAATACAAACTTCGAAAAATGATTTTTTTAAAAGTGATTATTTGACACACAAAAAACTGTAACAAATAGGCTCTCAAAAACACAAACATAATTGGGGATGATTGTTGGAATGGATTGGTGTTTAAACTTTGATACTTTATTCATCAATTGAGTATATAGTAGAAAGAAAGTGTTGAAAATGAGAAACAAAGATCTAGTTTGTGAATTGAAAAAGTAGAAATCCCACATAAGAGAGATTACACATTCTAGTAATGTTTATAAGGTGGAGATATAACACTTAAAGTATGTCTCAAAAGATGCCCAATTTTGTGAAAAGTGTCATTGCGTAATGAATATTTTTATAAGTGATAAATATTTACTGAAATATGTATTTTCTCTTAGATTAGTCATGTGTGTTGTGTAAATGAAATCAAAAAAAAAAAATAAATGGTGTTGAGTTGATAAATGAAGCTTTTGCTTTATGGAATTTTTATACTAACAGTACTATGTATTTTAAGCAAAAGCCCAATTTCCTTCACTCCTTAGCCCATCTTTAATCTTCTCGAACGCGGTAGACGGTTGCTCGTATTTGTCCTCACTCCCGCTGTTCGTTGCTCAAGTTTAAAATATTTAAACCCCTTTTTTATTTTTTTACAATGTTTTTAATTCTTTTAATATATTTTACTGAAATAATTCTTTTAATTAATTGCTCAACTTGACCGATTTAAAATAGATTTAATTATTGTTTTAATCTTTTTATTTTGACTCTTTCACTCTATTTTAAAATCACTCAATTATGAATATTTGTCATATCAATAAAAATGGGACACTTCAATATTTTTTATTTAAAAAATTTATTAAGAAACTTTTTTAAAATTGCAAGAGTATAAATAATTAATATTACAAGCACTAAAATAAAAATGACTTATATGTGCATGTACCAAAAACATATTTAAATATTTATTTTTACAATTTAATTAATTACTTGTACATAATTGTTCTATGAGGATGATTCTATGTATGTAATTAAATCGTATGTTATATAATTTAAAGTTTGTCACATCACCAATTTTGTATCCAAAATTTGAAGGAGACCCAAAATTGATGAATTTTTAAACGGAAGAACCAACTTTTTAAAAAAGTAAAAATAAGAGAACTAAAATTGTAATTAATTTTTTAAAATATTAAGGAAAGGTGAAGTATCCTATTGGCACCGTTTACATATCAATTTCTTTTATGGAAAAATTTTAAGATGAATCAAGTCTAATCTAGACCAACGTTTTAAAAATCACTCAAAACACTTACGATGATCGATGATATTCTTTAGAAATATAAGTATATTTTATAGTTATCCTTTTGATGTTTGAGATGAAATAAAATAATTTAAGATCAAAATAAAATAAACAAAACTTAAGAGTGTGTTTAGCTAGAGAAAAAATTGAGAAGAAAGAAAGAGCAGTTATAGTGTGAAAAGAGAGAAATGTGTGATAAATATAGTATGTTTGATATATGGTTTGATATAAGAGAAAGAGAAGGGAAATTAATATTTTCTTTTGTTTGTTTTGATAGAAAATAAGAAGAGAGAAATACTATTATTTTTCAATAGACAAAAATACCCTTAAACTAAAATAAAATAACTTATTTTTTTAGAAAATAATTTCAACTTGTTTAATTAATTCAATTTAAATGACTAAAATAGGATTATATATATAGTTTTCTGTATTATATTATATAAATAGTAAAAAAATAAGATACAAACTGCCTCGTTGACATCCATATATATAACTTATGTCAAAAATATGAATATACATAATTTGTAGTGTAATAACATAAAACTTTTCATGATGAGATTTCGTAAAAATAAAATATCCCACGATGATATGTACAAAGAGTCAACAATCAAATAACATGTTGGGCGCATCAAATTGAACAAAAAAAGGACCAGCATATTTAGAAGTTCCAAACTAAATTTTTTTTTGGAAGTTTTCAGGAATAGTTCGTATAAATTGTGAGGTAAGAGTATAAATGTTCGAATAATTTCACATGTTAATTACCAAAAAAAAAAATAAATATAAAAATCATAAGGACAAAATTCAAAGTTGGAAGCCTTTCTTCGCATTCCAGCGAAGATTAAAAAGGTTTATGGACCTCGCAATTTAACTTTTCTCTTAGCAGCTTCTTTGCTCAACCAAGAAAGAGAAACTTTTCTCTCGTACTAAGCATTTTCTTTTTACAAAAGTTATTTTTTACCAGAACGAAAAAGATGCTTTATCTTCTCAAATTTTAATTGTACTTGAGCGGTCAAGCACATCACTGTTTCCTTTTTTCTTTAAACTACCATTTTTAGTTTTAGAAGATGTTGTCTCTTTGATTCATGTTTCTGTAAACAAAATTAAATTAGTATTTAAATAATCAAAATAATCTTAAAATGCTCAATTTGTTTTAGTATTATCAACTTAAATAATCAATAGTCTAATGACATGTCACATATGAGTAAGTTTGATCATAATTTTTAAATTTAACATCACCAAATTTTTAAATTTTACACTTTTGTTTTATTTTAAAATAATTAATATTTATTTATTAAATTATATAAAAAATAATTAAGTTTCAAGTTTCTTCTGTAACGTTTCTTTTTTGCCTCTTCAAGTTTCTCCTCTAGCTCACCGTTCTTCACCATTTCTCCGTCGTTCTTTAAGATTCTAACATTTGTTGAACAATCAATTGTCTTATTTGTTGGATGCATCGCGATTCTTGAGCGTTTTGGAATTTGAATAGAAGAAAAAAATCGATTTTGTTGGGTCGTGACTGCGATTCAAACGTGAGTCTACTTCTTTGTGTCGCACCTATCCCGCGATTCAAATTCTATTCGCGAAGGCAAAACGCACAATAACACCTCCACAAAACAAAATTAATTTTAATATGATCAAAATCAAACAACTTTGAAAGAGTAACTTGTTCAAGATAAGCCACTAAGAACAATTGCTCTAGAAAATTCATAAGATCTTGTATATTAGTATTACCATAGATAAGAAAAGAGATAGGATCACCTTTATTTATATTGAAATAACTACTTCCTTGTTACAAACTAAATAGTGATTAATTGTGTAATACCCCAATTTTGTCCGACCATTCAAAAGTAATTCAAAGTAATAATATGTTTAATAAATACTTTATAAATATTATTATAAAAATATGAAGATCATCATTTTTACAACTTAGTCCAATTTTTTTTTTTGAGTACATAATTTACATAAGTGTTTCCATTTAACACCAAAAATAAAATAATATAAAACAAAAAAGACAAAGTTGTGAACACATTTTTTTTTCTTTTTCTTTTTTTTTTTCTACTGTTTCTATTGTGTACATTCCTTTATTTTGCTTGCCTTGTTAGCATCCTACTGCAAACCTTCCTTTATCTTGTTTGCCTTGTTAGCATCCTACTACAAACATTTCTTTATCTTGTTGACCTTGTTAGCATCCTACTACAAACCTGTTATAAACCAGTTATTTGTTTCATTTTATTTTATTTGAGACTAATAAGGTTATTACTTGTACCACTTGTGCACTCAAAATATGATGTTGTGTAAAATTTACGACAAAATCATACAAAATCCAGAACTTAATTTTATCTAATGAACATAAAGATTCACTACTTTAGTCTATAAATTGATTTCAAAAATTAGTAAAAAGAGGAGCTTTATTTTTTAGAGGGGGGAGCTTGATTTTTTAGAGAGGGCATATTTATTTTTCAAAAGAAAAGTAAAAAGAAAGAGAGATAAATTGAGTAGAAAAACAACAATACAATCTTCAAAATTATTTATTTCAAAACAAAAAAAATCTGATACTAACAAAAACACTCAAAGAGAAAGCAAACAGAGTAGTTACAAAGAAAAACAAACAGCAAGGCGATTTAAGGTACATTTTTTTTTCTTCTCTCTTTACATTATAATAATTTTTTTAATAAAGTTTTGATTTGTAAGAGTAAAATAAGATAACCTTGTGAATGAAAAGTAAAAAACTAGAAAAAAAATCAAACCTTTAACGATGTCATCGCCGCTGTTTTCCGTCACTCTCCACTTCAGCCTCCTCTTCTCTCTCAGCCTCTTCTTTCTCCGTCTCTCTCGGCCTCTTCTTTCTTCCCTCTATCTTTCTCAGCCTCTTCTTTCCCTTACTCACCTCCTCCTCCTCCTTACCACTATTAGTTAATAACAATAATAGTAGTTTATTACCAAGCTCTCTCTATGAAATATTATGAAGAATATTTGAAAATAAAGAAAGCGACGGAAAGAAGATACCACGAAAGAGAAGGGAAGCAAAGTTTCTGCGTTTTGTCTTCATAAAAAAGTGTTAATTTATTTTCTATGATAGGATTGTTATTGTATTTTTTTTATGTGCTTTAACTTGTTTTAAGTTTTTATGAATTTTCGCTTTTATTTATTTTGACAGTTGTAAAGCAGCATTGCTATGCTCTGTTGTTAATCAATAGTACATGCAAATGCTGATCATGTATAGTCTTAGGCCTGCTGCTTTTGCATGGGTTGTAAGACAAATCATATATGTTATATTATTATAAAAAAATAAATGAATCTAAAATTAATTTTTTTAAATATTAGATTAATTAGATGTGACATCTTTTTAATATTTGAGTTGTTAAGACACAAGTTGTACTACTTGGTGGCTTTAAGAATCAATTTTAAAACCGAAAATAATAAAAAATACTCTTATAAATGTTAACTAGATGAGGTATCTTTTTACACTTTGAATTTTTCTGAGACATGAGTTGTACAACTTGATAGTCCAAAAAATTCACATTTCGAAATAATTATTCAAATCAAACAAATTTTTTTCTCTTCATCAAAATAATTATTTTTTTTATCAACAACAAACCAAATTTTTATCTAAAAGCAATCAACATATTCGCATTTTCTATCCAAAAACTGCGTAGCTTTGATTTCTCCATCGCACCGAGAGATACGTGTTGGAACTGGGTTGGTTCTAAGTACTTAGGATTTTGATGTTTACAAAAGCACTCCATGTAATCTTATTTTATACTTAGAATTATTATATAAAATGTCACCAGAAGATGACGTCACCAGAGGCAGAAGATGAGTTACACCAGAGGATACCAGAAGATGCATCCTGAAGGCACCAGAGGATACACCTCCAGAGAAGATCAGAGGATGTCATCAAAAGGTCAAATAACATCATCAGATGATATCTTTCCTGGCCCAGATCAGAAGGAAGAAGAGTCCAGAAGGAGACCTGGCACATATCAAAAGGAAGCCTGCCAGAGGGAGACTTGTTCTAGGCCAGAAGGAATCATAAGTCAGACTTGGTCTAGACTTAATTCTAACTAGAAGATAGCTTGGTCGTGAATATAAGAATCAGTCCAGACTTAATCCAGACTTGAATCCAGATCAGAGGATAAATGTCCAAATTAAAATATCATAAGTCCATATTTAAATCAAATTCAATCCAAACCAGAAGATAACATGTCCAGATCAGAGATTAAGTGTCCAGATCAAAAGGTAAAATTCCTGTCCAGATTAAAATGATAAATTTCAGAGGATAAATGTAAAATGGTCCAGACTTAAGTATCATGGCCCAGTGTTGGCCGAGATCAGAAGATCATAAAATAGTCCAGATTAGTTCATATGATCTAGTGTTGGCCGAGATCAGAGGATCACAGAATTGGGGCAGATCAGATTACTTAAGTCCAGAGTTGGTCGAGATCAGAAGATCATACGGTTCAGATTTAATCATGATGCAAATCAGTGAGGACTTGATCAAATTCGAAAAAGACTTGATTAAATTTTGATAGAAATTTGATCAAAGTATTAAGGGGATTTGATTCAAAAATTATTGAAGACTTGAAGAAATTCAAATGCAATCTGAAGGTTAAAAGGATATGGTTTGAAATTAAAAGAAACAGGATTGGCCAAAGTTATTTTCAGAACAAATCTGAAGCAAAAAAGATACGATTTTTATTTAAGTGAAACCTGATTGGCCAAGTTATTTTTGCAAGAGAATCTGGGCAGATTCAGCTCGAATTTAAGCATGGAAGGAACCCTAATTATTCATCTATAAAAGGAGGCTCAAGGCAGAAGACTTAGCATCGAAAATACTTGAGAGTCATACACTTCCAAAAGCAAAATACTTGAGTTTTCAGTGAGGTCAATTGTGAGTATCTGCTTTCCAGAAGCAAGTACTCTAAGTTTTTCTTTCCCTTGTGTTAGGTCTAAGTTGTTGAAGTAGAGTCTACAATCTGAGGGAGTCAGAAGGAGTAGCAGATTACTTAGCAATTAGATTCAAAGTTCTTTTCCTCAAAAGTCTAGGGTTGTTAGACTTTTTGAGAAGACTGACTTGGAGGGTCAGTGGTACTTTGTAATTCAAGGTTTTTTGAATTAGTGAAATCCTTCAAAGTGAAGGGACTGGATGTAGCCTAGTTAACAGTGAACCAGTATAAAATTCTGAGTTTTTATTTTATATCCGCTGCTAACTCTGTTTTAATTCATACATAACAGATTTTGTTTTAAAACTAAAAAGTAATCAAGTTAGTCAAACACAATTCAACTCCCCCTTCTCGTGTTTGCACCTTCAATTGGCATCAGAGCTCGGCCTCAAGGCTGAGCACTTAACAGTGTTTGAGGAAAGGTCCAAGGGGGTTCAACATGTCAGAATCCAAAGAAGAATTTAGAGGCAACGTTAACAGGCCACCACTGTTTGATGGCGATCACTTTGAATACTGGAAGGACAGAATGAGAAGCTTCTTCATCTCCCAAGATCTTGATCTTTGGACCTTGGTAGTCAACAGGCCACCACCCCCTCTCACGTTTCCCCAAAAAAACCAATGGAACCAAAATCCAATCCCGAATCAATACAAACCACCAATTAATCAAGAAAAGAAGATAATCCGTTTTGACCCGATTCCCATGACATACATCCAATTGTTGCCTCACCTACTCCAGAACTCAATGGTAGTCCCGAGACCCATGAAACCTATGGAACCACCATTCCCAAAATGGTACAACCCAAATGCCAAATGTGAGTACCACGCAGGAGCCGTAGGACATTCCGTCGAAGATTGCCAAGCACTAAAATCTAAAGTGCAAGAATTGATTAATACAAAATGGCTTACCTTCAAGGAAGACAATCCTAATGTGGGGAGTAATCCCTTGTCGGGCCACGGAAATTCCTCTATCAATGTCATTGAAGATGAGATAGACCGATGTTCAATTAAGAGTATGGAACATGTGAAAATCCCAATGAAAATGATTTTTGCTGAGTTAAACTTGATTGAGACGATTGACAATGAGGTAGGTTGTGCAAAAGATGATCATGTGCTAACCTTAGAGTTATGCGTGGAGAATAATAGATATTTCCCAAGACCATTGGAAATCCTTTACAGAAAAGAAAATCTTATGGCAACTCCAAATGGTCCATATCCAATAATTGTCCAGGCACCAATCCCTTTTCCTTATGGAAATACCAAGGCGGTACCATGGAATTATGAAGTCACGTCTCATTTGGCCAATCATCAATCAGGTGATAGTTGTGAACCTAAAGAAATTGATGTCATCAACATTTCAAGAGTTGGTGGGATGACTCGGAGTGGTCGAGTATACGCCCCCGAACAACCTAGGAAAAAGGAGGACCGTGGGGAAAAGGGTAAATAAGCTTTGAATCATGCTATAAAAGGGCCATAGACTAGCAAAAAGACAGTGCTTGAAGAATAAGCTAACGAATTTTTGAAGTTTATCAAGCAAAGTGAATATAAGGTGGTGGACCAATTAAATCAAACCCTTTCCAAGATACTTGTTCTTTCTTTGTTATTAAACTCTGAAGCACACAGAAGAGAACTGGTGAAAGTTTTAAATGAAGTCCATGTTACTCACGATATCACGGTCCACCAGTTTGATGGAATTGTTGGTAATATCACCGCTAATAATTGTTTAAGTTTTAGCGATGGCGAATTACCAACTGAAGGGACAGGGCATAATAAAGCACTACATATCTCTGTGAGATGTCATGATCATATCCGGGCACGAGTGCTAGTTGATAATCGTTCATCATTAAATGTCATGCCGAAAGCGACACTATCAAAACTATTTGTTGATGGAGCATGTATGAAGCCTAGTGCTATGGTGGTGAAAGCGTTTGATAAATCCAGAAGACAAGTTGTTGGCGAGGTTGACCTACCGGTTCAAATTGGACCCCATAACTTTGAGATAACCTTCCAAGTGATGGATATTAAACCAACGTACAATTGTCTTTTAGGGAGGCCGTGGATTCATGCTGCTGGAACGGTGACATCCATTCTCCATCAAAAGCTAAAGTTTATAGTGAACAATAAGCTGGTAATAATATATGGGGAAGAAGATATGATATTGAGCCATCTATCTTCTACAGGCTATATTGAAGATACAGAGGAAGCCATAGAAACCTCATTTCAAGCATTAGAAATCGCCAATGTTGTCTTCATGGGTGAAGGATCTCACTTAAAGGAACCAAAGTTGTCTACCACATCATTGAAGTCTACCAAATCCATGTTGGAAGGAGATGTTTTTGCTAAGTTGGGGAAATTGTTAGATATACCAGAAAAGAATGATCGATACGGGTTGGGATATGTACCCACCAAAGCTAATAAAGAAAAGGCAATGAAAGATAAAAAGGAAAGCAGAATGGCTCGTCTGGAAAACCATTCACAGAAGATTCTCATTTGTGACATTCGCCAAACCTTTCAAAGCGCCAGAATAATTTATGCTGACCAGATGGTTGTGGTGGAAGAAGAGCATGTTGGTGATGATACCCTCAAATTAGTGTACCCTTGTCTTTCGAATACCATCCTCAACAATTGGAAGATCATCGAGTTTCCCGTGTTTGTTAATTCATGCTCAAAGTAATTATGTATTTCAACTCCTTTTGTTATGCCTAAGGCTATAAGGATAATTAATTAAGGCACGTGTATTTCAATTCCGTACTTATTATCAATAAATGCATTTTGGAATTCTCCAACCGTTTCTTTTTCTTTTCTTCTTAAAGTTGCAATCTTTATTCATATTTTTTTTCCTTTTTCTTCTTAATTTTAATAATGCAGAGTCGAAAATGAATACATTGAAAATAGCAACGCTAGAACCTCTTCTTGTAATTTTGAACTCCCAATTAGTCACGCTAGTGAGGATTATGAGCCTCCCCCAGAATTAGAAAGGTTAACGGAACAGGAAGCTAAGATAATCCAACCCTATCAAGAACCTGTTGAGATGATCAACTTGGGAACTGAATATGATAAGAAAGAAATTAAAATTGGTATGTTTATGAAAGGAAGTGAACGAGAAAAGTTGGTTAAACTTTTATTTGACTATGTGGACGTCTTTGCATGGTCATATCAGGATATGCTCGGGCTAGATACTAACATAGTTGACCACAAGCAACCACTCAAGCCTGAATGTGCTCCAATTAAACAAAAGTTGAGGAGGATGAGGCCTGATATGTCACTTAAAATTAGAGAAGAAGTCAAAAAGCAATTTGATGCTGGTTTCTTAGCAGTAGCAAAATATCCTCAATGGGTGGCTAATATTGTCCCAGTTCCAAAAAAGGATGGAAAGGTTCGAATGTGCGTTGATTATCGGGATTTAAATAAAGCAAGTCCTAAAGACGATTTTCCTTTGCCTCATATTGATGTCCTAGTAGATAGCACTGCTCAATATTCTCTTTTTTCCTTCAAGGATGGGTTTTTAGGATACGATCAAATCAAGATGGCTCCTGAGGATATGGAGAAAACCACATTCATCACACAATGGGGAACTTTTTGTTATAAAGTGATGCCATTTGGATTGAAGAATGTCGGGGTAACCTTGTTGGAACCAAGTTGGTTCTAAGTACTTAGGATTTTGATGTTTACAAAAGCACTCCATGTAATCTTATTTTGTATCTTGAATTACTATATTAAATGCCACCAGAAGATGAAGTATCAGAGGCAGAAGCTGAAGTCACCAGAAGCAAAAGATGAGTAATCAGAAGGTAAAATCAGACCAGAGGATACACCTCAAAAAGTCACCAGATAATGCATCCAGAAGGTACCAAAGGATGCATCCTGAAAGCACCAGAGGATACTCCAGGATGTCAAAATACCATCAGAGTATATCTTTCCTGGCCTAGATCAAAAGGAAGCATAGTCCAAAAGGAGACCTGGACCAGACCAGTAGGAAGCTTGCCAGAGGAAGACTTGTTCCATACTAGAAGGAATCGTAGATCAGACTTGGTCCAGAATTTATTCTGACTAGAAGATAGCTTGGTAGTGAAATGATAAACAGTCCAGACTTAACCAGAGCTTCAGATAATTGGTCCAAAACAAGTGACTTGGTCCAGATTTGGCCTAGACCAGAAGATAGCTTGGTTCAGAGTACGAATAAGTCCATACCAGAAGAAATGATGTCCAGATTTAATCCAGACCGGATCCAAATCAAGAGGTAAATGTCCAGAATTAAATATCCTTTGTCCAGAGTTAATTTAAGTTCAATCCAGGCCCAGTCCAGAATTGGTCCAGATCAGAGGGAAGGTGTTCAGATCAATGGTCCAGATTTAAGCATCATGGCCCAGTGTTGGCCGAGATCAGAAGATCAGACCATATGGCCCAGTGATGGCCGAGATCAGAAGATGTGGTCCAGTGTTGGCCGAAATCAGAGGATCACATCATATCACTTAGTATGGTCCAGATGTGGACGAGAGCAGAACATCAAATGGTCCAGATTTAATCATGATGATAATCGGTAGAGATTTAATTAAATTTGATCAAAGTATTTAAAGGATTTGATTCAAAAATAAATTGAATTCTTGTGTGAATTCAGAAGCTATTGGCGGGAAGAAAGATTTGATCTAGAATTAATTAAAGACAGGATTGGCCAGAGTTATTTTTGAAAGCAAATATGGAGCTAAAAAGACATGTTTTTTATTTAAGTGAAGCCCGATTGGCCAAAGTATTTTTGCAAGAGTATCTGGCAAGATACAGCTCGAACTTAAGCTTGGAAAAGACCCTAATTCACATCTATAAAAGGAGGCTCAAGACTGAAGACTCAGCATCGAAAATCACAAAAGAGTCATACACTTCCAGAAGCAAACACTCGAGTTTTCAGTGAGGTTAATTGTGAGTTTCAGCTTTCTAGAAGCAAGCACTCGTGTTTTTCTTTCCCTTGTGTTAGATCTAAGTTGTTAAAGTAGAGTCTACAATCTGAGGGAGTCAGAAGGGGTAGCAGATTACTTAGCAATTAGATTCAAGGCGTTGTAATTCCTTCTACAATCTGGGGTTGTCAGATTGGTAGGAGAAGACTTAACTTGAGAAGTCAAGGTGTTGTATTCCTCAAAAGTCTAGGATTGTTAGACTGTTTGAGAAGACTGACTTGGAGGGTCAGTGGTATTGTTGTAATTCAAGGTTTTGAATTAGTGAAATCCTTCAAAGTGAAGGGACTGGGCGTAGCCTCGTTAACGGTGAACCAGTATAAAATTATGTGTTTTATTTATAATTTATACCGCTGCTAACTCTGTTTGATTCATACATCAGGTTTTGTTATGAAACTGCAAAAACAAAAAAAGTATTCAAGTTAGTCAAACACAATTCAACCCCCCTTCTCGTGTTTACACCTTCAATTGGCATCAGAGCTCGGTCTCAAGGTTGAGCACTTAACAATGTTTGAGGAAAGGTCCAAGGGGGTTCAACATGTCAGAAGAATTTGGAGGCAACATCAACAGACCACCACTATTTGATGGAGACAGGTTTGAGTATTGGAAGGATAGAATGTTAAGTTTCTTAATATCTCAAGATCCTGAATTATGGAAGCTGGTAGTCAAAGGATACGCTGCACCTACTGTTCCAGGAGATCCTACTAAAGAATTGGACATGGAAGATATGAAACCAGACCAGAGCAGATTATACAAACTACATCACAAGTCCAGAAACATCATGATCAGTGCCATCACATTCAAGGAATTTGACATATGCACAGATAAAGAAACAACAAAGAGCATATTCGACAGTCTGGTTCTGACCTATGAAGGAAGCCAGCAGGTTCAAGAAGAAGGGCTAACATACTAGTCAAACAGTATGAGATGTTCAAGATGGAATATGATGAAGACATTGATGGAATGTTTTGTAGATTCTAGACTCTGATATATGGACTGAAGGTCTTGAAGAAAAGCTACACAACAATATATCATGTCAAGAAGATTCTAAGGAGCTTACTAACCAAGTGGAGACCAATGGTTACTGCAGTTCAGCAAGCCAAAGATCTGAATAACTTAAAACTTGAAGATCTGATCAGCTCACTCAAGTCTCATGAAATAGAACTGGAAGCAGATGAACCAAAGAAGAAGAAGAATATAGCCCTGAAATTGAAACAGAAGAAAGCTGCAAGGGCAACACTAGAATTAGAGGATAGCGACAGTGATGATATGACTTACTTAACCAAACAGATGGTTAAGATGTGGGAAAACAGGAAGAGGATAGGTTCCAGAAAGAAACATAACAGCAAAGGAAAGGAAGAATCTGAAAAGAAGAGCATCATCTGTTATGGATGCAATGAACCTGGACATATCAAGTCAGAATGTCAAAATATGGAAAAAGGCAAACAGCACAAGAAGAGTTCCAAATTCAGAAAGAAGGGTCTGATGGCAGTCTGGGATGCATCAGAATCAGAAGAAGAATCGTCTAATGAAGAAGAGGCAGAAACAGCAATGATGGCACACATCAGGTTTGCCTTTAAAACTGAAAACTCTTAGGGAAGATAAGAAAAATCTGATCACAGAAATCTAAGTTTTAAAGAATCAAAATTCTGAGTATGCAACTGACAAGAAGGATTTTAAAACTGAGGTTGCAAGACTCAAATCTGAAAACCAAACTCTCAAAAGTAATATTTGTTCCACTTCCAAAACTGTGTTGTGAATCTGATATGCATGAGCAATTTTTTCAAAACTTTATTTCTAATGGAATGGAAAGAAGTAAATATGCATCTTTGATTTATGGAAACAGTAACATTGGAAAGAGAGGTCTTGGTTTTACAGAAACTATTGCTGAAACTAAAGATGTTCATTATGATGTTTTATACATTGTTTGTACTAAGAAATGTCACTCTGAATTATCTTGTCCAATGGTAAAATCTGAACAAGATCAGAAAGCTGTTAAAACTAACAAACATGGACCCAATCAGTTGTGGGTACCAAAAGATCAAATTGTTTATGTTGCAGATATTTTGAGCAACCAGAATGAGACACCAACAATGGTGCCTGGATAATGGATGTTGGCAATGCACAAGCAGAAGAAGGTTTATGTTCCAACATCTACCAAATAGAAGCCAATTAACTCTAGTAGAAGAAAAACTGGTCAACACAATACCTATCAGAACCAGAACCAGAATCATAGGAGGAATAGGAAATATCAAAGAAATCACACATATTACACGAATCATAACAGGAACTGCAACCAGTATCAGAGGCACAGGAACTGGAACCAGAATCAACACTGGAACTAGAATCAAAATCAATACTGGAACCAGAACAGGAATTATCAGAATCATCCAAATCATCAGAATCACCAGAACCATCAAGGTTATCAGAATCACCAGATTCACCAAAGTTACCAGAACCAAAACATATTCCAGAATCATCAGAGGAACATGGTGTATCAGTCAAAGCAAAAAAAGAAGAATCAGAATCTGGAGAGTTCTTCAAACACTCCAGTGAAATTCATCAAGACTACAAACCTGGAAGGGAATTCAAATCCCTTAATCCAAACCATGTAATCACAGAACATACAGATTCAGAATCTGAAAATCAGAAACAGGAGGATTTTCAGAGTAAAACTAAAATTGTTGACATAGAGGTTACATCTTGCTGTAGATACTATCATTGTTTGATATGTGATAACAAGAAGCTTGATCTTAAAAATCAAAGCTAGATATGTATTCTGTAGGTTTGCAAACTGTCAGAGGAACCAAGTGATTCAAGTGATGTGAACACTTCAATAGAAACAGTAAAACCAGTTTAGTGGTTTCAAAAATCAAGAAGAAACCAGCAGAAGCAGAATTAATGGTTTGATTGTATTTAGTTCAATTATTAATTATTAAAATTTGTATTATGACAAACTGCTTGATCTTGATAAATCAAAGCAAGATAAAGATAGTGCAGGTTCACCAGAACCAAAGGGAGCAGAAGCAGAAGAAACAGAAGTACCTTGAAAGGTAGAGGATACAAGCAAGTCAGCAACACATGAAAAATCTTCAAGAGATAAATCTGATCAAGTCAGAAACAGCCAAGATAAGTCAGAAGAGAAATATAGACATTTACCAGAATCAGAAGCTGTTACATATCTACCAGAATCAGAAGCTGTTACATAACTACCAGAATCAGAAGCTGTTACAAATTTACCAAAACCATAAGCTGATTTATCAGAATCAGAAGCTGTTACAGATCTTCCAGAATTAGAAGTTGATGCAAACCTACCAATGTTGATGAAGCTTTGGCAGAGGAAGGTTGGATACTTGCAATGAAAAAAGAGCTGAATGAATTCCAAAGGAATGATGTTTGGGATCTGGTATCCAGACCAAACAAAAACATTATTGGAACCAAGTGTGTGTTCAGGAATAAACTCAATGAAAAACGTGAAGTGGTAATGAACAAAGCCATACTTGTAGCTCAAGGATACATTCAACAGGAAGGTATTGATTACACTGAGACTTTTGCTCCAGTGGCCAGGTTAGAAGCAATTAGAATTCTTTTATCATTTGCTGCTAATCATGATATAATTTTGTATCAAATGGATGTTAAAAGTGCATTCTTAAATGGCTATATAAGTGAGGAGGTCTATGTCAAACAGCCCCCTGGATTTGAAAATACTGATTTTCCTGAGCATGTTTTTAAACGTAAAAAATCTTTATATGGTTTAAAACAAGCACCAAGGGCATGGTATGACAGACTTAGTAACTTTCTGCTTAAGAATGAATTTGATAGAGGCCAGATTGATAATACTCTATTTAGGAAATCCATTAAAAATGATATTTTAATTATTCAAGTTTATGTTGATGATATCATCTTTGGATCGACTAATGGCACTTTGTGCAAAGAGTTTTCTGACCTAATACAGAAAGAGTTCCAAATGAGCATGATGGGAGAACTTAAGTTCTTCTTGGGAATTCAGATTCACCAAGGTAAATCAGGTATACTCATTCACCAATCTAAATACACTAAATAACTTCTTAAAAAGTTCAAAATGAGTGAATGTAAGCATATGGCCACCCCCATGCACCCAACCTGCACACTTGAGAAAGATGAAACCAGCCAAAAGGTAGACTAGAAAACATATAGAGGTATGATTGGATCCCTTCTTTATTTAATTGCTTGTAGACCTGACATTTTGTTTAGTGTTTTTGTCTGTGCCTGTTTTCAAGCTGACCCTAGGGAATCCCATTTAACTATTGTCAAACGAATATTGAGATACCTTAAAGGAACCACCAACCTTACTTTGTTATACAAGAAAAAACCCCACCTACAAACTGAGAGGTTTTTGTGATTCAAGGTTTTGAATTAGTGAAATCCTTCAAAGTGAAGGGACAGGACGTAGCCTCGTTAACGATGAACCAGTATAAAATTCTGTGTTTTATTTTTACTTTATATCCGTTGCTAACTCTGTTTGATTCATACATCAGGTTTTGTTATCAAACTGTAAAAATAGAAAAAGTATTCAAGTTAGTCAAACACAATTCAACCCCTCATTCTCGTGTTTGCATCTTCAAACCTATCAAAGAGCAATGGTGACATTGTTTCATGCTATGATGCATAAAGAGATAGAAGTTTTTGTGGACAATATGATTGCAAAATCCCAGACCGAAGAAGACCACGTGGTTAACCTTCAAAAGTTATTTGTGCGACTAAGGAAGTTCAGACTCCGTTTAAACCCTGCTAAATGCACTTTTGGCGTGAGATCAAGCAAGTTACTTGGGTTTATCGTTAGTCAAAAAGGGATAGAAGTGGACCCAGATAAAGTAAGAGCAATACAAGAAATGTCGGCTCCACGCATGGGAAAAGAAGTCTGTGGCTTTTTGGGGAGATTGAATTACATTGCTAGATTCATATCAAATCTAACTGCAACATGCGAGCCAATTTTCAAGTTGCTGCACAAAGACCAAAAGGTTGAATGGAATGAGAATTGTCAAAAAGCATTCGAGAAGATTAAACAGTACTTGTTAAAACCTCCAACCCTGGTACCTCTAGTTCATGGAAAACCACTTATTATGTATTTAACAGTACTTGATGGGTCAATGGGTTGTGTGCTGGGGCAGCACGATGAATCTGGTAAGAAGGAGCATGTTATTTATTATTTGAACAAAAAGTTCACTAGTTGTGAAACAAGTTATTCACTGCTTGAACGAACATGTTGTACACTAGCATGGGCTGCTCATCGGCTGAGACAATACATGTTATGTCATACAACTTGGTTGGTGTCTAAAATGGACCTAATTAAGTACATCTTTGAGAAACCTGTTCTTACTGGAAGGATTGCCCGTTGGCAAATGTTGTTATCAGAATACGACTTGGTGTATGTTACACAAAAGACTATCAAAGGAAGCGCATTTGTAGAGTACTTGGCCCAACAACCTGTTGAAGATTATCAATCAATGCAGTGTGAATTCCCTGATGAAGGCATAATGACTTTATTTGAAGAGACTGAATCATCTGATAAAGAAAAATGGACGTTGATGTTTGATGGTGCTTCTAATGCATTAAGGCATGGAATTAGAGCCATTTTGATTTCCCCAAAGAACTAGTTCACTCCATTTACGGCTAGATTGTATTTTGATTGCACAAACAATATTGCAGAATATGAGGCATGTGCCATGGGCATTAAAGCAGCCATTGAATCAAAGGTAAAAGTTCTTGAGGTATATGGAGATTCTTCGTTGGTTATCCATCAGACAAAAGGAGAGCGGGAAACTCGAGATTCCAAATTGATTTCGTATCATACCCTTATCAAAGAATTGATAGAATACTTCAAGAAGATCACTTTTCACCATATCCCTCAAGAAGGAAACCAATTGATCGACGCCTTGGCCACATTGTCATCGATGTTCAAAATAAGCACTGGTCGGGATGTGCCTGTAATAAAAGTCCAACAAAAGGATAAGCCAGCATATTGCTTATCAATAAAAGATGAGCCTGACGACAAACCATGGTTTTATGTTATCAAATCCTATGTTAAGAATAGGGAATATCCATTGGGTATTTCGGAGAATGACAAAGGGCTTTGAGGAGGTTGTCAATGAACTTCTTCTTAAATGGTGACGTGCTTTATAAGCGAAACCATGATATGGTTCTCCTTAGATATGTGGATAAAACGGAAGTAGAGAAAATCGTTCAGGAGGTTCATGAAGGTTCTTTTGGAACTCATGCAAATGGGCACGCAATGGCAAGAAAAATCTTAAGGGTTGGCTACTATTGGTTGACCATGGAGTCAGATTGTTTTAGTTATGTAAAGAAATGTCATAAATGTCAAATATATGCTGATAAAGTACATGTACCGCCAACCTCTTTGAATGTCTTAACATCACCTTGGCCATTTTCAATGTGGGGGATGGATGTTATTGGGCTCATCGAACCTAAGGCTTCAAATGAGCACCGGTTTATCCTAGTAGCTATTGATTATTTCACAAAATGGGTTGAAGCTGTTTCTTATGCCAATGTGACGAGGAGCGTAGTGGTCAGATTCATCAAGAGAAAACTGATTTGTCGATATGAGCTGCCAAATAAGATTATCACGGATAATGCGACCAATCTGAACAACAAAATGATGAAGGAGTTGTGTGATAGTTTCAAAATTCAGCCCCATAATTCATCGCATTATCGGTCAAAAATGAATGGAGCTGTAGAAGCGGCAAATAAGAATATCAAGAAAATCATACAAAAGATGGTAGAAAAATACAAGGATTGGCATGAAATGCTTCCCTTTGCATTACATGGCTATAGAACGTCTATTCACACCTCAATAGGGGCAACTCCTTTCTCATTGGTGTATGGAATGGAAGCGGTACTTCCCATTGAAGTTGAAATCCCCTCGATTAAAGTCTTGATGGAAACAAAACTAGAAGAGGTAGAGTGGGTTCAATCACGATTTGACCAATTGAATCTCATAGAAGAAAAAAGAATGATAGCTCTGTGTCATGGTCAGTTGTATCAAAAAAGACTTAAAAAAAGGCTATGAGAAAAAAGTTCGTCCTCGAGAGTTTCAAGAAGAAGACTTAGTGTTAAAGAAAATAGTGCCCATAAAAAAGGATTCTCGTGGAAAATGGACTCTGAACTACGAGGGACCATATGTTGTGAAAAAGGCTTTCTCTAGGGGAGCATACTCGCAGAAATGGATGGAGAGGAGCTTCCACTTCCAGTAAACTCAGATGCAGTCAAAAAATATTGTGCTTTAAAAAATATATATGCTCGCTAGGTCGAAAACCTGAAAATGCGGCCTATGCAAAAGTCAGAGCATCGTGATGGATTGAAAACTTGAAAGAGCGGTCCATGCAAAAGTTAGGGATAAAAAAAAATCAAGCAGTTCAAACTGGAGCATTTATTATTCTAGGATGCTGACCAACAGGAGTCCTAAACTACAAGAATGACTAGCGTTTGTTATCCCTTCAACTAAACATAAACACACTCATCCCTACATTGTAACCCTCTGCCTCAATTGTTTTGTTCCCAATGGAATGAATGTACTTTTTTCAATGTTGTCGTTCAATATTGTACATTACCTTTTTTCTAAGCTAATTCAGTTTCACGTTATTTGTTCTAGCATTTTAAAAAATGTTGTTTTATGATAATAAATATTGGAATTTGAAATATGTGTACATATAAAGAATATTGTAATTATCTTGACACTTGGAAAGTATATAATGGAAACTCGATAAATTCTCAACACATATGGGTGGATATAAGGAAAAATGAGTGTAACCTTTTTTAACAATGGATTTTATTTCACTTCAAAAAGTGGTCACACACTTATTAAGAATAACAATTTATTGTTGGAGATATACTAGAGTCATCATGCAAAAAACGGTTGGTATCTCCTTTCATCCATTAAATTTTGTGGGCGTAGAAGATAATAAGGATCGGGGAATTAAAGAAACAAACAAGAATTTATCCATACACATAAATCATTTAACCATACACATAAATCATACATTCATAACTCACTTATACTCACATAAATCATTCATGTCTTATTTTTATATTAAATTTATACTCAACAATCCTATGTTCCATTGAGTATGCGTTCTGCATTTTTTCGATCATCTGATTATCCTTGCCGATCTATACATCCGTAACTATTCTTATCGATCATTTAAATTCTTGTTGATCTACGCATTGATAACCAATCCGAAGACGATCATTTACATTCCTATCGATCATTTACATTCTTGTCGATCATTTAAATTCTTGTCGATCTACGTATCGGTAACCAATCCGAAGACGGTCATTTACATTCTTGTCGATCTACGCATCAGTAATCAATCTGAAAACGATTATTCTTTCATTTATGTCGGTCTACGCATTGGTAACCAATTCGAAGACAATCATTTATATTCCTGTCATCTAAGTAATCGATCCAAAGACGATCATTTGTTCATTCACGACCATCATTTTTTTTATTGTGTTGATCTAGAAACCATTTCTTCACATTATACTAATCCTTGCCTTATTCTAGCAGTTTTTTTAATTTTCTCATACACTCACACAGTGTATTTTTTTATTTTATGTTGATTGACAAAATTTGGATCCTTATATTTACTTATCTTTTACAACGATAATATGAAAACATATTTTCTAGTAAAAAATAATTAAATAGGGGCAGCTGTAATACCCCAATTTTGTCCGACTATTTAAAAGTAATTCAAAGTAATAATATGTTTAATAAATACTTTATAAATATTATTATAAAAATTTGAAGATCATCATTTTTACAATTTAGTTCAATTGTTTTTTTAGTATATAATTTACATAAGTGTTCCCATTTAACACCAAAAATAAAATAATATAAAACAAAAAAGAAAAAGTTGTGAACACACTTTTTTTTCTTTTTTCTACTATTTCTATTGTGTACATTCATTTATCTTGCTTTCTTTGTTAGCATCATACTGCAAACCTTTTTTATCTTGTTTGCCTTGTTAGCATGCTACTACAAACCTTCCTTTATCTTGTTGACCTTGTTAGCATACTACTACAAACCTGTTATAAACCATTTATTTGCTTCATTTTATTTTATTTCAGACTAATAAGGTTATTACTTGTACCACTTGTGCACTCAAAATATGATGTTGTGTAAAATTTGCAACAAAACCATACAAAATTCAGAATTTAATTTTATCTAATGAACATAAAGATTAACCATTTTAGTCTATAAATTAAGTTCGAAAATCAGTAAAAATATGAGCTTTATTTTTTAGAGGAGGAGAGCTTGATTTTTAAGAGAGGGCATTTTTTTTTTAAAAGAAAAGTAAAAAAAAAATAGAGAGAGAAATTGAGTAGAGAAACAATAATACAATATTCAAAATTATTTATTTCAAAAAAAAAAAATATATGATATTAACTAAAACACTGAAAGAGAAAGCAAATAGAGTAGTTACAATGAAAAATTAAAAGGCATGGCGATTTAAGGTAATTTCTTTTTCTTCTCTCTTTACATTATAATAATTTTTTTAATAAAGTTTTGATTTGTAAGAGTAGAATAAGATAATCTTGTGAATGAAAAGTAAAAAACTAGAAAAAATCAAACCTTTAACGATGTCATCGCCGGTATCTTCCGTCACTCTCCGCTTCGGCCTCCTCTACTCTAAACATCGATAATTCTCGTGTTTTCTTCATTTTTTATTATTTAAATATAAAATTCTACATTCGTATTCATTAATTAATTTTAGATTGAAATCATAACAATAAAAATGATAACAAGCAGACACCAACAGACAACTATTGTATTTTACATTGATTTTCCAATATAAATTAATTATAGAAACATACACAGCATTCTGTTCATTAATAAGGAAAAGAAAACAGAATTGCATTATCGGTTACAAATCTTATACTTGAGCTTCCTCTTGTTCCAAATTTGGAGGCTGAGTAATGGCAAGGAAGAGCTGAGTAATGGCAAGGAGGAGCTGAGTAATATTATAGATGCAATTGAAGAAACAAATTGAAGTAACAAATAAAAGAAACAGGTTGATAATACAGCATTTCCAGAAATGAGGGAGGAGAATCCAAAGAAGTGTTTCACATCCAGTAACACCAGAAATATGGTATATGAAGATAGTAGTTGTGAAGTTCATGTCAGCTGTGGATTCTACTGCATAACAAAATATAGCTATCAAAAACAGAAACATAATTGGGGATGATTGTTGGAAAGGATTGGTGTCTAAACCTTGATACTTTATTCCAATTGAACATAACTACAAGTTCATTAAAATATTATAAGCTTTATGGATTCTCATTTTTGTGTTGAATTGATTGCGAGACAGAAATAAAATACAAGAGAATTTAGGGATCTAGAGCTCTTCTCTAAACTGCTGTCGTATAGAGTTTTGCTCCTCAATTTATATGCATATTTTGTGATAAAGTAATGCTCCCCAAACTGCTGTCGTACGTTGATTGGTTTTGCAACATTCAGAACATTCAGTTTATAGGGCCTACCAACTTGACATGATATAAAACACGGGATATAAAACCACGTCTCTTTGTCAACTATTTTGTCAACTATTTTAATGCAAGTTGTTCTAGGTTAATATAAAATAATTTAGATATAATTTATATGATAATAATTTACAATTTAATATTTAATTTAAAAAATATTTATTATTAAATGATTGTAAGTCGTGTAATATTTTGAATGTAATATGATACTATATATATATTATTTTAATGTGAGGTAAATTCATACGAGTTTACAAGTCGATTTTATTTAACTAAAACAAGTTTATTTAAATTTTTGAATTTGATAATCTTAATAGAAGCAAACGCATTTCAAAATCAAAATGAAATTTATTACAGTAATTATTTTTTCACTTATATAATTAGGACATCGATAACTGTTCTGAGATTGATCCATTGATTTAATAAATTGTAAATTTAATTGTTATTGTTTAATTCATAAATACTAAGTATTACAATTCTAGATGAAAATATATATAAAAGAAAAATATAGAGAAAGTATTATTGTTACCTTGATGAATTATGAATATAGTGAATTCTATTTGTAGTTATATCTTTAGGAATCTTTAATTTGAAGACTATATCTTCTTTTCATTGTTATTATATTGTAGATCAAGAAAAATGTTACATGTGGTCAAGAATTGGTGAACAAAACAAAAAACTTCTTAAAGACAAACACTATTGTTCTGTAATAGTTATTTCACGTTATGCCATAAGATTCCTCGATAAAAGTATATAAAGGAAAATCGAAGTAGCACAAATGTTTCAAATCGAAGTAGCACAAATGTTTCAAAGCGTTTTGTTGAGAGCCCCAATATCCATGAAAATGAAACTGCTCTTCTCTGTCCAACTACTTTACTTCTGTGTGCAATAGTTATATTGAAGATTTACATAAATATAAAAAATCAAAGTAGGTGGATTAATATTAACAGAAAATTATCTTAAAAGAAAATAAGTATTATTATGTAAAATATATTATTATTGCTACAATTTTATAGGATGGAATAGGTTATATTGTGTTCCATTCCACTCCATTCATTTTTTATAAATCCAAACAATATAATCTAATTTCCCATCGTTCAATTCCTTCAATTCAAACAGAGTTGAAAGGGATAAAGCCAATTAATCATGATAAACAATATAATGCAATTGCAACTCCACTGTAATCTATATGTTAAATCGTAAATGATTAAAATTAAAGATTAAATAGCACATGTGGTCATTTAATTTAATTTCAGTTAACGTTTTAGTCTTTTATCTTTTTTTTTTCGATTTGGTCCTTTATTTTAATTTTAAGTGACAATTTGATGTTTTATGTTTTAAAATGTCAACAATATTATCTTTTTTTTTACAAAAATTCAAAAAACTCATCAAAATTTTCAACCAAAACCCATAAAATTAATTATATTCTTTAATATAATACAAATTTCATCAAATTCGTAATTCAAATCTTCAAATAAACTCATACAAAAATTTTATCAAATTTCATTCTTTATTTGATGTTGTTAGAGATAGAAATATGAGTTTATTTGAAGATTTGAGTTTCGAATTTGATGAAATTTGTATTATATTGAAGAATATAATTAATTTTATGGGTTTTGGTTGAAA
>JBBPBO010000004.1:7163807-7269278 GCA_037974295.1 Cicer cuneatum | reverse complement strand
AAACATAAAAGATCAAATTGTCACATAAAATTAAAATAAATGACCAAATCGGAAAAAAAAAAAAGATAAAGGACTAAAACGTTAACTGAAATTAAGTTAAGGGACCACGGGTGCTATTTAGCCAAAATTAAAATAAAAAATTAAGTGATTCTTAAATAATTTTGTCTTCATTATATAAATCTAGACGGTTGGAAAACTGTCGCAGATTTTATATTGCAGTGGTTACAATAGTTACGAGCAATCTTTTTAATTGTCGCAAACAGACTTTTTCTTGTAGTGATATCTAAATTTAACGCATTTTAAAAATGATTTACCTTATGTGAAAGAAACATAGAAAATAAAAATAAAAAGTACATATCATAGTGAAATAATAATATTTTTACTAAATTAACACCATCAATTATTAGTACCATTACCATTAAAACAACGTAGTATATAGCGAATTGGTAATAATAATTCTAATATTAATTAGAAGGTACAATTAAAAAAAATAATTAATATTATAGTAATATTATATGAGAATTTTAATAGTACATGAGTCAATTTGACATGTAAGTTATACATTTGGTCTTTATATTAATAGCTAAACGAGAGTTTTTTGGAAAAAAACTACTAACTTCCTATACTATAATATAATTATAATTATTAAGTATTATTTATCAAAAGTGTAAGAAAAAAATAATGAATTTTTATTACTCATAATAATGAATATCGAATATTTTGTACAGTGAAATATAAAATTTTAGTATAATGTTTATAAACAATGAAATGATATTGTTTTTTTATGAAATAATCTTTCCTAAAATAAAAATAAGTCCACAAATAGCTCTTTTTGGGGTGAAAATATGGGATCAAACCCCAAGAAATAAAAAAAGAAACAAAACATAACGGCTTCTAGGAAAGTCTATATCAAACTTCTATTGATCAACACGGCGAGTGAAGAGAAATTAGAGATAATATTAAAAATACAATCAACTCGAGGAGAAGAAAGATCGAATTAAGCAAAAGTATCTATTACATGCTTGGATTCACGATGGACGTGAAATATCTTAAAGTGAGTTAGTTTTGCAAGCACCTCCTTTATACGAGTGGCGAGATCATTACATAAATTTTTATAAGGGCAATTCTTTAAAATTAAGAAAACTACTACACGAGAGTCTGATCTCATATCAATATTTATAAAACTCTCTAGCTTCAAACCATTATATATAGCCCAAGTTTTGTCATCGAGATCACGAATACCCCTAATGCATAGTAGTAGCCAAATGTAAAAGCATCAATGCGATCATGAACCATTCATCCACAAGCTGTCATTCCATTTGAGATATAGACCGCATATCGAATATATAATTATGTATCATTAATTTAAATTTCTTTCAAAAGGTTCATAACTTTCATATATTTACCTGGTAATGAATTTTGCAAAGATGAATTATGAAAATATGGATTTAATTTATATACACTAATAATGTAAAATTTTTTACTTTAATTATAATTACTTCAAAAGTATCAATCATGAATGGGCGTGATGTGCAGTGTAAAATCATTGCATAGCAATTAAACTCATAAAAATATATATCAATCAAAATTAAAAAAAAAAAGACTTAATTGCAATTTTGGTAACTATATTTATATTAATTCATATAATTGGTCTCTCTATTTTAAAATTTGGTATTTTTTGTCTCTCCGTCATATTTTTAACTAAAAAATAGTGATTGAATATATTTTAAATGACGTGTCATATGATTTCATAATGTAATCATCTAGATCTATTATTTATTTATTTATTTATATATTTATTTATTAATTATTTATTAGCTATATTTGATTTCAGAGTTCATCGTTTGTCAATCCTACCAACTACCGCGTAACTAAACAACTGAAACAATTGGTCAGTGAAATACTTAAGTCCACTAGATATAACATTAAGACATATCACCATTACCATATAAAACACAAAAAATCACTACTAAATAAAAAGAACAAAAAAGATGGTTTGCAACATGGATACATTCTTTTAGCTAGAATTAGCAAGTCAAATACCAAATTTTCTATCTTTGTGATCACTTACAGCTTCAACTTCTTGCATATTTGCCAAGCAAGCCTCCTAAACCCGAATCTCATCTGTTATAAGCATTGCAGACATAAGCAAATAATTAATTTTTAACATTAAGAAGTTGAATATACCAAAACAGAATCTTTTATTTTTTGTCATTCCTTATCAAAATCAATTTTAATTCCATATGCAAAGAATTTCATAGTTACCATGAATGTTATATTCTTGGTCTTGCATATATGTCCAGACTTCCAATCCTAACCACAACTATAGCAGAAGTCACATCCACACCTGAAAAGAAAATATAAAATGAAATATAGTCATTATAATTATGAAGAAAAAAGACTCTAGTCGTAGTATCAAACTTTTAATCAATAATTGTGTTAGTTTATCACTAACTCGTTTACATCAACATTATATCAAAAGTTGACTACATAAATAGTAGTGATCGACTAAATCATATCATTTAACTATTGGTTAAACTTTTATCTTCTCTCAATCCTTAGGAAAAATCAAATCACAATGTATTAAATTTTTAGTAATTTAAATATCTTAGTTTTCTTTAATTTTTTGACATATTTAAATGTATTATTATGAAATATAATTAAAGTAAAATGTCATGTAAAGTCATATTCTTTATAATGTATATTAACTTTTAAAATAGAACTTAATTTTATTGACATATTAATTTGTTAATCTATTCAAAAATAGTCTCACTGTTTATTAAAAAATGTTCAAATAAAATGCATTTCTTAAATAAAATAACCATTCATATCATACTTTTATCAATGATAGGCTTTGATTAAAAAAATATAAGTCATATCACATAGGTTTGTATTTTTTAACATGTCAAACTCAAGTCATTCAAAATCTAACTTAATGTAGCATATTCTAACCTTAATTATTAACACGTGTGTATGATTTTCTATTATTTTTTAAAAAAAAGTGATATCAAATTTTGATCATTATTATAAGAAAAAGATAACTATTTTTACTCAGCTGATATTTCTAATATACATTTACTTTATTAAAGCATATTTAGTGTCGGTAATTAAGTGTTTGATATTGCGACAGGAATTGTGGTTGCGGACTGCAATTTAAAATCTTGCTACATATTAGTACATTAAAAATTTCCCTCCCTGCCAACAATTTTCATTTTCTTTCAATGGTGTGTGATTTTAGATAGCTAGGTACCTATTGATAGATTAATATCAATGTTCAATATATTATGAACTTCGAAGGAAATATGCTATCAGGAGAAATTCCAATACAATTCCTTGTGCATACAGATAATAGTATGCTGAAATCCAAGTATGTTCCATTTTAAGTTTCACTCTTAAACAATATATTATGTTTCTTTTGCCAACCGTCACCAAATCCCTAAAAACAACCAAAAATAGCTGCATTTAGCGACAGTTAGAATTGTCGCAAAATTTATTTGGAGGCAGTTGAAACAAAAGTTTTTTTAGCAGATATCACATTGCAACGGTTACAACCGTCACAAGCAGTCTTTTTAATTGTTGCATCCAGACTTTTTCTTATAGTGGTATCTAAATTTAACACATTTTGAAAATGAGTCACCTTATGTGAAAGAAACATAGAAAATAAAAAATAAAAAAAGTACAAATCATAGAGAAATAATATATTTTTACTAAATTAACACCGTCAATTATTAGGACCATTACCATTAAAACAAAGTAGCATATAGTGAATTGGTAATAATAATTCTAATATTAATTAGAAGGTACAATTAAAAAAAATAATTAATATTATAGTAATATTATATGAGAATTTTAATAGTACATGAGTCAATTTATACATTTGGTATTAATAGCTAAATGAGAGTTTTTTGGAAAAAAAACTATTTCCTATACCATAATATAATTATAATTATTAAGTATTAAGTATTATTTATCAAAAGTGTCAGAAAAAAATCATGAATTTTTATTACTTATGATAGTGAATATCGAATATTTTGTACAATAAAATATAAAATTTTAGTATAATGTTTATAAACAATGAAATGGTATTGTTTTTTTATGAAATAATATTTCCTAAAATATAAAAGTCCACAAATAGCTCTTTTTTGGGTGAAAATATGGGGTCAAACCCCAAGAAATAAAAAAGAAACAAAACATAACGGCTTCTAGGAAAGTCTATCAAATTTCTATTGATCAACACAATAAGTGAAGAGAAATCAGAGATAATATTAAAAATATAGTCAACTCGAGGAGAAGAAAGATCGAATTAAACAAAAGTGTCTACTACATGTTTGGATTCACGATGGACATGAGATATCTTAAAGTGAATCAATTTTGCAAGCACCTCTTTTATACAAGCGGCAAGATCATTACATAAATTTTTATTAGAGCAATTCTTTAAAATTAAGGAAACTACTACATGAGTCTGATCTAATATAAATATTTATAAAACCCTCTAGCTTTAAACCGTTATATATAGCCCAAGTTTTGTCATCAAGATCATAGATACCCCTAATACATAGTAGTAGCTAAATATAAAAGCATCGATGCGATCATAAACCATTCATCCACAAGCTGTCATTACATTTGAGATATGGACCACAACATTTCCATTTGATAAATAGCAATTTGATTCATAAAAATGAGTGTTAATTAATTATTGGTTTATAGATCAAATGTATCAAAATGCTTCAATTTTGAATGTCCAATAAAAGTTCTCATATTATTTTCAAATTAAAATTAGTCATTCATTTTCAGATGTTTTTTTACGCATGGGTCATTCGTTGTGGTGACAGAATTATTAGTCCAAATATAGACATGTATCTTTTTTATATATAAAAAAAAATGCGTGTAAATTTGATGCACTATTAAAAATTTTATATGTACTCAACTACAAAATCACTATTTTTTAACACTTCTAAATTTAGTAAATATAATAAAACTTAAACTAATTTAAAAATGAGTGAAAACAAATTTTATATGTACTCAACTACTAAATCACTATTTTATAGCTATATTATAAATTAAGTTTAAGTTTTTAATAGATTCTATGTAATTAGAAGTCCTTTTGAATATGACACTTCTGTATATTTTGACTTAACTTTACCATGTATCTATTTGCTAATTTCATCAATGAAAACTCTCCTTATTATGAATCTGCGTATGCTCTTGAATCTGTGTATGTTGTATGATTTTAACTTTCTGTCAAAAATTAATTACTGCATAAATTGAGGGGGAGCTTTTAAGCTCTTCAAAATTAAAATCTAAATTAACATGTTTGTCATCATAAAAAAAGGGAAGATTGTTAAGACAAACTCTCATTTTAAAGTTTTGATGAAAATAAATAAAGGTTAATTAAGAACGTCAATTATGATTCTAAATGTTATGTTAATTTAACTTGTGCTTTTAAGTGTATTAATTCAAAGATAGGGTTAAGCAAAGCAAAGAAATCAACATAATAAAGCATAAATCTGAACATATAACATTCTTGAGAAAATTTAGAAAGCGGAGAATGTTCTCCAGGTCTAAGTATGATCAAGACAACTTCAAGATCAATCAATCTCCATTAATTGAATGAAGATATTGCATCTGGAATTAACATCAATACTATCAGTACTTGACAAGGAACAAATAGGATTCATTCTAGGCAAAGAAACCATTCGAATCACAAGAAAAAGGCTATCAATCAAGCTGGTCCAAACAACACTGAACAGTCTCCAGCTTGACTGTCAAGAATGATAAATGATCTTGACAAAATGCAAGGCATCAAGACAGATTCCAAAATGGTCAGAAAATCATCCAGATTGATTATCAATCTCCAGGAAACTCAAAACCTAAAAAATCCAGATTGATCATCAATCTCCAACAGCTTCATAAAGCTTTCTGCAACAACTCTTCATGATTTTTCAAATATGTTTTAACAAGAATCAAGACTCCAGTTCAAGCTAAAGGCATCATCACATATCTGAAGTATTCAATGATCATTTGGCTCAAAAAAATATGATCAAGAACGAAGAATTCAGCCTAGTCAAAACAGAACTCAAAAGTAGTCAAAGGCTGGAATATTTTTTAATCAAAAATATTGGTTCTGGTCAAGCCTGACAAGAGCACTTCCAACGGCTCTCTTGACCTTCATTAACTTCTCTCAAGCCTATAAAAGGAAGGCCAATGATCAAGGAAAACGCAGAAGTTCAAGTGTTAATCAATTGATCAAATCATTCACTCGTATACTTGAAATTCTCTCATTCTCAAGAGAGTCAATTTTGATTTAATTCAATCTATTGTTATACTTATTCTAAACCTCTTGTAAAGAATCTAATCTCAAACACGAGTTGAGATAACTTAGATTCTAACAAACAATCTCATTATTATTGTGTAAAAAACTCAAGACTATAAGTGTTGAGTATAGTTTTAGTAGATTGTAGGAAATCCTTTTATGGTTAAAAGGTGAAGTGTAAACTCTATCAATTTTGTGTATCTTTCTAGGTGGAAAGATCACAGATTGTAAACAGATCAAGATCGATCTAGACTAGGTGCTGTAAATCAGGAATATTTACAATTCAAACCCCCTTCCTTGTAAATCAATTTTGCTACTTCACAAGGTAATTGCAGAATACAAAGAAATCATGAAAGATGAGTTTGAAATGACATACTTGGGCAAGCTAAGCTATTTTCTGGGTATGGAGTTTACTAAAACTGAAGAAGGCCTGCTGATGCATCAGAAGAAATATGTTGGAGATATCTTAAGAAGGTTCGATATGGTTGGCTGCAACTCTGCTGTCATTCCAATGGAGATCAATGCAAAGTTAGGAACAGAAATTGAAGAAGAGCTGGCTGATTCGACTCTATTCAAGCAAGTTGTTGGTTCCCTAAGATACCTATGCAATACAAGGTCTGATATATGCTATAGTGTGGGAGTGGTGAGCAGATTCATGGAGAAACTCAAGCATTCTCACTGGTTGGCAGTTAAGAGGATAATGAGATACATTCAAGGCACACTGGAGCATGGAATTCTGTTTGCAACAGATTTAAAGCAAGAAAAGGGACACTTGGTTGGGTATTCAGATTGGTGTGGAGATAAGAATGATAAAAAGAGAACTTCAGGTTATGTGTTCAAGTTCATGAAATCTCCAATAGCATGGAGCTCAAAGAAGCATCCAGTGATAACACTTTCTTCATGCGAGACTGAATACATTGCTGGCAGCTCTTTAGCCTGCCAATCATTTTGACTGAAGTCATTGACAGTAGAGCTAAAGCTGGAAATTTGCAGGCAAATTCCATTGATGATTGACAACATTTCAGCAATAAATCTAGCAAAGAACCTCGTGTCACATGGAAGAAGTGTGACACCCTAAACCCCAAAACAACATATATAGTAATTTATACTAGATTTTTTTGAACAAAATTCGCAGCGGATAAAGAAAATATGTTTCCAAGAAAATAATAATTTTTATAACTAATTTAGGATATCATGTTCATCTAAATACACATATAAAAATTCAACTTTATTCCTTAATTAAAACAACGCAATCTAAATGAACTTGACTTAACTATAATTTCTTGATTTAATTCCAAAAACTTACTAGTACTTATAAAGTTTTCATACAAAAAGTCTTTTCTAATTAAACAAGTTAAAGTAAAATACAAATTACAACTCTTAATTCCCGGTATAACCTATCAGAGTGGGGTTTCTCCCAAATTTGATCTTCAAGACTCATTAACCTGTAATAACTGCGATTTCGCAAACGCATGGTCAAGCCAGTCAAACACAAACAACGAAGGAGGTGAGTTTCGAAATCATGTTGATAGTATAATATAATTAAGAAGAACACACAATCAATCATAATAAACCGTATCATTATACAAACATTCTTCATGAAAAAAACATTACATTATAGTCAAAATCACTCAAGAGAAATCAATACATTTCACTATAACATCAAATCATCTGAGAGAAATTATTATTGCACACGATACATATTGATCACAACAAAACAATCACAAGAAGATGCAATATTATGCATGAGCTTAGACTCTACTTCACATTGTGGTACCATTCTAACTCTGAAGTAATTGGTTAGGAGGCTTGATACTATGCCACCATCCCGGTAGACGGACAATTCAAATTGGCCATGTCCTCATAGATCCTGTGACACCCTAAACCCCAAAACAACATATATAATAATTTATACTAGATTTTTTTTTATTAATTTCGCAGCAGATAAAAAAAATATGTTTTCAAGAAAATAAGAATTTTTATAACTAATTTATGATATCATGTTCCTCTAAACACACGCGTAAAAATTTAACTTTATTCCTTAATTAAAACAATGCAATCTCAATGAACTTGACTTAACTATAATTTCTTGATTTAATTCCAAAAACTTACTAGTACTTATAAGGTTTTCATACAAAATGTCTTTTCTAATTAAGCAAGTGAAAGTGAAATATAAATTACAACTCTTAATTCCCGGTATCACCTATCAGAGCGGAGTTTCTCCCAAATTTGAACTTCAAGACTCATTAACCTGTAATAACTGCGATTTCGCAAACGCAGGGCCAAGCCAGTCAAACACAAACAACGAAGGAGGTGAGTTTTGAAATCATGTTTATAGTATAATATAAGTAAGAAGAACACGCAATCAATTATAATAAAACGTATCATTATACAAACATTCTTCAAGAAAAGAAACATCACATTATAAAGTCAAAATCACTAACGAGAAACCAATATATTTCACTATAACATCAAATCATCTAAAAGAAATTATTATCGCACACGGTACATATTAATCACAACAAAACAATCACAAGAAGATGCAACGCTATGCATGAGCTTAGACTCTACTTCACAATGTGGTACCATTCTAACTCTGAAGTACTTGGTTAGGAGACTTGATACTATGCCACCATCCCGGTGGACGGACAATTCAAATTGGCCCTGTCCTCATAGATCCGCTCAACTCAACCCGAGACACATATACGCGATAGTCGAGGTAAACGTGTGTTGCATGGTAGCTCCCGACATTTGGAGTGCTACCTCCAAGTCACCTAGGAATTCCCCACCCGAATACCTCCAAGGTCTAACAATCTTGCCCTAAGGCTCAACAGCAGACCGCCACGATCAGGCTCATTCAGTTGTACTTCCCCAGAATCACTAGGCTTGTCAGGCCCTACCTATATGGTGACAAAATAATCTCCACTTCAAAAATTCTCAATATTTATTTTCTCCCCTCGTTGGCCTATGATACTCCATTAAGACCATAATCTCAAACACAAATTGGAATCATCACCATTTCATCAATTATGGGGTTACTTCAATATCCTCATCACAAATTTATAACATCACAATTATTAATCATACATCATCATCATCACATAAACTCATCACAATGCATCCATATTTTATTATCACATCACAAAACTCATCTAATCAAACATACATAAAATTCATTCGACATCCAATATCACAGTAATATCAAATATCACACATTTAACGAAAATAAATCAAATATCACGATAATATCAAATAACACACATTCAACAAAATTAAATCAATCAACACCTTATAAATATTTTTATTCCAAATTTTAATCTCACAATTTCCATATTTCACATTAATCAATTTATCACTCAAAGGGCTACTGCTGTACGTAGCAAGCCCCGAATGAATCATGGGGAAATATGGTTTTCCCGTTCATCTCAAAATACATTATACTCATAAATTCAAACGCTCTCTCACCCCTTACCTTATTTCGACGCTTTCACATAGGAATACAATTCCACGAGTAAACAATGTTTGTCCTCTTACTCTTTGTCCTTCAATCGATCTGACTCGACAGTTTATGGGTAGACGTCAAAAATAAATTATGAAAAGACACTATAAAAACAAATTTCGAAATTCGGTCAAGAAAACTTACCATAAATCAGAAAATCAATCAGTGGATAATATAGCCATTTTTCACACGATCGTTTTGGCGTTAGTTTCACTCCAATCGGACTTACGGTGAAGAAGAACGGTGCAAAATAACGAATTCCGTAAACGGATAAGTCGGGTATTTTAGAGACAAATTGGGATGGTTAAAAATGTGGGAAAGTAAGTTTAATTGACTAACTAAATGAGTGAAACAACATACTGAAATTTGGACGAAAACAGAGAAAGTTTTTTGGAACAGTTATCGACCACCGGTGCCAAACGATAGACTTGTTGTTAGTATCCTCTTGCTTTTACGGCGGCTGATGATGCAAAACTCCCTTTCTTATTCTTTTATTCTATTTCATTAATATAATTAGTGATTTAAATCACTTACACGCATGGCCAAACCCATTAGTCTCTTTACTTATTTATTTATTCTTTTACTATTACTATTACTATTTTTATTTTATTTATTTATTTATTTTTAAAACACAATTTCATTAATAAAACATTACTAATATTCCAAAACTAATATTGTATAAATTAATTAATCTTTTAAAATACATTAATAACCAAAATTATCATATTCCAAATAAGCACTATAATAATACTTATTTTTCCAAATACTCAAATTAAAATATTACCATCATTAGTGAATAGTCGAAATTATAAAATAAATAAATATAACATCTACATTTTATATTAATTACTAAATCATAATAAATATATATAAAATCACAATGTAATAACAAGTATATAAAAATAAAGTAAATCAAACACAACATCGCTACTATCCCAAGATAATTATTTATAAAATAAATAACTAAAAATAGAAAATAGTTCTAAATAATTGAAATATAAAATCGCATGAAATCTTATTCTTTAAAATATTACACTAAAATACAATTACTTTTAGAAAAACATATAAAATAATAAAATAAAATATTTATTATTTATATCACTCATTTAATATAATATAATATAATATAATATATATCAAACTAACATGTCATAGAAAACATCCATATAACGGAAATTAATCACAAAATCTATCAACATATATTCTAAAATAATATTAATATCAAATTAATTATTTAAAAATTTATTTCGTTAATAAAATAATTTATTATAAAAATTGGGGTGTTACAGATCCCCTCAACTCAACCCGAGACACATATATGCGACAGTCGAGGTAAACGTGTGTTGCATGGTAGCTTTTGACATTTGGAGTGCTACATCCAAGCCACCTAGGAATTCCCCACCCGAATACCTCCAAGGTCTAACAATCTTGCCCTAAGGCTCAACAGTAGACCGCAACGATCAGGCTCATTCAGTTGCACTTCCCCGGAATCACTAGGCTTGTCAGGCCCTACCTATATGATGACAAAATAATCTCCACTTCAAAAATTCACATCAACTTCAAATATTTTAAACATCTATTTTCTCTCCTCATGTGAAAGAAAAATAGAAAATAAAAAGTGCATATCATAGAGAAATAATAATATTTTTACTAAATTAACACAATCAATTATTAGTATCATTACCATTAAAACAAAGTAGCATGTAGTGAATTGGTAATAATAATTCTAATATTAATTAGAAGGTACAATTAAAAAAAATTAATATTATAGTAATATAATATGAGAATTTTAATAGTACATGAGTCAATTTGACATGTACTGATATACATTTGGTCTTTATATTAATAGCTAAATGAGAGTTTTTTGGAAAAAACTATTTCCTATACTATAATATAATTATAATTATTAAGGATTATTTATCAAAAGTGTCAGAAAAAAAAAATCATGAATTTTTATTACTCATAATAGTGAATATCGAATATTTTGTACAATAAAATATAAAATTTTAGTATAATGTTTATAAACAATGAAATGGTATTATTTTTTTATGAAATAATTTTTCCTAAAATAAAAAAGTCCACAAATAGATCTTTTTGGATGAAAATATGGGTCAAACCCCAAGAAATAAAAAAGAAACAAAACATAACGGCTTCTAGAAAAGTCTATCAAACTTCTATTGATCCACGTGACACCTTAAATTCCAAATTTATTTTAAATTTTCTTCTTCAAATTTTAATTTAAAAATAATAAAATATAAATAAATAAATAAAACTTTCGAACGATTTATTTAAGCCAAAAGTATCACTTAATCATGGACAAGTCATATTAATCCAAAGTTTCCTTCAGCTTAACAATTCGAAGGTCATAACAGTTATCAAATTAAATTCTTTTTGAAGCACACGTACATAAGTTATTGATAATTATAAATGTAGTCCCAACCCGTTGTCACTATCAGAGCAAAATTTCCCAACAGATGTTCAAATATGAAATTAACATAAGGAAGATGATAAAAGTCTTCAAGATGAGACGACTTCCTACACTTTGAGAGTATTAATCTTCACCTGCAGCTTGCAGCTCGTCTGCGTCCATCGCAAACGCCAAACACAAACAACGTGGGGTGAGTATCGAAATTATGTAACAGTATAATGTAAACGAGAAGAACACATAAGTAATCAAATTAACACAAACCTAACATTCCAAAACATAATATCAAGGTTAATCTAATTCAATCACAATAAAACAGTAACAGGGAGAAAATGTTATGCATGTCCTATACTTTATACTTCTTCATCACTTGGTACCATTCTACTCTGAAGTACTTGGTTAGGAGGCCTGATCTATGCCACTACAAGAGTGGACGGACAATTCATGAATGGTCAAGTCCTCGTAGATCCCCTCAACTCAACCCGAGACATATATACGCGACGGTCAGGGTACTCTTGTTTTGCACGGTAGCTCCCGGTCGTAGGGAATAACCCACCAATCCTCTTAGGAATTCCCAACTAGATGTACCCCCAAGGTCTATCAATCTTACCTTATGGTTTGACTGTAGCCCTCCACGATCAGGCTCATTCAGTTGTACTTCCCTGAATCACTAGGTTTGTCAAACCCTCCCTATATGATGACAAAACAATCCTCACTCCAAAACTACAACATCTATCTCATACGTACTGGATTATCATAACTCAATAATTTTCAGTTGTACTTCACACGTCATTCTGTTCATTAATAAGGAAAAGAAAACAGAATTGGTTATACTTGAGATTCCTCTGTTTCCAAATTGGGAGGCTGAGTAGTAGCAAGGAGGAGCATAGTAATATTATAGATGCAATTGAAGAAACAGATTGAAGTAACGAATAAAAGAAACAGGTTGATAATACAGCATTTCCAGAAATGAGGGAGGAGAATCCAAAGAAGTGTTTCACATCCAATAACACCAGAAATATGGTATATGAAGATAGTAGTTCTGAAGTTCATGTCAGCTGTGGATGCTACTGCATAACAAAATATAGCTATCAAAAACAGCAACATAATTGGGGATGATTGTTGGAAAGGATTGGTGTTTAAACCTTGATACTTTATTCCAATTGAACCTAATTCCAAGCTCATTAAAATAGTATAAGCTTTATGCATTCTCATTTTTTTATGTTGGATTGATTGGGAGACGGAAATAAAATACAAGAGAATTTAGGGGGATCTAGAGCTCTTCTTTAAACTGCTGTGGGCTAGAGTAGTGCTCCTCAATTTATATGCATATTTACAGTGAGCCACGTGGAGAGAGATGAAAAAGTAATGTCGGCGTAGTCTATAGAGGACTAATAAAACGTAATGTCGTCAGGGGCCTACGTACGTTGATTTGTTTGCATTGAAAAGTAAATTATTATTTGTTAATATAAAAAACTTTAGATATAATTTAGTATTTAATTTAAAAAATATTTATATTAAATGAATGTAATTGGTGTAATATTTTATATTAAATAAATGTAATTGGTGTAATATTTTATATTAAATGAATGTAATTGGTGTAATATTTTGAGTGGAATGTGATGCGTAATATTACCAATCGATTTTACTTTAAAACAAGGAGTACAAAATCGAAAGAGTGAAAATGTTTAATAGCTCGTCGGCTTCCGTTGTCCGATAGGGAAAAGGTATAGGGAACTTTAATTAAACTCCACGTCCTCTTCCTATTCTGTCCAACATGTCCAACAATTAGAGGTGGAAATAGGCCAGGTCAGGTCTGAGTTTGATGTATGATTAATTTTTTAGACCTAAGTCTAGCCTACGGCTTATCATAGGTTTTTTTTTTTGGTATGACCTTTTTAAAAATCTCGTCTGACCTGAAAGCCTATTTAAAAGTCTTATTCACGTTAAAACATTTAAATGTTATATTTTATATTTTTTTTAAATAGGCTAAATTAGACTGTTTTATATAAGGAAAATTAATAAAATTATAATCAAATCGTATATAATAAAATAATATTAAAATAGCCTAATTGATAGGCTTTAAAATAGGAAACAATAATATTAATAAATAACATTAATAAATAATAAAATATATATATATATACTTTAAAATAAGAAACGATAATATTAATAAATAATAATAAAAAATAATATTAATAAATAATATATATACATAGGTCAGTCTGTCAGGTCTAATAGGCTTTTATATAAGCCTCAACCTGACTTATTTAAATAGATAGGCTTTAAAACTAGTCTGAACCTAGCCTTCTTATTAAACAGGTCAGGCCAGACCAGGCCATAAGTAAGTCAAGCCATAGACCCCTAACGGACGGCCTAACCTATTTCCACCCCTACCAACAATATAATCTAAAAGAAATTAGATTATACTGTTTGATCCATCAACTAATACATTTATTACAGTTTTAATCCCAACATAAAAAAATTAATTCCTAAAAATGGTGATTTATTGTTTCCAATTGTAAATTTAATATAAAAAAATCACTTTAAGGACCAAAAATCCTCATTAGTTGACTAAAATTACCATTTTTAAGTAAAAAGTAAGGATTGAGACTAAAATTATAATAGATATAATTATCAAAGGGTAAAAATAATTTAAAAATAGAGAAGCTATTTTTATAAATATGATAACATTAAAAATGCATTTAAGCATTTTTAACTCTAACCAGTAGACAGTGAAAACTAGACGTGTACGTGGGTTGGGATGGGTCGGTTTCGACAAAATCCGATACCCGACCCGATCGATTATCTTTGGATTGCGTTAAGTTCTAAACCCGTATTTTTTTCATTTAACTTGAACCGACTCGATTAATAGCATATTGGGTTATGTTGAGTTGGCGGGTTATACATAAATAATAACCTGTTTTTGAATTTAAGAAAAAATATATTGAATGAAAATATATTTAATACTTGAATGTCTCAAAAACTATAAAATTTTAATTACGTCATTCAATTCTTTAAAAAAGCCAACAACCTCGCACACAAAAAAATAAATCCAATAATCTTCATATACATAAATAAATTCAACAACAGTAAATCAATAAAATATGAAAATTCATCGATTCTAAGTAATGTCAACTTCAAGTCCAAGCACTTAACATGTTCCTCAAATTATGGAAGAGAACAATTGGGAATCTACACACCAAAAATATCAATAGTAAAAGTGAAGAGATAAAGAAGGAGAAATAATAAATAAGTCAAATATGCATGAAACAAAGCAATAACAAGTATCTTAAGATGTAATAGTAATTGTGTTAAGTTCAGCAATAGTCACTACAACATCAATTGAAACTAATTCAGAAAACTCTAAAATTTTAAATACAATACACAATCTATTAACACATCAAATGATTAAAAGAATAAACAAAAATAAAGGAAAATCAATTTGAAAGTTAAAATAAAACATTTGTACCCGACTCAATTTATTGTATTTCAACCAACTCAGTTGCTAAATCAATTTTCTTAGGAGATTTGATCCAATTTTGGGTACAAATCAATGCTTCAACAATAGTGGCATTTAATGAAATACGAAATGAATTGAGAATTCGACCACGTGTACTAAACGCCGACTCAGACGATACAGTAGACAGTGAAATAGCCAAAATATCTCTAGCTATGTGAGAAAGAACATGATATTTATTTGTATTTCCTTTCCACCATGTAAGAATGTCAAATGTAGGGGAATGTCAAATTAATTTATTAAAAAAAATTATAACTAGTTATTGGGTCAGGTCTACAGGTCGACATGTTCAAATTGTTGAACCCATTACTCAAACCAAATATAAGCGAGTTTCAACAGGTTGGATCGGGTCGGACTCGAAAGTGACCAGGTGCGGATAAAAATTGGGTTGGGTTGGGTGATCGGGTTGACGGGTCGACCCGCACCCATGTACACCCCTACTATCAATTAGGCTATTTTGATATTATTTTATTATATTAGATTTGAGTATAATTTTATTACTTTTCCATGTATATAAATGCCTAGTTTAGCCTATTTAAAAAAATGTAAAATATAACATTTAAATATTTTAATGTGAATAAGGCTTTTAAATAAGCTTACAGGCTAGGTCAGACTTTTAGAAAGGTCAGATTAGGCTGGAAAAAAAACCTATGATAAGCCGTATGCCAAACTTAGGCCTAAAAAATTAATCGTAGGTCAGGCTCAGACCTTTCAAAGTCTGGTCATCCAAGATTGAAGGTTGACATCTATTTTTGTTTTTATTTTAAAATAATTAATATATATTTATTAAATTATATAAAAAATAATTAAGTTTCAAGTTTCTTCTTTATGGTTTCTTTTTTTGCCTTTTCAAGTTTCTTCTCTAGCTCATTGTTCTTCACCATTTCTCCGTCGTTCTTCAAGATTCTAACATTTTTGAACAATCAATCGTCTTATTTGTTGGATGCATCGCAATTCTTGAGCATTTTGGAATTTGAATAGAAGAAAAAATCGATTTTGTTGGGTCGCAGCTGCGATTCAAACGTGAGTCTCCTTCAATTAGTATCAGAGCTAGATCTCAAGGCTGAGCACTTTACCGTGTTTGAGGAAAGATCCAAGGATCAATATGTCTGAAGAAGCTGTTGGAGGAAACATCAATAGACCTCATCTATTTGATGGAGAGCGATTTGAGTACTGGAAGGACAAGCTGAGAAGTTTTTTCATTTCACAAGATCCTGAACTTTGTGACTTGGTGGAAGATGGCTATACTGTTCCAAAGGATGAAAACAATGATGAAATTCCAAGAAAATACATGGATACAGATCAGAAGAGGATGTACAAAATGCATCACAAATCTAGAACCTTTATGATCAATGCAATCACCTTCAAAGAATTTGACAAGTGCACCAACAAAGAAACAACAAAGAGCATTTATGATAGTCTGATTCTGACCTATGAAGGAAGTAAGCAAGTTCAAGAAGCTAAAGCAAACATTTTGGTCAAGAAATATGAACTGTTCAAAATGGAGGAAGATGAAGGCATTGAAATTATGTTTTCCAGATTCCAGACTCTAGTATCAGGATTAAGGGTACTAGAAAAGAGTAACACTACTGTTGATCATGTAAGGAAAATACTTAGAAGTCTGATAATCAAGTGGAGACCAAAGATCACTGCTATTTAGGAAGCTAAAGATCTTAATACTCTAAAGCTGGAAGAATTAAGCAGCTTCCTCAGATCACATGAACCCAAGAAGAAGAACAAAACTCTAGCCCTGAAATCCAAACAGAAGAAGGCTCTGAAAGCAACATCAGCATCAGAAGATAGTGATTCAGACAATCAAAGTCTGAACTCAGAGGAAGAAGAGATTGCTTTCTTATCCAGAAAGTTCAGAAAGACGATGCACAATAGAAGAAAGAAATTTTCCACAAGATATTCCAAGATGTCCAACAAAGGAAGTGATGATACACATGACAAGAAAGGTATCATCTGCTACGGATGCAATGAATCTAGAAATATCAAGTCAGAATGTCCAAATATGGACAAAGGGAAGCACTAGAGAAAATATTCAAGAACCAAGAAGAAAAGTATGATGGCTACATGGGATGATTCTGATGAATCCTCTAAAGATAAACAAGCAGATTTGGCTATGATGGTTGTCTCTGGATCCAACACAGAATCTGATTCTGGAAGAGAATCAGAAGATGATGAAACTGAGGTATATTCTGAATTCACTCGATCTCATTTGATTACTGCTCTGAATGACTTTTTAAACAGCAATTACAAATTGTCTTTAAAACTGAAAATTCTTAAGAAAGAAAATACAAATCTAACAGAAGAAGTTAATGTTTTAAAGAATCAAATTGCAGAATTTAAAACAGAAAGTGTCATTCTTGAAACTGATATTGCAAAATTGAAAACAGAGAATGTATATTTGAAAAACAGTTTTGCTTAACTTAAAGTTGAAAGTCATGGTATTTAAAAGCAAAATTATTTTTATTGCAGATGTCCTTAGCAAATAAGTTAAAACACAAGTCATGGTACCAAGACAGTGGATGCTTGCGACATATGACAGGAAAAAGGTTTATGTTCCAAGAATTGACATTGAGCAAATGAGGCACAATAACTTTTGGAGGAAAGCAAAAAGGCCAGATCATTGGTCAAGGAACAGTTGGTAATGGTACCTCTCCTTCTATTAAAGATGTCTTGTTTGATAAAGGTCTTAAACATAACTAGTTGAGTATAATTCAGTTAAGTGATAACAGTTATGATATTATATTCAATCAAAAAACATGCAAGACAATCAGTCAGAAGGATGGATCTGTGCTTTTCACAGGTCAGAAGCACAATAATATTTATAAAATAAATCTGTTTAGTCTAGGAAAGCAAAATGTTAAATGTCTTATGTCAGTAAATAAAGAGAATTTAATGTGGCACAAAAGATTAGGTCATGCTAATCTTAGATCAATTTCAGAATTGAAAAAACTTAAGTTAGTAAGAGGTCTACCTAATCTTAGTTACAAAACTAAAATCTTGTGTGAAGGCTGTCAAAAGAGAAAACAAACCAAAAATTCCTTTACTCCTAAGAAATCAGTAACTACCTCAAAGCCTCTTGAACTTCTACATATGGATCTGTTTGGACTAGTGAAAGTAGCATCTCTAAATGGAAAGAAATATGGTTTTGTTATAGTAGATGGTTGCTCTAGGTGGACGTGTAAAATTTTTAAGAAGTAAATATGAATCTCACAATGTATTTATAACATTCTGTAAACAAGTCATTAATGAAAAAGGTTTTAAGATAGTGTCAATTAGAAGTGATCATGGAGGAGAATTTGAGAACAAATTCTTTGAAAGTTTCTGTGATGAGAATGAAATTTCTCACAACTTTTCTTCTCCTAGAACACCTCAACATAATGGAGTTGTAGAAAGAAAGAATATATCACTCCAAGACATGGCCAAAACTATGTTAAAAAATTTAAATGTTGCAAAACACTTTTGGGCTGAAGCAATCAACACTGCATGTTACATTCAGAATAGAGTCTATGTTGAATAAAACACCATATGAATTGTGGAAAGGTAAAAAGCCTAGCATTTCTTACTTTAAACAATTTGGCTGTATCTGTATATGCTGAATACTAAAGATATCCTTGGTAAGTTTGATTCTCGATCTCAAAAGTGTATCTTCATTGGATACTCTGAAAGATCTAAAGCTTATAGAGTGTTTAATACTGAAACTCATATTGTAGAGGAATCTATACATGTTAAATTTAATGACAAACAGCTTGACACTGCAAAGTCAAAGCAAGATGTTGATATTGCAGATTTACCAGAACCAGAGGAAGCAAACAAACCAGACCAGAGGAAGCATAAGCAGACAAACCAGCATAAGCAGATAAACCAGCAGAACATGGAGAAGTGAAGGAGACAAGCAAGTCAAAAGCATATGACACATCTTCAAAGGATGAATCTGATCAAGTCCTGAGAAGTTAGAAGAGAAATCTGGATGGAAATACCAGTCATCTCATCCTGAAAATATGATCATTGGAAGTGGAAGTAATTCCTTAAAAACCAGATCATCACTAAAAGACATCAGTTTATTTGGCTTATTCTCATCGATTGAGCCTACCTCTGTCAGTGAAGCATTGACAGATGATGGATGGATTATTGCAATGCAAGAAGAGTTAAATGAATTTAAGAGAAATGATGTTTGCGATCTAGTTCTAAGACCAGAGAAGAACATTGTTGGAACCAAGTGGGTCTTCAGAAATAAGCTAAATGAAAAATGTGAAGTGGTCAGAAACAAGGCAAGACTTGTGGCACAAGGTTACAGTCAACAAGAGGGCATTGATTACACTGAGACATTTGCTCCAGTGGCCAAGTTAGAAGCTATTCGTATCTTAGTGTCTTTTGCTGCATATAATAACATCAAACTATTTCAAAGAGATGTTAAAAGTGCATTTCTCAATGGTTATTTGAGTGAAGAAGTATACGTTAAACAACCTCCAGGTTTTGAAAGTTTTGAATTTCCAAACCATGTTTTTAAACTTAGAAAACCCTTGTATGGGTTAAAACAAGCACCTAGAGCATGGTATGATAGACTAAGAAACTTCTTGCTTAAAAATAACTTTGAAAGAGAACAAATAGACAATACTTTGTTTAGAAGATCAATAGAAAATGATATTTTGATCATTCAAATTTATGTTGATGACATTATTTTTGGATCTACTAATGGCATTGTTTGTCAATATTTTCTGAATTAATGCAGCATGAATTTCAAATGAGTATGATGGGAGAACTTAAGTTCTTCCTAGGGATACAAATTTAGCAAAGTCCAGAAGGTATTTACATTCACCAAACTAAATATACAAAGGAACTTCTCAAGAAGTTTAAAATGAGTGATTGCAAACCTATGGCTACACCAATGCATCCTACTTGTTCACTTGATAAAGATGAATCAGGCCAAAAAGTTGACCAGAAAATCTACAGAGGAATTATCAGATCATTATTCTACCTTACTGCTTCTAGACCTGATATCATGTTTAGTGTGTGTGTATGTGCCCGATTTCAATATGACCCTAGAGAATCTCATCTAACTGTTGTTAAGAGAATTCTTAGATATCTAAAAGACACTACAAACCTTACCTTGGTCTACAAGAAATCTCCTAAGTACCAACTTAGTGGATATTGTGATTCTGACTATGTTGGAGATAAACTTGAAAGGAAAAGCACCAGTGGCTATTGCACCTTTTTAGGTGACAACTTGATCTCTTGGTCCAGTAAGAGACAACACACCATTGTCATCTCAACAACAGAGGCTGAGTACATTTCAGCAGCTGGCTGCAGCTCTCAACTACTCTGGATGAAGCATCAACTTGAAGACTACAAAATATTAGAATCCAACATACCCATCTACTGTGATAACACAAAGAGCTAAACACAAAGAGCTAAACACAAAGAGATCAAACACCATTTTATCAGAGATTATGTTCAAAAAGGAGTACTCAACATTCAGTTTGTAGATACTGAACGTCAATTGGTTGACATATTCACCAAACCACTACCTGAAAATAGGTTTGACTTCATCAAGAAAAACCTAAACCTTACTTTGTTATATGACTAATATTGTAATGTCTTCAAGTAGTTTAGTTTGAATTAGGTGTTTTTTAAAACAAAAAATTAAAAAAATCATCATAGGATGAAAAACAAAATTCATTCTAATTCAGCAACATTTCTTTTTGTTTGATGACAAAGGGGGAGAAGATGTAGTATTTGATAAAATATCTGGGGGAAAGATGATGTATTTGAAAGGGGGAGTAGATGATGTATGTAAGACCCTTAAATTTAAAATTAAATTTGGATTTAATATTAAGTGTATTTTGGGAATATCTGTGAAATACTTGGTATATGTATATTTTTACATATATATATATATATATTTATTTTGGAGGTTGAATTAAAATTATTGGATGATGGATGAATTAATTTAATAACGAGTAATTAAATTATCGGGCAGTTAATTAAGATGTTATCTACTAATTATGACGAGAGTGGTTAAGTAATTGAAGGTCAAGCAATATTATAATACTATTTTGGGTGAGGTGGCATATGTCCATATATATATAGGTGAGAAATATTTTCTTCTTTCCTCTGTTGTGCCAGTTATATATATATATATATATATATAAGTGAGAAACATTTTCTTCCTTCCTCTGTTGCGCCAGTTTTTCTGCTTTATCCTCTCCTTCTGATTTTTGTGTTGGTGGAGAAAAAGAACTTGCTCAAAAGGCATATTACTTGGAAATCGAAGTGTCGAAACAGAAAGTGTCAAGTACGAAAGTTATTCCTCTCATCATTACAGTGCTAGTGAACTAACTTTTATAGCGGCGAACGGGAGTTTCGCCGACTTTTGTCGCAGAAGCGAAAACGAGCTAAGAGAACGTAATTAAGGTAAGGGGCACCTTCCAACTTTCTAGATTGCATTTAGGGCTGTAAATGCTTGTGTGAGGGATGATTATTGGATTATGTTTGTGAAAAATATGATGTTATGTTTTGGAAATCAAGCTTTTATTGCTGTTGTTTTGCTGAGATATTGATGTTCTTGCTGATTTCTATGAAGGAAGTTTTTGTGTTGTTGTGATGATGATGTGTTGTGTGTTGTATTGATGATGTTTTGTTTGATGTTGTGAAAGATGTTGATTTTGCATTGTTTTAGCTTCTGTATTCGAATACAAGGAAGCTATATTCGAATATAGATTCGATTTTTCCAGAAAACTCAGTTTTAAACATGTGATATGAACTTTAAAGAGTTGGGGAAACATTGGAAAGACTTGTAATGAATTAAAATGGAGTTTTTGAGAATGTTTGAGGTAGTGATGAGGAAGTTTCTTGGATTTTGTGTAATGTGGTGATAAATGAAATTGTTGATAGTTTGAGAAGGTGATGGTGTGACTGAATTTTAACTAGCATTTGCATTCTGTTTTCAGTGAAGAGAAAACAGTGCATGTCCATGCATTGCATAGTCAGGTGGTGACCGCGATGGGCCACAGAGTTGATGCGGTAACCTTGATGGTCCGCGAAGTTAAGTAGTAACCACCGTGATTGGCTACGGAATGGCCGCGTGTTCGTAGTGGTCCATTCTATCCATGCGAGGATTTAACTTCTGTATGTTCTGGCCTGTGAAAGGCTAACATACGTGAAACGTGCTGGTCTGTGAGCGACTGCACGAGTCCTGATCTATGAGCGACTGCACTGGTATTGGTCTGTGAGCGACTGTACCTTGGTCTGCGTAAAACGTGCTGGTCTGTGAGCGACTGCACTGGTGCTGATCCGTGAGAGATTGCACCATGGTCATATTGGCCGTTAAAGTCTAACATATATAAATCGTGCTGGTCCGTGAGAGACTGCACGTGTGCTGGTCTGTGAGCGACTGCACCTTGGTTATTCCAAGAATTTATGAACATTGGCATATACATATTGCATTGGGATGGTTGACCGGTGAGTCATTTTTGTTGATATGATGTTGACGGGTGGAAATCGTTGTGTGCAAGTAACTTATGAACTCTAAGTGCTGAATGAGTTGTTGTGTTATTTTTGTTGAATGTAAATGGACTTGCAACATGACTTATATGTTAAGCTGTTTGTGATTTTTCCAAAAATATCAATGTCATACATTGTAATAAGTGAGCATAATTATTCATTCATGTTGTCATAAACCTTGGAACATGCCATGAATATACTTGTTATTGTTGACATAAATGCTATGTGGTAATTGTTAATTTCGGTCGGTGACCCTTTACAATTATTGTGGAAAATTGGGCTTTGCCTTTAGATGATACCCAAACCCGTACCTCCGACGGTTACACTAACGATAGAAATGTCGTTAATCTTCCTTGATCTTCACGTATTGCGTAATTGTGGACAACGTAGATGGATGGACAGCTGGGTGAAGACGAGACTTGTAGATGATGCGGTGGAAACCGTGCTACTGTAGCTTAGTGTATGATCATACTAGACTTTTTGTATAGGGCCTTGAGCTTGGGAAATGTAATTATTTGTTTTGGGATTATTGTATATCTTTTCCGCACTCTGATACTGTTTTAGTGGGCTGCAGGTCGATTGTCTTTTTGAGATGTTATGACACCGACTTTTGTGATGTATTAACTTTTATGATATTAAAAGTATTAACTCACAAAACATAATTACTTAATTGTCTTTACGATGTAAATATTTAATTACGTTCATCATTTGAATTGCGACGTATTATTTTAAGAAATGACTTAATTTTATTTTAATTCTTCGAATTAATTCTGAAAATTCCTTGATTAATTCTGGTTTAGAAAAAAAATACACTCGCGCTGTGTTTTAAACTCGGGGTGTTACAATGTATTTGAAGATGATGTATTTGATATGGTATCTGAGCATTAGACTTAGGGGGAGAAAATATAAAATGAAGCTTAGTCTTAGGGGAGTCAAAGTCAAAAGAAAGAAAAAGTATTATAAAAAGTACATGGTTTTTTCATCATCAAAAAGGGGGAGATTGTTGGAACCAAGTTGGTTCTTTCACTTAAAGTTTTGATAATAACAAAAGTATTTTATGAAAATAACATATTTGACTTAGAAGAAGAATGAAAAATGCCACCAGAAGATGACGTCACCAGAAGATACAAGTCAAAAGCAAGATGAAGTCACCAGAGGATGGTCACTAGAGGAAGTCACCAGAGGATGATCATCCAGACGATGGTCACCAGATGATATCATCAGAGGATATCACCAAAGGATATCATCAGAGAAACCTGTCAGAGGATATCATAAGAAGATCCCATCGGAGGATATAATCAGAAGTTTCCATCAGAGGATCCCGTCGAAGGATAATTCCAGAGGATCTCATTAGAGACAAAAATCAGAAGCTACATCATTAGAAGCTGAAAGTATGCTCAAAACAGAATCTGAGCAAAATTCTCAAAACAGAATCGGAGCAAAAGACTCCAGAAACAGAATCTAGATGAAAGTATGCTCAAAATAGAATCTGAGCAAAATGCTCAAAACAGAATCGGAGCAAAACACTCCAGAAACATAATCTAGCTGAAAGTATGCTCAAAACATAATATGAGCAAAATGCTCAAAACAGAATTGGAGCAAAAGACTCTAGAAACAGAATCTGAGCAAAATAGTCCAGAATATTCTCAAAACAGAATCAATCGAAATACACTTCAGAAGTAAAGCAACAGATCAAAGTGAAGCTCTAATTTCAACTATAAATAGAGGCTTAATGTTGAAGAATAATGTATCGAAAAATAGAACAACTCAAGCAACAATTCCTAAGTATTCAAAGAGTTCAAAGGAGAGAAACACTTGCTTAAAAGATAAATATTTTCTAAGTGTTCTTATCTTAGAGTGTAAGGCTGATTGTTATCATAAATTTTTCATAAGCAAACACTCAAGTTCAAGTTAAGCTTATTGTGAGTATCAACTTTCCAGAAGTAGTTACTCAGTTTTAATTTCGATCCCTTGTATAAAATCGTATAGTGTTGAAGTTCCTTCTAAAATCTGGGGTTGTCAGGTTGTTAGAAAAAGACATAGTTTGTAGGTTTAAGGTTGTGAAATTCCTCAAAAGTTTGGGGTTGTCAAACTGTTTGAGAAGACTTGGCTGGTATAGTCAAGGTGTTGTTGTTCCTCAAAAGTCTGGGGTTGTCAGACTGTTTGGGAAGACTGGCTTGAAGGGTCAGTGCTGTTGTAATTCAAAGGAGTTTGAATTCATGAAAAGGACTTCTGAAGGAAGGGATTGGACATAGCCTAGTTAAAGGTGAACCAGTATAAATTCGAGATGTTAACTTTTATTATCCACGACTTATTTACTCTGATTGCTCATTGTTCAACTAATTAGAAAAAAGAATTAAAGTTTTTCAAACACAATTCAACCTCCCTTCTTGTGTTGCACCTTCACAAAGCAATAACAAATATCTTAAGATGTAATAGTAATTGTGTTAAGTTCAGCAGCAGTCACCACAACATCAATTGAAACTAATTCAAAAAACTCTAAAATTTTAAATACAATACACAATCTCATTAACACATCTAACGATTAAAAGAATAAACAAAAATAAAGGAAAATCAATTTGAAAGTTAAAATAAAACATTTGTACCCAACTCAATTTTTTGTATTTCAACCAACTCAGTTGCTAAATCAATTTTCTTAGGAGATTTGATCCAATTTTGGGTACAAATCAAAGCTTCAACAGTAGTGGCATTTAATGAACTACGAAATGAATCGACAATTCGACCTCATGTACTAAACGTCAACTCGGACGATACAGTAGACACTGAAATAGCCAAAATATCTCTAGCTATATGAGAAGAACATGATATTTATTTGTATTTCCTTTCCACCATTTAAGAATGTCAAATGTAGGGGAATGTCAAATTAATTTATTAAGAAAAATTATAACTAGTTACTCGGTCGGGTCGACATGTTCAAATTGTTGAACCCATTACCCAAACCAAATATAAGCGAGTTTCAACGGGTTGAGTCGGGTCGGGTCGGACTCGAAAGTGACCGGGTGCAGATAAAAATCGGGTTGGGTTGGGTGATCGGGTTGACGGGTCGACCCGCACCCATGTACACCCCTACTATCAATTAGACTATTTTAATATTATTTTATTATATTATATTTAAGTATAATTTTAGTACTTTTCCTTTAATATAAATGCCTAGTTTAGCCTATTTAAAAAAAATGTAAAATATAACATTTAAATATTTTGATGTGAATAAGGATTTTAAATAGGCTTTCAGGCTAGGTCAAACTTTTAAAAATGTCAGGTTAGGCTGGAAAAAAAGCCTATGATAGACCGTAGGCCAAGCTTATGCCTAAAAAATTAATCGTATGTCACGCGCAGGCCTTTCAAAGTCTGGCCGTCCAAGATTGAAGGTTGACATCTATTTTTTTTTTATTTTAAAATAATTAATATTTATTTATTAAATTATATAAAAATAATTAAGTTTCAAGTTTCTTCTCTACCGTTTCTTTTTTGCCTTTTCAAGTTTCTTCTCTAGCTCACTGTTCTTCACCATTTCTCCGTCGTTCTTTAAGATTCTAACATTTGTTGAACAATCAATCGTCTTATTTGTTGGATGCATCGCGATTCTTGAGCGTTTTGGAATTTGAATAGAAGAAAAAGTCGATTTTGTTGGATTGCGGTTGCGATTCAAACGTGAGTCTACTTCTATGTGTCGCACCTGTCCCGCGATTCAAATTCTATTTGCAAAGGCAAAACGCACAATAACACCTCCACAAAACAAAATTAATTTTAATATTATCAAAATCAAACAACTTTGAAAGAGTAACTTGTTCAAGATAAGCCACTAAGAACAATTGCTCTAGAAAATTCATAAGATCTTGTATATTAGTATTACCATAGATAAGAAAGGAGATAGGATCACCTTTATTTATATTGAAATAACTATTTCCTTGTTACAAACTAAATAGTGATTAATTGTGTAATACCTTAGTTTTGTCCGACTATTTAAAAGTAATTCAAAGTAATAATATGTTAATAAATACTTCATAAATATTATTATAAAAATTTGAAGATCATCATTTTTACAACTTAGTCCAATGTTTTTTTTTTTTTTGAGTTCATAATTTAAATAAGTGTTCCCATTTAACACCAAAAATAAAATAATATAAAACAAAAAAGAAAAAGTTGTGAATACATTTTTTTTCTCCTACTGTTTCTATTGTATACATTCCTTTATCTTGCTTGCCTAGTTAGCATCATACTCCAAACCTTCCTTTATCTTGCTTGCTTTGTTAGCATCCTACTACAAACCTTCCTTTATCTTGTTGACCTTGTTAGCATCCTACTACAAACCTGTTATAAACCAGTTATTTGCTTCATTTTATTTTATTTCAGATTAATAAGGTTATTATTTATACCACTTGTGCACTCAAAATCTGATGTTGTGTAAAATTTGCAACAAAATCATACAAAATCCAAAACTTAATTTTATCTAATGAACAAAAAGATTCACCACTTTAGTCTATAAATTAAGTTCGAAAATTAGTAAAAAGATGAGCTTTATTTTTTAGACGGGGGAGCTTGATTTTTCAGAGAGGGCATATTTATTTTTCTTTAAAAAAAAGGGAGAAATTGAGTAGAGAAACAACAATACAATCTTCAAAATTATTTATTTCAAAACAAAAAAATCTGATACTAACAAAAACACTCAAAGAGAAAGCAAATAGAGTAGTTACAAAGAAAAACAAACAGAAAGGCGATTTAAGGTAAAAAATATTTCTTCTCTCTTTACATTATAATAATTTTTTTAATAAAGTTTTGATTTGTAAGAGTAGAATACGATAACCTTGTGAATGAAAAGTAAAAAACAAGAAAAAATCAAACCTTTAACGATGTCACCGCCGCTGTCTTCGGTCACTCTCCGCTTCGGGCTCCTCTTCTCTCTCAGCCTCTCCTTTCTTCGTCTCTCTCGGCCTCTTCTTTCTTCCCCCTCTTTTTCTCGGCCTCTTCTTTCCCTCACTCACCTCCTCCTCCTCCTTACCACTATTAGTTAATAACAATAATAGTAGTTTATTACCATAGCTCTCTTTATGAAATATTATGAAGAATATTTGAAAATAAAGAAAGCGACGGAAAAAAGATACAACCAAAGAGAAGGGAAGCAAAGTTTCTACGTTTTGTCTTCAGAAAAAAGTGTTAATTTATTTTCTATGATATAATTGTTATTGTGTTTTTTTATGTGCTTTAACTATTGATAATCAATAGTACATGCAAATGTTGATGATGTGTAGTCTTAGGCCTGCTGCTTTTGTGCAGGTTGTAAGACAAATCATATATGTTATATTATTATAAAAAAATAAATGAATTTAAAATTAATTTTTTTAAATATTAGATTAATTAGATGAGACATCTTTTTAATCTTTGAATTGTTAAGACACAAGTTGTACTACTTGGTGGCTTTAAGACTCAATTTTAAAACCGAAAATAATTAAAATACTCTTATAAAGGTTAACTAGATAAGACATCTTTTTACTCTTTGAATTTTTCTGAGACACGAGTTGTACAACTTGATAGTCCAAAAAATTCACATTTCGAAATAATTATTCAAATCAAACAATTTTTTCTTTTCATCAAAATAATTCTTTTTTTATCAACAACAAAACAAATTTTTCTTTAAAAGCAATCAACACATCCGCATTTTCTATCCAAGAACTACGTAGCTTTGATTTCTCCATCGCATCGGGAGATACGTAGGAGCAAGATCACACTCTTGTCAAGCACATTAATAAATTTTTGTTCTTTTTTCCCTTTCTTTCTTAAGCATATATTTATTTCAAAATCACATTAAAATAAATAATTGATATTCATATTTAATAATAAGGAGAAATAATTATATTTAAGTTAATACTAATTTTGCACAATTAATTATAGGTAACCGTATTTTAACGGATGACGTAGGGTGTTAATACCTTCCCTATGCACAAATGACTCCCGAACTCAAAATTTGGTTTCAAATACCATTTTTTCAGGGTTTCCCAATGTTTTTCCTATTTTAAATAAACTTTGGTAGCAACTTCATTGAATTCGAGAAACATTCGAAATTTAGGCCGCGACAAATTGTACGGCAGACTAAGGATTTGTTGATTCGTCTGACTTCACAAAAAACAACAGAGTGTGTACATAAATAGTTTCAAACAGTCTCATAGTAGCAATATATACAATAATTCACATTCACACACTATAAATCAAAGACGAAAAAATTATGACGGCACCAAGACAACAGCGACGCAAACACAAGTGAATTGAAAGTGAGATAAAGGAACGTTGGTGGAAGAACAGTGGAGAGTTCTTCTCACGATGGTGGAAGGACGGCGGAGGAGAGAGATTTAATTTAGTGGTGGAGCAGAATTTTGTGAAAGAGAAAGGGAAGAGTTATGAACGTTGATAATGATTTTAATTTTAATTAAAAAATTAAGAAAATAATTTATTAAATTTAAGGAGTTTAAATTGTAAAGATAAATATACGGGTACAACTAATTTACAAGTTAAAAAATTAATAAGTACCGATACACTCTTCATTTTTAAGAGTACCTTACAAATTATCAAGATACAATACATTATAATGTCAATGACTAAATTTAATGACATTTTCATAATTCTATGATTAATTTAAATTTTTAGTTAAATTAAAAATAAAAAAGACATTGTCATATATTTTAAAAGACAAATAATGATTTATCCATTATATTTTAAAAACGAAAATTTAGGTAACGAAAATATAGATACACAGTATATGCAACTTTATCTACCAAACACGTCATCAAAAAGGGTTCCATATATATTATATATTAGAAAAACATATTATAGATTATCATGTAAAAAGTAGATTACATAATAAGCTGTGCCTTATGCAACTTTATATATCTACCAAACACATCAACAAAAAGGTTTCAATAAACATATTAAAAAAGTAGATTATAGATTATTTCAATAATAGTATAACTGATAATATCCCCTCGTCATATCTCAACAACATTCTCCAAAGAGCTTCTCACTCTGCATCATCCATTCTCTCCCTCTCTCTCTCTTTCAACCCTTTCTCCTTCTTCCCTCCAAAATCCAATACCCATTTCCTCAATCCACCTTTCATTCCTCCCACATCATAAAAAAATCTCTTTTGATTCCATCTAAGTTACAAACTTTTCACCTCTTAACAAAAAAAATATATATAATAATAATGAAGGTAGCAATATCCGGAAAAGTATTCACAGTGAGTTTAATAAGTTTATGGTATGCATCAAACATTGGAGTATTGCTATTAAACAAGTACCTATTAAGCAACTACGGTTTTAAGTACCCAATATTCTTAACACTATGTCACATGATGGCATGTTCAATACTAAGTTACATTGCTATGTCATGGATGAAGGTTGTTCCAATGCAAACGGTGAGATCAAGGGTTCAGTTTGTGAAAATATCATCGCTTGGACTTATATTTTGTTTGTCTGTTGTTGGAGGGAATATTTCCTTAAGGTATCTTCCTGTTTCTTTTAATCAAGCTGTTGGTTCTACCACGCCGTTTTTTACGGCCATTTTTGCTTATATTATGACACGGATGAGGGAGAGTTGGCTTACTTATATGGCTCTTGTTCCTGTTGTTACTGGTGTTATGATTGCTAGTGGGGTATGTTCTCTCTTTTGTCTTTTATTCTACAAATATGGATAATTCAATTACTATGTTTTGAGGTGTATAGAGGTTTGTTATGTTTTGATGATTTGTTATGGATAATTCAATTACTATGAAAAATATTTTGATGATTTGTTATGTTTTTAAGTTGACGGGACCAGGAATGAACAAATAAAATGGAAAATGGATTTTAGTTGGCTATATAATAAATACATATAAGTATGCTGGGGTAGAATTCTTAGTTTCTTAGGTTGTCTTATTACTATGCTAAACAATTGTTAAATAGATATAGATTTGTAGTAAGTACTAATGTCATGCCATTATTCTTGTGGATGAAAATGTGATTTTTGCTTTGATTTACAAGCTACATTTATTGATTTTATTTTTTGTCTTTTCTGTTACATGGATGAAGGGAGAACCAAGTTTTCATCTATTTGGATTTATAATGTGCATCAGTGCTACAGCAGCCAGGGCACTCAAAACAGTGCTTCAAGGAGTCTTGCTGTCTAATGAAGCGTAATTTAACTCCAACTTTCTCCTTCCAATGTATTTAAAAATTGTTGGTTTTGTTATCGTAATTTGGGTTGCGACATAACAGTTTTTGATATTGCTCAAACGGCAACACAACCACGGTTGAGATTGTATTGGCAACATTTTACCACGATTCTCAGCAATATGAAGGATTGTATGACCGATTATTTAAAACATCTATAACATATTATATCTTTAAGAATTTTGGATATTATGGTCACGAAATAGTATCTTTGATTTCTCAGGGAAAAGCTGAATTCTGTGAACCTTCTTATGTACATGGCACCAGTGGCTGTTGCATTCCTTCTTCCTGCTTCAATTATAATGGAGGAAGATGTTGTTGGAATTACAATTCAACTTGCTAGAGAAGATTCAAGTATTTTGTGGTTACTTCTCTTCAATTCTGCATTGGCATATTTTGTCAACTTGACCAATTTCTTAGTCACAAAGCACACCAGTGCATTAACACTTCAGTTAATCATAGTTTCTTTGCTACTTTTTTTTTTTTATCGTTTTTAATTTATTTGACATAATGTTCTGAATGAAGAAAACAGCAGATTCAAAACTGTTTTAACATGTGAAAAGTTATGCATAACATTAGAGTTGGGTTATCTTGATGCACAAAATTTTACAATATAGCAATTTGCATGATAAATCTTGCTGAAATCCTAATATATTCATTCAACCACATGTAAACTAGTTCTAGAACATATATGGAATGGTTTGTTTGATGTAATAATATAATTTGGTTAGACTCAGTTAACATCTAACCATGCATTGTTTTTATAATGATACTGTACATCTTTAACATGAATGCATGATGAATTCGTCAGGTCCTGGGAAATGCAAAAGGAGCTGTGGCAGTTGTTATCTCCATTATGATATTTCGAAATCCTGTATCAGTAACTGGTATGTTAGGATATTCTCTTACTGTCATTGGAGTTATCCTATATAGTGAAGCCAAGAAGCGGAGTAAACGAGATACTTGAGTAATGCAACTCAAATTATGCTAAAGCACCCATTGTAAATGTTACTTCGCAAAATTCATTTACCGTTTGATCAATCTTTAGAAATGTACAAAAACTTTAACCTTCAGCAAGCTGCTAATCTTATTTAGACATTTTTTTCACCATTTATTGGAAGCTGTGTTAATTGCCTCAGCAATATTCAGCTGCTGAGCAGATGTTGGGGCTTAGATTTAGGATTTGGCTGACTGGCAAAGGATTGTTTGTATATAACATTTTCTTTCGTTCTTTTAACACTTGTACAGGATTGACCTATAACTTTTGTACATTCTTTTCTTGCCTTACCCATTGCCTCAGTTTAATATTGCTTTCATTGTGGCACTGACCCCTTTGTTGTTTCCAATTGCATTCAACATTTACATTAGGAAAAATGACATATAGAAAAAAATATCATATCAACAATTAGCAAAGAAAAGATATTGTTGACAGGACACAAACTTAGGTTTGTGTTAATTTCAAGCTTTCTGCTTAGATTTAACATTTTGTTTGAAAGCTGTTCAGATTTATAAAATCAAAAAAAAAATAAGAGGCACTTGTGTGAAGAATACACACCCATTGTTTAACATTGTTCTAAACGAGGTGGAAAATGTGACAAGGAACAAATACACCTCTTCCAAATTCATAGATTGTCAAACAGATGAAACATCTTACATAATGTATAAAAGCATCCTACAACTACAACAATATTCAAAACCTAAGATGCCAATCCAACATCTATCTCAAACTACACTTGAGGTTTTGTTTCCTCTTCATCCTCCTCAATTTTGGGAGCCAAATAGAACCGAACATATCCCATCTCAGCAATCTTGTACTCAACAACAACTGGCAGCTCATTTGACAGACTTATGGTAACTGTACTGGACAAAGGTGTTGCCTTTGTGAAAGAGTTCATGTATCGTAATGCAAATTGCAAGGACACAGGCTCATTCATCTCTACAACAGTAGCTTCTTCAGGCTGCACCAACAACCCACAAATCATCCATGTAAAAAATGTTGATACATCAATTTAAACAATTAAATACAAATAAAAACAAAACTACATGACTATAAAGCTTATTGAAAACACTTATGGTTGGAACAAATGACAAAAAAGTAAATAAATATCTCACCTTGTCAACAGTAGTATTCTGCCTGCAAACTATATTTGCAGTTCCAATATCTCCTTTGGTGGAAAACTTCACACCCTCCTTGGTAACCGAAATGACAACTAAACACCAAATTACCAACATTTAACAACATATATCTCAAAAGGAAACAGCCAAGCATAAGAAAAATCCTAAAATAGATTAGCAAAAGCAATTACCAGTGTCACCAATGCTACTAAGATCTTTACAAATCCTAGCAAACTCAGACGATGGCATCCTAACAATGGCATGATATTCAGCCTCAGGAATTCCAAGGTGCTCACTGTCAATGTCCATCAGCTTCATCTCAAAATCAGAAATCTTGTCTTGGGCTTCATCACATAACCCCAAAAAAGTAAGTCAGAAACTTCCACTATCACATATAAACTACAGTCCCTAACTGATAAATTACACCAACAAAAATATCGAAGTTTTACATGATATTTACCACACACTAACCACTCATTTAAACACTAAAACCCTAAAATTCATCAAATCAAAGATCAGTTAGCATGCACACAAAAAACCCAGACATCTGAAAAAACAAAACATGTTCCTTAATCCACGTGCAAAATTCTAAAAACTCAAAGAACTATTTCATATAGTAACATTTTTAAAAAGGGACGAAACGAACAACTAGTCCAACAAGCAAATGAACATCAGTCATAAACTTTCACAACAGGAAAAAAAAATATTCAATCCATTAACACAAATCCCAAACAGAATTAACATTAAACACTAAACCCTAAACCCTAAAATAAACTTAGAAACAAAATTAAACAAAAATGAAATTAAAGAATTATTCATGAAAAGAAAACATACTAGGACTTTCAAACATGAAGGTAACAGTGTCACTTCCATCATCAGCCTTGATAGTAATGATATCATCATTTCCGGCGCATTTTAGCATCTTAGACATGTTATTAAGATTCATGCCCATAGAGATGTTACGGTCACAGCGATAGTGCTCAAACCCTTCCGATCGGAGAAGAAGCGCGACCAAAGCCACGTGGCTTGAATCCATGGCTTGGAGGGAGAATCCGGTAGAGGAACAATCGAAGTTAGCATCGTTGACGAGCTCCTTGATTGCTTCTAGAACCTTCTTGAGAAGTGAGCCTTGGACTAGACGAAGTTCCAACATGGTGATGATTGTGGATCTGTGAAGGGTTAGGGTTTTGAGGGGTTCGGTTTTTGTTGAAGAAATGGGGGGAAATTGAAATAGAGAAGAAAAATTCGGGAGGGAAAAGGGTTTATATAGTGGAAGATTCTAGAAGCTTTGAGCGGGATTGGGGGAAATAATTTATTTCCCGCCATGATTTTTTAGGCAATATGGAGGGAACTCTGTTTATTTTTTTAATTTTATTTTTTAATCTCCTGGTATTGAGGTTTGATTTTGTATTTTAAATTAAAAATATATAGTCCTATGGTAATTCTACTTTTGTCTTTTGACTAAATTGGTAATCCTATTTTTTTTAAATAATGTTCGAGATAAAAAAAAGTATTTAGTAAATTTGTTTTCTTAATATGTTTTGAAAATTTAATAAAACTTGTTAATAATATTAAATTGCTAATCATTTGTATTGTTTTTTAAAGCTTAACTTATGTGAAAGGTAATTAATTTATCTTTGGCAACATAGTATTTGTTGTTTACTACAAAAAAAAAAGAAAGTAAAATAATTATATTTTTTTATAAATAAATAATTAGTGTAGTTAAATTTTGAAGAGTGATATGTAAAGAGAGAGACGTGAATTATTTCTTAAGACGTTATTTGATTAGATGTAGAAGTAATAATTAATAAAATAGAACTAATTAAAAAAATCTATCTAGTTTTACCTAAAATTGATAAATTTTAACTTTATTAAAATATATTGATATTTATTATATACTTACTTGATGTATATATTAGCTTTAAAAGTTTGAAAATTACAAAAAAGTTGATAAAATGTATATCTTGTGTAGTATGGATTTTTGGGGTGATGTTTAAATTTATTATGAGACAAAAAATCTTATTTAAAGATATTAATATATATGGTTCAATTTGGATGATTCATAAAAAATAATTGATTCAATCTGATCCGAATTAATACGATTTAAATTATATTATTTTTCGATCGATTTATATTACAATTATAAAAAAACAATTTGATATTAATATTATAAAATTATGTTTTTTTACTCAAAATTATAAAGTTACGTTAAAGTACATATTATTGACAAAATATATCGTAAAATTAATATTATGGAATAACATTGTTTGATTATATTTAAAACATATGAAATAATAATAAAATATATTAAATTAAACTCGATGTTGAGCAGATTTGAGTTTTTTTGAATCGATTTGTACAAGAACATTCCTATTATATACAATGTAAGAAAAAGGTTTGAAGAGGAAAAATATATATTAAAATTATTTAATTCATATACATCGTCAATATAAAAAAAAAAATTTACACCGTCAATCAATCACAATTATTATATCATTAAAGATATTTGTCTTTTACCATAACTTCCTCTAAAATTATATTCATAAAATGGTTGTGATGTGTTGACAATATAAAACTTTTTTACATTGACAATACGTAACAATTAAACTCATATTAAAATAATAAAAATAGTGAAGAGAATCTAACCCAACATAGAAAACCCTAATAAAAAAATGTGTTTCTTTCTTACTCCAATATTCTCAAATACACACTTGAATTGATTAATCTAAACATGTAAAATACATGTATAGATTAGACTATCCGAACAAAATTTAAAGACTTTTAAAGAGATTTAGAAGTGAGAAAAAAAAAATTCAACCAGAAAACCCAAAAACTTGAGGGTCCATTTTATTTTTTTTAGTTAACACAACTTGAAGAAGGCCCATTGAGCAAAGTTGTATAAGCTAATGTTTTTATCGGGTCACTTGTTTTTTTAGTTTTCCTTTTCACACCTCTCTTTTTATACTTTTCTTGCTGCTCCCCCCTTCTTGGCCATCACAAAGATGTGGCATGTGACCCGATGCAGTGCTTCGAGGTTGGATTGGCAGCAATGAGAGTCCTTGGCAATTGTCATGGCTTGCTTGCTTGCTCTGGAAAGCTCGTTTGAACATAATCTAATGTTCATTAAACAACACAAGACTGGATTAAAGCCAACTTTGAATACTTATTGTAGAGAAGTGTTTTTTTGTAAACTGGTTCTGTAACAAAATATTGAAGATTAATTATAGTAGATTTTCATAAACTATCATTGAGTATAAAAATCGAGAGAGACACGTGAGTTCGCTGACATATTTTGCATTTGCACATGCATATCGACTCCATTGACTACATACTTGTTGTCATAACAAGAAATGGTTTTATGTTGCCTAAAAAAAAAGGTTTTATGTACGTGACAGCTTACTAAGTTAAAACTCCGTTTGGCACGTGTTACCGATATTTTGGCAGTCAAACGATTTTTTTATTATATATTTAAATAAATTAAATATGTCACATATAGTGATAGTGGAGTCTTTGGCTCTACAAATGAGTTTACAATTTTTTTTCTTTTATTATACTCTAGTTGAATACTTGGTCGCATATAAGATTATTCATCTATTAGCCACCAAACTTCCACCACCAATTATAGCTCTGAATAAAGCTTAAAAGTGCTAAACTCTTCTAAACAAGTTGGAATGCAAATTTGAACTCGTTTATCTATATGCCTCATTGATTTATTCAATCTAATTTAAAATTTAAACTAAAATTTAATAAGGATATCAGTTTTATGGATTTGCTATTTTAAAGGGAACAATTTACTTTAGTTAATAAATTAAATAATATTAATAACTGATTATTAAATGAAATATTATTATTATTTTGTACAATTACATGATTAAATTATTGATGATTATAATATTAATTATTGATCCACTCACATCACCAAATTTTTCACTTTAGATAAATTAAATCTGAGTTTTATGAACGAGGTTAAAAAAGACTGAACCATATAACTTTAATTAGTACGTTAATATTTTATGAAGGTGATAATATATAATCTAATATTCAAAATTTCAATATTAAACTATATTGTAGATTATAATATATTTCTTAAATTTTATAATTTTTTATTTATTAGTATGTTCTAACATTAAGTAGATTGTAATATTTTTTTAGAATTATTTAATGTTGATAAATTTATTTTAAGAATTTTTTATGCCAATAGTAATTTGGTTTTGGTATTTAGTTCTTTTGATTGATTATTTTTATAAAATGCTAAAATTAAATATAAAAATTGACGGGCAGGCAAGCTCGCCACGATGGGGTGGTATTTTCTACTCGACCACCTAAGTTGGTCTCTCCATTCTGCTTTTTATCCATAAATGAACTTCGTCTCTCTGTATTTGCTTCCTTACTTTCAAATATACTATCGGAAGTTAGAATCCGAGTGGATTCCACCAGAAGCGAGAATCAAGTAAAAGCAAAAAACTGAGAGATTGAATAAACATATGCTTATAATTTTTTGACTTCTCCAACAAATGTGTTGGAAGCAATGAATAACGAACCTCTAAAATTGACACATCTACCACCAATTAAATGGATTAGGTTAATATAAATTGAGCATTCACTTTTTTTTTAATATAAGAATAAATAATTCATTTAAAAAAATAAAGTAAACAATTATCAATTAATCGTTGGTTGATATAAAATTTCATATATACTTAATTATCAATAATTATAATATTAATCATTAATTTCCTTACATCTTATTTCTTATTCTAGTGAAACCAAATCACAATTAGACCACACCTTCTACGTTATTATTTAGATATCAGATGCAACCTTTTTTCTATTATAAATATTTATTCGAATCCTCAATTGATTATAGGACTTTGTTGGTAGATATGTAAATATACGTTTCAATCATGACTACAGAGACTCGAAATTCAACTTATTCCACATTTTTCATTTATAAACAAAAATAATAAATAAATTAACAAAATAAACTTTTCCCATTTTATCCTCTCCTCCCATCTCATTTAATTTCTACGCGAAACTGAGTTACACAGAGATCCCACCAACTAGGGTTAAAAAATGAGCAAATGAAAGCAACAGAAGTGAATTAAATTACAAATATTTACTGTATAGCAGTTGAAGTGTTGTAGCAGTAAGTAGTAACTGATATATGTAGTAAGTAGCTAGTTAGATCTAATTTAAATTTAATCGAAAGAAAGAAACACGTTGCTTTCATTTCATTCCACACTTCACCATCACAATTCACAATCACAAATCCTCAACAACAATGTCAATCTCAGATCCCAACCATCTTTCATTCACTCAATCCTTCCTCTGCAGCGCCTTCGCCGCTTGTTTCGCCGAGGTTTCACAATTTCTCTATATATTTTATTTTCTTCTTTTTCCCAAATTCATTCGTTAATATTTATTTTCTGTCAATGTAGTTTTGTACTATTCCTCTTGACACAGCCAAAGTTAGACTTCAACTACAGAAGAAAGGAGGAAGTGTTGGAATTGATGACGCTGGAAATGGAATTGGTTCGCCTAAATACAGAGGTTTACTTGTAACGGTTAAAACTATTGCTCGTGAAGAAGGGGTTTTTGCTTTATGGAAAGGCATTGTTCCTGGTTTACATCGTCAGTGTTTGTATGGTGGTTTAAGAATTGCCTTATATGATCCTGTTAGTAATAATAATTTAATATTTCCCTTTCATAAAACACTATGATTTATTTTATTTTAGTGATTTGGGTTTGTTCTTATGATTATCACTTTTAACTTTTACAGGTTAAATTTTTTCTTGTTGGTACTGCATTTGTTGGTGAAGTTCCTTTGTTTCATATGATACTCGCTGCTCTTCTCACTGGTAACTATTATTGCTCTTCAATCCTTTTTTATTGCTTAATGTTTATGGTTGAAATATTAACGGGTGTCTTTGATATGGCTTGATGTTTAAGTTAGTAAGGGTATAACATCAAAGTAAAAATAGGATCGGAGACTCTGTTTATGTTCCAATGAGAACACATTCATTGCTTTTAAACTTCCAAATCCTTGTGTTTTTTTTTATGCATAAGGTGGCTTCTTCACCTTGATAATGTAGCACTAGCACTAGAATTTATCATAAAAGTGAAATTGTTATTACTTGATGTAGGTTTTAGTTACTGGCTTTAAATTTAGGTGATATAGATAGTTTATGAAGAAGGTTGTAAATTGGAGAAATAGGAAATGTGAAGAGATGAGTAAGTTCTAAAGAGAATTAGTTAGGTTTCTCTTATTGACAAAAAGACTTGAATGCTCAAAAGTTTCATTTCCTTTCTAAATAATGAGAATGAGTCCTTGTCCAATTGAAAGTGTGGATAATTTTAGCTTCAAACAGAGTTGAGGACGGTAGCACTTAGCTTTCGCCATTTATAGCAATTAGTTATATGTTATAGTCATTGATTCACTTTTTTGAACTTTTGATAGGTGCTTTGGCAATCACTATCGCTAATCCTACTGACCTAGTTAAAGTTAGGCTCCAAGCTGAAGGCCAGTTGCCGTCTGGGGTACCAAAGCGTTATTCTGGTGCGATGGATGCATATTCAACCATAATGAGACAAGTTAGACTTTCTTCTGACGTGGCTTTCTTTTGTTGCTTTATAAGTAAACTTTGTAAAGTGGGTCTAATTCTATATATATTTATTGAATTAGGAAGGGTTAGGGGCCTTGTGGACTGGACTTGGGCCTAATATAGCACGGAATGCAATTATAAATGCTGCTGAACTCGCTAGTTATGATCAAGTGAAACAGGTAATCGCATTATAAGGTATTCTAAATTGGAATTTTGCTATAATTCAATGCTGTTGCTTTACATGAAATGCAATTGCAATGCTGCTCTGATTCTTTATACTTATGCAGACGATTTTGAAAATTCCAGGGTTCACAGACAATGCCTTTACTCACCTCCTAGCTGGCTCAGGAGCAGGTCTTTTCGCTGTCTTTATTGGCTCTCCTGTTGATGTGGTAGGTTTAACATTTGATAGTAATGGCAAACCTGACAATAGTGAAATGAGACAGAAAATAAAGGAAGGTGCTAAAAATGACATCTTTAATCTTTTGGACAACATTTTGGTGCTCAATCTTGCAAAGTTAATGCTAACTAACAATGTTGGGGCTGGTATTGCCAAAAAAGGAAAGATGAATCCAAACGCTGCTTAACTGTGTTCTTCCAAAAAATCCTTGTAATGCTATAAAACTAATTATTTTGAAATTTTTGATCTATTGCAAGATTCATTTTTGTACAAGGTACCATAAAATGTTTGATTGGACAAATTTTGGTGAACTCTTATGAAGTAACACAATCTAATTTTTTAAAGCAAATTATGATTTATCCATGCTTACAATTTTCCAGGTGAAATCCAGGATGATGGGGGACTCAAGCTACAAAAACACATTTGACTGCTTTCTCAAGACTTTGTTTAATGAGGTTAGCGAACTTCTTCCTTCCTTATTTGATTTTGTCATTGCTGTAATGGAACTTTAAATCTTGAATCCTATGGAAGTTGAAAGGTTGACGACAATAATTACCACCTTTTCTGTTATTATGTTAGTTTTAAGCTTTTACTATGGATGTTCTGATTATTCTGTGCATGTCTCTGACAAAGATCTCAATTTTATGAGGGGACATGGGAGATCGGACTTGATAATCAAACAATGAATAATTTTTATACTTGCTGCAACCTTTATTGCTCTGTTCCCGAGTGAACTGAAAAACATTTTTAACAGTTCTTGCTAGCTTGATGATTTGATAAAGAAGTTGGCATAAAGTTTATCAATTTTATCTGGACTCTTGAGAATCTGAACTCGTGTCACAAATGTATTGCAGGGATTTTTTGCCTTCTACAAAGGCTTCCTTCCTAATTTTGGTCGAGTAGGAGCCTGGAATGTGGTTATGTTTCTTACCCTTGAACAAGTAAGATATACATATTAATTTGCATTGTCGGCAGAATTACTTCATATAATTTACATATCTTAGTGAACCTTGTTATCCATTTACATGCCCTGTTTAATGGTTTGAGCCACTTGTATATGTTCATTACACAGCTTAGAAAGAGTACATCAGATTTGTCTTGGTCTGGATATTTTCAATGAAAATTTTACAATTCAATAGTAGCCGAGGAATACAGAATTTCTCAAAACAAAATAAAATTGTCTGGTTCAGCTTATAATATCACCCACTCAATAGAAAACGGCTTTTACTTTTCACCTTGATTTCGACCATATTTGTAGATCTTTGTACTGAAAGTTGTCATAGCCAAGTTGACTGCTCTAATCTCTAAATTGGCATTCGGTTAAAATGTGTGACTTTTCTGATAAAACCACCTCTGGTCTCGTAAGTTACAAAGGTTTGCTTTTGTCTTTTGATATTGTTAAATGTTTTGTGGGTCTGCTTCACTTTACATGAAATTATATTTGACTAAAAGATTCTGCCTATCAATATTTAAAGTGCTCACTATTTGATCCCTATGACAGGCCAAGAAAGTTTTTAGAGGATAAATACTGTTACTCGACATGATGATTAGATTCAGCGGGCAGAAATATGTTTCTTTCTGGGTACTCGACACTCTTGGATTTGCTGAGGGAGAAGGGTTTGGACATTTGTTTCCTACTTCTGACATGCAGATCGAAGTCGCGCCTCATAGTCATATATTCTTCATAACTGAATAAACCGTCAGATTACATTTATGTATTTGTTTCCTAAGAGCATTTGGTTAGTGGATGTCACCATTCGTATATTCTTAGCTAATGATTATTATGTCAAACAACGTTCACTTTATAGGTGTACACTGTATTGTATTATCAGATACTATCATTTTTCTGGGAAATGCATTACTTATTTCCCAATTTATTGAACAGACGGCTGAAATGAAGCACATATAAACATCAATTAAGAGTTTGTAATTTATTTCTCTATTAAAATATTGTTATTGGGTTCACTACATACATTGCCTATGATATGACAACGAAAATGGATTTTACTGGTTCTCTGTGAGACCCAAAGTGTTGAGAAGATGAAAACTGAATATGATATAGAGAAAGAGAATGAAAAATGGAAGAAACTCTTTCATTGATGATTAGTAATTTGTTACACAAGCTATATATAGGCTAAGTTGTTATGTAGTTAGTTACACAAAACTAACTAAAAGTAACTAACCTATATTTATTATTAACTAATCATAACAGATTTTAATACCCTCCCTCAAGCTTAAACTCGATAGATGTTTATCAAATTAAGCTTGGACATGAAAGAATGAAATTTTGGAGGTGACAAAGCTTTTGTAAGGAAGTCTGCCAACTGTTCAGATGATGATATAGGTAGTAGCTTCAAAACACCTTTCTGAACCTTCTCCCTGACAAGGTGACAATCTATATCAAGATGTTTGGTTCGTTCGTGGAACACAGGGTTGGAAGCAATGTGTATTGCACTTTGATTGTCGCAATACAAGACAGGAGGCCTAGTGCATTTCACATTCAAGTCTTTGAGCACATGTAGAATCCATTGTAGCTCACAAGCTGCAGAAGATAAGGCCCTGTACTCTGCTTCAGAAGATGAACGAGATATGGTAGCTTGTTTCTTGGCACGCCATGAAACCAAAGACTGTCCAATGAAGAAGCATTGGCCTGAAATTGGCCTGAAATAGATCGCCTTGTATCCAAACAACCGGCCCAGTCTGCATCTGAGTAGCCCAATATTTGAAGTTCTGAACTTCTAGGAAACAAAATGCCTTGACCTGAGTTATTTTTTAGATATCTAATGACACGGCAAGCTGCATTGTAATGAACAACAGTAGGAGCATGAAGGAACTGACTTAATTGTTGTGTGACAAAAATAATGTCAGGCCTAGTGGTATTTAGATACAATAGTTTCCCAACCATTCTTCTATATTGAGTGACATTATCAAACAGTTTCCCTTTGTCATTGTGTAGCTTGATGGAAGTGTCAAGAGGAGTAGTGGCAGGTTTTGAACCAAGTAATCCAACATCTTTTAGAAGATCTAGACAATATTTTCTTTGAGATAAAACAATTCCTGTTTTAGAATGTGCAACTTCCAAACCAAGGAAAAACTTCAATTGACCAAGATCTTTTATTTTGAATGCTTCATCAAGGATACTTTTGATTCTTTTAAATTCAATCAAGGATGTTCTTGCTAGTATCACATCATCCACATAAATCAATAATGTTGTAAAATCTTTGTTGTTTTGGAATGTGAATAGAGAATAATCAGATGTAGATTGTACATATCCTTCCCTTATGAGTAAATGTGTCAATTTCTCATACCATTTGCGACTTGCTTGCTTCAAGCCATACAAGCTTTTCTTAAGTTTGCATACTTGAATGTTAGCAGCTGTAACACCTTGTGGAATGGACATGTAAACATCTTCCTTTAGATCCCCATGCAAGAAAGCATTATTTACATCAAGTTGATGTAAATGCCAATGTTTAATTGCAGCCAAAGCTAACAAAATCCTAACTGTTGTCAGTTTAGCAACTGGGGAAAAAGTATCAAAATAATCAAGTCCCTCTACTTGATTGTATCCTTTTGCCACTAAACGAGCCTTATATCTCTCTATAGTACCATCTGCCTTATGTTTAATCTTGTAAACCCACTTGCTTCCTATAGGTTTCACATTGGGAGGCAATGTCACAATATCCCAAGTACCATTTTGATGAAGTGCATTTAACTCATCCTTCATAGCTAATAACCATGATTCTGATTTGCTAGCTTCTTCAAAGGTTTGTGGTTCAAGACTTTGTGTCACAGACATGCAAAAAGATTTTTGGGATGGAGACAAATGTGTGTAAGAATGGAAAGAGGTCAAAGGATAAAGACTGTCTGAAGTTTTTGGTTGAGCTGTAAGGGATGATGATGAATTGTTACAAACATAATCACTCAAATAAGAAGGAGGCCTTTTGATTCTAGATGATCTGTCCAAAAGTACAGCATCTAAGATGGGCATATTTGATGAATCATTATCTATGGAAGGAATAGGACTGCTGGGAGGATGATCATCACTAGTATCAATGGTTTCTATAGGAGGATCAGGATGAGAAGAGGAAGGCTGAGAATTAAGATCACTAGATATAGAATTAGGATGATCATTGATATCAACAATATCATGATGAGACTGACTAGAATTAGGATGAGAAGTAGTGTAATCCCAAGATGACTGCTGACTAGAACAAGTATAAGGCAGAATATGCTCATGGTGAGTAACATTTCTAGACATGAAAATATCTTTTGTATTAAGATCAAGTAAAACAACACCTTTGACACCTTTTCTATAACCCAGAAACACACATTTTCTTGCTCTATTGTCAAGTTTGGTTCTATGGGAAACCAAAGTTAATGCAAAAACCAAAGAGCCAAAAACTTTTAATTCATGCAGATCAGCATGATGACCATTAAAGAGAAAATATGGAGTTTTGTTTTGTAAAAAGGGTGTAGGAATACTATTAATAATAAAGACTGCATGAGAAACAACATAACACCAAAAAGTTTTGGGTAATTTTGATTGGAAAAGAAAAGCCCTGCCCACATTCAAAATGTGTTGATGCTTCCTCTCAACACGACCATTTTGTTGAGAGGTTTCAACACAACTAGTTTGATGCATAATGCCTTTAGAAGCATAAAAGGTAGGCATTATAAATTCAGCATCATTGTCAGACCTAACTATTTTAACATGATGTTTGAACTGGATTTCAACTTGTTGAATGAAGTTTTTAACATGTTCTCTTGCTTCACTTTTGTGTTTCATTAAAATGATCCAAGTGTATCTAGTGAAATCATCCACAACAGTTAAAAAATAAGAATGATTATGGACATATTTTATGGAAATGGGACCCCAAATATCAAAATGAATAAGATCATAAGGTTGAGAAGCTTTATTGTAACTAGAAACAAAAGATGTTTTTCTATGTTTAGCAAAGTGACAAATGTCACATACAACTTTTACATCATTTGTAACAAAAGGAAATTGAGATTGTAATTGTAAAATTCTAGAATTAGAAAGATGCCCTAGCCTAAAATGCCATAGAGCAACTTCTGGTATAATGGAACTAGAGGAATGAGTGTTGATGCTTGGTGTAATGACTTTCTTATTTGAGATGTTTAGGTAATACAATCCATCAATTCTATTAGCCGAACCAATCATCTTCAGAGAGGTCTGCTTCTGTATGATGCATCGAGAGTTATTAAAGGAAACTAAGCATTGTAGATCATGACACAAAGTGGGAATAGAAATTAGATTAACTTGAAAATCTGGAACATATAAGACATTTTCTATCCTAAGTGTAGGTGAGAAGGTGATAGTGCCAGAGTGTTTGGTTATGACATGATGACCATTAGGTAATTTGATTATCATAGGAGTGATCTCACTATATGAGTGAAACTAATGAAGTGTTGTGCAAATGTGGCATGATGAAATGCGGAAGCGAAAACTAGATCAAGGTTGCTCTAGATACCATGTTGAGAAGATGAAAACTGAATATGATATAGAGAAAGAGAATGAAAAATGGAAGAAACTATTTTATTGATGATTAGTAATTTGTTACACAAGCTATATATAGGCTAAGTTGTTATGTAGTTAGTTACACAAAACTAACTAAAAGTAACTAATCTACATTTATTATTAACTAATCATAACAGATTTTAATACAAAGTAGCTTTTGTATTCAGGGAATCCAATAAATCTCATTTCCTCCCCTTCATGAGCCAAATATACATAGAAAAAAGCATTTGCTTGCTATCATATTTTTTGAGAATTAACTATAACAATATCACTTCAAGGACAAATTCAAAATAGTGTCGTGAGAGTGCACGTTCAAACTGAACTCACCCAAAAAAACAATAACCTAGCCAAAGGAATTTTTATATTACATCAGTAGCCTCGTAATCCTGCTAGGCAAATAATTTGATCACTCCCTTATCTCCTAAAAATTATGTTCTGGCTATCAAATAAACCCTAGCCTTTATAACAGATCCATTCCCCATCTTAAATCCAGGGCTAACTGGAAATCCTACAACCTGACCAGCTGGCACCCGCCCACCGGAAAATTTCACCACACTATCCATATACTGCGGATGGAACTCAGCTCCACGACTTGCCTCAAATTGACTCGGAGGAGGGTTCAATGAGAACGCTAGTAAATGAAGCAACCACACAGTCTTGGCCAACCCTAAAAATTCATTGTAAAACTCACTCCTCGGGTGGTTTCCTGCTTTGACTTGACTGTGCTGCTCCAAGTTACCAAACAAGGACTCCTCCATCTTAGGATGAACAATAGCAAGATACTTCTTAGAGCAGAATTTACCAAAGTGACATGTCGGTAAGATCCCGAGAAGCTCAGCAGGATCCATGGACTTCATGTCCCTGTATTGAGTGAAGCAATCACGCCGAAACTGGTCGGGATTGAGGAGTAAAGAGAGGCTTCCGTCCATGTAGAAAGTCTCATGGTCAAACCCTTGGAAGATCTTTCTAGATATATAGGAATCAAGTGCATGCTTAGCATGGTGAGATGAGACAATGGATGAAGTTGAAGTGTTATGATATTTGTCAGTCGAAGCAGTAGCTGCTTCAATTGAACGAACAGCAGCTGTTATGTCCCAGTGTGCATTGTGCATTAGAGATAGAAGCATTGATGTGAAGGACTTTGATGCTTCTCTTACTTGCACCATAGTTGTTTCAAAGAGTTCTGGTGTTGGAACTGTTGCAATTGCTGCAGAATATATTTCACAAAAAAGAAAAGAATCATATTTCAATATAAGATTATTAAGACCCTCAATTCATTTCCTCTTCAAGAAACTAGTAACTTTGGATTAGCTTGAAGTAGCTTTTGAAACCCCTTAAAATTATATTCCAAAAGGTAAACCACAAAATGCACATGCATATTAGGGAGTAGGGACACTTCTCTACTTCAAAGCAACAAATTAAACTAAAACAAAAAGAAACTTTGTAAATTGTACTTTTTTCTGAATTATCCAGTCATCCAAATTCCAAACACAACATTTTCATATAGGATCCTCAATTCATTTCCTCTTCAAGGAAGAAACTAGTAACTTCAGATTAGCTTCAAGCAGCTTCTGAAACCTCAAATCATATCACTTGAAGCATGTCAGGATTCTCGGTAAGTATAACATAATCACGGTGAGCCAACGTGATTTTGACAGAAGTTACACTTCATGGTTTAAAAAACACATTCTTTCTACTTCAAAGCAACAAATTTTAACATAAAACAAAAAGCAATTTTGTAAAATTGAACTACTTTTTTTTCTGAATAACCTAGTCATCCAAATTCCAATCACAGCATTTTCACAAAAATAGCATTAAAAATAAGGGTCTTTAACAATGTACCTTGAATTCCTAGTTTTCTCTTAGACTGAGACCTCCCTGGCTTCTTTTCACCATTATTATTCAAAGCAACAACACCTTCAAGTTTCTCTTTCAGATTCTGAACCTCTAAATCCTTCACCTTAACCTCCTTTTTTAACTCCTCCACCACCGCCTCATACGGCGCTACAACCTCCCTCACCGACGCCACACCGCCTCTCCTCCGACCACTCTTCTTACCACCTCCACTCCGACGAAACCTCTCCCTCAACACGGCCAGCTTCCTCAAATCCGAAACCACCGCCACGTCAGCAACCCTCATTTTCTCTGGGTCCCACGGAGAATGCGCTTCTTGTAACCTCACGTACGCTCTCTTCATAGACGACACCGTTTCGAAAACTTCATCCATTAACACTTCCATCTGCTTTACTTTTAAAAGCTTCAAGCCCGTCATTTTTTCTCCGTTGAAATCATCACTCTCAACTTCTTCTTCTTCATCATCGTCGTCATTGTAGTGTTGTTCTTCGTCTCTGTTTTCTTCTGATTCGCTTGTCGAGTCCTCTTCTACTTCCCTGCTTCTTGGGACAAGTGGGTTGAGGAGACAAGAAGCGGTGACCCTTTGGATCAGATCGGACAAATTTGAAACCTTTCTCGTCATTGGTTGAGTTTGACTACTGAGTCGTCAGTGAGTGGGAACGTTGACTCGTTCAGTGACTCTGTAATGCTGCTATGCTATGAAGAGGTAGAATAGATTAAACAATTTGCCATTGAATAACAAACACGTGCTGAGTGTGTGTCTGTGTCTGTGTCTGTGACTCGCTGGTTCAGTCAGTGTCAGAACAACCACGAGGGGGTGCGCACGATAAGAAATTCGCTAGTTTAACTAACATGCGTAAAATAAAACAATCATATAAAATAATACAGTAAAAAATTGTTGATATAGTACGTAAGTGTATAAATAAATGTATTTTTTAGTAAAAAAGAACTATATAATTACATTACATTGTATGTACCAATTTAGTTTTTGAAAACATAGGATGATGTAATTTTAATTAATAATTTAATAAAAAATTTAAATTAATTATCGAATAATTAAAATATCAGTTAATTTAATTTTTGACATTATTACATTTATAAATTATTTTAATATTAAATTATATATTTTATAGACTATTATGATATTAATAATTATTTTAATAACTATTTTAAATTTTTTACTAAATTAAAATCAAAATAACAGCCTCTTGTATCTATATTTCTAGAGAATATAACCGTACTTTACCTTATATAAATGTTTGGGTAGTACATGATATGGGAGTTTGGATCCAACTCATGATATAGAGGTGTGACCCAAGTTTTTAAGATGAGAGAGAAGAATCGGTGGTAAGTACTTACTGCTATGAATATCAATAAAAAGAAAGTTTTAAATAAATGCTAAACCAATTAAATGTGATTGTGGTTTATTTGTTTGATAAAAATTTCTAATTTTGTTTTTGCAACAAAAAGTAATTACGAAACCAATGGTTGCCGGAGCAATAGTTGTGGGTGGTGGTACTGTAATTGTATCAGCAGATGAAATGGAATGGGAAAAAGTGACAAGTGGTGATGGAATGGATGGAGCTGACTGGGAACTGGAAAGTGGTGTTACTAATGACTGCCTGTTGGGGGCATGTGAGGAGATTTAGGGCACTGTCAACTGTGTGGGGACTCAAGATGTCCTTATTTGGATGATGTTCTAAACTAAATTATGTTGGCCTTTTATCCTTTTACTAAAGTTTTTAAAATAAAAAAATGAAGAACGTCATAGGTTTTTTTTTATAAAAAAATAGTTCAGTAATTATTTGTTAATTTTATTAGAAGAGGAGTTAAATTTACAATTTCTTTGACACTTCAATTCTCTTAAATCACCAAATTATTTATTATATATAATAGAAAAATAAGCCCCTATATGGAAATGTGGTGGCATAATGTGCTTAATACGTGTTCACAACCTCTCCAATATGCAACTTCTCTGCAAATGTGGGTTGTGACCGTGAAAGAATTGATTCCCAAACACACTAAGTTTATGTTTGGATAAGCTTCAAAGCCACTTCTCAATGCAAAATTGATGGTAGCTTTTGAGAAGTTACAACTAATAGCTTTGAATTGAATAAATATTTAAATATGAAAACAAACGGACTATAAATAGGTTGAGAATTCTGTCCCCACAATTTAATATTATCAGCTTTTATCCGATCACCTTATATTTCATGTATATATAAAAAAAATATTACTATCATTTAATATTAAAAAGAATTACTAGATGTTGCTTTGTTTTCGGGATAAAAATTGTGTTGAGAAATTGTAACTTGTGTTTTTTTTAATAAAAAAAATAATTTTTATTTATTCAAATTAATATAATACATCAATCGAGAACAATATAAATTTAAAGTTACTAATTAATATATATATATATATATAAATTAGTTCACATCATTCAAATTAATAATATATATTATATTGACAAATGTGACCAAATTAAAACTAATATGTAAACTAATATGTAAATTTGAATCAAATGAACACTGTAACAAGATAAGAAAACAAAACAATGTCACACCAAAGCGACGAATAACGGCGCACTCAGAAGATGAGGAGGCTAAAATAGATAAAGCTAAACAGGCCCATCAAGAAGCTGCCCAAGATGCATATGAACCAACCCAAAATGCACACCATCAAGAAGCTACCCAAGATGCACATGAACCAACCCAAAATGCACATGAACCAACTCAAACAAAATACAATATTGGGTCTGATAGTGATGATAGTGCTGCTAAAGTAATTTTTGGAGACTCAGATGATGAATTGCCTAATAATGACGGGTTTGATGAGGTCCAAATAGGTGGCGATGGAGTTGAAGAACAAGGAGGGGTAGGTGGTAAGGAAACCGAGTGTGAAGTTGAAATTGAGAACAGGAATAGTGCAACTAAGAAAGGGTCTAGTACTAGTAAAAAGAAGAAACAAAGTACTGGTAAGAAAAGAGGGAGACCTAAGGAGATCCGTGTTGAGAAAGAACATATTGTGAATGAAGATGAGGAGGTTAATGTGCCAAGTGATGACTATTTGAATTTGACTTCAAAAAGAAAGAAGCAGTTAAAACCAACTGAGAAGGAATTTTGCGATGAAGAGTATTTTATGGAGGAATTGGAGAGTGATGAAGATGGTGATGAAGATGACACTCAAGAGAAGTATCCTTTATTTGTGATGCCCAAAAAAATGGAAGATTATAAGTGGGTTTTAGGAAGCCTTTTCACCGATAAAGAAGAATTTAAGGAGGCTATGACAACATATGTCATTCATAATGGGAGGGATTTGAAGTTTATAAAAAATGACAATCTAAGAGTGAGAGTTAAATATAAGGAAGGCTGTGAGTGGTTTGCCTATTGTGCAAAGTTACCTGAAGAAGATACATGGCAACTTAGGAAACTAGTTGACACACATTCATGTAATAGAGAGTATAAGGTCAAATTTATGAGATCAAGTTGGCTCGGAAAAAAATTGTACTCAACAGTGAAGGAGAACCCAAACATTAAAATTACAGATGTTTCTAACAAGGTTCATCAAAAGTGGAATGCTGGAGTGAGTAAGATGAAGGCATTTAGGGCACGTAGGCTTGCAATTGATATGGTTGATGGATCATTCAGATAGCAATATCTAAGATTGTATGATTACTGTCATGAGTTATTAAGATCAAATCCAAATAGTATTGTTAAGTTAGAAGTCCAAGCTACAAATTCGGAGGTAATTGATTATGTGGATAGACCAATTTTCCCAAGTCTTCAACGCCTATATATGTGTCTTAATGGATATAACGAGAGTTTCCTGATTTGTAGACCAATAATTGGTCTTCATGGTTGTTTTCTTAAAGGGTATTATGGGGGTATGATTCTTGTTGTTGTTGGTAGAGATCCAAATGACCAAATGCTTCCAATTGTTGTCGTTGTAGTTGAAGGTGAGACAAGAGATTCATGGACTTGGTTCCTGAAATTATTAATTGATGACTTGGGTGGACAACAAGCATGCAAGTTTTACACTTTCATATCTGATCAGCAAAAGGTATTAATTTAAGTTCAATTATTCATTATTCATTTATGTTAATTTATTTATTCTAGTTAATTTATTTATTTATGTTGTTTATGTTAGGGATTGTTGCCTGCAATGGATGAGTTGCTTCCTGGGGTTGAACAAAGGTTTTGTGTAAGACACCTTTATAACAATTTCAGAAAAATTCACCCTGGGAAAAAGCTTAAGGAATTGATGTGGAAGGCAGCCAAGTCAACATATCATCAAGCATGGGAAAGAGAAATGAAAGAGTTGAGGAAGGTTAACGAAGAGGCCTACAAATATTTGGTGAAGATTCCACCAAGGTTTTGGTCTAAGTCAAGATTCAGTTTCAAATCTAAATGTGATGTGCTTGTTAACAATATGTCAGAGACATTCAATAGTGTCATAATTGGACCTAGAGGGAAACCTATAGTGACAATGTTTGAAGACATCAAAGTGTATTTAATGGAAAGGTGGGCAACAAATAAAACTAGATTGGAAAGGTATAATGGTTCTGTTCTGCCTCAAATCAAGAAAAAGTTAGAAAAAGAACAAGAATTATCAAGAATGTGGATGTGTAGGTAATATTCTGGTTAGATATGTTCTGGTTTCATTATATATATGTTGATAAGTATATATATACATCAAATATATGTTCTGATTTGATTAATATTCTAGTTATATATGTTCTGGTTTGACTATATATTATGTCATTCTGAATCATGTGTTATATGTTTGTTGAACAAGGTATGCTGGTGAAAACATATTTGGAGTTAGTAACCAAGAAGCAGAACACCAGAAGCAGAAAACCAGAAGCAGAACACCAGAAGCAGAAACCTAGAAGCAGAACACCAGAAGCAGAAACCCAGAAGCAGAAAACTAGAAATATAAAAACCAGAAGATAAACATGAAAGGATAAATATCAAGAAATGAAGATCAGAAGATGAATATCATAAGATGAATTCAGAAGATGAAAATCGGAGGATAAACATCAGAAGATGAACACCAGAAGATGAACACTAGAAGGTAAACATCAGAAGGTAAACATCAGAAGATGAATACCATAAGGTGAACTTCAAGAGATGAACACCAGAAGGTGATCACCAGAGGATGAACTCTAGTTGTTTCTTCATCCTCCTACATTGAAAATAACTAACAGTCCCAAAGTATCAAAAGTTGCATTATTTACGAAAAGAGAACGACCATGTCGTGGAATAAGAAAAGAGCACTGTCCAGTTGTCAAAACATATGGAAAGATCTAACATCCTAGAAAGCTCTGTAAAGAAGTAACCTCCCATGTGCTAGGCTGAAAAAGGACATAATTCATGACTAATGAGTTAGCTCATTGGATGTTTAAAAAAGAATTGGTTCATTGGAAACACAAATAGTTAAATTAAAAAAAAGATGTATTTTAGAGAAACTACCATTAATACATATTTGCTTAATTTTGTAAAATCTAATTCTAATTAGTGTATTTCCACCCTAATCACATACTATACCACATAACTGCATTGGAATGTCAAGTACTAATATTTGATTGGTAGGTAAATTTTCTTATGGTGACTCTAAAATGAAGCCCATATAGATGGAGATTTTATGTTAGAAATGATGTAAATATCGAAACAAAAAAAAAAGTAAAAATTGAAAATAGATTCTCTGCATTAACTACATCAATTCGGACACATATCACATATGAATGAATCAGGAACAATAATGAATTCTGAGTTATGAATGAACCAATAAGCAATTATGAAGAAACATCAATTGGATCAAGAACAATTTTGAATGAATTAGGAACAACATTCTTTATGAATGAATTGTGCACTTGCAGACAATACACATGTAGACTGATTCTACATTATGATTCATTCTGATTCTACATTCTGATTAACAATACACATGCAGATAAATCAAAAATAATTCATTCATAATTGATAGTAATTAACAGTAATAATTAAAGAAAGAACAACCAACATCATTGGAGCCACAATTGATGCAAAAGCAAAATACATTAATATGTTCCAAATGTCATACAACAAACTCAATCATAACTACATACTTACAACAAATCTACTACATCAACATCAAGAAAATTACATCAAATACAATAACCTCATTTCAGAGCTAAGATAAACGATAAAACAACACATGTTACACCAAACAAAACGACATTCCTAAGAGTCATAATCTCCAACTCTTTTTGAGGACACTCTAAACATTGTGTATGTATCTGTTGTTGATTTCTCTGTTGTGCTTGAAGCCTATAGTCTGAATCCCAAACAAAGTAATTGCATCTACATTCAATGTCATAACTCTACAATTGATGAACAAAGACAACATCAATAATAAATTTTTTATCAATAATCGAATAGCTTTTTTTTTTCATCTGAACCAAAAACAATAAATCTAATAACCCTAATATGAGAAAACCAATCTAAAAACCAAAATCTCAAATCCCAAAGGTATTTATGCTTACCACAAAATTCCTACAACCCCAAAATTTTCTTCCTCTGTTCGGACCCCATTTTGTCACTGTGCGAATTACAGGTTTCAGACCACAAGCACAATTTGGCAGCTCACGAATTCCATTGGAATCAAAAGAACCATAGTTGTAGGATGTTGAGTTGTACGAGGTTGAGTTTGACCCATTTGTGAAAGAGGCAGCCATAGATTTAGAGTTTTGTGAACCATGAATATGATTTTCCATGAAAGGGAAATGAGAAGGGAGAAGATGATGAAGGAAAGAGATGATACGAGAGAAGAGAAGAAAGGAGATGAAGGGAGAAAGTGAATGGGAGAAGAAAGGTAACCCTAAACCAAACAAAAGAAACATAAACGTGAGAGAAAACCCAGGAAAAAGGAAACAGATGGGTAACTTTTTAACTTTTTTTGTAACGAAACCCCACTTAAAGGGTAACGCTGAAATTATTTAAAAACATAAAGGACCAAAATGAAAAGAAAAAAAAAAGATAAATGACTAAATCGTTAGCTGAAATTAAAAGTTAAGGGACCACATGTGCTATTTAGCCTAAATTTTTTTATCTTTTATCTGAACCGCGATGACTTCTTTATTATTTTAGATCTTTAATCACTAATTTTTATGTTCAAATAACATTATGTAGCATTTCTCTAGCAGTTAAGCACCACTTAAAATATTTTTTTAATCAATTCTAGACAAATATAAAACATTATAAATTAATTTTAAACCATAATATCTTTTAGTTGCAATCATTTCTTGACTGCAATAAATTTTTTATCCTCGATTGTCACTTTAGAAATAACAATTTTGTTGAATTTCTTGAAAATATAGTTGTACAACGGTCAATGGCAAGTCAAGTTTGATTGTGAAACATGACATTAAAAGTAGTTGTTCCTCTTCCTTTTCATGTTGATAATCAACAATGTTAACATCTCTTTGTTGTTGTTAGTGAGACTTACATCATTTACATCATTTTACATTAAATCTTCACCAATATTTCTCTTGTGGGTAATTAGTTTTCTTGCAATAAGGACATAATTGAAATTTTTTATTTTAATTGGTTTTCATTTTAAGAATATTGGAATATGGTTGCAATAGAATGCAGAGTTTTATAATACAAGAATTACGAAGATAATATAAGGTAGATGTTTATAAGTGTTCAAAGAGTTTTTTTATTTAAAATTAAATATAAAAAATTTATATTTAAAATATATTGGAAATTGTGTTTTAAATTTTTAAAAATTAAAATTTATTTATTTTAATGTATCATTTTTTAATTTTTAATTTCTTAACAAATATCTTCAAATATCTTCAGAATATTTGTTAACAAAACTCATATATTAAAACATAAAACAACTAGAATATCAACTTACAACAACACAAGTATAATAGATTGTTTTTGTAAAAAAAAAAAAGTATAATAGATTATTGTCTAACCCTTGCTACATCTAAAAGTCTTTCTAAAAATTTAAAGATAATCATGCTAATGGAACAACACATTGATTTGATTGTTTGTGCAACACCTTTTTAAGAATCTTGAATGTGTGTCAACTTTTGGCCATATGACCTTTGGGCTACTTTTGATAGAAATAAGCAACCGAGAGTTAGACATTGTAATTTGTAATCCATTTGACAATTTATAACAATACAAATAAACATGTTAACAAGTTTCTTAAAATTTAAAAAGATAAAAAACAAACCTTTTAATGCATTTCAATTCAAAACTTCTATAATTAATTTTTTAATAAGTATTTTTATAATACTACTACTTGTTAGCATTTGTCAAAAACAATTAGTAGATAATTAAGTGATTAATGAATTTTAATAAAGGGTCAATAGTTTGATAGGTGATTTAAATTAAAGTATTTTGTTAATCGATTTTATATCATTTGATAGATAATTAAGTGATGAAACTCAAGTGATTAATACATTTTAAAATAATTAATATTTTTTTCTTTTATATAAAAGAATAATTATAACTTAAATTCAAATAATATAATAATTATGATTAATTGATAATATAAAATTCTTTACTTATCAATTAATTTTGAAAAGCTTATTCAAATTAAAAAATAGACGAAAATAAATATTCTAAAGACGTGATTTAAAAGAAGTCTAAAATTGTAAATCTTCATCCAAAATTCTACATCCAATGCATTAAAAATTAAAATACTTAATTTTTTTAATAAGTAACTAGTTAAAATCCTGTGTATTTTTTTCAATGCGTTTTTATAATTTTTTTTATTTAGTATCTTTAAACAATACCCTTGAAAAATATAAAGTAAAATTGGGATTCATAAAAAATGTAAAAACAATCAAAATATCATAGGAGTTACTTCTAATAGAGAAATGTGATTAAGAACAACTAGAATCCTTTAGAATTGATTTCACAGTACGGTCGTAAATTGTTCAATTAAAAAAAGAGAATTTCTTTATCTTAATCTAACTAACGATCTACCTCTAGCAGTGATATAAAATTGACAGTAGAAAATGATTTAGCAACAACACATAACATATATTGTTTTTCATTTATCTTATTTTCACCCACCAAACACTTCCATCCAACAAATCCAAGTGGATAAGATTTCCAAGATATTTTAGCGCAAAAAGCCCATCACAAGATATTTTCATATTTTCGTACCAAAATATCTACCACACCCACCAAACTTAAATAGTTTATATCATTGCACAAAACATACCAAACTAGGAGTGATATCAAGAATTGAAGCATCTTTAAGTTTAGAAAAGAGAAGAAAGTGAAATAAAAAAATGGAGGGATTTAATAGGCCAAATAGAAGCGACACTCATCTTTCAGCTGAGGAAGAAGCTAACATTGAATCAAAAACAAGACACTATTTTGATGAAGTGGCACCTAAGAGACACACAAAGCCTCAACGAAGTGAGTATGCTTCTCAATATGTGGATAATAATCTCTCCAACAAATCTGTACCTGAAATGCTACAATTCCAACGTCTCGAGAATGATCCTCTCGAAAAGGTTAGCTCCAAAATCACAACATTTTTTTCTCTCAAAATTGTATATAACAAAAATTAAAATTAAAAAATAGAATTTGCGTTTGCCGGGAGTCGAACCCGGGTCTATTGCTTGGAAGGCAATTATCCTAACCGTTGGACTACAAACGCTTGTTGTTATAATCTGTCTTTTCTGTTTATATAATATATTCTTTACTGATATATCTACATTTATAAAGTATAAACTCCAATATACAAAATTTGGGAGCTAGATCTGGAGCTTATATAAGCTGAGATCTTGTAAATGTTGACTAAAAAAAAAAAAAATTTCTTGTAAATGTTTTAGACTTTAAACCTTTTTCATATAATTGTCATCATTTTTTACCTTTTCAAATTACTTGATAAAAGGTGAATATAAAGCAAAAATGTATTGGTAATATTGGTCATATTAATTTTAAAAATGCTCCTTAAAATATCTGGAAACAATTGATAGTTGTTTTAGTCTATTTTCAGTGTCTAATATTTTTAACAAGTTTTTTTTTCCTTATTCATTCCATAATTATATTCAGAAATTGGTTTACGAGGGAAATCAAGTGCCGGAAGAATTTGTGGAAACAGAGTATTACAAAGATCTCAACAGTATAGACAAACATCATCACACGGTATTATTCAAAATGTTTAAAGTTTATACTTCATCCCTCCAACAATAATTATTATTTATTTAACAATTTATAAATATTAGGCAGACTAATTATGTCCAAAAAAAAAAATAGTTAGACTAAATAATTATTTAACAATTAATTAATATTGTGTCTAATAATTTCACTCATATTAATTAAAATATACATGAATATGTGTACTTTGGACAATAGACAGGAAAAGGGTTTATTCAAGTAGAAAAAAGTGACACAAGCTTCCACATAGAACCAGATAACGATACTCATGATAGTCATCACTCTTGCAAAGGCAATCCAGCAACCAATGACTGGGTTCCTGCTCCTTTCAATGAGGTAACACTATTTACATTTTTGTATTATGTCACTGAAAGCAGATTATGTTCATCTCCATGATGTTCTGATAATCTTCCTCTGATTTGAATATGTTTTAGGAGGGTAATTACAATTCAGACAAACCTCACAGGAGTGACAACTAAATTGGATAAGTTATTGTTGTTTGAATTGTACGAAGAGATTTTTCATTTAAGATTGTGGGGTGTTGTTCTAAGAGTTTCACATTGTAATTTTATGGGACAAAATTTAAATCAAAGATGGTTGTAAAATGACTATTAATGTTATTTTAATTAATAATAATTTTTTCTTTTCCCTATTTTTAATTAATAAATATAAATTAAAATATTTTTGATTTGGGTTCAAGACTATTGTGTTGGACTATGGTAATAGTAAGTAATAATAATAGTGTATTCTCTGAAGTCCTAGGTTTTTTTATCTTAAAATATAGAAAAATGTTTGATCTGCACTCTATAATATAAGGTGTATATATTTTGAGAGAAAAATAGATAAATGAGTGTAGGAAGAGATAAATTGAGAAAAAAATGAAGTGATAAATGAGTGAAGGAAAATTTGGGATGTACATGTGTAATTGTTGTAAAATATATACACGTAAGTCTCATATAATTTTTTTCTCGTAATTTTATATTTGGTAGTCGTTCTGTCTCATAATAATTGACTCATTTGCAAAAAAAAAAAAATTCTTAAAATAATTGACTATTTCAATTTTTAATGCAATTCTTTTTTTGTATTATATCCTTTAATTAATATTATTTGCATCATTTTCAGTATAATATTTTTCACAATGTATTTGTAATATTAATAATGCACAAATAGTCAACAAGATTAATTTCATAAAAATAGTATTTTTTTATACATTTTTCTTAATATATATATATATATATAATCAAATAATTCAATTATTTTAAGATAGAGTATATATTTTTCTTTATTTTTGTAACATTTTGCAAATTCATCATTCCATTAAGTGGGCGCTAAACTTGCCGTTAACAATATTATACAATGTTAATGTATATTTTTTTATCAATCGATCATAATCGTTAAATTATTTTAAACTTTGTAGTGTTATGTTTTAATTACTATTAAATATATTTCAATTCAATAAAAAAATAAATAGCAGTATGTTTTAATTTAATTCATATCACTATTTTGATTTAATTAACATTTTATAGATTTAAAAGTAAATTTAATTTTTTAAAACTAATTTTTAAATAACTTATTTATATTATTAAAATTATATCTATGTAAGCTTTGATATACATGTCCTGTCCCAAACCCAAATAAAATGAGAGGATTGTGTTAGATCGTTGATAACTAATGTAAAACTTAGTCGAATTTCTATGGTATGAGTCAACTACATAATAGTATTAATACTAGGTCGTTGCTCATAAGCAACACACTATATAGTTCAAGTACAATGTCAAATGAGCAAGATAGCTCCATCACCGCCACAATCTAGTGAAAAATAAGCAAAAGCTCCCCACATTTTTGTGAGTGAGTGTGCATAAAGAAGTTAGTCAAGAGAGTATGAATCGTTTTGGATTTTGGAATGTTGGCACACTCACAAGAAAATCTATGAAAGTAGTTGACATTATGATCAGGAGAAGGATCAATTTTATGTGTCTACAAGAAACTAATCAATTTTATGTGCCAAAAAGAAACTAAGTGGGTGGGTGAAAAACCGAGATAATTAGACAATTCGGGTTTTAAGCTTTGGTACATTGAGAAAGTAAGATAGATAAATGAGATATGTATTATTATTGATAAAGAGTGGAAGAATGATACCATGAATGTTAAAAGGATAGAAAATCATATCATAGTCTTAAAATTTATAGTAGAACAAGACACATTTAATAGATTTGGTGCTTACACACTTCAGGATAGAATTATAACAACACCTAAAAGTATAATGTTGAGAAGATTTAAAATGATTAATTTAAGAAATACCATTAGGAGAGAATATTTTTCTAGAAGGAGATCTATATGGACTTGTAGGGGGTGCATGGAGAGGTTACTTACATAGAGGGTATGGCTTTAGGGATGTGAATCCAAAATGTAAATCTATCTTGGATTTTTCATCGGCATCTTGTTATAGATAATATGTGTTTTAGGAAAAATAGCGGAGCATCTTGTCACATATAAGAGTGGGATGACATAGTCTCAAATTGATTGCTTTCTTATAAGAAATTAGACATGAAGATTTGCATTAAAGTCATATAAGGAGATAGTTTGACCATTCAACATAGAGTCTTGGTTATAAATGTAAGGGTTTGGGGGAAAGCAAAGATAAAAATCCACAAGAGAATTTCAAGGATCAAGTGGTGACATTTGAAGGGTGAAAAATAAATGATCTTCTAACACAAGTTTAGAGAAATATTTTTTGGAGTCACAAAGAAATGCAAATGATATGAGATAATTTGATATAAGGGAATGAAAAGATACATTGAATGAATCGAGAGGTTTTCAGACGTAGGAGTAAATAATCTGTATGGTGGAACCAAGATTTTAAATTTAAGATAAAAAGGAATGTTTTAAAATTTTTGTAATAAAATCAAAAATTAATATATCAGAGCCTGGTTTCGATCCAGGGACCTGTGGGTTATGGGCCCACCACGCTTCCGCTGCGCCACTCTGATTCTCATATTATTAATTAACATGTCAAATATTTAATAATTCATTACGAAGGAGAAACCGCATGAAAATAAAAATTGGAAATTTGGAAACAAATAGTTGTTTGAGTCACCGTCTTAGAAGTTAGAATTCGAGGATTGTTGCTTTGACAATTTCTACATTTGGTAAAGCAATAAGTTCAAATTTTATGACTATAACATAGGAGGCTAGTTAATTAAAATCATGGTTTTTATATGTCATATGCTTTTCGGTTTCAGTCTAAGAAAGTGCACTTTTATTTTGGTTGCTTACATATTTACCAAAGCAGATTCAATAACAAAACCATTCATTGAAAATCTGCCATCAACATGATCATTTCTAATGTCTCTCTTTCTAGTAATGGGACAAACATGACCTCATTGAAATTGCAGCTTATAAAGGGTGGAATAATCTATGATTAGAATCAGACTCAAAGTTAGTTGCCTTGGTCTTCAATTCTCTTAGTATTGTGCCTTGGCAACTAAAATCACTTTATCGACTGAGTAATACTACTTTAAACTTAAAAAAAAAAAAAGAGAGAGAGAAAAACACTCATAGAAAAAGATAAAAAAGAGAACTATCAACGTGTTTGATTTAGTTTTGGTTTTTAGTTTTAGACAAAATTACTGATGTAGTCTCTTAACTTAATTTCATATAAAGTGATATTTTATCTTTATTTTTTGATTTGATTCTTTACTTAGTTTCAAGGCACAACTTGATCATTTGCGTTTTTAAACGTTAATAATGTTATTTGTTTATTTTAAACAAATTCAAACAAATTTATCATCATTTTTAAAGAAACCTAAAAAATTCATCATCATCTTCAAAGAAATTCATATATTTATTAAATTCAAAACTCAAATATTCAAATAAACTTATATTTTCATCTCCAAGAATAATATTATCAAAATAAAAAATAATAATAATTTAGGGATTTGATTTGGAGAAGGAAAGAAAGAAAAAGAAGAAGAAAATCTTCTCTTGGTGATTTGAAGATTAAATCTTAAAATGTGAGTTTTTTATTTGAGAATTTAATGTTGTTGTTGGAGATAAATATATGAGTTTATTTAAATATTTGAGTTTTAGATTTATTGAATATATAAATTTATTTGAAGATTTGAATTAGAATTCGATAAATATCTAAATTTATTTGAAGACGGTTATGAATTTTTCTGAATTTATGTAAAAAATATATGATATTATTAATATTTTTTTAAAGATAAATATAAGACCCCAAAAATAAGAGAATTACAACTTTATGACATTGTTAATATTTTAAAACGCAAAGAATCACATTATTACTTAAAATTAAATAAAAAAATTAAATAAAAGATTAAATTGAAAAGAAAAAAAATGAATAAATAATAAACTGAAATTAAATTAAGAAACCACGTCTAGTTTTTAAATACTCTTAATTTTAAAAACTATTTTTTAGAAAAAGTTCTAAATAAAAATCTGTTTGTATTTCCAAGTTTTATTTTCCAGGTATTAGCCAACATATTAATTACAGAAAAAACCATAGTCACACTCCTATGAAAATTAAGTCTAAAAATCAGTTTGAACGCTCTTAATTTGGCAAACTTAATAGAAAACCTAGATCAAACCTAAATAGTAGTTTGGAATTGGTGTAGAAAAAAAATTATCATATACTCAAGTATTGTTGATGCCAAAATAAGGAAGCTACAAAATGTAGCTTTACATTGGAAGCACGTTAGGTTTGCTACCAATGTGAAAACAAAAAGACAATATTAAATCAAGTCTAAGACATATTCTAGTCTTCTACATATTTTCATGCCTTGTGATCTTCCACCAAATAAAATCCTTCGCTCCTTGTTATATGAAACATCAAATTCATCCAATAGTATTCAATTGTAGAACTACAAGGACACAACAAGTTTAGAAAATTAATACAAGGATGGTGCAACGTAACGTAAGGCTTAAAGCAAAAAATCATTTGTTAGGTCTAATTTTTTTTAAAATTGTACTAATTTTATAGACAAATAATTAAATAAAAAAATGATTTCAAGTTTCAAATGCTGTCTTAAATAAAATAGGTAACATAATTAAATAATTGACACAAATAGTGGACAGGTGCAACAGAAATATAAAGATATGGCAAATTTGTATTTTTGGTTATTTGCATTTTTCATAACAATAATATAACTATTAATTCTCAAACAAATTAATGTAGGAGTCCAAGAATGAGAAGCAAAAAAGACCTTGCAAAAGTGACTTCAAATATTTAAAATTTAATCATTTTTTTACACAATTGTACCACGTATAAGTTATTTTTGGAAGGCATAAAGTAAAGGCTTTAGTGGCCTTAAATTAGTATCCATACCATTTGTGTTATTACTGTATCTTTCTTCCTAAATATAATTCTCTTTTTGAAGAAAAATTTCAAACTATTTATTATTAGTATTATTACTCATAATTAATGCTACAAACTATATTAAAAATTATTCATATTAAAAAGGTATAATTGCTCTCGCGATGCTTAACTTAATTTCATATAATACTTCAGTCTTTTAACTTTTTTTTCTTCTTGATTTGGTCATTTATTTAATTTTAAATAATAATTTGATCTTTTATGTTTTAAAATATCGACAATATTATCCTTTCCATACAGAAACTTAGAAAATTTATCAAAATTTTCAAACAAAATTCATAAAATTCAATATAAATTTCAAGAAAATTCATGTATTTATCAAATGCATAACTCAAATATTCAAATAAATTCACATTTCCATCTCTAACAACATCAAATTCATCAAATAAAAATATGAGTTTATTTGAAGATTTGATTTATAAATTTGATAAAATTTGCATTATATTGAAGATGATAATTAATTTTATGGGTTTTGTTTGAAAATTTTGATAAATTTTTTGAAATTTTGTATAAAAAATGATAAAATTATTGACATTTTAAGAGATAAAATATCAAATTGCTACTTAAAATTAAATAAAGGACCAAATCGAGAAAAATATATAAAAAATTAAAATATTATATAAAATGAAGTTAAAAAACCGCGAGAACAATTATATTTATTAAAAACAACTTAAAAAGATTTGTACAATAGTTTACAAATATGAAATGTAACTAAAATTTATATATATGGTGCACGAATTTGGATTTGCTGCAATAATCACTTGCACGCATTCATATAATTATTACATTGGTAGCCGTTAGATTGAGTTTATTCTCAAATTGGACTTTCACATTCATTTACTTGTACCCAAACTAAAATGATTGACCTAAAAATCTAAAGCTTTATTTATTTATTTTTTATGAAATAAAGTTTAGGTTAAGACTCATTAAAGTTATGACACACCTCAAGACTCAAAGAGTACTTATAGAAGTATTTACAAATAACACACTAAAAAGGTTCTCGTATCGGCAGTGGAAATAGTTATAGATACATTGTACAAATAATTAATCCAAAAACGGGAGAAAAAATAGTTACCTGTTGAATCATCATCAGGAGTATTTGCTACTAGATATGTTTCAATTCCATTATCGCTTGATGTTTGTGAATTTGAAATTGTACGAGCAGATTCATTTCTGGTACTCTGTATTACCACAAACATTACAAAATTTATTAATGCGAAAAAGAATTTTAGTTATAATTTTATTTCTACTTTTTTAATTTCCACAAATGTATAACATACTACACAACTAATTAATGGTCTTCAAATATCTTTAAAAAAATAGAAATACACTACAATTATTTGAACTTGGATCATTTGGTCATGTATTACCTCTACCACAATTGAGTTCTCCAATATATCAAAATGATCTTGTTCATACTTCCAGAATGAATTGATTAAGCATTCAATCATAGGATCAATTTCCTGTCCAAATGTTTGATTTAAAAAAAAAAAAAAAAAACAGGCATGTCATGATGGTGAATTTTTGAATATGATAACTTTTATATCACATTCAAAACAAAAGTATATAAATTATATCTATGGAATAAGATTACTACAAAGTATAATTTAAATCATTTTATTTTCACATTAAGAATTTTAATTGTAACTACCTCATTGAATGCAGCATTTTCATGTTGGAATATATTATTGGCAAAATGTTCTGTTCCTTGACAATTTGTATTGGTCACACTCCCTGGAGTAGGATGAAACATTTTACCATCAACCTTTTTGACAGGAGATGATAATAGAAGTTCTGACATTCCAAATGTTTCTAGATATGAAGATGGAAAGTAAAGTAATGGCACTTCACCAATTTCCTATTAAAAAATAGTAATAATAAAAATTAAGGACTAATGATTCAATAATAAAAGATAATGATGAGGAATTTTTAATGCATGATATTTAGATTTCTTAGGAGAATTAAATTATCTCTGACGACAGAATTAACCTACTATTCCACCGTTAATTTTTGGAAATGAAGTTATGTAATTTTTTATAGAAGGTGGATAGTTGTTTTCTGTTATGATGTTAAATACAAACCGTTATTTTTTATGTAATAGTTGAAGTATATTTGTATTCTTTTTTAATAAAATATTTGATTATAAAAAAAAATACTCCATAAAAAAAAATAAAACATAAAAATTCTCTAAAGCAACACCAGAAAAAAAAGTCCATTATTAATCTCCATGGAAAGCATTAACTAAGGTTACCTCCTCATATGACTCTGAGTTGATAGTTATGTTCCATGCTGCAACATAATAATAACAATTAAAATAAAAATAATAACTACTATTGTTATATTGTTGATGATGATGATGATGGAGAGGAAGGGGAGGTGAATAAAATGTCATGTAAAAGAATACCACAAACTTTATTATAAAATTTAAACAGTTATTTCTTCAATCTCTGTTTATTTGATTCTTCTCTTAATTGAGTTAATTCTATGTTTCAGTGTTCTTTTGAGTTTTGTTCTTTTATTTTGTGTTCTCTCTTCTTCACATATTCCACATAAATAGATTTCTTTTGGAGTTTCATCAAGATTTTTCACATAGGGAAATTCTATTACTTCTTTTTTCGGCCAACGATTTGATTTGCATTCTTTTTTATTTACATAATGTTCTGTTACTTTTTTTTTATAAGGTTTATGACTCCTTAGATAATTTAGTATTTGTGTTTCCTTTGTTTGGCAAGAGTTTTAGTTTTTTTTGGTCAAACAAGGGTTTTAGTTTTTATCTCCCTTGTTTTATTTTCCTTTCCTTTTATTTAAATATTTTAATTAATATATTATTGAGATGCCGCAAAATAATTGAGGTGTCACTAATCACATTGATGCATTTGCCACCTCATCTTTTTTATTTATTTATAAGAAAATGCTAATACCACTTGTTAAGAAACTAAAAGTAGAAATATAATTTTAAATTAGTGTATTGAACTCTTTAAAATTTAATCTTTTCCACACAAAATTTGATCTTTTTTATTCCTTAACAAGTACTCTAAACACACTTGTTAACATCTCTTTCTATATATATATATATATATATATATATATATAGTATATTAAATATTGTAATTAAAATACGAAAAAAATTCTGATTATAATAGATAATAAAGACAATTGCACTTTTGTTCCAAAAAAAAAAGGCAATTGCACTAATGTTATAGAAATTTAAATACGATCAATAAATGCGTATAATAAATGTTTACTATCTACTAAAAGTCCATTTTTAGACAACATATCAAATGCACTTATTAAAAATGAAATTTAATTACAACTTTTTAAATTAGTTTTACATATTATACTATTATTATTATTATTATTATTATTTTTATATATTATAGTTAAAATAATAAATTAAATTTTGAATGAATGTGACAAGGACACTTGAAATTTACCATATTTACTATCTAGAAAAACATTACTTTATAATAATAATAATAATAAAAAAATTTAAATACATTTTTGGTCTTTTATTTGTCAAAAAAGAATTTTTAGTTCCTCTATTTTAAAAATCATTTTTTTGGTCTCCTACTAACAAATTGTTGAATTTTTTTGTTCCCACGATTATTTATTACATGACACTCTCATTAATAACATAAGACTTAAGTAAAATTTGTGAGTTGGATAAAATAATTCTATTACCGTTGTAATTAATTTTATTTTTATATTAAAAATAAAATAAATACTATTTTAAATAAATATTTTAAAATTTTAAATTATTTTTTGATAAAATAAATAAATTTTAAAGATTTCATTTAAGTAGTTTAATTTTAATTTTAAATATTTAATTTATGAATAAAATAAATTTATTTTTAATATTTTAACTTATAAAAAAATAAATATTAAATATTTTTGAAAACGTAATTTAAATATTTAAAAAATAAATTATTTTAAATAAAATAATAAAATTTTAAATAGTTATATAAATATTTTAAAAAAATCATATTATTAAAAAAAAGTAAAATAAGATAAATAAATTTTACATATTTAAAAAAAATGATAAGAGAACTAAAATTTGTTAATAGAACGACTAAAAAACTGATTTTAAAATAGGGAACTAAATTTTTTTTTGTCGACAAAATAGAAAAATAAAAAATGAATTTAAACTTAAAAATAATAGATATCTTTCTATACTTTTTATAAAATATATATATATATATATATATATATATATATATATATATATATATATATATTTCTATATATACAATTGCAATGGATTTTTTTACATCGATTACACTACAAATAAAAGTTCACCATTAACTTTTTAGAGACATGCCATGTGGGCCTCTCACATAATAATGAGTATGGTTTTTGTTGAGTTTGACCAAAGTTAAAATCTAGATTGTATAAAGAATATTGAGCTGAGTCTCCTAAGCATCCCTGAGTGAGTTGATTTTGGTTGAACAATTTATCTTTTGGTAACCTATTTCTACTATTTTTTTAACATTAATTTATATAAATATAAAATATAATTAATAAGAATATCTAAATTATTTCTGTAAAAAAATTAAAATATAAAATTATATAATATCTAAATTTTTTTACTGCATATTTAAAATTGTAACAATAAAAAAATGGTTACAAGTTGATTCACATATAATGCAATCTATTAAATATAAAAAATATTATTATTATTATTATTGTCTTATTAGGGTAGTAAATATTCAATAGAGATGAAATGAGTGAAAATTTTAGCGACCGTTGAGAAGACATGGGAAAGTTTTCTATTATAGTATAACTTTTCTCTATAATAGATAATAGAGAGATAATACATTGAATTTAAGGAATTATGACATTGTCTTTTAAACTTATAAGTTTAATTATTTTAAATGATTATTTAAAAACATATTTTCAAATTGTCATGATGTTTAAGAATTTCAATAAAATATTTTAAAATATAAATATTAAGTGTATGATTTTTAATTTAAATAAACATTAAATGTTACATTTGAAATAGGTATTTAAGAATTATAATTTTGTTCTAATGAATTTTTTTGCTTATATTATAATTTTGACTTTGTTAATGTCTAGACAATATTTAATTATAATATAGATAAGATTTTATTTACTAAAAATATAACATTTAATTCAATGAAAATATTAAATGTTATATGTTAGAAAAAATACATTAATATATTATTATTTATGATTTTTTTCTTTATTTTATAACGTTAATATAAATAATATTTCATAAAAATATTAGAAATATGAATTATCCATTAAAAATATAATATTTAATCTAATAAAAATATGAATTTAATGGATAGACACTTTTAGTGCAAATCAATGTCATATCTATGTCCAATGAGATATTAGATCTATTCACATTATATCATCAATTTCAAAATACCCTTACAAATATAGGATGATGGGTCAAATATTTATTTTTCGTTGGATTAAATTGGATGTGAGTGTAAAATTAATTTACTTTTATGGTCCATATAATTGAAATCAAAAAAAAAAAATTGTGACATTTTTATTACTAATATAGTCTTGGCTTTTATTATTATTATTATTATTATTATTATTATTATTATTATTATTATTATTTCGTTGTTGAATTGACTTTTATTAATGTTTGATAGGCATTTGAGAATATTTAACCAAATTCAAAATACAGTATGAACAATAAAATTCATTAAAAATATCACAAATTACAAATTAAAAATATAATATCATACTTACCTTTTGTCTTAAATAGGCTTTCAAAATAGAATTATTGTACATGGTTGACTTGGACCAAACATGACCCCATTTAACATGATAAATAAATTTGAAATTAATGAAGTTTAGCAATCAATGCATATCAAAATGACATGACAAATTCAACTTCTTGATGTCATCTAATTTATAATGCATCATTGATGTAGCTATTAGGTAATGTAAGGAAGACAAAAAAAACATACTAGGGGTAATATTTTCAGGCAATTCGTCCATTGCTTCTTCATTAGTGGAATATTCTTCTACTGAAAAAACATTCCATGCTCGAAGAGTTTCTAACCTTTGTGTCTCCTACAATTAAATTCAAAAATAATGAGAATAACTAGAGCACACTATTATTATATTCATAAATCAAATTAAATTAACTCACATTCATACGAAGCCATTGTCTAAAACAATCAATGTCATAGCTGTATAACCACCAATCTAGCATAAATCCTTCAGGTACATCTATTACTGAAAAAATAAATCCATATTTTTTATCCACAAAAGTTTACCATTGTATAATTAGATACTTAACTCAAAACCCAATTTATTCTAGGATTTTATTTTCTAGAGTTCAAAGATACTTGCAACCTCAATATCAAGTTTTGATACCAAAAGATTTATATTTATATTTTTTTTATATCAAGTTTTGATACCAAAAGATTTATATTTATATTTTTTTTTATAAGATAAACTATTTTTTTATGGTATATATTTTCTTAAAAAATAAAGGTAGAAATTTATAATATATACATATATAGTCACAATAAAAAATGTGATCATATGCATTTCTTTTACTTGTAAACATCAAATCATAATAAAAAATAATGGAGGGATAGCTATAGTAACAAATTAAAGGACCTTTTGTACCCAAAAAATAATAAGGACCTTTTTTTTATTTTCTTCATAAATAAGTGTCAAATCTTTATTAAAAATATGATTAAAAAAATTTCAATTAATTTTTACCATTAATTTTTTTTGAAGGATTTATTATTCATTTTTGAAATAATAAATCAATGGTGGTCAATAAAAATAATTATTGGTGTACCTATATCGATGAAATACAACTCATATCGAAAAACATTGTATGCACTAAAATATTAAACAAATAAAAATATGAAAAATTACATAAAAAGGGCAAGAAAATAATAATCAAAATCTACAATGACATAGAATAAATATTATTAAATAATAAAAAATCACACATATAATACTTGGAGAATTATTGGGATTGAGTTGAAGATTAACCTCATTTATGAAAATATCAGCAATTTGGTGCATGTTCCTTCTGATAAGATAATCATAAAGATAACATTCAAAACTTTAAAACAAAAAACGAAAATTGAAAAAAGTTAGGGAAAAAAAGTTAGTAGACCGAGTGAGCTAAAAGAAAGAAAGAACAATTAAGAGGACATTAAAAGGTGGCAAAAAGTATAGATATATATACACATGACGATTGTTAGAATACTTTGCATCCATTGATAGTTGAGTGTGGTTATGGTGGTGAGTTATAAGTATTATAAGTAAAAAAAAGAGATATAGATAGTAGAGGGTGAACAATTAAAGATGGAATTAGAGGAGAAAAAGATAGTGAGAGAGAGAGAGAGGGAGAAAGTTAAATAAGGATTTGAAAATGACATTGCCAATGGCAAAATAAAAAAAGACCATCTACTATGAACGAGAGGGAAAGAGCTTGCATATGGAAAGTACTCGAATGTTCGCAACATTTTGAGCATAAGATTTGGACATTAGCATAAAAATACATGTAATTTTATTATTTGAAAAATATACATTGTTTAATTATTTTCACTTTCTACTTTTTTTATTTTTGTTAATATATATCAAATTTTGTGTCGAGAATCCTGTGACTACACAAAAGTTTCTCTTTTGCATATACTAATACATGTCTTATGTTTGTGCCCCTTGATCTTTTATGAAGGTTACATTTGTGAGTTACGATGATTTCAATCTAAATTTCTCTCAATTTTTTTTATTTCTTTTAATTTTATATTTTTTCAATTTTTTTTTGTTAGATTGAAAATTTATTTCACATAGATCATGTATGTAAAATTTTATACAAATATAAAATTATTTGATATACTATTGACACTAATTAAAATTAACTGTGTTCAATAAAAGTATATAAGACATTAATTTTTATCTATCTTAATAACATATACAATAATTTAAAATTTGTGTAAAATTTATATGTATAATATAAACTTTTAATCTAAAAAAAAAAAAAAGGAGAAATATAGAATTTTGAATAGAAAGGATGTAAATCCTATATTTGCTCTATATATTGTTTTGACTATTATCACCCTTAAATCTGTCAAATTAAGAAAATATATATTTCCATATATACTTACTTTTATTTATTGTCTTCTTTTTACTTCTTATCTTGATGTTAAAAATATGTGTATTTTTGTTATTCTTTTATATTATTAGTATTCACATTTAATTACGGTCAAGGACACATATTATTTTATTTGAGTTTTTTTTACATTGCAAACTATAATATTTTTACTTATATTAGAATATAAGGTAATATGTAGTTTATAAAGTGTCACTGTATCATATTATATAAGTTATATCACCTATTTGATAGTGTATTTTTTGTATAGCAATGCATATGCCATTTTAAAAATGCAGAGAATGAAGATAACAAATTTTTCCCTAAAATGCATGTAGCGAATTTCATTAATTAAATTATTAATTACTGACATAATATATTAATGATCAAACACACAAAATTTTATATAAATTCGATATTCGTAACTATGTAATTTAGCCATCAATATTTATTTATATTTTTTTAAAAAATTATTATACGTTCGTTTGAAATTATTTACTAAAGTATCAAATAGTTTTAAAATTTTTTAAAAATATGTGGAGTTGATCTACTCAATAAAAACTTTAATTTGATGGTTAAATTAGTAAAATTAATATTTTATATTAAGTTATCAACTAAAACAACTTATCACATATTTACCTCTAGATTCAACAAATCCCTAACACGTATATATATATATATATATATTTGTTGTCCTTCTTGTATATTGAATCCTCTTTTGTGTGTTAATGTTATAACATCTCATATTCTAATATGACACCCTAACATTAAGTGAGGGTATTAGACTAACCTTAATACTCCAATTCTACTATTTAAGGATATGATCATTTCTGATAAACTAAACGATTAGAATGTAATATTTAATCTATTACTCTCAATATCTGTCAAACTAATCACTAATGCCATTAGACCTAATTGATTATCGAATAAATTTGAGTCAACAAATTTATTTAAAAGCAATCAAAAATCCATCACAATCTTTATATAATAGTATTCCGTGATCTATTCTTCAGGATTAATTTCATTTTACTTTAAACTAACTCTAATTAATATTAAATTCTAACCCCTAGTATAAATAGTAACCTAATTAGCTTCTTGACTTCAAATCTAACAGAGGCATACCCTAGATGTCCAAGCAACTCACTAAATTTTTAGAACCCTCAAACTTGAATTACTCTCTTCGTTGATCAATAATTTCTTCTCTTTTATTATTGATGACATGTAACCCTTATACTAAGGGCTTTGGAATAAAAGGACGAATCTTTGATTCACAACATTTCTTTCATTGCTTTGTGTTGGATTAATCAGATATATGGGGATGACTTTTCTGGCATATATTGTTTGTAGGATTTCACGTGACAGTTAGGGATGTATATTTCCTATAGGTATATTTGTTTGGTTCAACAGTGGAGAGGGGGAAGAAAGAAGGGTAGAGATATTTTTGATTCAAAAGAGGAGATATTGTTTTTTAATGATTTTGTATTTTGTGTAATGGGAGACAAATAATTTAAATAGTTTTTAGGTTATTTTGGTTCTCTGTTGTGTTTTTTAAATTCTTTCAAAATAAAAGGAGAACAAAAAGAATTATACGATGAAATTTGGTACGATATCTTCCTATATTCCTTCTCCACCCCTCCCCTTGATCTTAAAAATTGAGTTAAACATACAAATTTTTTAAAAAATTCCTCCCCTCCCCGTTTCTACCTTTAACCAAAGGGAGCTTTAATGTGATGAAGCATTGATTTGCATGCTAACAAAAAATATGTGATGTTGATGATGTGCTAATCTATGTCTATCATGTCTGATTGGTGGATAATAGTTTATATGTAATTGGCATGAGAGTGAGACCCTATAATTTTGATTTTGTTGAATTTAAATCCACTTATTTTTCAATATTAGTCTATTAAGACAAATACATTAATCGATTAGATAATAATATTAATTAAGATTTGATAGACAAGAAAAGAGATAAAATATAAATAAGTTATTATATTTTGTCTAAATTTAGTATTTGATTAACCAACGAGATTTGATAAATTAATTCAGAATTCTATCATATCATGTCTCTTTAGTTGAAGTTTCTATCCTGAATCTTAGTTGGATTAGAAACCGGTAGGATATAATAAGAACAATAATTTAGTCAATATAATTTAAAATATAAATATAAAACAATTTATAAAAAAAAAAACTAAAGAAAAATAGCATTCAAATGCGCGCCTAAAGAATTTGAATAGAATTATTAAGATATATTGCCCATGTGGGAGATTATTGGAATATATTTTATTAAATATTTTATTTAACTATTATATACTAATATTATTTTGTGGGCACATATCTTTATTTAATTATATTAGCTATTTATTGATTATGAGTCTTAATAGATTAATGATCAAAATAAATAATAAGACTTATTAGATTTCTATTTTAATAATCTATTTATAATTTATTAAATCAGATATGCGAATTAGATCAACGACACATCAATTCTTCTTATGCCACTTAATCTTAGTTTTGCTACATCAAATAAATTCTGACATGACACCTTAAAAAATGCACGTCGCTCTTCTTTATGGTTGGCTTAAACTTACTCATGTGTTCTATGTAACACCCATATTTTTAATAGTGCGAGTGCATTTTTTTTTTTAAAAAAACCACTTAATAAAATAATACGTCGTGACACAAAACAACAAGAGTAATAATTAATTACATCATAAATACAAATAAGGTAAAATAGTTTTCAGGATTAATATTCAAAATATACAAATAGAAAATACACCGGAGGTATGAAACCTAACATACATCGCTCATACCCCTGGGGTATTCTCGACAGACACCTGCGTAAAAGTACTGCCCCAAGAATGCTATCCCCCAAGGTCACGTCAAAAAAATGGAACATGGACCCACCAACAAAAGACAATTGTCAAGAACGTTATAGATACAGTCATCCCAAAACAAAATAAGTACAACCACCAAAGACACTAGGCCTTATACAACAAAAACTAATATGATCATCCACTAACAACTACAGTAACAAGGGTGCCCTCCACACTCTGCACAACTCTCGTCCAACGCAGTATCTCTCCTCGAAGTGACATACTCCTCTTTATCATCCATAGAAGGACCAGTCTCCTCAGAAGTCAGATCCACCTACGATATAGGTGGCTTCGACGGCGCTGGAATCTCAAAACAGTCATTTACTTCAGTGACAGTCGGTAGGGGATCGTTCACCGGAAGTGGAAGCTCAGACTCAATCTGCGGTGACACCAACCAAGGCACCGATGGTTCATCAACAAAGCCCTGGTCCCCGACCAGCCTAGACGGACCTGTAATGTCTTCCCCCGCTGACATCAGTCCCTTACCCTTCTTGCCCGTTCTGAGTCCAAGCACCACCTCCCCTGCTACTACAGTAGGAGTTACCACACCTACGGTGGCCTCCGTCTCACCTCCAACTACAGGACTATCTACATTTGTATATACTCTATTCGCCTCTAATACTAATCCTGAAGGTACATGAAAGTCGATTCGCCCATGAGTGTATTCCACATACGACACTGCCCCAACACTTTTACGGTTCTCACCACCCTCCCCGTATAAGTAGCCCTGCTTGAGATGAGGTCGTATACCCAAGCAGTCGGCGTATGTCGATCAGGGAAGTCTAACGATGTTTCTGTCGTCAGGGTAACCGTAAGTGGAACAAACTCGGGTATCATCTGAGGGCAAAACCCAATTTTCCACAATAATGTAAAGGATCACCAACCGAAAATAACAGTTAACAATTATGTCAAAAGACAACAATAGCCACTTAGTAGTTCCAGTAAGATAACAACAGTGACAAAATACGTTTACCCACTGTTTGAAAATGTATAACATCTAAGTTTTTTATGAGACAAAAGATTAAGAATACATATCATGTTGGAAGCCCCAAAGTACAATCAACAATCACAACAACTTATTAGGAACTTAGAATTTAAGATACTTGCATATATCATCCTCATATATCAGATCACAACAAACATGACTCGCATTCCAAACACCCTAATGCAATGCTTATATGCCAGTGCACATGATCCCGAAATTCTCAAAACAAAACCCTCATCGAGGGGCGTAAATCATAATTGTACCGCCTATCACAGGCCTTAATACTAATTACTGTGGTGCAATCTCTCACGGACTAGCACGATTTACTTAGAGTGTAGCCTCTCACAAGCTTTACACATCAATTAAATCCTCGTATGGATAAGATGGACCATCTAATAACATGGAACCACCCTGTGGCCCATCACGATCACCACTTAACTTTATGGCCCATCACGATCACCATTTAACTCTGTGGCCCATCACGGTCACCACTGGACGACAAAACCCTCCTCGATGGGCGTAAATCATAATTGTACCGCCTATCACAGGCCTTAATACTAATTATCGTGGTGCAGTCTCTCACGGACTAGCACGATTTACTTAGAGTGTAGCCTCTCACATGCTTTACACATCAAATAAATCCTCGTAAGGATAAGATGGACCATCTAATCACATGGAACCACCCCGTAACCCATCATAGTCACTACTTAATTTTACGGCCCATCACGGTCACCGCAGACACTGTGACCCATCGCGGTCACCACAAACTATGAAATGCATGAACGTACTCTGACTCTTTTCACTGTAATCAGTATGTAAATGCAACTATCCAGATACTTCATAACAATTAAAGAAACAATATTAAGAGAACCTCATATAATTTATCATATGCATTAAAAATGTTTTCCAAGTAATTAAGTGCATAAACAAATATTTAAAAATAGAATTTTTGACAAAAATTAAGGTTGTATTCGACTACAACTTCTCGTAGCCGAATACAGACGCGAAGTTAGTAGCAAAATCTGGAGATTTTTATTCGAATACGAAGAGTCGTAGACGAATACAAATAACAAGTCAGTAGCAAAATCAAAACTTTTGTATTCGACTATATCCTCGTGTATTCGAATACCTCACAAGTCAACGGCAAAAATCACGTATTGTATTCGAATACGATACCTCATATTCGAATACGATACCTCGTATTTGAATACGAGGTATCATTTTCGAATACGAGGTTCAAAATTTAAATAAGAACTAAACGTTTGCAGAAGTGTATTCGAATACGCTATAACTGTATTCAAATACATCTTCGAAACAATGCAGTTTTTTTTTTCTTGTAAATTTCAACTTCAGCTCAAACTATTTGAGAATAACTCATTACACAACCTCAACAAAAACAATCAATATCTCAAATCTAACCATTACCAACAACGTTGATAACGACAACAACACAACAATATCATCTTCAACAACAATGAGTCGGTTAAGAACTCCAAACGTTTACATTTTCACGTCGAAATTTATTATCATGAAATCACACTGCAATCATCCATCAATCACACATATAGAGTTCCTATATGAAAACTAAAAATTTGGAAGGAGCCTCTTACCTTCTTTAACGCTTTCTCAATCGTTTTCCACTACTGCGATCAAATACGGCAAAACTCTCGCTCGCGTTGACGTCTCAACAGTTAGCTCACAAGCACCGTAGTATGGAGAGGAGTAACTTTCCCTCTTGCCACTTCTCGAATGGAAGCTTAGATCTAGGAAGTAATGGAGGTTTTGGGTTTTGTGTTTCTACCAACACTTGTGTTTTTTTTCGGAACAGAGAAAGGAAGAAGAAGAATTCGCGGACAGGTGAGGAAAGATCTTTTCCTTCTGTTTCTTTTGCCTTCCCTCTCACATACATATACATGCATTAAATAAAACCAAACCACAAATGTCTAAATACCCTTACACCCATCACTTCACTCACATCTCCAACTATTTTTGATAAAATATCTACTGACAGATAAATTTTTGATAAACTGCCCGGTATCAAATTCCTCGTAATATAATTGAATGATTCTTCGACAAACAATTTTAGTCGGTCTCAAAATTTATATATAAATATATACATATATTAAACATATTACAAATATATCAAAATATATTTTTGATACTTAATTCATAAATTAATTTACAATTGGCTAAAAGTCCAAGTAGTTTTAACATAAAATACCCTAAAATTGTATAAATTAGAATTTAAAATTAAGAGTCTTACATTCTACCATGTAAATTTTTGTTTTCTTCTTTATTTCCTTTTGAAGGTGCAAACACAAGAAGGGGGGATTGAATTGTGTTTGTACTACTTGAATTTTTTTTCTTCTGTTTTTGATGATTATTTGAAATCTGAAATATAATCAAATAGAGTTAGCAGCGGATAATGTAAAATAATTAACACAGAGATTTATCTTGGATCACCATTAACTAGGATTTTTTCCAGTCTAACAATCCTAGACTTTTGAGGAACACAACACCTTGACTTCACAAGTCAAGTCTTCTCCTACCAATCTGACAATCCAGTTTGTAGAAGGGATTACAACCCCTTGAATCTAATTGCTAAGTCACTTGCTACCTCTTCTGACTCTTCAGATTGTAGACTCTACTTCAACAATATAGATTTAACATAAGGGAATGAAAACAAGAGTGCTTGCTTCTGGAAAACTGATACTCACAATTAATCTCACTGAAAACTCGAGTGTTTGCTTCTAGAAGTGTGTGACTCTTTTACTGATTTTCGTTGCTAAGTCTTCTGCCTTGAGCCTCCTTTTATAGATGAATAATTAAGGTTTCTTCCATGCTTAAATTCGAGCTGAATCTGCCCAGATTCTCTTGCAAAAATAACTTGGCCAATCGGGTTTCACTTAAATTAAAATCATATCTTTTTAGCTTCAGATTGCATTTGAAAATTGTGTTGACCAATCCTGTTTCTTTTAATTTCAAACCATGTCTTTTTAAGCTTCAGATTGCATTCGAATTTCTCCAAGTCTTCAGTAATTTTTTAATCAAATCCCCTTAATACTTTGATCAAATTTCTATCAAAATTTAATCAAGTTTTCTCCAAATTTTAATCAAGTTACCACTAATTTTCATCATGATTAAATCTGGAATGTTTGATCTTCTGATCTCGACCATATCTGGACCATACAATCTGATCTGCCCCAATTCTGTAATCCTCTGATCTCGGCCAACACTAGACCACATGATCTGATCTTCTGATCTCGGCCAATCATTGGGCCATATGGTCTAATCTTCTGATCTCGGCCAACACTGGGCCATATGATCTGATCTTCTGATCTCGACCAACACTGAGCCATGATACTTAAATATGGACCATTGATCTGAACATTTTCCCTCTTATCTAGACTAATTCTGGACTGAGTATGGATTGAATTAAATCTGGACTAATGATATTTTAATCTAGACATTTACCTTCTGATCTGGATCAAGTCTGGATTAAAACTGGACAATCATTTCTTCTGATATGGACTTAGTTTTATACTTTGGACCATGCTATCTTCTTGTCTGGACCAAGTCATTTGTTTTGGACCAATTATCTTCTGCTCTGGACCAAGTTTGGATTAAGTCTGAACTGATTCTAATATTCACGACCAAGCTATCTTCTGGTCAGGATAAAGTCTGGACCAATCTGACTTATGATTCCTTCTGGTCTGGACCAAGTCTCCCTCTGACAAGCTTCCTTCTGGTCTGGACCAGGTCTCCTTCTAGACTCTGCTTCCTTCTGATCTGGGCCAGGAATGATATCCTCTGATGATGTTAGTTGACCTTTAATGACATCCTCTGATATCCTCTGGAGGTGTATCCTCTGGTGCCTTCAGGATGCATCATCTGGTACCCTCTGGATGCATTATCTGGCCTAATCTTCTGGTGACATTTCTATCTTCTGGTTGCTTCCTCTGGATGTATCTTCTGGTGGTGTCATCCTCTGATTTTGCACAGCTTCTGATTTTTTCTTCTAAGTCAACATATTATTTACATAAAATAATTTTGTTAACATCAAAGCTAAGTATAGAACCAACTTGGTTCCAACACCTTTTACTGCACCTATTCTACAATTGAAACCGTCCTTCAACTTCTCATTATTTGGCAGTTACATTATATATTAAATGTTTTCATGGTACTATCAATTTCTTCAAATTCCATCCTCACCAATTGAATTAAGTATTTTGATGACTCTCACTTGCTATTAAAATCTTTACATTTCATATTCTCATATTGTATCGTAGTCAACATCCATCATATATATTAAATTTTATACCTCTTTCTTGCCTTCATTCTCTCCTCACTTCCTCAATATCGGCTCTATTGGCAAGTTTTGTTGTGTCTTGATTTGTGAGTACATAATCTCCATTTTAGAGTTTATCTATTGATGGCTTGAAATTAGTGACTTTTTTCTTATTTAATTTGGATGTTGTTAGTCATATGGATAATACTTTTTGGTTATTGTCGTATGTATAATATGATGTGTTCTTTTCAATATTTTGAAATGTTCTTCTCCTAAATACATTGTTTAATTGCGATAGCATCGACTATATGATTGTCCCATTTTTCTTATATATATTTTATATTTTATAACTCCATAAATTTCATTTCTAATTGTTTTTTTATTTACAGAAATGCATATCCAATTTTTTTACTAAAGGATCTTCCATATATACCTCATTATATATATAATGAAAGATACTTTATTTGTTTATCTTAAGGAATATATATGTGATAAAGTACATCAAATAAGAGAGATTACACTATAAACTTAATTCTATTAATTTAAAATATAACTTTTATACACATTTTTTACCTCATGTTGCTATATAAATTAAGTTTGAAGTTTATCTCAATATCGTTTCTTTTTCTAAGATAGTAAATTGTATACTATCTCATCTTTGCTTAGAAAGTAGCATAATGAGCTATAATTGATGCTTTTAATCAATTATTTTTTAAGAAATATCAAACATCATTTCTTTTTCTCGTCTTCAATTCAATATGTTATGAACAACTCATTTCATAAATAATTAACATTTTGGTCATTTTAAAACTTTTTTACATAGTAAATACATCACAGTTTCTTATTTATATTTTAATAAATAAAAATATAATAAAAATATATTATATTATCACAAAAGTTATAAAAATACAATCGAAGTTTAAAATTAAATAAATAAAAAACATCAAAATAAATTAAATAAAAAACCGGAACAAACAAATTAATTAAAAGTAAAAAATTAGAAGTTGAAAAAAATATTGAAACTAATTTCTAATGTTAACTTATGCATTGAAAGTAGTAAATATATATATAAAAAAAGGACGAACAATGGCTCAAACAAGGTAAAGTCTACAAATACTATAAAATGATTGTTCATCGCAAAATGTTATTGCTATGATTTTACTTTTTGATATTTTACATTTTTCCTTCATCTACATATCATGTTTTTTTAACTTAACTACAAAATTATATTTGCTTTTAAGTTATGTTTTGATTTAGTTTAGATTAATTTAAATTCAATACTATTTCAGCATATCGGTAAAATGATCAGTATTTCAACTAAAAATTATTACAACATTACAAAATAAAAAATTCATGTCAATTTGCGCAACGCGTGAGTCAAAATCTAGTTAATTATTTAATTCTTTGGTATGAGCTCAAATACGAGTGAATCTCACCCGTTTAAGAATAATAGTAACCCTAATTGACCATCACTATATATATATATATATACACCCAATGTATGAGACACAAACACAATGCCTCTTCTCCTCATCCGAAGAATGTTTAGGGCATAAGGAGTTTAGGTTGAGGAAGAACCATTTGTCTCTTTGTTTCAGATCATGTCTAGAGTTTATTTAGAATTACGGTCGAAAAACTATGAAAGCGATAAACACGGGCATTCCTAAAATATTATCTTTAATAGATCAAACATGTAATCCTAAATTCTTATAAGGGACTAATAAATTATTTGTTTAATAGATCATTTGTTGTAATCCTATGTTTTTGTTAAATAGATCATTTGTTTTTGTTACAGGGATCATGTTTTTGTTAGGATTATTGAAAGTAGATCATTTTGATTTTGTTTTTGTTTTTGTTAAATAAATTTTTTTTTTAATAGTTCTTCAACTTTTTATTACTTTCAAGCACATGATTTTTTCCATTACATTAGTACAATATTATTGGGTTATCTTCATAAGTCACTGTCTAATTTAAATGAAAACAATATGAAAGTTTGGAAAAATGAGTGGAAGAGTCATGCAACATTGTATTCCACCCTTAATCAAGCTCAATATTTCTAGCTAACAAATGATATTTTGAACGAGTTGAAACTTTTCTATTAGCTCAACATTTGTAGCTAACAAATGATGTTTTGAACAAGTTGAAACTTTTCTATTATATTTCAAAAAGAATGTTTTCCTCTGAGTACCTCATTTACTACTAGACAACCTTTCATAAATGACATAAATAAACACATTGGGGTTAGGTTGTATCATAACCACGCTAAAGATCAATACATAAATTATACATATTGAGGTAAAAGTCTTTTAGATATTTATTTTAATGACAACAAATCTTATAAAATAAATGATTAAGTTTTATGAATGACGATCTACTAATAATTGCACTTGAATTTTATTTAAGAAACATAAATTGCATAAGTGCACAAGCAAGAAACCATCAACAAGTGCATAAGTACATTCTCAATTGTTATGAAATAATGTTCTCATGATGAAGAAATTCATTGTATTCATAAATAGTCACATTAGTTCAGCAAAATGACAAGAATCAACTTTGAAAAAGAAATCATTCCAAGATTGAGTAATTTATTAAGTCATTTGTTAAATTATATTTATTAAGTCATTCCTTTCAAGAAGAACATTCACCAGAAAGTTTTGGTTATTCAATTAAAGAACAAATGACAAGAAGGATCATGTTGGTTTATCAAAATATCATTTTGTTTTATTAAAATATTATTTTTGTTTATCAAGATCATTCTTGTTTATCAAAGGATCATTCTGGTTTATCAAAAGATCATTCTAGTCTATTAAAAGATCACTCTGGTTTATCAAGATCATTTTAATTTATCAAAGGATCATTCTGGTTTATCAAAAGATCATCATGGTTTATTAAAAGATCACTCTGGTTTATAACAAGATCATTTTGGTTTATCAAATGATCATTCTGGTTTATTAGAAAATCATTCTGGTTTATTGATGACTCTTCATCATATACATATTTTTCATTGTTTTTAGTCTTATTTATCTTCAATCATTAGTTAATTTAATGATTTATTTGATATATTTTGTTGATTCTAGTTCTTGGGTTTAATAAAAATACTTATGTTCTTATTTCGTTGATTAAGTAGAGATTTTTCGGAGTTTTGCTTCGTTTCTTTGTTTTTAGTGCAGGGCTGAATTATGGTGAGAAATCAACATGACCTATGTGGAGTATTTCAGTTATATATGGAGTTGTAGATGTCCAATTGGAGTCAAACCAAGTGAAAATGAAAGCTAACATCCATAGCTATAACTTTCATGAAGACACTGGAGCCAAATTCAGACTCAAAACAGTAGAAATATGCAGTATATGTCAGACAGAAGATGTTGTGCGCCTGAAGCGCATTTCTGCAATGTTGATTCTGTTTAAATGTGCTTGAAGCGCAAGGAATGCGCCTGGGGCACGTGGCGCATTGTAGATTGCATAAAATCGAGTTTTTCTGATTTTTTAGGGATCTTTTTGTCAATTGGGAAGTTTAGAGACTTGTGCCCTAGCAGAGAAACTCAGAGACGGGTGTTCAACACCAATGAAGGAGTTTTATCAAGAATCATTCATGAATCTTTCTTGTAATTCTTCTTTAATCTCTATCTCTTTAATCTCTGTAATGAGTAACTAAACTCTAATTGTTAGGGATGAGTGGAACAAGATGAAAGCTTTATTTGTCTGAATTGACTCCTAGTTATATGAATAAATTTATTGAATTATTTTTATCATCTCTGTGCTTAATGCTTTTTATGGCCTGATCAACTTTAAAATGTTTTACGATTCGTATTTTGAAACGGAAGGGGACTTTACGAATGCTTGAGATGCGAAATTCATGAGATTGTAGTCTAGGGATAGATGCAGATCATGAAACCAATTGAATTAGTTGCAGAGGCAGCAGTTTAAAAAGAGAATTTCGGTACTGTAAAGCTTAATCCTAATTTTAAATCCACTAATGAATTAGGGGTAATTTTGGGATTAAAGGTTCAGACTCCAAGACATTAGGGCAAGAATACTAAAGAAAATTCGATAATAATTCAATAAAGGAATTCAGTAACTAGGATCAAATTAGAGACCAAGGTTGGACTCGTAGTGAAACTCATCCCTGACATTTTTCTCATTATAAAAGTTCAATTTTATTACCGTTGTTATTTCAAATATTATTCTACTAAATCCAGAAACTTTTTGTTCAATTTCAGTAATTAAATATAATTCGATAGTAAAACGCAATCCTTGAGTTCGACACTCGATACTACCGTTTTAATTATTACTTGCAACGATTCAGTACACTTGCTGAAACGCTATCATTTATCAAGATCATTTTGGTTTTTTCAATATCATTATGGTTAGTTCGTTTTAAAGACATGAATAAAATGAATCATTCCCTATAGTCCATACCTTAAGATAAACGAATATCAAGACTACTCAAAACAATACTCAAGCTAAAAAGTCTATCTAAAGGCCCAAAGAAGCAAACAACATATAACCAGATCAATGATGAGTTGTGAACAAGTACAACCAGGACATCAAGGATGAAAATGACACTACTTCTGCACTTTTTGCAGAAAGCTTGACATGCCTTTTAGACAAAGGACTGACACTAAACAGCTTCTCAATCATCCATCCACGTTTTCCATACAAACACAGAACATTCTGGTTATTCTCTTTTAAAGACGTAATTAAAACATATCAATTTCCACATTCTAAATAAAAAGTTAAAGAGTATCAAGACTACTCAAATTAGTGGTCAAGCCCAGAACTCAAGCTGAATGCCCAAAGGAGGAAAGCATCATCTAGATTGATGACCAGATCAATCTCCAGATTGATGAGTTGTAAGCAAGGATGCAAGTACATTATATTTACATTATTCTACATAAAGTTATGCATAATTCTATTTGGAACACTTCCAATTAGGGGTGTACACGGGTAAAGGTAAACCCGCGAACACGGTCACCCGATCCAATCCAACTCGCGTTTTGACCCAACCCATTCAAGTTCGGGTCTAACTCGGACCAACCAATTGAAACCCAATTATGTTAGGTTCGGGTATCGGATTTAACTTTTTGAAGCCATAAACTCGCGAACCCAACCCATTGACGTGACATATATATTTGTATTTATTTTTTTACTATTGATGTATAGTTAAAATTTAGTTGTTGGATTATGATTGAGAATTTTTTACTAGTTTAACTAATTTAATTAATTTAAGTATTAAATGATATGTTGCGATATAATTTTATTATTTTTTAGATGTTCAAGTATTTAAATTTAATTACATTTTTTTAAAATAAAATAAAAATATTTTTTTTTATTACCCGTGAACCCAACCTAACTCGCTCATAGTCGAGTTGGTTTGGTATATGTTTGATGGAAAAATCATGGGTTGAGAGCTCAACCCAACTCAAATTAAATTGATCAGTTCGGGTATCGGATTTGGTCAAAAGCAACCCAACCAAACCCGCTCATAATCGGGTTGGTTTGGTATATGTTTGATGGAAAAATCATGGGTTAACGGCTCAACCCAACCCAAATAAAATTGATCGGTTCGAGTATCGGATTTGATCAAAAGCGACACAACCTAACCCATGTACACCCATTCCAATAGTCATGAGGCAGACCACCCAACATTATGTTTCTTTTTCTCCACTCTCCAGCAAGGCAAGAACATTTTGGATAGAATTATACTACACTTAAAGAGATTATTTCAGAAGAATGTTTGCACCTTGAGAAGTGTGTCCAACAACTTTATTCAGTTTAAACTGAATATTCAAAACTTTTATCATTATAAAGTGAAAATCAATTGAAAGATTAAGTCAAGAGTTCAATTTACAAATCTATTAACACTTTTTCAAGTAAGAACAAGTCACAAACTCTTCAAGCAAACTCCAACTCTTTTCACTATATTTGTGAATCATTTTTACTGAGTTTGTCTTTATTTATCTCAAACAAGTGTTGAGAAATTTCAAGATCCCAAACACTTTTGTTATACACATTATTTGTAACTCAAATCTATCTTTTATGTTAGATTGAGTGTGTTTGTAAAAATCTTTTCTAGGTTGAAAGGTGAAGATTGTAATTGATCAAAGTGTGATCAAAACAAAATGTGTGAATGAGAACATTCTAGTTATGAAGCACATAGTGAAAATCTCATGGTTGTGAGGACAGACTAGCCCGAGATGGGTGAACGAGTTGTGATCTTTTTATCTCTTGTCTTTAATTATTTGCACACACAAATCATATTTCACTATAAACTAATCTGTTTTATTCACTTGTAACCAACCCATAACATTTTGGACATTTTGTTTCAACTAAGATTGATCTTTAGTTAATTTAAATTAAGCACATGAATCAAAAAAATTAAAGGGTTACAATTCAAATTCCTCTTTCTTGTGATTGACATTGCTACTTCAGTACGAACTTATAGAATAATTTGAAATGATTGTTATAATATTGTATTTGTATTCCGCAACAAAATATTAATTAATAAATAAAGGGAACTTCATGTTAAGTTTTACTATTTGAACTTTTGTTTTCAATGAAACTATAATTTATGTCTCGATATTTCATCCCAAATATGGTTGGAGTAGTGGAAGCCTTCACATTTCATTTTCAACAAAACTATAATTCATATTTCAATATTTCGTCTCAAATATGGTTGGAGTAGCGGGAGCTACGAATAATTTGACTTTTCTCCATCTTAATCTTAATGTAAAATTTTGTCATATAAGTCATACACGCACGCATGACATGCACACTTATGTGCGAGTTCATGTGTGTAGTTATAGAGTTTTAAAATTTGGATATTTTCATAACCATGTTGTTTTCATATCACATCTAATACTTCCAAATCCAATTGGTCAAGAAATAGAAAAAAAAAATATCGTGGTAATACTTGTTTTCATTTTTTATTTGTTTAATCTTGACACCATTGAGCTCAACTCAATATATATTAGCATTTTATTGTGGCAATCAATGGGCGTCCACGTACTGCTGAAACAAATATTGTGCTAATACCCAAAATAAATTCACAAGTTATCAATTGCGGCAGGCAAACGAGTCGAATCCTAAACCTTCTGATTGCTCCATCACATATCCAAATGGCTATTTATCCAAAATATGATGAATTTATAGAGGATAAAACTCTTTTAGTTTCTTTATTTTTATTACTTTCAATAACATGATTTTTTTTTTTAATCAGATTTGAACAACATTAGTTAATAACCTCCATAACTTATGGTGTCTAATTTAAATTGATACAATATGAAATTTTAGAAAAAAGAGTGGAAAAATCATAATATGCTAATATTTTACGCTTAATCAAACTCACTACTATTAGAGGTTGAGTTGTGTCAACATTATGCCAAAAACCAATACATAAACTGTACATTACAATTAACTTGGGGAAATAAGTTTAAATGACTACCGTAATACGGTATTTATAATCTACTAGGAAATATTAATTGATAATAAGGATGTTTGATTGGAGGTAGGGATGAGAATAAGCTAGGCCGTCCGACAGGGGTTTATGATCTGGCCTACTTATAGTCTGGCCTGGTCTGGTCTGTTTAATAAGAAGTCTAGGTTCAGACTATTTTTAAAGCCTAGTTTTTTAAATAGATCAGGTTAAGGTTTATATAAAAGCCTGCCTGACAGGCCGGCCTATATATATATATATATATTATTTATTAACGTTATTTTTTATTATTATTTATTAATATTATAGTTTCCTATTTTAAAGTATATATATATATATTTTTTATTATTTATTAATGTTATTTATTAATATTATTGTTTCCTATTTTAAAGCATATCAATTAGGTTATTTTAATATTATTTTATTATATTAGATTTAATTATAATTTTATTAGTTTTCCTTATATAAAACTTTCTAATTTAGTCTATTTAAAAAAATGTAAAATATAATATTTAAATATTTTAATGTGAATAAGGCTTTTAAATAGGCTTTCAGGCCGGGCCAGATTTTTAAAAAGGCCAGGTCAGGCAAAAAAAAAGTCTATGATAGGCCGTAGGTCAGACTTAGGCCTAAAAAATTAATCGTAGGCCAGACTCAGGCCTTTCAAAGCCTGGCCTGGTCTATTCCCACCCCTAATTGGAGGTAGGTGGAGGGGAAATGCTGAAATATTGTTGAGTTTTTGTATTAATTCAATTTTTAAGAGAATAAAGGAGATGATAGAAGAGAAGCAAAACAACATAAAAATCGGTTTAAAATCTCCCTCTTTTCCTTGAACAAAACAAAATAATCATTAAAATTCCTCTCATATGCTGTCTTCTTTTGAAATAAACAACTTTTTACTTTCACTTCATCCTCTTTCATTCGTTCAACTAAATAGATTTTAAAAAAAAAGTGTTAAATTTTTCATTTGATCTTCATATTTTATTTTCAACGAAACTATAATTTATACGACAATGTTAATTTATTGTGTCGGACATGATTGAAAATATGAGAGCACTTAATAGTTTGACTTTTCTCCATCTTTTATACTACATATTAGAGATTTTATAATTATTTATCATGTGAGGATTAAAAAGGAATTTTTTGTGTTGTGTCATAAGGACCATGATAGTGTGTTTTTAGAAAGAAAAAAAAAAGAGATTTTTTATGGCAATGAGCAATGGTGTATTTAGTTGTATAGGAATGAAGGCTCGTCACAAGTTAAAAATGGGGTTAATATTAATTTTAGTCTCTATTATATAAGATAAGTTTGATTTTAGTCTTTATAAAAAAAATAAGTTTAGATTTCATCTTCTTAATTTTACGTTTTGGACTTTTGGTCCCTCAATTAAATCTGATTTTTCACAATAAGATGATGTGGCATGATGACTTGGATGTTTTAATATTTTTTTAATTAATTTATCTTTTAATTAATTCATATAATTTTAACGACTTTAATTTTCATGCACTGTCAGTGTAAAAAGCTGTATACAATCGACAAATCATGACCAATAATTAGCATAACAAAGTGAGTCAGCCCACCTCATCATTAGCCTACTTAAAAGCAGAGTGGAGTACGCAAACTTAGGTGATTGAGTTGAAAGTACTACATCGTTTTGTCGCATGATGGGCTTGTGAGCTGTCTGTGAAAATTTTTATTTTTTTATTTTAACATTTTATAAAAATAATAAATGTAACAATAATCAATCAACAAAATTAAATTTCAAAACAAAGTCACCACTAGCATAAAAAGGTTACTATAGAGTTTAACTATGCATTCTGAACATGAGATTATACGTTATCACCTTCATAATGTATCATAATGTATTAATGCACTAATTGAGGTGATATAATTAAATTTTTATTTTTATTTTTTATCTTTGTACATAAAACTCATATCTTTATATTCGTAAGGCATAACTCAACTAGCAAATATCGATATTGTCATATTGAATATCATGTTATTGTTCAAACCCGAGACTTCACAATTGTACGAGAATAAAAAGGGTAAACCACATTTTTAGTACTTGAAAGTATAAGGCGTTATTACTTTGATCTTTGACTCGGTAAAAAATTCAAGTTAGTCATCGAATCATCAAAATGTCAGTCAGTTTAATCTCTGACGTTATAACGATCAAAGACTATTTTGACAATAAGTTGTATCTTTCAAATACTTTTATGATAGTAAGTTGTATCTTTCAAAGACTATATTCAGTGACTAATTTAAATTTTTTGTTGAATCAGAACCAAATTTCATTAGACTTGATCGACCAACTCATCTCACCCCGTGTTTGCAAACTTTTTTTTTAGGGAGTTAAACAGGGTGGACCAACCTAGATAGGCAAGTCGGTCAAACCAGGTTGGTCCAGCGAATTCGACTTGTTTTGCCATCCTTACTAATCATGGGATGACTTTTAAGTAGTTATTAAAAAAAATCAGACATTATTAATGTTCTAATGTTATCATCGATTAACGGTGTAATTTTTTTTTTATATTTATATAAATTTAATTCAATTTTAAAAATAAAAAACATAATCAACATTTTTTTAATTGAGTTTACTTTTTGAAAAAATAATTTAAAAAACCCAAAAATCTGGAACTCCTCACAAAAAAAACACCAAATCCTCGAAACAAACCCAGAGAAGAAATAAAAAAAATAAATTAAATACTACAAAACAAGCCTAATTTATGGTGTTCTTTCTTATCGTTTGTTCCGATTCACCTCACAAGAAAAAGCTTAATTTTTTATTCATTCTCCTCGTTTGTTCCGCTTAAATTTTAATCACCATTTTCCTCTGATAAAAAAATTGGGTTTTTCTAAAAAAGCATCATCAGCGAAAATCAGCCACAAATTAGGAACTGCTAAACCCCTAAATCCTAAATCACTGAAAAATTGACGATCAAAAACTCAAAAGGCACAGAGGAATCTTGCTGATGCTTGTTGTTGTGATTTTCCTTACTTTAACTCGTTCTCTTCTTGTTGTTGTTTTGGTCGAATCACAAATGAGTATGTTCTTCGTGTTGTTGTTCGGGGTTAAGACACCTCCAAATATGAGTTTGGTGTTGGCTAATGAGAAGTGGATTTGGTTCACAAAGATTGAAAAAAAAAAGAGGGTTAATTTGAAAGACTTTTTCTGGGTCTGTTTTTTGGGTTTGTTGAACGTGAGATGAGGAGTTGCAGCTTCGAGTTGTTGCTGGGTTTGTGGGAGGAGTTCTAGTTTTTTGGATTTTTTAATTGCAGTAGTAATAAAAAAATATTTATATTTATTTAAATATATCAACTTAATTAAATAAACTTTTTTAGAAGCGTTATCTCTCTAACCTAGCTGGACCTAACGTAGACTAGGTCGTAAGTCTCTGTAGGTCGATATGACCAATGCACACTCCTAATTGCAAGACTAAAAGTAATATAACCCTTAAAAATATTTAAATAAGACTAAAAGTAATATAACCCTTAAAAATATTATTTAAATTTAATAGTTTTTTATTGCCCCTACTCTTGATTTGAATTTCTTTTTACCGGATTGTTTTGAAGTTAAAAAATGAAAAGGTAACGTCCATATTGAAGTAGTATATATGTTATCCAATGAAATCATTATATACAAAGCATCATTTGATATGCACTGCACTAGAGCTCAAATAAACATTAACGTGTTAATAAATAATGATCATACGCCGGTGATATACAAGCTAGCTGCAAATACAATGTCCCGCTTAATTGCATTAGACGCAATTTCCATTTTCTTGCAGAGTGCAGAATTACCCATAATGGCTGCAGAATTTTTGAACTCTCGACATGTCTCGTCTAACCTGACAATGGTCCTTACTATCATGCCTTCAGGAACATCAGTAAGTTCACATATGTCAGCAAACGGAGTACCCTGCATTCAAAGTTGATATGGATTAGTTAATTAGTCGCCCCACAAATCAATGATGGAATTATACAACTAAATAATGTTATTTTCTGCAGAGGGTAACCTTTGCCCATTCATAAACCACTTCAACAAGACCAAACTTGAGATTTTCTTGGGCATACTCTTCAGGGTTTATTGGGAGATTAAACTGTGCTTGAAGCTCTCCTAGTCTAATAGCTGTTTTGTACAATCTGTAACAAATACGCATCTATTAGAATCTATAGTTGATTCCATCCAATCAGAATTTTGAAGCCCCGGAAAGCAAAATGATAACAGGTGGTATATGTTATAAGAAGAACTAACAAGGCTTTTATTTAATGTTTTTTTATGACATCCTAATTAAATTAAATAAAAATAAAGATAACTGCAATTTACCTATTTCTCGCATCAGACAGCCTGCGTGTAAGTGAAGGCTCAGATGCATTCTTCTGCTGAAACACAAAAGCAGACATTAACGCCACTACTTCTTCTGGTTCCAGTTCATCGAGCTGGTTCTCAAACAAGCACTCAGTACATATCAATTCCTCCCCAGAATTCATCTCACAAGCAACTCGGCCTTTCATTTGAACAACAAGGTCTTCATCAATGCATCCAATTTCCTTTAGAACATCTATCTGGAGATAAGGTAAAATGGTATAGAAGGCGCCATAAATTAATCATAAAACAAAATATCAAAATATCTTTGCAAGCATAACTGAACGAAATTTAATGAGGTATACCCGGCCCTGAAAATCTGGCATTTGTTGAAGTGCTTCATCTGACATTTGAAACTGAAGGGCACAGACTTCTTCTTTGTGTGCTTTTATTTCTTTTGCTAACTTGAGGTGTTCCGTCAACTTTATACACCCATTACACTGATTCTGGGACATCTTCTCCAATAATTTAGTCCACTTCCGGTATGTTTCCACAAGTTTCACCTCTTTCAACTTTAGATCTAAAAAAAGGAAAGAAAAAAAATAATAAAAGTAATATTAGCTCAAGGAAGGAGACATTCGAAAGAACTTATTCGAGTTTATCTCCTTACATTAGCAATTGGTGCAAATATCTGGAAGAGCTGATAAAAATAGTTTATGATACGTGATATGTCCACAAACTATTTTGAGTATATTTGGATAAGCTCAAGCTCCTCCCTCAAATTCAATTTTTTCAGTGAAAACAAATTCTATTTTTAAGTGCTAATGACATAAGCTTGCTCTCATACACTTAATTAAGCTATATATCCAAATACCCCCTAAATCTTGGTTTTTATACCACAGCAGGTAACCGAAGTATGAAAAATAAAAGAAGTCATAACACCCAAATGAGGATGCAAAACACCTAAGCTCTAGCCAGATGGCAGAGATTTTGTTATAACTTGTAAATCATTTGACCAAAAAATGGATTTTATAACAATCATGCCTCCTTATTGTTAATAAAAAATTAACCATGCCTCCTCGTGCTTTTACAACTTTAACATGCCTGCTCCTGCAAAACCTTGTAAAATTGATGGTATCCATCAAAGAAATTTAGTAGATACTTTATTGTTTTTATTATTTTGAAAACTTTTCTTTGCCGAAATGTCGATCCACTTATCTATAAAAAGTGGACTCAATCAAACCTTAAACCTACCTTTCACAGGATCCAGAGCTGGAGGATACTTATTTCCATCAGATTTCAAATCCAGAAGCAGCTGAACAGTCTTTGAGTAAACAGAACTGCTAGCATCTTCAAGAAGTCCAACTTGGTCAATTTTAATTTTGCTACTGCATATGCATAGAAATTCTTTATTATCGACTTCACGGACTTCATAGCTCATTCCACAAGCAGAACCGCGATAAGGCAATTTGATGTTGATGACACCTCTTCCTTTGCGAGCAGAAACAGATGTAGTATATTCATCTACAAGTCCACGTCTTGATTTTGGCATTACGAAAAAACCTTGGTCAAATGCATTGCTTTTGTCCTGCGAATTGCCACCACTTAAGGCATTTTCCACTGGGGATGGCATGTCAAGCTTAATCACAAAAACAACGTACAGCTTATTATACGGAGAAGGAGTTTTCACAATCACCGCAAGCAAGTGGTCCTGGGCCTGTAAATCAATTGTGATACAGAATTTAAGCACCAATTAATGCGTCAAGGAGCTCAATATCTACTAAAGATTCAAACGTAAGAACAATACATGAACATATTATTACTTAGTAGTACACCTTTATCTATGCCTCAAAGTTTGGTAAAAAGGCCAAGGAACAATAAGCAATTATGACATGATATAGGAAGAATATATCCATCAAACTAAGACCACTCTTATATTTCTACAACTATCTGGAAGATGTATTACGAATCTTAAATCAATTTACAAGACCAAGTAAATATTAAATTATTAGGCATTCAACGTTATAGACTCTACTATTTGGAGACCACCCTCAAATTATCCTTGTTTGCTGACAACAAGAATATCATCAAAAAACACCGGTGCAAACTTCCTTAAATAACCCAAATGGCATGGCCAAATACTGATAGTGTCCTTCATGAGTCATAAAGGCAATTTTACGAACACCTTTTTCCTTCATCCATATTTGATGATGATAAGTAGATTTCATATATAAAAGACTGGACATGGCAGTGGGTGGAGCAGTCTATGGTGACACTGCATCAAGTGTAAGGTACTAGGCTAAAAGTATTATGTCGGACCAGATGGCAAAACCGAGCAACTGAGCAGAGGCAAGACCAAGCCTGCTCTTATACAAACTTGAGAATAGACTAAAACTTTATAATAGGCTTGGAAAATGTCACAAGTTGCTTGAGTCGATCTGGGACCAAGCCTGCTCAACACATCTCCTCCAGTCGATCTGGGACTCTCAACATGCGCTCCCACACTCAAGGCTCAACATCTAAAGAGTGGAGTAATAATGTAATATAGATGGAATAACATAGATATCAAGCACTCTAATCCTTCAAATGATAGATTCACTCCCAAAATTCTCAATGGCATATCAAACTTTACCCCCTATTTCCTATAGATACAAAAGTGAAAAATGAATACAAGAACTCACTGATTCTGATTTTATTATAACAACTCTTCCAGTAACGAGAAATTGTTGGACATTGGGAGACAGCAAAACTGCCTCTGATATCTGGTTGTTGTATATCTCAGCTTCCAAATATAAATCATAGTACTCTTCAATAGTTGGTTCACCCTTTATACATCTGAATGAAAAAAACAGCATGCTTGTAAACTACAGACAAATATACAGATTTATAAAGAAAAATTAAATTAACAGATAATACTGAAAGCAGTCCTTCTCGATAGACATAATGAATCTTCCAAATTAGCCACAGTTTATAATAAGAAATCTCTTCAATGATACCTTATCAATCTGAGGAGACCAAGGACTTGACCTGATGAACCATTTGCAGAATAGACCATTTCAAAAAAAAAATCTTTACGTGTATACTAATGTGTGTTAATATCCTATACAGATTCACTGAGCTCCACTCTCCTCCAGACAAACACTCTCTTAGCACTGAAATTCCATACCAAATCCCATGTCCTTACTCTCCCTCTTTCCTATTTACTCCAGCCCCCTTTTTATTAGAATTTACCATACACTTGACATCTACTCTTTCTTCCCCTATTCCTACTCCCTTCTATTAGGTTATTAGTAATTTATTACAATTAATTGCCTACTAGACAGCTACTGTTAAAATTATCTCTGTGATTCTGATATTAAGTTTACTCCTGTTGTAAACCCTCTTGGCGGGTGGTTTGCTAACAATGTGCCCCGACTCCCTAGTTAAGGAATTTGCTTCAATAATTGAAGTTCTATGAGATAGGTCCTATGGATTTTGCTTGTGACAACCAATCAGCTTTTCACCTCTAGTCAACTCAAATTTTAAATGAGAAAACTAAAAATGTATTAGGTTGATTATCACTTCATTGCAGAGAAAATTCTCTCAGGCATCATTATGACTTCTTTATAGGGTCCTAGGATAGCTTACACATGTAACAAGTTGGATGCATCTAATATATATGCTCCAGCTTGAGTGGAGTGATGATTATGATTACACCGTTATTCATTCATCTTCATTAGGCTCTCATAGTTTCCTTAGATAGCCTATACTAATTTGATTTGATTCTGATATAACAGAATCGTGTTTCTCTTTGTTCTGTTGTATATATACTTGTGAATCTCTTGTGAATGATTAAGTGAAATATTCAGATTCAAATATTTCCATTAAGCCAGAAGCACTATGTCAACTTTTTTAGTTACCAGATGCTCATAAAGAGGTAACACAAATGAACAAACGAAAAGGTTGAAGAATAACCACCAAAATATCATATGGTTAAAAGCTTACTTTTATATTGTCTATCATGAACCAATTGTCCAAAAGCTTAAGATATTAGGTGAAAATTAATAAATGGTTTAATATCTAAAATTGTCTTTACTTCATCTTTGTATCAGATTAAGAGCCTACTTCTATATTGTCTATCATGACCACTCACCATGGGATCGTGCAGGAACTGCCAAACAGCTAAAAATATGAATGATCATCAAAATGACAGCAAGATTGTATAATAAAGAAAAGTGAATTTAAGCTTGAAACAAATATATTGAAGAGAAGAGAGGGATAATTGACATACTCAATAACCTTTGTAGGCTGATTAAGCTTTCGCATTAAACGCTGTTGCATTTCCGGAAGTTTTTTCTGAGCATGGAATTCTGCAAAACTTCGTTTAAGCATGTCCTCTACCTGCAACCATATTACTTGCCCAATTTGGTAACAATTTATCAAGACTCAGAGAGCTAAAATTGCTAACATTAAATGACAATACTTATAGCAGTTAGTAATAGGTTTTTCACTATTTTCATATTTTGGTATGGTTGAGGCTCTGATTGCACTTTGATTCTACATTATTTATTTAGTGGTTTACTGAATACTAGTGTTTCACTGAATATGCCAAAGTCATGTGGCATATATTGTTGGTAATCAATCTGCAAAGTCCAAGAATGGCTGGCAATTTAGATGAGCTGATATGCGCTTAATCTGACATACATGGGGGCATGCCAAGGACAACTGTTTCAAGTTTTATGGTCAATCAGGTACAAGATGCCAATTCCATCAAGGCACCAGAACCAGATGTATCTCTCCAAATAATGCCAGCATCTGTTGACTCTCTTGCAAGCTCAATCGGCTGGAGCAACATTGCATATACATGATCAAGTTGATCCCTCCACATCCATTCGTATGTCTCTTTCTTTTACCAAATCAGAATTGGTTTTTAAGTCTGACACTTCAATCTTGGATTCAGGAGCTAACTCACATACATCCTCTTTGGTGTAGCAGCCATACTGCCACCCGCTTCACTGCAATAGGATTTTGGGAGTCAGCCGCAACAGTCCGCAATCCACCGGTGACTACATAGAGCTCTACCAGCTTCAAAGTTTTCAGAGTTGAATTCCAAGTTAGGTTCTCAATACCCTCCACCCAACTTGAGGGGGAGTTTCAGGACTCAGTAACTGTTTGAGTTAGATTAGTTACAGATGCTTAAGTTAGTTAACTTTTTTTGTTGAAGAAAGCTTAAGTTAGTTAACTAGTTATGCAATTGTCTTAGTTGATAGTTGTGTTTGTATATAAAACCATGTGGGACTCCATCTGTAAATTAATTCTTCAGCTTTCTTCTTTTCTAAGAGTTCAATATACAAAGAAGCTTTTTCACCTCTCTTGTTTGCAATCCCAATAGATATATCCCCCTTTCATGGAAAAACTATTCATCAAAGTTTTTCCCAATGATCTAATTATATGTTTAAGTTGGAAAGGAATTTAAATTACCCCCAAGCTGCTCCTCTGCCCAATTATTGCAATATAATTATGGTATCTTCACAACCATTGTTATAATATTTTATAGAAAACATTTAGAATGATTGCTATGCCCACCTTCAATTCTTCAACTCGAAGGAGATGCAAGATCATAATATAGGTTAGCCGAAATTGAGATTCAAGACGAGTTGCACTTCCAACAATAACATGTTTTAAATCACTCTCTTCTGGGAGCTCATCTCGACACATCAAAATAACAGTACCAATCGTATCAAGTCCTCTTCTGCCAGCCCGACCTGCCATTTGAGTATATTCTCCCGGTAGTAACTGCCTAAATTCCTTGCCATCAAACTTCCTTACAGTATCAAAAACAACCTGCAAAAGAATATAAATGCTTAAGTTTCTGTTAGCAGTTATAAATGGTTGACGATTAGTTAGTTATTCAGGTGTGACTCTTGGCCAACTCTAGGTGGTTAGTCTGGTACTCGGTAATACAGTTCAAATCATTCAATACAGAACTTTTATTTCTCTGTTTATTTTTCTCGGAGCTTCCATTCTTCATTACAAATACAAGGGATACTCACTTATAAAAAGAAATAAATCAATTGCAACCTCCTTTTGATCCAAACAGATCTTAAAGTTAATCTGAGACTCAACATGAATCATATATTAAATCTTTTATTCAATGCATTAACAGTCCCTTGTAATAGAGTAATGATCAATCAACCGAGCAGTCATGGAATTAGTTAGTTAGACTAGAAGTTCAAAAAATTAATTCAACTTGTTGAGCTTTCCAAAAATTATTTGAAACAAAAACCCGATTTTAGCTGCAACACTTAAAAGAGACTCACCGTTCTAGCAGGTGCATTGACTCCCATGGCAAATGTCTCTGTTGAAAACAAGACCTAAACAATAAATGAGTCAAGAAGCCATACACCAATCTTAAAATAATTTAACATCAGAAAAGCAACAAAAAAAAAAGAAAATGTAACCTATTACTTTCAAAATAGAAAGCAGTTTGCTGCATCTTTGACACAGCTGGGTAAAATATAAGGCCCAATAAAACACAAATGCCATACAACAAAATGAAAATTCCATGTCACCTTGATAACACCACGGCAAAATAGCATTTCAACAACCTCTTTTACAATTGGAAGAAGACCAGCATGATGTACTCCAATCCCTCTACGAAGAAGATTTTGGACTCGAACAACCTGTATATAATGCAATTAGAAGCCTAGCTCAATCCAATAAATGATAAGCTATATATGAAGTAACCTGTGGTAAATTTCTATCAGATCCCTTCAGTCGTGAAAACGCTTTGTCGCAAAAAAGACGGATCTCACTTTTCTCTGAGCTACTAGTGAGGTCAGTTCCAGTCATGCTATCAGCAGATTTATCACAGCGATTCTTAGAAAAACAAAAAATAACCACCTGTTCTCCCAAATCAAAGTTTCAAACTCACAATTAAGATTTGAAAATAACAATAACAATAACAATAACAATAACAATAACAATAACAATAACAATAACAATAACAATAACAATAACAATAACAATAACAATAACAATAACAATAATAATAATAATAATAATAATAAAGGAGGAACATTGGAAATGCCAGAACCACTTGAAAGTTAAAACATGATCAGCAAATAAAGCAATCAGTAATAAAATATAAGAAAATCACAAAAATCGAAGTTTGAAAAAATATTTCTAATATAGGAACAATTAGCTACTCAGGTGGTTAATAAGTTAATTCTAATTGTTCCTCAATTGAAAATATATTTATCAATAATTCCATTTTTGGTTTTCCATAATATATATATAGATATATTAATAAATGCATAGAACATAGTCAACTTACAGGCAATAAGGACCTTTTAGAGAGTTTGTTGATAAGCATCAACCACATTGAAGCTTCTGCTCTCCATTTGCTATGGCCATTGCTATTATTGTGATGATAGCCACTGCCAGTTCCAGAGAAATTAGCTCCATGCTGTTTTGTTCGAGATGTATTTTCTCGTTTTTGACCTCGAGCATTGTCATGACCTGCTGAAGTCCCTGGCTTTGGTCCAGAACTAACACCAGCAGTCAAATGCTTTTTTCTTGAAGCATCTTTAGCAGCTTTCAAACCTTGAGGCAGAAATGTTTCCCTCTCACAGATTTTGTATAGTTCTCCAGAGTAAAAAAGGCAGTGCTCCAATGGGACGGGTCTTTTTGTTGTCCTGATTGAAAAATTGATCATTATAACATGAAAAAAATAATAAGACAACTAGGAATCACCCGAATGTTTTTAACTTGTAATATGCCCCGTCAGTGTAAATTTCAGTCTTATAGTACCAACCTTTACAACATAGTGAGAAAATAACTATCTTTATACTGCTCTTCAGTGTTTGGAATTGAAGGAAATCACAAGTTAAAGAGGACATCCTAATAGCCTATCTATAATTTGTTAGGTAAAAAATTTATTAAGACATATGAGCATAATCAAATATGGCTCAATACCTTCTCTTAAAAAAAGGGAACAAAATGCACTTTCTGTATTGTCGTACATTTTTAAAAGGGTTGGATGTGTTTAAATAAATTCCACCACTGGCAATATATTCAACTGCTAATTAGCCCTCAATAGATGTATAAGATAGAATCACAACTCACCCTGTAACCCGGATTTCCTTTTGTTTTGTCCTGCCAATCCAATCGGCAAATTCAATAGTATTAGGAACCTGCCAATTTTTTTTTCCAAAAAAATTAAGCCAAAATTGGCTGATATAACAAAAGTAAAAATGGAAGGCTTAATCTAAGGCCAACAGAGATAGGCAACATATGATAATCATGTAAAGACATATTGCCAATGAAAAAGCAATTTTAAGATAAATGACTACAGTGCCTCTATATAATCAAAATAGATTTAAATATGTTTTTGGTCCTTGCAAATATATCACTTTTTGATTTTAATCCCGATAAGTTTTTTTGTTTGGATTTAATCCCTTCAAAATCAGAGACAGTTGGTTTTGGTCCCTAGCGTCAACTCAACGTTACAATAAAAACAGTTGTCACACATGGTCCTATGAATGCAAGTCATTTCACCATCTTTTATGATTTATTTAAAATCAAAATGTTTTATATAATTAAATTTATTTATTATTTAATAATTAATATTATTTTATAAAAAAAAAATATGAAAGGAAAGTGAAACACGGGCTTAAGGATTTCTGGAAAACTTTTCTTCTTCACATCTTCTTGACTTGAAAATCATCCGTGATAGAACAAATTGCACAACGAGCAGAACGAAATCAAATAGAGCAAAATTTGATCAACAAGCAGAACAAAAATCAAACAAGAAAAGACAGTGAACCATCAATATACAAAGGTAGTAAATCAACACTGAACAAAACTAAATAAAAACGTAATAAAAAAATTAAACAAGGAAATTGGTTAAAGTCACAACAAGCAAAAACAAGCAAAGAGAAAATCAAAAGGGAAAAAATCAATTAAAAGTCAGCAAACAAACATAGGGAGTGAGATCCTAGAGAGATCAAACAAAATGAACTTACAAAAAAATTAAATCAAACAAAATTACAAATGAAAAACAATGAGGGAGTGAGATTACGGGCTCGCAACACAGTAACGCCTAAGAGGGAGTGACATCTCACTCGTAATGATGGCTTGACGCAGTAACGCAACGCAGTGAGGGAATGAGGTCATAGTGACTGAGTTTAAGGGCTTGACATAACAGGAGTGTGGTAGGAGGAGGATGCCGATGATACTGCTGGAGTGAGGGGCAGAACTGAGTTTTAGTGCCACATGCGTGGAGTGTCGGTACTAACACCATCCTCATCTATCAAGAATTCTTGTAAGGCTCCAACTAAGAGTAATATTTTTGAAGCCAATTGTGTGTTTTTTTTTATGTGGTAAGGAAATGAAAGTAAAGAGAGACGTTAATGCAGAGGGTCAAGAAGAGAAGAGTTCCATGGTTTATGGCAAGGAAGAAGACGAGTTCTCTAGAAACCCCTAAACCCTCTTTCAATTTCTATTCATTTTTTTATATAAAATAACACTAATTATTAAATGATAAATAAATAAATTTAATAATTAATAATATAAAACATTTTAATTTTGAATATATCATAAAATATGATATGTTGGTGTGCATTCATAGGGCTACGTGCCACGGCCATTTGCCGGCCATTTTTTATAACGTTGATTTGACGTTAGGGACCAAAACCAATCGTCTTTAATTTTACAGAAACTAAATCCAAACAAAAAAACTTACAAGTCTAAAATCAAAAAGTAGTATTTTTGTAGGGGCCAAAGACATCTTTATACCTGCAAAATATGACTTGGGAAAGAAAGAAAAAAGCAGAAGCTCTAATGCACACAGCCAACAAAACAATTTTTAAGAATATATGTAGTAACAACCAGCATTCTGATGTGCTTCAGGTTCAAACTGAGTAAGGCAAGTGGGTGCATACTGCATATCACTTTCAACCCACACAAATATTAGTGAAACTTAATAACTTCTACATAAATTACTCAAAAAAAATTGTAGGGATGGCTAAGATTGTGTGTGGTAAAAAATTAGCTTACAGCTGAAAAGCTAGCAATTTAAAATGGATTTGTTTATTTGATTCTTTATATAAATTTTATATTTTTTTACAGTAACTATCATTTGAAATAGTATTAAATAAAATGATACATCATAAAATTTGATAAAATATCTTTGTTTTTTAAATATATATATATAGATATATATAATTTTATTTTAGTTAGAGATAAAATAAATAAAAATAGTAAGGGTAAATGTGAGAAAGAATATGAAACTATAATCAAATGCTACTTGAAGTAGAATCTAAAAATATATTACACAAAAAAAGAAGAATTTCAAATAAAATAATAAGCTAGTGAGATAAAGATTGAAAAACATTCACCTATAATCTCATCATCTCTTAAACGACAATACTCCATTAGTAATTAGTCCAAAATAAGATGCCCAAATTTCTAACAATTCAAAGCTAAGTCATGTCTTTGGACACATAAAATTGATGTTCTTCAACACCAGAAAGGACAAACAATTTCTTAAGAGGACTAAATTAGTGTCATTTATCTTTCAGGAATCAAATTGATGTCAACTCACGGTTCAATGTTTAAACTTTCAAGGACCAAAATCGTTGTTTATTTTGAAAGAAAATATCAATTTGTAATGAAAGAGTAAATACTAAATAGCATGTAAAAACCAACAGGTTCAACTGGAAAAACTAGTGTACTGGTCTAAACAACCTAGAAACCTGTCAATCAAAAAATGGAAGAGAAACAGTCCAAGAACGGTGATAAAATCAGTAATATAAAGTCCACGTATGGGTTATATGGGTTACTTACTAGTTACCACCAGTGTTGTTAAATGGCGGCCATGACGGAGTGGCATGTGGATATTTTGACAACTGTCATAGGCAATTTATAAGGGATGCCCGACATGGCAGCGCCATAGGCCGCAATGGCATTGGCGTGTTTATATGGAGGATGTTTGGCCTTCAGCCATCAACAACACTGGTTACTACTATATCTCCCCCTATTACTGATTCCTATTTATCTTCTAGAGCATATAATATCTTTCTTTTATATAATTTAAAATTTTACCTAGTTATGTAAATTTATTACTTAAAATAATATATTACAATAACAATTAAGAATTACCAATTCAACCATGATTGGATCAATGATCTGGGAACATGTACCATTGCCAGTCCAATGACTGGTCCACAATACATAGTCAATATAGTCCTTAACTCCTTATAAATATAGTGTCAATCACATCAGTTCCTAAATGAAGAAAATTATGGTCAAAATTCCTGAATATATATTTTGTCAATCAAACTAGTTCCAACATCACTGATTTAGGGAACTGATTTGACCTAAAAATATAAACCTTCAAGGATTAATTTCATGGACAAAATGTGTATTCAGGGACCTTGGGCATTGTTTTCATTATTTAGGGTCTAGCTTGTGTATTGCACAGTAATAATACTACTCTAAAATTGAAACGCCTCAGTTGATGTCATCAACCTTATTAGATAACTTAAATTTAAACAATAAAGTATAAAGTAATTCCACTAATGACGACCTTGTCTCTACACAGTTCTAAGTTTTTGGCTCACTTTGTTCTCTCATTAAGGAGTTCTTCAAGTTGTTCAGTTATGAATTGTAAGAAAAACAAATTTTAATTAATATAAAAACTCCTCAATCTGGTTTTAAATTTTTACTTCAATTTAAAGAGCATGCAATTTTCACAGAACTTTATATTTTTCAGTTTTTAAAACATTCATGACAGAACCATAATGCCTCGTTTGCTTCGAGTTGCAGTAGCAAATTCAGCATTGGCAATATCAGATTTCATAACCTGATTTTTTTTACGCAGAATCAAGTATAACTTATCTCAAGTAGGATACCAACTGAGAACAAACTAATACCGTGGCAGAAAGGAGGATGATATTGATGTGTCTTGGAAGCATGATAATTACTTCTTCCCAAACGACGCCTCTTTCAACATCATTAACATAGTGCACCTCGTCAAATATAACCTACCACAATTATGCAGAAAATAAGTCAGCAAATCAATATATTTGCAAGAAATGCATAGGGACAGTCCTTTCATTGTTGAGGAACAAAGAAAGTCCATTACCCATTCAATGTCTCGAATTATATCTGCACCACGATAGAGCATTGATCTTAAAATTTCTGTGGTCATGATGAGACAAGAAGCCTCTGGCCTCAAGCTTACATCACCAGTAAGAAGCCCAACATCAAACTTCCCACAGAAATCTCTATATTTCTGATTGCTGATGGTTTTTATTGGAGCAGTATATACAGCTCTAGTACAGTGCTGCATGGATGAAGTTCAAACATTATTTTATTAATAAATTCAAGATATTCCTTCATGTACTGCAGTCAAATTGATTGATAGGAATTTCTATATAAAGGAAAGGAAAAATTATCATGAGGGTGGTTATATATAAGTAATACTCTCTCTCTCTCTCTCTGAGAGAGAGAGAGAGAGAGAGAGAGAGAGAGAGAAATAAAGCCATTGAACCAGCAGTAAAAAATTCAGGCATACTTTCGATGCTAGAGCAAATGCATATTCAGCAACTACTGTCTTTCCAGCTGATGTGTGAGCAGCCACGAAAACAGATTCCCCCTTTTCGAGATAATAAATAGCCTGCAATCATCATACAAGAAGGAAACAAAATAAAATGAAATCGCAAGACAAACGAAAGTCGTATATTCATGCTACAAAGGACAAAAAAAGATAATTCAATATAAATGACTTCTCATTGTTAAAAATAAAATGAAAAGTTTATTGACTATAACTATAAGCTTCTTCAAGATGACAAGCTACAAAAAAACATGAGTTTCTTCAATAACAGATGAATCATTATAATTGATACCTAGATATGAAAGGGATGCCAATTTTTTATGTAGCTGTTTAATCTTCCAACTTTACACTTCATTTAAATTATTTTATTTATAATTTTGTCCTTCTTTACCCAATCAAATAATTGAATTTTCTATACCTATATACAAAAGAGATACCAACTTTAGGTATAACCCTATTTTCTTCCAATTTTACTCTTTGTTTAAACAATTTTATTTACAATTTTTCTCTTCTTTATACAATCGAAGACAGACAAAAAAAATAGACAGACGGGCACATTAGTGCCTTGCATGCTAGTACAGAATAATTTAAAATGTGACTAATGCTCCTTATGCAAATGATCTGAACCTGCTAAGGCCAATATAGGACCCAAAATTATGAAATTCCCAAACGGGATTGTAGCGATAGTGATACAACTAAACCAGAGAAAAAACGTCCCTGTTACAAAGTAATTTTAAAGGAGCTGAAATGGAAATATACCAATGGCTGGAGCAGAGCTCTGCGCATGAATGGAAATAACAAAGTTAGAAACTACAGAACGCGTTTTCTGAGAAAGATCCTGTTTCTTTGCTTAGCATAGCCAACCAATTTTCTCTCCAGAATATTCAATACCCTATTCGGTTACCTCCTTCAACCTATATACTGATTCCCTTCAACCCATTCAGTTATTCCGTTTTCCTATATCCTGATTCCCTTGAAGTTTGTTAGTTGTACTTTCTGTTCCTATTTTCTTATCCCTGTTATCCTATTATAGAGAGCCTATAAATAAAGGTTCTCGCCCCCTTAGAAAGGATCTTTTGTCAAACTTAGAATTTTTCATCAACTGGCATTCCGGTTGAAAGGTGCATTCGCTCTTGAAGAGCGTATCTGCTCTTGCTATCCTTTCTTTATTAAATAAAGCCCTTTTGCTACTAACTTCATTCAAAAGAACCTAACACAATCCCATGTGTGGCTCCCATCCCCTAATTCTTTCTGCTAGGACATATCCTTATTCTCCCTTCATAGATTTGCAGGCCTTTATCTATAGGCCCAATCTCTCCCCCCCC
>JBBPBO010000004.1:6894806-7163680 GCA_037974295.1 Cicer cuneatum | reverse complement strand
CCCCCCCCCACTCTCTTTTACCTCTTCTGCATAATGGGCCTTAGTTCTTTTTGTGTCATGTTTATGGAACAGCCATTATATACTTATATTTGTAGCTTCAATCATAATAAGAGGATGATTAGCATGGTCAATACCTCCTTTTGAAATGAATCCAATTCGAAAGGAAACTCCAATGCCATGTCAGGAATAAGTTCATGAAAGCGATCAACAATTTGTTTGCTGGCTTCATGCTTAGCCCAAGCCTGCCAAATAATAGCTTTCCTATCTCAAGAATTGCCACAAAAGCAGCAAAAAAATAATGATCCATAACGAGAAAGATAAAATGTTATTTTGAGCACAAATCATGATAACATTGTTGCTTAACCGCTTACTAGCTTCGGCTGTTGTCCAACTTCATCACTAAATCCATCCAAATGCAGTTTTGACTCTTCTGGATCAGCTGATAAAATATCATCAAGTGAAATTCCACTCTCGCTAGCTTTGCTGGATACTTCAGTCGTATCAACTTCAGCTTCCAATGTAATGGTCTCCTCTTCTGATACATGACCTTAATAAACAGCATTGTCATTAACCACAAAAGAGATTAAAAAGAGTTTGGTCTAGCAAAGATTTGGTTGCAGACTTGCATAGGTTTGGTTCCTTTGATTATAGGGAAACACAAAGATTTCCAAACCTAAAATGTACATTAAAAGAACAGCAGTTATCAAAAACTTGTAAATTTATGGCAAGTACCACCTTCTTGTTCTCCAACAGCATCCTCTTCCCAAGCCTTCTTAAATAAGTCATCAAACTGTATAGATAATCCACTCTGCATTCCAGTGGTCAACATAAGAAAGCAAGGCCATGTATACTTATATGATATGATTAATAACCAATATAATCAAGCAAAGCACATTCTTAAATTGACAATATCCCTGGTACTGGCAGTAGCACTAGCACCATCTCGCATAGGTACTAGGGGCTCTACAATTAAAAGAATATAAACCTAAACAGCTTTCACAAATTTAGATCCAGAAATGTTAAGATGGATTACTAACCAAATTTTCATCTGATGAGCTCTTTGGTGTATTGGATTCCTTGTAAACGTTCCATGACCATGGATAAGGCTGCAAGTAAGATAAAACAGAACTTGCATGAGTTATCAAATTTCAACTTACGAATAGGATCAAACATAAAACTAGTAATTTTCCTAATAAATTAATAATAACAAAATAAATAAATAACCTTGAGCGCACCAAGGTCCAATCCTTGCTTTAGACTAGGTGGTATTGTCTGCGCAGGGCCACCATTTAAAATTTCACGCACCCATTCACCATTAGAAGCACCGGGTGGAAGAGTTCTTTCTAGACTTTGCGAGTCATCCAAACCTCCTGGACGAAAAGGGCGATTGTTGATGCTTCCCCTGACAAAATCCTTCGCAGAAGTGTGTGGTAATGGTCCAGATTCTACAGCTCCTGATGCTAGATCAGATACACTCACCTAATGCAACATTATAGGTACCAGTCATAAAGGCAATAAAAATCATTTAAAAGCAACTTAAAACTAAGTCTATTCTAATTTAACTGAATCTTTCCAACAAAGACACATAATGTGCAAGTTCATAATGTTGCATCAAACTAAATGGGCCATTAATTGGGAACACGCATAAATTAAACACAGAAGCACCTCACACCTCCTCAAACTTTGGCTTCCAGGTTTCTTTCACTGGACGTCGAAATGGTGGTTCCCAAATAGGAACTACCACAGTCCGCGGCACTGATGGCTCAAGAGGAACTTTAGCCCTGTCAAACCAATCAAATTCCCACTGCCTTCCAACTTTTTCTGGTGCAAATTCATCTGGATCCAATCTTGGCTGGAGATGAGTCTCTTCTATAAACTTCTTTATGGATTCAGGTGTCTCCCTAGGAAAGGCAGGTGGCTGAAATAAGTAGACAAAAGTTACAAATGAAAATAAAAATCCAACCGAAGGTTTCAAAGATTAGCAGAAAATAATAAAAACCAATGTGGTCAAAGGTCTGAAGGTGGGGTTACAAAAAGACATAACCCAGCCATCTAAATTTGCCAACTACAACGCCAACAGGATGAAAATAATAAAAAAGGTTAGGTTTGTGTTTGGGTGAGCGTTTGCCAAATGCCAGTTTTGAAGAAATTTGATTCTATAAAATTTATTAAAATTGAGTTTGAACTTTGAGGTGAAATTAAAGTCATTAATGTTTGGAGTTTTAACTTTAAAAGTAAATTTCATGAAAAAATTGGCTAAATTTTTTAACGTGGAGCAAAATTACTTGTTATCGCTTTTACTCGAAACAAGGTTTAGAAACAAAATTATTTTTAATTCAAAATACATACATATAGACTATAATTAAAATCTGGGTTACATTGGATTGAACATGATTTTGAAGCAATTAAACAAAAAAAAAAAATCCTATAATGAAATATTAATAACCAGTTGTCAGTCAACAACATATGGTTTTGTAACTGAACATCTAAATCTTCTATTTTTACTACAAATGCTGTGCTAATGAGTAGTTATTTTATACTGCGCAAATCAGCGACAAGGTATTGAAATCGCCAACTCTTTTATATTTCTTAAAATGAATGAATTGAAACCAAAAAACCAGTTCTCTTATAAAACCTACACCAGCTACACATTGGTGTGTTGTCAACTGTGTGATCACTAAAAATGGAGCTTTGTTCAAATTCTTCTATGCCGCATTGCTATAACGCCACTTTAGCCACTAATTGACAGCACTATGTACTAGGTATCGCGGAACAATAGTAATTTATTCAAATTCCGCTACTTGTCTCTACATATAAGTGACAGATTAATAAATTTCATATAATTTATTATTGAATGTGCTAAAATAACTAAGAGAGAGAACAAATAACGAATTAATTAATACTCAATTGAGTTATAAATCAAAGATAGTGATTAATGAGATAAGTGAGCACGTAGAAGGTAACAAAGACATAATAATTGGAAGAAAAAATAATAAAATTAGGTTGGAATTGAAGCGATAGTGTGTTGAAGATGGCAATAAAAACCCAACAGGATGAAAATGGAGTCAAGTGAAAGAGCATATAGGTTAACGGAATAGCAGAGGAACTGACCAGAATGAAATCGGGAATGGACTGCTGCGGTTTGGGACGTTCCACCGTGGAGAGCGGCTCCACTCTGAGGTGACCGCTGTGGCCGGAAAACCCGACCCGGAAAGAAAGTTCGTTGGATACTCGAATCGGATCCATTGGAGGAACCACCACTGTGTTCTTTGGCTATTGTAATTCACTGTTATTTACTCTGTCTTTTGCTTTTGGATTTTTCAGATGAATGCAGGGTTTTGATTTTCGCGGGTTTTGGGTGGGGCTAATAATCAGAAGGTTAACCGGCACTGACACGTGAAATGAAAGTGCAAGAATCAAGGAAAGTATTCTTCAATTATTTTATTTTTTTGAAGGAGGTAATTTTATTTTTTGTTTTAAAATTTTTTACAGTCTATTTTTATATTTTTCTTACTCAAGTGTTTATTAAATTATTGAGTCAAAAAATATATTTTAATCATGGTAACAATCAATCATAATTATTTTTAAATAATTTAAAATTAAAATTAATTTTATTGTATAAATAGAGTATACATTTTTTCAGTATCAAATAATATTATTACTCGTTCTATTTTGAGTAAGTGTATTTTTATTTTTATAATAGATTCTTTTAAAGTATTATTTAATTTTATCGTATCATATTAATTATTTTATTCTATTTTTTTCAAAAATTAATAGTTCAAGTATCATTCTTGATCATATATTTTTAGATACAATATACTTCACCGTATATTATGCAATAATGAATACTTTTTAAATTTTTTATACTATACGAAGAAAAGTAGTACTTTTTAATTTATTGTGAAGAAAACTAGTACTTTTTTAATTTAACATGTGTGACTAAAAAAAGAAAATATTGAAATGCATTTTCGGTCATCTATTTTGACAAAAATAAACTTTTAGTCTTCTTATTTTTAAAATTGATTCATGATTCTCACGAGGATGAGCGCAAGCTTTTTGTAAGAACTTGATGCGGAGTGATGAGAATTTAAGTAGTTGTATAACTAGAACTGAATGGATAGATAATACCTACATTGGTGGTTGGTGATCGTATACGGAAGAGCTTAAGAGTGGTGGTTTTAGTTGCGCGTAGACCAACTATGTTGGATGTTGAGCAAGGTATTGTTAGGCCATGACTCAATCCTCAAAAGTTGGACCTTATTGGAATAGTAAAATAAGACATTGCCCTAAAACAATTGGTGGTTGTATTAGATTTTCCTAACTCAGAGGAACCTGAAATTTGATATCTAGAAGTAACCTATATAGGGGGATGTTCTGAAAGTTAAGGAAAATGTATGATGGATATTGCTTTACAATCAACGATTAGGTAGGCTTGTCTTATGGTAAGGGCTACTAAAGGTTTTGGTCAAAACATTATCAAAGAGGACAATAACTATATAGTGGAATTTCCTCAAGAGGGGGATGATAAAAATGAGATCAATTGTTCCATAAGGAAGGATGAGAAACTCACATTAAGTACTAGTCTCCTATACAAATTGAAGATAGGCTGGAAAGAGATAAGTATCATTCAGGGGGCGACTTGGAAGAAGAATTACATGGTATTAAAAAGACCAAGATGAGCTCTAATATGTTGAATGAATAGGATAAAATCTCAACAACAAAAAATTATGAGGTTAAGGAGACGAGCCTAACCATGCCCATTACCCTCAAATAACTTTTATCAGTTGGAATCGTCGAGGTTTGTTTGTGGCCTTGACAATGAGTGAGCTTCAGGCTCTCTATAAATAACACAAGCCCTTTAAAGCCCATAAGAAATTAGTAGAGACTATAAGATGTCATTTAAGGTATCATTCTAGTTTTTGTGGGGAACCCCAAGACCTCTTCGGTGGCCTTGCTTTGTTGTGGAATAACGAAGTGGAACTTTAGGTTCTAGAGGCATGTAGAAATCTTATCCACATGGTCATTCAGATGAAGAGTGCTAATGAGTCTTTTTGAATGCTTTTTTGTATACAACCGACCTATCTTTCACAAATGAGACATTTATGGGAGAAACTAAGAATGTTCTATGTAAGACCCTTAAATTTAAAATTTAATTATGGAATTAATATTAAGTGTATTTTGAGGATATTTGTAAAATATTTAATATATGTATGTTTTGAGTGAATATATATATATATATATATATATAAATATTTATTTTGGAAGATGAGTTAAGATTATTGGATGAAGAGTAAATTAATTTAATTACGAGTAATTAAATTATCGGGCAGTTAATTAAGGGATTATCTGCTAATTGCGACGAGACTGGTTAAGTGATGGAGGATCAGACAAGTGTCGGGTGAGGTGGCACCTACAAATGCCTATAAATATGAATGAGGAGGAAGAGCTAAGTCAGAAACCCATCCCTCCTCCCTTACTGCATGTAACAGTCCCAAGTCACTTAAAGATTTTCAAACATCTTTCTCTCCTCTTTAAAACCATTTCACAGACTTCTTTTCAATTCATTTAAAACTTCTCAAGGTTTCTCAACACTTCCAAAACTCACATGACAGTGATTAAAACTTGTTTTTCTGGAAAACACGAATCTGTATTCGAATACAGCTTCCTTGTATTCGAATACATAAGCTAAAAACAGAGTTTCTGGAAAAACTCGAATCTGTAGTCGAATACAGCATGCCTATAGTCGAATACAGATGCGAATACAGAAGCAAAAATCTTTCCTCTGTATTCGAATACAAGGGCTCGTATTCGAATAGAGGTTTGAAAACTTTAACTTAAAACAGAAACCTGGAAGGTTGTATTCGAATACACACATGCTGTAGTCGAATACACCTTCGAAAACCAGTGAGAGTTCAACCATTTTCAAAACTGATTCTTTTAAAACAACAGCCAACATCAAACTGATTCTGCACTTTTTCAAGAAAAACCTTTCCTCATTTAAAATCTCTTTTTCTTTAAAAACCATCAACACCACCAGAATCACACAAAACAACCAGAATCAGAATCATCACAAGAACCACACAAAACAACCAGAATTAGAATCATCACCAGAATCCCAACACATAAAACAGAATCAGAACTATTAATATCAGTTTATCCAAAACAGAGACAGATGATCAATCGTCAGAACATCATGCAACATTTCAGTGTTCTCACTCATCAGAACAAACATGCAACATTTCTGTTTTCTAAAAAAAAAAACACCAGAATGACATGCAAATACTCAGCTTCATCAAACATCAGGATGACATGCAAGCACTCAGTTTTCTCAATAACAGAATGATATGTAAAACATTTCAGCTTTCATGATACCACAGAAATACTTGCAAACATCACAGAACAACAAACCTCAACATAATGCATTTCGCATTTTAATGCTATTTTTCAAAACAGTTTTTAAGACATGCATTTTAATCATAACTAAAATGGCATGCAAACGTTTTCCAGCATTCACATAGAATGTAAAACAACATGTTTTACCAGTAAAACAGCCAACAACAACTTATCAAAATAATCACTTCTCCAAAAAATGCATTTTCTCTCAAAATGTCATTTTCGAAAACAGCTTTTCATTTAAAAACAGAACTGAAACAGCACAATTTATGGCCCTAATGCAGCTAAAAGATGGAAGGTGCCATTACCCTTGTAGCGTGCTCTGCTATTTCTCTTGTTCCTGCTGCGTTCCCTTTTCTGCGTCCAAAAACGGTGAAGCTGTTCCTTGAGTTTGCTGCTGCAAAACTGGGTTCTTTCTCTTCGTATTGAGGTGGGGATTAACTTTACTACTGGGGGTTTTCTGGTTTGATGGTTGGAATTTCAGATAATGTGTTTGAACGAATTTCCATCTCTTCAAATTTTAGTTCGGGAATGGCAGAAACAGAGACAGAAATGGGAGAGGAGTGATGGAGTTGGTACATGCAAAATGGGCAGTAAGGAGGAAGGAATGGTGTTCTGATTTCACCATCCTTCTCACTCCTATTTATAGACTCTCATGGTGCCACCTCACTTGCCACATGTATGATTTTCCAGCTTTCTAATTGTCTTGCAATTAGCCACTAATCCTTACTTAATGGTCCAATTAATTTAATTACTTGAAATTAAATTAATTTAATTCTTCACCCAATAATTTTAATTCATACTTCAAATTAAATATATATATATATATATTCACTCAAAACATAAATATATTAAATATTTACAAAAATCCCCAAAATGCCCTTGACATTAATTCCAAAAATTAATATTTAAAATTAAGGGTCTTACAATACTACCCCCCTTAAATTAGTTTCGTCCTCGAAACTACATGTCCGTAAATAATTGAGGGTATTGTTCCTTCATTTTACTTTCCAATTCCCAGGTTGCGTCTCCAGTAGTCGGATTCCAAATTACCTTGACTAGTGGGACTTCCTTGTTTCTCAACTGCTTAATCTTCCTGTCTTCGATCCTCACCGGAAATACTTCAAACGACAGGTTGTCCCTTAGCTGAATTGTATCAGGCTCGATTACATGTGTCGGGTCTGCAATGTACTTTCTTAGCTGCGACACATGAAATACGTCATGAATGTTGGACAGTATTGGAGGTAACGCAATCCGATACGCCAAAGGTCCAATACGAGCAGTAATCTGGTATGGCCCAATAAATTTAGGAGTCAACTTCCTTGACTTAATAGCTCTGCCAACACCAGTTGTAGGCGTAACCTTCAAAAATACATGATCGCCTTGCTCGAATTCCAAGGGTCTGCGACGCTTGTCCGCATAACTCTTCTGACGATCTTGTGAAGCCTTCATTTTCTCTTGTATGCTCTTGATTTTCTCTGTGGTCTGTTCCACCATCTCTGGTCCGACAATCATACTTTCTCCGTCCTTATACCAGCATAAGGGCGTTTGACACTTGCGTCCGTATAATGCTTCATATGGCGCCATTCCAATGCTAGCGTGGAAACTGTTGTTGTAGGTGAACTCAATCAATGGCAGAACGTCATCCCAACTCCCTCTGTCATCCAATACACATGCTCTGAAGAGATCTTCCAAGGACTGATTCATCCTCTCTGTTTGTCCGTCTGTTTGCGGATGGTAGGCTGAACTCAATTTCAGTTTTGTCCCCAAAGCTTCATGCAACGCTCCCCAAAAGTGAGATGTGAACTTCGGGTCACGGTCCGATACTATACTTGATGGAACGCCGTGTAACCTCACAATCTCAGCGATGTAGATTTCCGTCAACTTATCTACCTTATATGTGGTCCTTACCGGTAAAAAATGTGCGGACTTTGTTAAACGATCCACTATTACCCAAATTGAATCATTCTTTTTCCTTGTCTTGGGCAGTCCTGTTATGAAATCCATGGAAATGTTGTCCCACTTCCATTCCGGTATATCCAGAGGTTGCAGCATTCCTGCAGGTCGCTGATGTTCCACCTTCGCTTTTTGACAAGTCAAACAGGCCGACACGTATTCCGCTACATCCCTCTTCATCCTTGGCCACCAGAAGTTTTGTCTTAAGTCCTGGTACATCTTGGTCGCTCCAGGATGAATACTCAGTTTACTCTTGTGAGCCTCTTCCAAAATCGCCCTCCTCATCTCTGTAACTCCCGGCACACAAACTCTTCCATTACATCTCAGAATGTTATCCGTTCCAACCCTGAATTCCGTTGTCTGTCCTTGCGCTATTAGGTTCCTCTTTTCTTGAATTAACGCGTCATCTTACAGGTTTGCAATCTCCTTCAGTAGACCACTCGAAATTGTTATCATTCCACACTTTAGCATTCCTGGTGCCAACTCTACGTCCAAGTGTAAGTCTCTAAATGCTTCCCACAACTCTTGTTGTCTGGCCATTATCATTGAAGACACTGACACACTCTTCCGACTTAATGCGTCAGCCACCACATTGGCCTTTCCAGGGTGGTACTGCAACGAGAAGTCAAAATCCTTGAGAGTCTCCATCCATCTTCTCTGACGCATGTTCAATTCCTTCTGGTCGAACAGATACTTCAAGCTTTTATGATCACTAAACACCGTAAATGTGCATCCATAAAGGTAGTGTCTCCAGACCTTTAGCGCAAACACTACTGCAGTGAGCTCCAAATCATGGGTAGGGTAGTTCCGTTCGTGAGTCTTCAACTGCCTTGAAGCATAAGCTACAGCTTTCTTGTGCTGCATCAAAACACATCCCAGACCTTGGTGAGATGCATCACAGTAAACTTCATAAGGTTCCTCTAGCTGTGGCAGAACTAACACTGGTGAGGTTGTCAATTTCTCCTTTAGCAACTGAAAACTCTCTTCGCACCTCTCCGTCCATGCAAACGGCTGATTCTTTCTGGTTAATTGTGTCAGAGGAGCTACAATCTTAGCGAATCCTTCAATGAATCTTTTGTAGTACCCTGCTAATCCGACAAAACTTCTTATGTCTGTGACAGTCTGAGGCTGTTTCCAGGCAAGAATGGTCTCAATCTTTGCCGGATCCACAGCGATTCCTTCTTTGGTTATTACGTGTCCCAAGAAATTCAATTTGTCTAGCCAAAATTCGCACTTCGACAGATTGGCATACAGTTGCTTCTCACGTAAGACTTCAAGAACTTGGCGTAGGTGTTCTCCGTGTTCCCCTTCATCCTTTGAATAAATCAGAATATCATCGATGAATACCACCACAAACTTATCCTGAAAAGGGCTGAAAATCCTATTCATGTAATCCATGAAAATTGCTGGTGCATTCCAAACTCCAAAAGGCATAACGAGATATTCATAATGTCCGTAACGAGTTCTGAAAGCAGTCTTCTGAATATCTCCCTCTCTTACTCGAATCTGATGGTATCCCGATTTCAAATCAATCTTTGAAAACACTGCTGCTCCCCTCAATTGATCCATCAAATCATTGATGCGTGGTAGTGGATAACGATTCTTGATAGTCACCTTGTTAAGCTGTCGATAATCCACACATAATCGTGAACTTCCATCCTTCTTCTTAACCAACAATACCGGTGCTCCCCATGGCGACACACTTGGTCTGATAAATCCTTTCTCCAACAAGCCTTCAATCTGACTTTTAAGCTCGCTTAATTCCAATGGCGACATCCGGTACGGCGCAATCAAAATAGGTCCAGTTCCTGGGTGTAAGTCAATGAAGAACTCCACCTCTCTCACCGGGGGTAATCCTGGAATTTCAGATGGAAATACGTCCGGGTATTCCTTGACTAACATCACATCTTCTATATTTATATCCATCTTGGTCTCCATGTTAGCCAATGATAAGAACTCCTGAGTTCCTTCCCTCAGCGATACTCCGAGTTGGTTAGCAGTCAAATATCGAGCGACTCCAGGTTCGGGGAAAAGAACCAGTTTTCGAGCGCAATCCAAAACTACGTAATTAAAGGACATCCAATCCATGCCGAGAATGATCTCGAGGGATTGTAGGGGTAGACAGATTAGATTAACCAAGAAGTCCCTATTCTGAATTGTTACCGTACAGTGTAAACATGCAGAGTCTACAGTCAAAGTCTTAGCAGGCGTAGTAACGACCAAATCAAAAGGCAAAGCAGATACAGACAACTTCAAACGATGCACACAATCCATAGCAATGAAAGAATGGGTTACCCCCGAATCAAAAAGTGCAGTTTGGGTGTTACCTGCAATCTCACAATCTTGCTGGATTAAATTCTGAGCTTGTCCTCCAGCTTCAGCACCCATGTGGTAAACGTGGCCTCTAGCAGTAGGACGAGTAGCCCTATTCGAATACAGATTCGGGTTTTTCTAGAAACTCAAGTTTTAGCTTATGTATTCGAATACAAGGAAGCTGTATTCGAATACAGATTCGTGTTTTCCAGAAAATCAAGTTCTAAACACTATCATGTGAACTTTAAAGTGTTGGGAAACATTGGAAAGGTTTGAAATGATTTAAAAAGGGGTTTTTGAAATTTTTTGAAGAGGAGATGATGAGGTTCTGGAAACCTTTAATGATGTTGGAGAAAATGCTGAGTTTACACTGTTTTTGTCTTCTGTATTCGAATACAAGTATGCTGTATTCGAATACAAGTATGTTGTATTCGAATACAGAGTGTTGAATTTGCAGATTTTAAGCTTCTATATTCGAATACAAGGGAGCTGTATTCGAATACAGATTCGTGTTTTTCAGAAAATCAAAGTTTTAAACATTGTTTTATAAACCCTAAGTGTTGGGGAACATTAGGAAGGTTTGTGACAAATTAAAACTGGAATTTTGGGATAGTTTGAAGTGGTGGTGATGAAGTCTTTGAGACTTTATTGTTGTAGTGAAAAATGTTGATTTATGCACTGGGACTGCCTCTGTATTCGAATACCAGGGAGCTGTATTCGAATACAGAGTGTTAATTCTGCACTGTTTTGGCTTCTGTATTCGAATACATAGAAGCAGTATTCGAATACAGATTCGTGTTTTCCAGAAATCTCATATTTAAACACTGTTTTATGAATTTTTAAGAGTTGGGGAAAACAGAGGGAAGATTTTTGGATGAATAAGAATGGAGTTTTAAGATGATGTGAAGTGGAAATGATGAGATGTCTGAATGTTTGATTTATGATGTGATGATAATGAAATTGGTTGTGTTGAGATGTTTTGAGAAATGATGGAATGGTGTAACACCCCGAGTTTAAAACACAGCATGAGTGCAATTTGTTTTTAAAAATAAATAGGTAACAGAATTTTCCAGATTTAATTCAAAAAGAATTAAAATAAAGTTTTCATCAATTTATTTCAAAAGAGGACACCGGGCCTGTGGCCACTAAATAGTTCTAGAGTGCGGAAGAATACAACGGAAAAATCATACATAAATTCCCAAAATAAAATTACATTTCCCAAAACTCAAGACCCTATACAAAAGTCTAGACTGATCATGCACTAAGCTACAGTAGCACGGTCTCCACCGTATCCTCTATAAGTCTTGTCTTCAGCCAACCGTCCGTCCTTCTGCGATGTCCACGTAGGCTCCGTACGTGAAGATCAGGGGAAACTAACGATGTCTCTATCGTTAGTGTAACTGTCGATGGGACGGGTTTGGGTATCATCTGAGGGCAAAGCCCAATTTCCACAATATAATAGCAAGGATCACCGACCGAAATTAACAAATAATCACATAGCATATATCTCACAGCAACAAATATATTCATGGCATAATATATGACAATGATGAAAATTAAGGATGCTCATTTGAATTTTCATGACATATAAGCTTTTTCAAACAGCAACCGTTTCATATGGAAATATGTAGTAAGTACAATCAACACTTCCATAAACACAATAATTAATCAGAAATTCAGATTCTGTCAAGTACTCACACACATCGATTTCCAAACATCATCATATAAACCAATCTTGACCCACCGGTCAATCCCTCGATGCAATATGTATATGCTCATGTATACAATTTCTTGGAATCACCAAGGTGCAGTCACTCAACAGACCAACACAATTTAAATGTATGACTTTTACGGCCCTCAAGACCAAGGTGCAATCGCTCAACAGATCAGCACCTAGTGCAGTCGCTCAACAGACCAGCACGTTTGACATATACCAAGGTACAATCGCTCAACAGATCAGTACCTAGTGCAGTCGCTCAACAGACCAGCACTCGTGCAATCGCTCAATAGATCAGCACGTGGTTGCGCATTTCAGGGTACAGACGCTCAACAGTCCAGTACCAGTGCAGTCGCTCACAGACCAGCACCTATATAACAAGGTACAATCGCTCAACAGATCAGTACCTAGTGCAGTCGCTCAACAGACCAGCACTCGTGCAATCGCTCAACAGATCAGCACGTGGTTGCGCATTACTCTGTGGCCCATCGCGGGTACCACTTGACTATGCAATGCATGAATATGCAATGTTTTCTCTTCACTGAAAACAGTATGCAAAATCATAAAAATTCATGCCATCCCACCATATTTCAAAACATCTCAACATAATCAATATCATCATCAACACATCAATGATTAAACAGTCAAGCAATCATTAAAATTCACATTATCTCACAAATTCCATACTTAATCATCTCAAGTCTTTCCATTGTTCCCCAAACTCTTAAAATTCACAAAACAGTGTTTAAAACTGAGATTTCTGGAAATTACGAATCTGTATTCGAATACAGCTTCTCTGTATTCGAATACAGAAGCCAAAGACAGTGCATAATTACACTCTGTATTCGAATACAGAGGCAATCTTAGTGCACAAATCAACATTTTTCACTACATCAGTAAAGTCTCAAAAACTTCATCACAACCACTTCAAACTATCACCAAAAGTTCCATTTTAATTCACCACAAACATTCCCAATATTCCCCAACACTTAGGGTTTATAAAACACTGTTGAAAAACTTGAAATTTCTGAAAACTCGAACCTGTATTCGAATACAGAAGCTGAAACTGTAATTTCAACATTCTGTATTCGAATACAGCATGCCTGTAGTCGAATACAGAAGCCAAAAACAGAACCAGAATGATCAACATCAGAACATCAAGAGCAGAACCAAAATCAGAATGATCAACACCAGAACATCAGAAACAGAACTAGAATGATTAACATCAGAACATCAGGAACAAAACCAGAATCAGAATCATCAACACCAGAACATCAGAAACAGAACCAGAATCAAAATAATTAACATCAGAACATCAGGAACAGAACCAGAATCAGAATCATCAACACTAGAACATCAGAAACAGAACCAGAATCAGAATGATTAACATCAGAACATCAGAAACAGAACCAGAATCAGAATCATCAACACCAGAACATCAGAAACAGAAACAGAATCAGAATGATTAACATCAGAACATCAGAAACAGAACCAGAATCAGAATCATCAACACCAGAACATCAGAAGAAAAACAAAATGGTTAACACTAGAATCATCAGAAGCAAAACAGAATGGTTAACACCAGAATCATCAGAAGCAAAACAGAATGGTTAACACCAGAATCATCAAAAGCAAAACAGAATGATTCACACCAGAATCATCAGAAGCAAAACATAATGATTCACACCAGAATCATCAGAAGCAAAACAAAATGATTCACACCAGAATCATCATAAGCAAAACAGAATGACTCACACCAGAATCATCAGAAGCAAGACAGAATGATTCACACCAGAATCATCAAAAGCAACACAGAATGATTCACACCAGAATCATCAGAAGCAAAATAGAATGATTCACACAAGAATCATCAGAAGCAAAACAGAATGGTTAACACCAGAATCATTAGAAGCAAAACAGAATGATTCACACCAGAATCATTAGAAGCAAAACAGAATGATTCACACCAGAATCATCAAAAGCAAAACAGAATGATTCACACCAAAATCATCAGAAGCAAAACAAAATGGTTAACACCAGAATCATCAGAAGCAAAACAGAACGATTCATACCAGAATAATCATAAGCAAAATAGAATGATTCACACCAGAATCATCAAAAGCAAAACAGAATGATTCACACCAGAATCATCAGAAGCAAAACAGAATGATTCACACCAGAATCATCAGAAGCAAAACAGAATGATTCACACCAGAATCATCATAAGCAAAACAGAATGATTCACACCAGAATCATCAGAAGCAAAACAGAATGGTTAACACCAGAATCATCATAAGCAAAACAGAATGATTCACACCAGAATCATCAGAAGCAAAACAGAATGATTCACACCAGAATCATCAGAAGCAAAACAGAATGATTCACACCAGAATCATCAGAAGCAAAACAGAATGACTCACACCAGAATCATCAGAAGCAAGACAGAATGATTCACACCAGAATCATCAAAAGCAACACAGAATGATGCACACCAGAATCATCAGAAGCAAAATAGAATGATTCACACCAGAATCATCAGAAGCAAAACAGAATGGTTAACACCAGAATCATTAGAAGCAAAACAGAATGATTCACACCAGAATCATCAGAAGCAAAACAGAATGATTCACACCAGAATCATCAAAAGCAAAACAGAATGATTCACACCAGAATCATCAGAAGCAAAATAAAATGGTTAACACCAGAATCATCAGAAGCAAAACAGAACGATTCACACCAGAATCATCAGAAGCAAAATAGAATGATTCACACCAGAATCATCAAAAGCAAAATAGAATGATTCACACCAGAATCATCAGAAGCAAAACAGAATGATTCACACCAGAATCATCAGAAGCAAAACAGAATGATTCACACCAGAATCATCAGAAGCAAAACAGAATGACTCACACCAGAATCATCAGAAGCAAAACAGAATTATTCACTCCAGAATCATTAGAAGCAAAATAGAATGACATTAAGTAAAACAGTTTGAAAACTTAAGTAAAACAAAAGCTTGACAGGCTGTATTCGAATACACACATGTTGTATTTTAATACACCTTTGAAATCAGTGAAATTTTATTGAGACTCTAACACATTTCAAACTATTTCTTTTAATAAAATCAGCACAACCCCAAAACAGTTTTATAATTGTTTTAAACCACAAAACTCAGACTTTTACATCCAACCAGATTTTCCAGAAGAAATCACTTTCATCAGTTTTAAACCCTTTTTATTTTGAAATCATCAGCAACACCAGATTTTCATTAACAGAACAGCATGCAAGCATTTCAGCTTTATCAAACCATCAGTACATCATGCAAGCATTTCAGCTTTTTCAAACATCATAACAACATGCAAAGCATTCAGTTTTTCTCAAACATCAGAACAACATGCAAAGCATTTCAGCTTTCTCAAACATCAGAACAACATTAACACATTCAGTCAAACAGCAAGCATCACATAGCAGCAAAATACCAACAGAATGCATTTTTGCAATATTCAAAACAGTTTTATGAATATGCTTTTTACTCCTCTTCAAAATAACATGCAATGCATTTTTCCGTTTTCCCCATAAACAAAACAGTATTGGAATAATCATCCAAAACAGCATGTTGCAGATTTTTAAAACCTCAACAGAATGCATTTTCTTTCATCTTTCATCCTCCAAAATAAATATTTATATATATATATATATATATATTTACTCAAAACATACATATATTAAATATTTTACAAATATCCCCAAAATACCCTTAATATTAATTCCAAAATTAATATTAAATTTAAGGGTATTACAAATGGCATGAATTTTACTGATGTTGCATACTGTTTTCAGTGAAGAGAAAACATTGCATAGTCATGCATTGCATAGTCAGGTGGTACTCGCAATGGGCCACAGAGCAATGCGTAAACGTGCTGATCTGTTGAGCGATTGCACGAGTGCTGGTCTGTTGAGCGACTACACTGGTACTGGTCTGTTGAGCGACTGTACCCTGAAATGCGCAAAAACGTGTTGATTTGTTGAGCGATTGCACGAGTGCTGGTCTGTTGAACGATTGCACTGGTACTGATCTGTTGATTGATTGTACCTTGGTATATGTTAAACGTGCTGGTCTGTTGAGCGACTGCACGAGTGCTGGTCTGTTAAGCGACTACACTGGGTCTGATCTGTTGAGCGATTGCACCCTGGTCTTGAGGGTCGTTAATGTCAAACATATTAAATTGTGTTGGTCTGTTGAGCGACTGCACCTTGGTAATTCCAAGAAGCTGAATACATGAGCATATACATTTGCATCGGGGTGATTGACCGGTGGGTCACGAGTTGGTTATATGATGATGATTGAAAAATGATGTGTGTAAGTACGTTATAAAATCTTAATTCCTGATGAATGTTGTGATTGCTGAGGTGGTAGTTGTACTTACAATATGTTTTCTATATTAATTGGTTGCTGTTTGAAAAAGCATATATGTCATGAAATTTCAAATGAGCATCCTTAATTTTCATCATTGTTATGTGATATGCCATGGATGTATTTGTTTATGTGATATTAATTGCTATGTGTTAATTGTTAATTTCGGTCGGTGACCCTTTACTATTATTGTGGAAATTGGGTTTTGCCCTCAGATGCCCCCCAAACTCATGTCACCCGGTTCCCAGACAACAGAAACGTCGCTCGATTTCATTGATCGTTCTGTGCCTACTGCTTGGGTATACGACCCCATCTCAAGCAGGGCCACGTACACGGGGAGATTGAAGAGGACCTGTAGGACTAACGGAGTGGTGAACTATGTGGAGCACACCTATGCGAGGATTGACTTTCCTGTGCCTTCCTGTTTGGTATTGGAGGCGCACGGAATTTTTGATGATGTAGAGGAGCCAGCTGGAGGGGTTGAGACAGAGGCCACCGTAGGAGTGGTGACTCCTAACCCAGAGATTGGAGGGGCTGTACGTGATTCTGAGGTGGAAGAAAAGAACAAAGGGCCGACGCCAGTAGTAGCTAATATTCCGGGTCCATCTAGGATATCTGATGATTGTTATGAGATTCCGGCACCGCCGAAGCGACCTAGATTGTGCATCGATCTGACTTCGGAGGAGACTGATCCCTCTCTGTATGATGAGGAGGAGGAGGTTACAACGAGGCGAGCGGCGGAGTCGGATGAGACTTGTATGGGATGCGGAGGAAATCCGTGCTACTATAGCTTTAGTGCATGATCGGTTAGATTTGATGTATAGGATTTTGAGTTGGAAAATGTAATTTGTTTTATTTTGGAAATTATTGTACCACTTTTCCGCTAACCTATTCCGCACTCTGATATTTCCTTTTGAAATGATATGACACTGATCTTTTGATATGTATTAATGTTAATTATTAATTTCCAAAGACAAGTACTTAGTGATATTTTGATGAAATTATTTAATTACGTTCATCGATTAAATTACGACGTACTATTTTATGAAGTGAATTAATTTATTTTAATTCCTTTGAAATTAATTCTAGAATTTTTATTTATTTATTTTAAAAAAAATACACTCGTGCTGTGTTTTAAACTCGGGGTGTTACATTCTACCATAATGTGAATAGACAATGAAGTTGTATGGGGGATTTCAATGAAGTGTTCCACCATTATGAGAAACATGGACTAAGACTAGTCAACCATGTGGGGATGAGTTTGTTTAAAGAGTTTGTTGATAGTTGCAATCTAATGGAGTTGGACTTGAAGGGCTACAAAGTCACTTGGTCTAGTAACCCAAGGGACAATTTTGTCCCTAAGGAAAAACTATATAGGTGTTTAGCAAATTGGAATTGGAGAAACACCTTATCAAAAGCGACAACAACATTTATGCCAAGGATCTTATCATACTACTCACCTCTAACGATAACTCTAAATCCAAAGATTAAATGAGGGAGGAATTTCAAGTATGAAGCTTACTGGTTTGACCATGAAGATTGCAACAGAACAATACAACAAAGGTGGTCCACTGGAAATAGATGTTGAGGAAAAAACCTTTTTGATATATGTTTTAATGACAACAAACCTTTTAAATTAAATGATTAAGTTTTATGAATGGTGGTCTACTAATGATTTCACTTAAGTTTTGTTTAAGGAACATGAATTCATAAGTGAACAAAGCAAGAAACCATTCATGCACAAATGTGATCAATTACAAGAAGTCATTCGAATCACTAAGAAAAAGGCCATGAATCAAGCTGCCAAAACAAGACTGAACAGTCTCCAGAATGTCCAAAATTAACAGCATGTTAATGATTCAAGGAAAGCCAAGAAATCAGCATAAAGAACACTCTTGACACAATCTGGAAAAACATAAGATGTTACCCGATAACATCACCAGAAGATGCCTCCAGAGGATACCAGAAGCTGTCACCAGAGGATGAAGTCATTACCAGAGGATGAAATCATCAGAGGATGATGACGTCACCAGAAGATAATGTCACCAGAGGATACCTCAAGAAGAAGTCACCAGAGGATACCTCACCAAGCTGCCATCAGAGAATACCTCACCAAGTTGACATCAGATGATACCTCACAAAGCTGCCATCAAAGGATACCTCACCAAGCTGCCATCAGTGGATACCTCAACCAGAGGATATAAGAGGATATCTCAACTAGAGGATATCAGAGGACACCTCAACCAGAGGATATCAGAGGATACCTTAACCAGAGGATATTAGAGGATACCTCAACCAGAGAATACCAAAGGATACCTCAACCAAAGAATACCAGAGGATATCTCCAAAAAACAATATCAGAGGATATCTCCAGAAAATACATTCAGAGGATATCTCCAGAAAATACATTCAGAGGAAGAACCAAGTCTGTTCTTGAACATCAGAGGATATTAGAGGATACCTCAACCAGAGAATACCAAAGGATACCTCAACCAAAGAATACCAGAGGATATCTCCAGAAAACAATATCAGAAGATATCTCCAGAAAATACATTCAGAGGAAGAACCAAGTCTGTTCTTGAACATCAGAATGTCCAGAATGATCAGAACAGTCTCCAGAATGATCTTCTATCAAGAATGATCATCAGTCTCTAGGAATGATCATTAGTCTCCAGAAATAATCATCAATGTCCAGCATGTTAACAATCAATCTCCAGCATGTTAACATTAATCTCCAGTATGTTTAACATCATATCATCGGTCTCCATATTGATAAACAATCTCCAGGATTCTGTTCACTTCATCAAGACTGTTTGAACCTGATTTTTATGCAAGGAAAAATCATGTTTATCTTAAACGGATTTCTAGTACATCATCATGAGATATGAAGCTTTAAAGATTGTTAATTATGATTCTAAATGTATTGTTAAATTAACATGTGCTTTTGAGTGTGTTAATTCAAAGATAGGTTTCAAAAGAATCAAAGCAAACAACATAAACAAAGGCAGAGAACATTCTTGACATATTCTGGAAAACGGAGAAAGTTCACCAGGCTGTGACAGCATAAAGACCAATCTTTCTCCATCACATAATTGAAGTTATTGACTCTGGAAGTTACATGAATATGATCACTACATGGCAGAGAACACATAGGATCTATTCAAATCAAATGGGACATTCAAATTGAAAAAGAAAACGACTCTCAAACAAGTCTGTCCAGACAGTTCTGGAAATGATTGTCAAGACTGTTGAAACAATCTTGAAGTCAAGTCAGTTTCCAGTATGTTCAGAAATCAGTCCAGATTGATTATCAATCTCTAAGAAACCCAAAAGCTAAAGCTCCAGATTGATCATCAATTTCCAGCAACTACAGTTTTTCTGCAACAAGCTTTGTGATTGTTTTTAATCTGTTTTAAGTGATTCAAAAGCTCCAGTTCAAGCCTACAATATTATCACTTATCAGAAGTATTAAAGGATCAGTAATCACTAAAGAAAATTTGATCCAAAACGCAACACACAGCCCAGTCTGAACAGAAAATAAAAATAGTCAAAAGTTTGATTATTTTTATTCAGAAATAATGTCTTCGGTCAAGCCTGACAAGAGCACTATCAACGGCTCTATTTTTAAATGCTCTCACGCCTATAAAAGGAAGGCAAAAGCTCAGGAAGAAATACAACTTCAAGTACAGAGAAAAACATCACTCACATACATCTACATACTTGAAAATCTCCAATCACTTACAAGAATTAGTTTGATTAAATTCGTTTTACTCTGATACATTTATACTGAATTCTTTGTAAAGAATTGAATCTCAAACAAGAGTTGAGACATCTCATATTCTAACAAAACAATCTCTTCATTATTGTAAAACTCAAACTATAAGAGTTAAGTATAGTTTGGGGTAGATTGTAAGAAATCCTATCAAGGTTGATAGGTGATTTGATTAATCTCTTTCTGGGTGGAATTAGATTAAGTTCTGTAAACAAAGATCAAGGTTGATCTAAGCTAGGTGCTGTAAAACCAAGAAGGTTCTTGTTTTAAACACTTAGTGGAAAATCTCACAGTGATGAGGACTGGACGTAGCCCGAGTTGGGTGAACCAGGATATATCTGCGTGTGATATCTCTTCCCTTATCCCTATTTACTTTCAGTCTATTAATTATCAAGTTAGATAGATAAACTGAACTGTTGATTTCAACTAACCAAGAACGTTCTCTGTTTTCTGGTGAAAACCAAGAACGTTCTCTGTTTTCTGTTTTCACAACCAAGATCAATCTTGAGTTATTTTCTTAAGTTTTTAACAGAAATTTTAAAAGGGCGGATTTACAATTCAAACCCCCCTTCCTTGTAAATCGATATTGGTACTTCAATAGATTGAACCTAATGGAAGTGTGGGAGGTGTTTGTGACTAAGAGTAAGAACTGTAAGCAAGCCATGTCTGCATGGCACTCCAAAACCTTCAAAAAGGTTGACAAAGATATTGCAAGACTTAAACACCAACTAACACAAATTTTCCATGCCACTCCCATTTAGAGAAGGGACAAGAACAAGCTAACTAGAATCAAAGATGATATTGGGCAATGGGTGGAAGGTCAAAACAAGGTTACTAAAGTTGTGCTCGATCATTACATAAATGTATTTAAGACGAATGGGATCATCACCCAATACAACTACCTTTCCAACCTCCCTCGACATGTTACAGAGGACATGAACAAGATTCTCACTCTACCAGTGGAAGATAAAGAGATTAGGGAGGTTTCTTTCAATCTTAGATCTCAAAAAAACCTGGCCCGGATGATCTTAATGGTGTTTTTTACAAAGAGAATTAGGTTAATATAGGTTGTGATGTGTGTTGTGCAATTAGGTTTTTCTTTATTTCTGGGCAGTTACTGTCAAAGATTTATTAACTCATTGTCACTTTCACACCTAAGGTGCTTATGCCGAAAAGTATCTCTCAACTATGGTATAAGCCATTGTAACTTTATTTATAAAGTTATAGCAAAAATCAAGGTTAGAAGGCTTAAATGAGTGATGGATAGAATCGTTTCACCTAACCAAAATGCATTTATGGTGGGAAGACTTATCTAGGATAACCTCACTGTTGTTCATAAGATATTTCACAATCTCTAAAAGAATTTTAAAAAAAATGGTAAGAGAGCACGACAATCAAATTGGATATGAGCAAGGCCTGTGATAGGTAAGAATGGGGTTTCTTCAAGCTTGCCTCCAGAAGTATGTGTTGGAACCAAGTTGGTTCTTTCAATTAAAGTTTTGATATTAACAAAAGTATTTTATGAAAATCATATTTTGACTTAGAAGAAGAATGAAAAATATGAGGATGTGAAAAATCAGATGATGACGTCAGTAGAAGATACAACCAGAAGATACAAATCAGAAGATGTCATCAGAGGATAACATCAACAGAAGATAAAAATGCCACCAGAAGATATCACCAGAGGATACCAAAGGATGTCACAAGAGGATACCAGAAGATACCTCTAGAGGATACTAGAAGATACCTCTAGAGGATACCAGAAGATACCTCCAGAGGATACTAGAAGATACCTCTAGAGGATACCAGAGGATCCCATCAGAAGCAAGAATCAGAGGATGTCATCAAAGGCAAACATCATAGGATATCATCAATCAGAGGATATCGTCAGATGGAAGAAATAATGACATTATTAGAGGATATTATTCATGGCCCAGACCAGAAGGAAGCATGTCCAGAAGGAGACTTGGTCCAAACCAGAAGGAAACATGGTCCAGAAGGAGACTTGGTCCAGACCAGAAGGAGACTTGCTCATACCATAAGGAAACATAGTTCAGAAGATAACTCATTCGAGAATAGAAGACATGTTTCAAACTTGGTCCAGAACAGAAGACATGTTCCAGACTTGGTCCAGAACAAAAGATTTGGTCTAGACTTGGTCCAAATCAGAAGATAGCATGGTCCATAATAGATCACATGGTTCAGATCAGAAGATCACATGTCCAGATCAGAATATCATAGTCCAGATCATAAGGTTACACTGTCCATATTAGGAAATAGAATGGTACACATCAAATCACATGGTCCAGACTTGGTCTAGATCAGCAGATCATATGATCCAGATTTAAATCATGATGCAAATCAGTGAAGACTTAATTAAAATTCAAAGAAGACTTGATTGATTTTCAATAGAAATTTGATCAAAGTATTAAGGAGATTTGATTAAAAAATCACTAAAGACTTGAAGGAAATTCGAATGAAAACTGAAGCAAGAAGATACGGTTCAAAATTAAAGTAAAACAGGATTGGCCAACAGAATTTTCAAAGGAAATCTGAGCAAGATTTATCTCGAAAATAAGCTTGGACAAAGCCCTAATTTCAGCTATAAAAGGAGGCTTCAGGCCGCAACATTAGGCACTGAAAAACACAAGAACTCAAGCTTACAATTCAAAGTTATCCGAGAGTTCAAAATAGATAAATACTTGTGCGAAAAATAAATATGCTCTAAGTGTTTTCAAAGAGTGAGAGTCATTGTTATAATCAATTTTCCAGAAGCAACTACTCAAGAGAAGCATTGTTATAATCAGCTTTCCAGAAGCAACTTTGCCGAGTTCCAAACCCTTGTAATCTAACCCGATAGTGGTGTAGATTCCTTCTTCAATCGGGGGTTGTCAGATTGGTAGGAGAAGACTTGACTTGTAGGGTCAAGGTGTTGTTATTGTTCCTCAAAAGTTTGGGGTTGTCATGCTGTTTGAGAAGACTTGGCTTGTAGGGTCAAGGTGTTGTTATTCCTCAAAAGTCTGGGGGTTGTCAGGCTGTTTGAGAAGAGTGGCTTGGAAGGTCAGGTGCTGTAATTCAAAGTGTTTTGAATTAGTGGATTAAAGCCTTCAGAATGAAGTGACTGGATGTAGCCAAGTTAATGGTGAACTAGGATAAATCGATGTGTTCTTATGCTGTTATTATCCGCTGTTGAATCTGATTATTTATTCATCAAGTAATTTACATCAACATTCAACAAAACAGCAAAAAGAATTCAAGTTTGGCAAACACAATTCAACCCCTCCTTCTCGTGTTTGCACCTTCATTATGGATTCTCGGGCCAATGGTTTAAGCAAGTAATGAGTTTGGTCTCATCAGTATCATATATATTTAACATTAATGGACAACCAAGCTCCAAATTAGTGCCATATAGGGGTCTCATATACGGACACTCCCTCTCTCTTTATGTGTTCATACTAACTTCTGACACATTATCTCATGTTGATTGAGGCTAGTTCTAGTTCATCTATTAAGGGAATCAGACTAGCAGAAGGTTATTCAGCTCTTACCCGTCTCATTTATGATGCTCTTTTTTTGCCTAAGCTTTCCACCAAGAGATTTACCAGCTGATTCACATCCTAAACTCTTAATGTGTTAAGTTTGAACAAATTTTGAACCTTTATAAATGTGAACTTATTTTTGAGAAATGGGTGCCCAACTCTATGCATCAACAAATTGTTGGAACCAAGTTGGTTCTAAGTACTTAGGATTCTGATGTTTACAAAAGCACTCCATGTAATCTTATTTTGTACCCCGAATTACTATATTAAATGCCACCAGAAGATGAAGTTATCAGAGGCAGAAGATGAGTTACCAGAGGATAAAAACAGACCAGAGGATACACCTCCAGAAGACACCAGAAAATGCATCCATAAGGTACCAGAGGATGCATCCTGAAATTACCAGAGGATACACCTGGATGTCAAAACACCACCAGAAGATATCTTTCCTGGCCCAGATCAGAAGGAAGCAAAGTCATAAGAAGACCTGGACCAGACCAGAAGGAAGCCTGCCATAGGAAGAGTTGTTCCAGACCAGAAGATATCATAATTCAGACTTAGTCCATAAGTTATTCTGACCAGAAGATAGCCTGGCAGTGAAATGATAAACAGTCCAGACTTGATCCAGACTTAATCAGAGAGGATAAATTAATGGGTCCAGAACAAGAGATTTAATCCAGATTTGACTCATACTAGAAGATAACATGGTTTAGAGTATGAAACTCAGTCAAGATCAGAAGAAATGATGTCCAGATTTAATCCAGACCTGATCCAGATCAAGAGGTAAATGTCCAGAATTAAATATCCTTTGTCCAGATTTAATTTCAGTTTAATCCAGACCCAGTTCAGAATTGGTCCAGATCAGAGGGAAAAGGTTCAGATCAATGGTCAAGATTTAAGTATATGGCCGAGATCAGAAGATCAGACCGTGGCCCAGTGTTGGCCGAAATCAGAAGTTCAGAACATGTGGTCCAGCATTGGCCGAAATCAGAGGATCACAGTAGATCAATTTGCAAGTCCAAGTTGGCCGAGATCAGAAGATCAGAAGATCAGAAAGTGTGGTCCAGGGTTGGCCGAAATCAGAGGATCACAGCAGCTCACTTAGTATGGTCCAGATGTGGATGAGAGCAGAAGATCAAGTCGTTCAGATTGAATCATGATCAGTGGAGTCGTGATTAAATTTGATCACAGTATTAAAAGGATTTATTACAAAAATAAAGTGAAGACTTGTGAAATTCAGAAGCTATTGGCGGGAAGAAAGATTTGTTCTAGAATTAATTAAAGTCAGGATTGGTCAAAGTTATTTTTGAAGGCAATCTGGAGCATAAAAAGATATGTTTTTTATTTAAGAGAAACCCGATTGGACAAGTTATTTTTTGCAAGAAAATCCAGCAAGATACAGCTCGAAATTAAGCTTGGAAAAGACCCGAATTCACATCTATAAAAGAAGGCTTAAGACTGAAGACTTAGCATCGAAAATCACAAAAGAGTCATCCACTTCCAAAAACTAAACACTCGAGTTTTCAGTGAGGTTAATTGTGAGTTCCAGCTTTCCAGAAGCAAGCACTCATGTTATTTTCCTTCCCTTGTGTTAGATCTAAGTTGTTGAAGTAGAGTCTACAATCTGAGGGAGTCAGAAGGGGTAGCAGATTACTTAGCAGTTAGATTCAAGGCGTTGTAATTCCTTCTACAATCTGGGGTTGTCAGATTGGCAAGAGAAGACTTGACTTGAGAAGTCAAGGTGCTGTATTCCTCAAAAGTCTAGGATTGTTAGACTGTTTGAGAAGACTGACTTGGAGGGTCAGTGGTATTGTTGTAATTCAAGGTTTTGAATTAGTGAAATCCTTCAAATTGAAGGGACTGGACGTAACCTCGTTAACGGTGAACCAGTATAAAATTATGTGTTTTATTTTTACTTTACATCCGCTGCTAACTCTGTTTTATTCATACATCAGGTTTTGTTATAAAACTGCAAAAACAGAAAAAGTATTCAAGTTAGTCAAACACAATTCAACCCCCCTTCTCGTGTTTGCACCTTCAATACAAATATCTAATATTACAGGAATGCCTATCTGAAATGATACTGAGAAATATTTAGGTATACCTAGTATATAGGCTAGACCAAAAACAAAAGCTTTGGAGTGGATTCAGGATATAGTTTGTGCAAAAATTGATGGGTGGATAGAAAGTCTACTCAATCAAGCTGGTAAATAGGTTATGATTAAAGATATTATTCAAGTTATCCCTGCTTATGCTATGTCCATTATAAAACTCTTTGCTTACCCATCTCATTTTCACTTATGTTACTCTTTTTTGCTTTTGCTTCCCACCAAGAGATTTACCAGATGATTCACATCCTAAACTCTTAATGTGTTGAGTTTGAACAAATCTTAAACCTTTCTAAAGGTTGGGAAATGGGTACCCAACTTTATGAGTCAACAAATATTTAATATTGCAGGAATGTCTATTTGGAATTATACTGAGAAATATCTAGGTGTACCTAGTATATGGGCTAGACCCAAAACAAAAGCTTTATAATGGATTCAAGATAAAGTTTGTGCAAAAATTGATGGGTGGAAAGAAAGTCTACTCAATCAAGCTAGTAAAGAGGTTATGATTAAAGATATTATTCGAGTTATCCCCTCTTATGCTATGTCCATTATAAAACTTCCCGCTTTCCCATCTCATTTTCATTGATGATGCTCTTTTTTTGCCTATGCTTCCCACCGAGATATTTATCACCTGATTCACATCTCAAACTCTTAATGTGTTAAGTCTAAACAAATCTTGAACCTTTCTAAATGTGAACTTATTTTTGGGAAATAGGTACCCAACTTTATGCGTCAACAAATTTCTAATATTGCAAGAATGCCTATCTGGAATTATATTAAGAAATATCTAGGTATACCTAGTATATGGGCTAGACCCAAAACAAAAGCTTTGGAGTGGATTCAGGATAGAGTTTGTGCAAAAATTGACGGGTGAAAAGAAAGTCTACTCAATCAAGCTGGTAAAGAGGTTATGATTAAAGATATTATTCAAGTTATCCCCGCTCATGCTATGTCCATTATAAAACTCCCTAAGTATTTTTGTAAAAAGCTATGTAGTAGAGTTGTAGAGTTTTGGTGGAGTAAACCTGGAGAGCTAACAATATTTCATTAGAAAAAATGGCCATTCACGACCACTAGCAAAAAGGAAATAGCTATGGGATTCAAGATTTTATCTTCCACTATAATTTGTCGTCTCCTTTGGGATGCTGTCAGTCGAATCCTTTCCGGAGCATTCATCATAGATGATGAAATATCAACGTCACTTGTTGTTCTTATTATCTTGTCATCTCTTCCTCCAGCACCAACACCCACTAGAAAGAAAAATGAGTTAAAAAAAAATTAAATAAATAACAAAAGAATAAAAAAAAAATTGAAATTAAAAAAATTGGAAAAGTTAAAAAAAGTATTCTGCCAGTGATTTGTATTCCAAAAAATTTCAAATAAGTTTTCCAGTACCGGAAATCTTGAAAATAAGTTTTGTGATAAATACATCTGTACTAGAGTGTATAAACTGAAATGATGTGAGGGTGAAAAATGACAGATTTTAATATTTATACGAGAACAAATATGTCATTTCATTACATTTGTGGGAGTATAAGTAAAAATTGATGGGTACCGGGTAAAATTTTCAAAAACGTGCTATTTTTCAATGGCCCAGGAAATTCAAACCGCATAAAACCGAACTGAAAGAAATGGGCCTTCGGCCCACAAAGAATTCCACCGTGTTGAATTATGGTTTGGAGTCCGATTCTCCAGAAACTTCTCCTCAGACCAATCACAGCCTTACACCATCCTCTATATATAACCTTCGCCACCTTCTATTCTCGTTTCTGTTGTTAACTCATTGCGCTTGCGTTGATTCCCCATATTCGAAAAGACCGATTTCTCTCATCTTCTGCTCTGGTAAGTTCGAATCTCATCATTGTCTGTATCTTCCGAGAACGACCTAGCCGATTTTTTTATCCTGTCTTTTGTTTTTTTTTTTTGCATTCTCATGTGAAATTGAACTATCTATGCATGTATTTGAATTTTCGTATAGTTAAATCGGAAATTTTCATTGCTGTTGAGATACTCGATTTTTTATTATATAATCGAAGATGATTTTCTTTACACTAATCGGATTTTAATTTGATTTCGAGTTCTGAAGGAATTTTTCCTTGAATTTTATCGAATTGTGTTCGTTGTATTGTAGAATCGTGTCCATAAGGTGTAGTTGTGGAGGATATTAGAATTTGAACGTATAATTTGATTCTGAAATTTAGAAATTTGTACGAAAAGTTGATTATTTTATTTTAGAGTTACTTAATATATTTAATTTAGTACAAATTATGTTAATTATTTTATTTTAGAGTTAATTATTACGAAAAGTTAATTATTTTATTTTAGTACAAAGTTAACAATCGGGTGTTTCGTGGATAAGTAATGGATAATTTTTCTTTCGTTATATTTGGACTGATGTCGATGTTGCTAATTCCTGCCTCAATTAGATGCCTGCGTATTATTTGATGAGCGAGTCAAAGTTTATTTGTACTATGTATTCCTAAAAGTATTTTTATTTTATGTATATGTAGACTTAATCATTTTAGTATGATATTTTGATTGGATTGGCTAGTGATTTCTTAAAATATAGTATACCTTAATATTTAGTTTTAAAGCACTGATTTTTTATTTTTTTGTGCCGGGGATTGCTTGCTGATTTGTTGCAGATGTCGTATTCTCGGAGATCAAGGTTAGATGCTGAATTCTCAAATTTGTTATTTGAATTCAAGGGATTTAGGTTTTTGCAATTGGCTTATGCATTTGATTTTTGTGTCACAGGTATTCTCCCTCTCCCTCTCTCTCTCCATACAGGCGATACAGTAGGTCTGTCTCCAGGTCTCTTTCACGGTCGAGATCCAGAAGCCGATCAAGGTAGGATTCCCCGTCACCCCTTTTTTCTTTGATGGTTGTTGATACTTGATATAGTTATGCGAACTATTGCTTCTTTCTTATTATATTTAATTTTCTGATTATGTGCTAATTTACAAACTGTTTTGTTATGGTTATTTAGGAGCACATTGCGAGATGCAGAAAATCCGGGAAACAATTTGTATGTGACAGGATTGTCTCCTAGGATCACCAAGAGAGAACTGGAGAAGCATTTTGCTGCTGAGGGAAAAGTATGGTTTTAATTTTTTTTTTTTTATAAGCTTTAATTTATTTGATACTTGTTACTTTGTTAGTTTTAAGTTCTAAGATGTTAGTTGAAGTGGCTTATTATTCCTTAAATTTTAAATATGTTGTTACTTTTGATTTGCTTGTGTAGGTGATAGATGTCCATCTGGTTGTTGATCCATGGACAAGGGCATCCCGTGGTTTTGGATTTGTGACAATGGAGACTTTAGAAGAAGCTGATCGATGTGTTAAGTATCTGGATCACTCTGTACTTGAAGGGCGTGTTATCATGGTGGAGAAGGTATACTTAATCAACAATGTCTCATTTTGGGGCTCTGATTATTAATTGTTTTGATTTTTATTCAACTTCATTGCATTGAAGATATATGGATGATTTGCTTTAAATTCTTTTATGAAATTTGAATGTTTTGTGCTTCTTTCCATTTGAAGTTTCTGTGGCAGCAGGTTAGCTGTGTGAAGCAGCCCTTAATCAAACTCTCAAATCACAACTAAACAAATAAATCAAATACATCAACAAGTATCAGATCGTTGGGGTTGTATGCCCTGCATTTCCCTCTTTTATTTTTCTTGCATTTATATCTTGTTATTCGACGTTCCCTTAGTTTTTAAGACTATCATTAAGACCCTGCTCTGACAAATGCCAGGGTTTAGTTATATATTGAGCTTAATATTTACTATTTTGATTTTGTATTAACATTATTGACGCCTACATATTTGTGCATAGCAATGCCTTATCCTCATGCTGTTGTCTGCATTTATTGCAGGCTAGAAGACGACGCGGTCGAACCCCAACACCTGGGAAATATCTAGGTCTCAGGACTATTCGCTGTGAGTTGCATTTTTGTGACTTCATTTATGATTGTCCACAATTATTCTTATATTTTTGCTAATCCTAATAATCTTGTCAAATACAGCACGTCATCGCTCTCCAAGCTACTCTCCTCGTCGCTCTCCTAGCTATTCTCCTTATAGAAGAAGCTATAGTCGTTCACCTTATTGTTCAGATCGTAGTAGGAGTCGCTCTTACTCGCCTGACTACAGGCGAAGGAGGTCTTACTCTCCTGACTACAGGCGAAGGAGGGCATACTCGCCATACTACAGCCGACGCAGGTCTCACTATCATTATGACTGGCACAGATCATATTCTCGCTCTCCGTACAGCAGGTCTCCTGTTAGTGTGCGTGACAGATCATACTCTCCATATGATTCTAGATATCACTCACCCGATGATAGCTACTACAGAAGATCCCGAAACAGGTCGGTTTCTCGAAGCGTCTCACCCAGGCCAAGGAGGTCGAGGAGGAGCTACTCACGAAGCCTCTCTCCCATTCGAAGGAGCTACTCAAGAAGTGTCTCCCCCAGGCTAAGGAGGAGATCAGGAAGGAGTCATTCAAGAAGCTCTAGGAGTGGTTATTCGAAACGTAAGAATTCTCGATCAAGAACCACAAGTGTGAGTGCGAGTTCAAGATCGTTTTCAAGGTCCAACACTCCAGGGTCTACCTCTCCTTCAAATTGAACAACATTCTGTCCTAGATTGGTTCGCTTTAATACCTTAGTCATATTGGCTTTGAAGCATATACAATGAATAGGTGGAGTACTTCGATATTTAGTTTTGTTCAGGACTTGTGTTAAGACTCCAAAGGGCTATGTTATATATACCATGGGTACTGGAAATACTTTTCCATGTGTCTTTCTTTAATGGTTTTCCCTTATTTTAAGAGTTATATAACAATAAATACTCACCGTCCCAAAATAAAAATAATTATGGCAGCCTACTATTTTATACATATTAAGAAAATATAATAAATAAATTAAAAAATGATGATTTTATTAAACAATAATTGATTTATTTTCATTATCATAAATATAAAGTAAAAATAATAATTTAAGAGCGATGCGAACAACATTATTTAGAGAGTACAATTAAAATATTTTCTTTTTTTTATAAATGTGATAATTATTTTATGACCGAAGGAGTATAAATTATTATACAAATTTCTAATTTAACATGTTAATGCACTTAAGTTATATTTTAATATTTAATATGAATTTTTAGAGTATTTAATGTTATATTACATCATATTTTAATTATATTGATATATCAAATAATGATGTAAATTAGTATGTATAAATTACAGTAAATTTATCCTTTAACAAAAAATAATTATAATGATAATATTTATAGAATTTTATGTATATTTAATTAAATGAACCTACGAGACTTAAATTTTTTTAGTGGCTTTAGCGTAGTCTTTTTAATTAAGTAGACTTTTAAAAATATATTGGCCTAATTTTTTTTATTATATATATATATATATATATATATATATATATATATAAAATATGACTTAGTTTGAATTTGTTGTATTCTAGGTCATAAGTTTTTATTTTCACCTTTAATCACATTTGATTCTTTTTATTTTTTCATTTATATATAAAATATATTTTAAACTTTTTGTTTTTAATTTAATAATCTTAATCATGGAATCCTTGAGATCGAATGAATATATAAAAATTTAGACATTTTCACACCTAATATTAAAAGCTAGACTTGAATCCTTTAAACGTAGTCTCAAGTTCAAACTTTCAATTGGAAAAATGTAGTTCGAACGACGGATCCAGTCAAATTTTTAGAATATTATACTATAGTAACGCTAATATACTTGAAGACATTTAATTAAATCAATTATTTCTAACACAGAATTATACAAATTAATTTAGTTGGAACAATAATTTTGCCAAACTGTATTTCGGCCGAAATTTTTTATTAACAAGATCTCTTTTTAAATAGCAACCGAAAGGTTAAAACAAAATGTTGAGATATATTGAATCACCTATTATTTCACAAATCAATTCTTTTGTTCGTTTAGAGAAATATTCTGTTACTGTAATTCTTTTTTATTTTCTATTACTATTGTATTTCCTTTTTAATTCACAAATAAATTTTACTATTGTAATTCAAAATAAGTATAGCATATCTTTCCAAAATATAAAAGCTCCATATCATGGGATTTAAAAATTACGCTTATAAAATAGATTTAATTGATATGTAATGATAATGTAAAAATATTTTACACTATCAAATCTCAATCATTAGATCATAATAAATAAATAACTTTAATTCTTTCTACTTTAAAAGTTACACAAGTGAAAGTGTGTGATATTAACTGTGTAAAAAGTTTGACACTGAAAAGATATCAAATTAAATCTCAAAATGTGGTCTATTGTAAAATAGTAATTATTTTTTCGGACATTTAATTATGAACCCGATTATCAAAGTAAGCTCTAAGCTTATAAAAAAAAAAAAAAACTAAGCTCTAAAGTCTACTTATAGCTTAAATTTCTAAATTGCATGTTAAAGTTTTTCCTATTTACTTTTTTATCCATTTGTTTGAACATTTTATGATAGAATAGAATATCAAAAGAGATTTCGTCTCATTCCTCACAAATTGATGAGCAAAGTGAAAATTAGAAAATGGTTTAGTAAAAAAAATATTAGATGGTACAACCTCAAATAGTTCAATAAATTTTTCTCATAAACATAGAAATTCAAATTCAAATTTTAAACTTTCTAAACCGAAATGATTTTATTCAACTGAACCAGAACGACAAGCATACTAGTCCATTACAGTACAGGTATGAAAGGTTGTCACCAATTTGGAAGGCAAGGCAAATTTCAGTAATAAAAAAAATAAAATAGAGATATCAAAGTTATTGATTTTTTGTCATATAGAAGCAGATGCATTGAGTCAGGGCACCTACTATATAATATATAGAAAGCCATTATGTTTATTTATTGGCGATTATAAACTTGTCATTATATTTAATATAATGCTCTCTAGGCTATACAGTTGAAATTATGGTACGCGGCATTCTTCAATGTTCCAAATTTCCTTAGCATACTGAGCAATTGTCCTGTCACTGCTGAACTTCCCACTCCCAGCAGTGCTTAAGATTGACATTTTTAGCCACCTTTTCTTATCACTGCACCATGCAAAACATACCAAAATTTAGTCATAACCAATCATGCATGTGACTTTAGACACAATGTATATAAATTAAATTCAAATAGTTATGGTTAAAATTGAGTTTGAAGGGAAATAATTTGCTCGGACAGTTTTACTCTAAAAGATAGTTTGATATAAAACCTAGTGTAAAATTTTCAACCTAATGAAAGTTTTACTAAAATCAAGATTTGAAGGTAAAATCAATTTTGATTCAACGTAACCAAACATCTAGAGTTTTATTAAAATCACGTTTTGATGTGACGAAATCGACTTCGACACTCTACGGTGAATTCAAACTCACTTTAACCACAAACAACTAGAGGGGAAACTAAAAGGAGAAATCACAAAAGATGAATTTTACCGATATGCTTCATCAACTTTTTCCTGAGCATCCATGTAGCTTGCGAAGTCATAACCAACAAGAAAGTAATCACCACGACCATAGCCAGAATTTCCTTCCAAGGAATCGAGCAATGGGTTGTAGTCATAACTTCCAAACACTCCACTCCTAATAAACTTCTTTGCCTCTTCGAATCGAGGATCCGGTTTGAACTTTAAGTCACAGAAAATGGTAATGTTAGCACACATTATGGGAATTTTATAGTTAATTTGATTTGTGAAAATGTTTTCAATTTTTATTTTGTTTTCATAAGAAGTTGGTGTACATTTCAATGAGAAAATGAGACATGCATTGTAGGTTCAGTGAGAATAAAGTATTTTGCCACATCATCCAACTTTCGTAATTGAATTTTGAAATTAGTTGTATGACATGGTAAAATAGAGGGCTCCCGCCAAATGTTAGTGCAAAACTAATTTACACCGACAATGTATATCCATTACAATCCATTTCTATTAGCTTATTCTTCAATTTTTCTGCAGCATTCTAAATGAGCTTTCGAAAAGAAAAAAACTATTATTTTCTACATACCAGTCCATCCTCTCTTTCCTTCCTCAGTCTAGGGACATCCTCTGCTGTTGCACCAAAGAGGAAAAAATTCTCCTCACCAATCTCTTCCCTGATTTCCACATTAGCTCCATCTAAGGTACCTATTATAAGGCATCCATTCAAAGCGAATTTCATGTTGCTCGTGCCACTTGCTTCCATGCCTGCGGTGCTAATATGTTGTGATAGCTCACTCCCCGGGATAAGCACCTCCGCCACTGATACATTGTAATTTGGGACAAACACAACCTAAAAAAAGGTTTTGGTATAAGTAAGAACAAGTTTCATTACAATTTGTTCCTTAATCAGCATAACATCAAACTACTAAAAGTTCAGCAATTCATATATGTCTCTGGCGATGAAGTACTGACACGTTGACACCGATAATAATTTGAAAAATGGAAGAAATTGTATTTAACTACATGTTTCGGTGTTGTATTGGTATCGGATACCAAGTATGCCTTCAATCTAAATTGTTTGCGCTACACAGGTCTCTAATACTCTAGGAATCTGTGTTCATGAAGACCTGTTTGGTATGTTTAGCATGATAGGTCAAGTGATCATTTTCACTCCTCAGATTCCAGGGTTTCTACATTATCTTCTACCAAATTGCAGATAACTAATGAGAAAGTTTCCTATACATTGCTTGCTTATATTAGTTACTTGTGTAGCAAAAAATAGCAGCATAAATGATTATTGCAACTATTGCGAAAACACACTTGAATGCAAAAGTAAGTAGTTACCTTCAAGTAGTTATTGACCTCAGGATCAATGTTTACAACTGCCCCAACATCATCGACAAGCTTGACTATCCGTTTAGCATTTGTGTACGTTGCAAATGCCTTTCCTCCAAACATGACAGTGCGTGGAGTTGTACTTTTCCGTTCTTCAGGACTCATCTCCTATTGCAACAGTTTAGTTATAAAGAAAATATTTAGTATAGTCATATCTTTCGTATTATGTTGTGATACTTATTCAATGTCGCATTGAAGAATCAAAATGATACTTACTAATATTTTGGAACAATTTTTTATGCTAAAAGGAAATTTATTTTGGAACACAGAGGGAGTAGTAACTTAGAACAACATGAATTTCAAAAATATACTCTATCATGCAGTGGTCTGTTTCTCATACCTTTAACTTTTTATATCTATAGATCACACCAAGAATATTTAGTAACTGCCTCTTGTATTCATGGATACGCTTGACTTGAATGTCGAATAGACTATCAGGGTCAATGCTCTCCCCTGTCACCTGCAGAACGTATTGTGCCAAGCGCTGCTTATTAGCCATCTTTGCAGCCAGCCACTCTGCTTGTAGCTCTTCATTGTCAGCAAACTATAGGAAAAAACACCAGGAATTGAATGTTAGAATGTTGCAATAATAGGAATCGATTACCTGTAGAGAAGAATCAGGGTACTCACCTGTCGAAGACCTGTTAATAAATCAAGATTGGTTACCCATTGATCAGTTTTTAACCACTTAGTGATTATCCTGCTTAGCTCAGGACTGCAAAAACTGATCCATCTTCGAGGTGTAATGCCGTTAGTTTTATTTTGGAACTTTGTTGGCCATATAGAAACATAATTTGCAAATAATTCTGACTTCAATATATCGCTGTGTAACTGGGCAACGCCGTTCACCTATAATAGATGGGCAGAAAGAAGTAAAAAATCGCAATTGAAATCAATTTCACAAATAATATAAAGATGGTCACAGATAGAAAGAAAATCAGTCATAAAAGCACTGGATGAGGTTGGTTACATGGATCAATTGACGTCATGAATTCTTTGTCATGTATTAGAGGATAGAAGACATGAATATGGTAAGATAGATGAGACTCTACTTTGAAGTTCAAATAAATGTGTCACTTACAGTATGAGCAGAAACCACACACAAGTTTGCCATCCGAACAACTGGCTTCTGGGGATTATTGTCCAAGATGCGCATAGTGGAAAGTTCGCTCTCAAGGTCCAATCTGGTTTTACTTATCAATGTAGCAAACTGCAAGCATTTTATGATTTAAACCTCAAATATGTCGGTACAACTTTCATGGGGTTAATTGAAAGAGAAACAAAGGAAAACAAGCAACCTACTCTCTTGTCAATTTCTTGTATGATTTCCATGTGGCGAGGAAGCAGTTTCCACATAACAGGTTGAGACCATTTCTCCAGCGCTTCAGGGAGGACGGTATGATTAGTGTAAGCAATTGTCCTGGTTATGATATAGCATCAAATTTTAGCAATAAGGAATAAAATTACACACTACAAAAAATCGACAGGTCTAGGAAGAATGAAAACGTAAAACAACTTTTCCACGCAACGCAACAAGTTTTACAATTTACTGACTTTGTTGTCACCTCCCATGCTTCATCCCATCCAAGCCCTTCATCATCCATAAGTAATCGCATCAACTCCGGTATTGAAAGTGTTGGGTGGGTATCATTCAATTGCACAGCAACCTTTGTCGGGAACTCGGACCAGTTCCAAGGTCCTTGCCTCCTCTCCTTGAATCGGGAAATAATGTCCTGTAATTGGTCCAAGATTAGATGACAACATTAAGAATAGTCTGTCAAACAATAGATGTAACTACATTTCTTGTTGGTATTTGGTAACATCAAATGATGTAACTTTGGTCCTCATTGATTATCTCATTGAAAATATCCACGCCATTGAACCAAAATACATTCTGTGTCATGTAAAATATTGCACCACCGACAAAAGTTTCAAATCCTAACTCGCTTACTAAGAGAGCATAAGAACACTTGAAATGAAAAGGAGATTTACCAGATTAATTTAACTTACTTGGAGTGATGCACTGCAGAGAAAGTACTGCTGCTTCAGCCGTAGAAGTTTTCCACCTTCTGTGGCATCTCCGGGATACAAAACCGAACAAATCTACAAAAAAAATTTTAACATGGAACTGTTTCACTGAACTTCATGTTTGGTTCTTCTTTACAGGGACAAATAGCCACGGAGCGATGATAATCAAGGTTGAGGACACAATGAAATTCAATTTCATTTGTTCTGAAATCTTAAAAATGCAAATACATGCTTATTTCTGTATGTATTTCATTTTTATAACTACAATAGTAAAAGATTCTCTGACAATAACCTGGTTATTCCTGAACACAGTATTCAATATTCATCGATACCGACCTGTTGAGCTCGTGAGTGAAGCACTGAAGCAGATTCAAGTTGACCATCATTGAATAAAAATAAATCAAAATCAACAGCACGCGCTTTTGCTTCCCAGAGGCGAAGACTGATAGTGTTCTTGGTTTGGTATCCAGGGATTGGCACATCATAAGCTAGTGCTTGCACAACTTCTCCGCCAACCCATTTTCGGCTGTCATACAAACCATACAGTAAGAACTTCTATTTTGCAAGCTTTCACTATCATAGAAAGTCATACACCAAAGCAGCCTAAAACTAATTTTCATGAGTAACGAAGTAGATTTACACTCACCTTCCATCAGGATTAACCTCGACCTGGCCAAAGAATCTGACGGGGTACAAAATGTCATGCCTCACAATTTCCCAGGGGCTAAACTTCTGTTTGATTTTCATATGATTTTATGCATCAGTATCCCGTAAATATTAGTTTTATCAATCATGGATTGCAAAAAATGACGGTTTGTTCAAATTCTGATACTCAACAATGCTATAGCACCGCTAGAGCAGCTATTTGACAACATTTTGTAGAAAACAACGTATGTAGAACCATAGTTGTTTGTTCAAATTCACCTATACTGTAGTGATACTATTGCCATTATTTAACAAAACTTGTCGAAATATGTGATGTAGTTTCATGGATTCAAAAGAAAGAATATAAATCAAACCTCAAGCCAGTCCTCTGCAACTTCCTCCTGACCTTCTTTCGCAATTATCTGCTTAAATAGTCCGTACCTATACCTCAAACCATACCCCCAAGCAGGCAAATTAAGTGTTGCCATGGAATCCAGAAAGCAAGAAGCAAGCCTACCAAGACCACCATTTCCTAGTGCTGCATCCTTCTCCTGTAAAAAGATTCACGTTGAAGGGTTCAGCAATCATTTTTTATACGCTAGATATCAAAAGCAATCATAGATATGAAGTAATTTAGATTCATAGGAGAATCTTTCATGTTGAACAATGAAAGTTGAATTTGTTACTACTATTCCTAGGTGACAAAAATGAGAAATATTAATCATTTGTATGATGAAAAATTCTTTTGAATAATCCCTTTGGTTAATCTATCAGTTAAATAATTTGGCAAAATAAAGTAGCATTAGATAACTTATTAGACTAAATGTTGCAATTTTTTACTACCTGCTCCGTTATTTCTTCAAGTTCAAGTCCGAATTTGCGCAAAGCATCAGCATATGCATCTTGGATGTTCAGATTTCCAATAGCATTGGTCAAAGCTCGACCTTGAAGGAACTCCATTGATAAGTAGTAAGTTTGCTTGGGATCAACTTTGTGAAAATGTAAGTATGTTTCATTCCATTGCTGAAATAATTATCATCAATGTAAAATAACAGCATCAGTCATATCCAAACAAAACAATACAAAGTATACTAACCTAGGACTTAAATCAAAAGTGAGGAAAGCACACTCCATATGCAAAATTTGAAAAACATTCTTATTTAATTACCCTTAGTCTAGATAGTTTTAATCTTAACTAAATTCCAAAAAAATGAATCACAACTTTCACAAATCCAAGTTAATGTGTTTGAAGTTCAGTTTAACTCAAGTTACTGAATTGAACCGTCACATGAAAAAGTAAAAAAGGTTCACAACTTCACATACACACACGTGCACAATTCACTGAAATAGAGAAATGGGTGGTATGATCATTGTGTTGTCCTGCGACTTTCTGACACAAAAAAGCTTATTTTAATGAAACTTGATCCTCATGCTAGACACACCAACACACCTTCAATCTAAACCTTTGATTTGAAATGTCAGTGCTACACAGATCATACTTGTAATAATAATACCATGAAAGTAAAACAAATGCATATTCCTAGAGAAAGTGCACACTTCTATATGAATGAAAAGCCATTGACTCAAAGAAATGATAATTCAAAAACTAAAACACAAGCATTACAGATCCAAATTCCAAGTAAATGTATCATCAATTCATATACCTGAATGAGGCGATCACGAACACTCTCAGCAGTTGCATAGTAAGCTTGTTCAAGCTGAAACTTGAAAGGTGAAAAATGAGGACTATACTGAGCATGGTAACTGATGTTAGAAGCAATCTCATCAGGGTTTTCAGCCAATGGATTTGCCACAGCTGCAACTTTAGCAGCAACTAGAGAACCACCACCATTAGTCTCTACTTTGGAACCCATTTCCAAATCCTTACCTTTCACCTATCACCAAACAAAAAGAGAGAAAATTTACACTACCCTTTAATCAAATTGTTACAAAAAAAGGAAACTTTATACAATAAAAATGAAAATGATGATGAATAAAAAGCAACCCAAGTGAGAGAAATGTACCAGTTCCAACTTCCAAGTTGAAGATGAATAATTGAAGAAATGGGCAAGTGGAAAAGTGAGAAATGAAGAGATTAAAAGGAAAAAAGAGAATCTGGGTTTGGAAGCATATGAAAAGATATTTGAAGGAATGGATTGCTAGGCCAAGAAAGAGTATCAGAAGATATGATGCTAAATGATTCCTCAAGTGAGACTCAGACCACATGAAGTAGACAGAGAAAGGTTTGGACATGGATATGTATATATGAATGATCATGAAAAGAAAAGGAGAAAATATCTGGGATTTTTTTTTTTTGAATATCTCTATTTTTTTAAAAATATTTAATATTCTTTACTCGCTTAATTAAATATATTAAATAGTTCACCTATATGCACTAAAATTCCAAAATACTTCACTTTTATATGTAACTTTCTAAGTAAATTTCGTTTGGTATAATGTAGAAATGACATGTTAATGTTTTTTAAATTCAATTTTATTGGTAATTAATATTCCTTGATAATTTGATTGACTATTTTTAGTAGTCTCTCATCTTCCAATTATATTTTTTTATTGGCAAGGTTAAACTTAGTGATCTAAATCTAATTCTACTCAAAACATAATCTTACTAGAATATTTATGTTTTTATGTAGTGTCTAATTGAGAATGATATATATCAACACTTGAGAATTTAGTCTAGTGGTAAAACCATACTTTTATATATTGAGATATATCAGGGTCAATTTAATTAATAAAAAAGAATAGATATATTAAAATATTTTTTATAAGTTTTTACTAAATGTCTTTTTATGAAAGAATTTAAAATTAGAATTTTGTATTAAAAAATTTTAAACGTTAAACAATTTAAAAATAAATTTGTCAATCTATAAGATTTAGTTTAACTAACAAATATCGATTAAAATTTAAACAATTTAAAGTCTGAATTTCTTTACTATTTTCTAAAATAAAACAAATTTGTCAAAACAATTTAAAAACATGACTTCTAATACATTTTCAACCAAATATTTGGTTCTTTAACAAGTTGTTAAGATACACGTTAACATTTGTCATTTTTTATAAATAAGGATATTAAAAAAATCATAAGAAGATGGAAATTTTTTATTGAAGTTGAGAAAAGTGAGAGTGAAGGAAAGAAGGAGGGGTCACATGAAAGGGTTGGATTAGCATTATTATTTGGGACGGTGAGAAGGTGGACACGTCGTTACTTCTATTGGAAGCGGTAGCAACGGAAAAAGGTTAATGTATTATATAAACATAGTTGAATCCGACGGACAATAATTTTTCTCCTTTCCTTTTCAAGAAAAATAAATAAATCTTTTGATATTCACGTTACATATTATTTTATTTTCCAAAATACAAAATCATATTTATTGAAAGCATGTAACTAAATGTCACTCTTTACAGTATCTATAACATTACAAAACTCCAAGCCACAACAACATAAAGGATCTAATATATAGTCAAAAGCAGAAGACTAAAACTTACACACTAAAATCAACAAGTGTGTGACTTCTCTTCTGTTTCACAATCTCACATCAAACTAATAGATGCAAGTAATGAACATGATACAAACAAGAATTGTATTGTAGTCTCAAAGTTGTAGTGTAGTTCAGTGGATGAACTGAGACAGTGGAAGAAGTTTGAGAATGAGGTCCAGTGTTCAAAACTTGGCTAATAACATAACAAACATTTGTCTATACAAAAAATGTTGTATTGTATTAGCCATTGACTATATCTCTATATATCTGAATTCTGAAAAATAAATGAACAAATTTCAAAAATGAATTTGATTATGCTGAGACAAATTTATTATTATCTTTTATACCATATGACTTATGTCTATTCTTCCTAAAATCTCTCTGAGGAAAATCTGCTGAATGGTGAGAAACACGAGGAGGAGGAGGATGAGAAAAGACTCTGTCTCTATAATCTTTTCTAATTTCCCATAAAACCTCTGCACAATTCTTCATCGATGGCCGCAATCGTTTCACCGGTGCAAGGCATTGGAAAGCAAGATTGAGAACCTTTTGTACAGCTTTGTTTGAGGCTGAACTTCTCTGAAGCCTTGGATCCATTGCAATCACAGCTTCTCCTTGTTTCAACAACTGCATTGCCTGCATATAGGTATTACATGCAAATTATGTTATGTCAGTCTAATTAACTCAGTGATTCATTGCAATTTGCAAGTGTATATTCTCTCATTTTCATTGTCATGATGATGATCATAAGATACAAAGTAAAGGGTATGCTATGGTTTGCATTTTGTATTATTTGCATGTCATGTTTAATTTTTTAAGAGAACATAAATCATACCTTTGTAGAAACATGAGGCAAGCTTATTGATTGATTGATTATTATTTCTTTCTATAACCTCCATGTTAATAGCCTTTTGTATATGATATACAAGTGGTTAATGAATTTCAGTTAAAATATCAAATTGATCTAAAATACCGAGTTCAATTTCTGACTAAAACATTATTTTGTCAGACTTTTTTTATCTCTCATCCGAACTCTTCGAAAAGGTTAAAACAATACTGTGTTTTGTAATAATTATATTTGATTCTAATTGATATATATATATATATATATATGTACTTACCCATTTAATTGTAACTCTCTCATTGAGGTCTCTCTTTGGTTCAACTGGGTGTCTTCCTGTCATCATTTCAACAAGTAAAACACCAAAGGAATAAACATCACTCTTTTCAGAGAGTTGTCTTGTTCTCATGTAATCAGGGTCCAAGTAACCAGCTGTTCCTTTAACTTGAGTTGAAATATGAGTTACATTAGGGTCTTCTGATCCCAACCTAGCAAAACCAAAGTCTGCCACTTTGGCCCTTAACCTGTCAGTTATTAAGATGTTTGATGCTTTTATGTCTCTGTGAATAATTGGATGATCTGTGTCAATCAAACAAAAAGGATGAGAACATAAATCACAAGTAGAAAATGCGATTAATTTGTTTTGTTTTCGTATAACTTATAAGCTATTTTAATAAACTATTTTGGAAAACTTAGAAAAATAAGTTGAACACATCTTATAAACATATCATAAACTATTATCATAAGCTCCTCCACTTGTGCAACGAGACAAGCTCAAATAAGTTGTTCATAAGATAATCCAAAAGCATCATACTGCTTCCGTAACAAAATAAATGCAAAATTAGTTATTTAAGGAAAATAACTAGTTAAGATAATTAGTTATTCACATTTAATCTTGTTAATCTCATTTAAAAGTTCAACTTCGTTACTTAAATTATCCTTCATCTCATTTAAATGCATAAAAAAGTAGACATTAAATAAAGCACAATTTTGGTATATTTTCATTAAATAGATAAAAGAATATTTTTTACTTATATTTTGTTTCAGTTTAGATGTGACAAATTTTTCTTATAGTTTCTTATTGAGGGAGTATATTGTTGGAATACTTGAGCATTTGAGTATAGGTTGATACTATACAATGTTTTTTGTTACATATCTTACTTTTTAATCTAGTTTTATAAACAAAGGCAAATACCTGTGTACATATGAAGATATGTAATTGCATGAGCTACATCAATTGCTATGTCTAGACGTTCACCGATTTCTAGTCTATTTCCCCTTACACCTGCATTAGCAATTGAAAAATCTCTATGACATTATATCATTAACTTATACTACGTTGTACTCTGGAATGAAATATAAGCTAAAATAGTAACTAAAAATCATGTGTCTGATCTTAAATTAAGACCAATTTAGTTAACATTTTTCTTATATTTCATTTTAAAAAAGAGTGTGATATAGCAATTGATGATAAATATTTCAGTAGACAAGTCCTTAGACATACCATCTAAATGTTCCCTAAGAGTTCCATTATTAACATATTCAATAACAATAATCTTCTCATCTCCATGCTCCAAATATCCATACCACCTCACAAGATTCAAATGCTCAATTTTTGACAAAGTGTTTATCTCATTCTTGAACTCAGCCAAGTGCTTCTTATGTACATCCTGTTAATAAACATTTCTATATCAGAAGCTCTCATTGATAAAAACAAACAAAACAAAACTAAGATAATCATATATGACAGAATCTGATTATTTTCATCAATTTCAATCACATTTGAACAAGTTCTAGATAGAGATTGGAAACTATGAAGCACTGATATACACCAGACACAATATTAACATGTCGTCGCCAATAAAATTTGAATAATAGAAGTAATTGAAAGTAGTCACATATATCAGTGTCATGTTGGTATCTGATATCGACAAGTATAAGACACACTATACACATCTTCAATATAAGTGTCGATGCAGCCTGATGGAAATTAGTCAAAAGATGAACTTATTTATGTCATCATACCTTGCTGGCACACTTGACAGCCACAAGGGATCCATCAGAAAGCTTTCCCTTATATACTATTCCAAACCCCCCTTCACCAATCTTATTATCTGCAGAGAATTTTGCTGTTGCCTTGTAAATTTCCTCAAAGGTAAAGTTTCCCATGCCATGCTGAATACTTGAAGTGCTAGATGCTGCTGCTGAGGATTGAGAAGATTTCCATTTTGATGAACTCTTAGAACTATCAGATGATACATCTGTTGAAGCTGCAAATTCCAATAATAAATCTTACCCTTTATAAGATGAATAAAAAAGTTTTCCTTTTTCACAATCTCAACACCAATATACATAAAGGGTAGACCACAAAAAACATAATAATAAAATAAATTCATATATATCATCAAATGGAAAAAGAAAACATATATTAATTATTCATCATACTTACATGATACTCCTCTGACTTTGTTCCTTGTGGAATTATTTTCAACAGCTTCTGAGGTTGTTTTTGTTTTCCCAGGAAGAAACAATGTAAAAAGGCTTCCACACACCTTGACAACAGACTTGAAATATGTAAGGGCAGTATGGTCATTCTTAGTATTATTTCTATTTGTTCCATTGTCATTGCCTGCACTACCACTTTTATGACCAACTTTCTTTTTTCTTTTGTTAGATTGATGCAAGTTGGGGCCTTGTTGATTTTTCATTTGAAGAAACTAAAGTGTATTCAATTTGAACATCATCTCTACTTAAGCTATATAATCAAAAGGGATATGACCTAAGTTGCTTTCATTATTTTATCATCATATGTAGTTTCATTCACACCTGCAAAAGTGTTTTTTTCTTTTTACTTTCTTTCTTTCAAAGTTTGACATTTTATAGAGTGCTATCAGTTATCATATACCAAATCAAAGGATCAGCATCCAAGAAACCAAACAAAAACAAAAAATATAAAATAAATTTAAAACTATTCAAATAAAATAAATTCAAAACTATTTTAAAAATGTAAATTTCAAACTATTCCATGTCAATGGCGAGATGTAGTTAGACCTGAATGTGCTTGTATTAGTCACTCTACGCGGTTTCACATATGTGACTTGAAAGGACTTTCCTTTTGGTCTTTGTTTTTTAAATGAGAAATGTTTTTGACAAAAAATTGTCACAAATTATTATATAAAGAAATTGCCACAAATAATTGCATTAAAATAAAATATAAACACAGATAAACCTATAATGCATTAAAAAACACTATAGGTTGAATTCATTTTTTTAGTCTAAAATCATTTCTAGAAATTTTATTTTACTGTGTCTCTCGAATCATAATTCTAATTTCTCTTTTTTTTTTCTTTTATTAGAGAGGATAATTTAAGACAATTTTTTAGTTTAAAATCGCCTTTCGAAATCGTTTTTTCCTTCAATTTATTTAAATAAGTAGTTTATACACGAATTTAGTTTTTCTTAGTATTTTTTGTTGTGTTTCTTTTTTATTTTTTCCATCTTGGTGTCGCACTTTTTCCCGTTTAGGTGCAGTTTTTGTTTTTGTTCAGATTGATAGAATAACTTTGGTCGATTATAGATATTACAGACACATAATTTTTCATATTTGTAGATATATTGTCGTTTTGTGTCAGCTATTAATATGTATGTTGTGAGCATGTTCGCAAATTCATTCTTTATGTTTTTAGCAAATTTAATTTGTATTGTATCCATGCATTCTACCATTTGAATCAATGAATATCATTTTTTTAAAAAAAAAAAAAAAAATTCATTATAAAAGTGAATAGCTAATTTGTCCCCTCCGAATTATAGGGGTCGGAAATTTTTTCCTCTGAAATTTAAAAATAGGCAAATAACACTCGTAAATTTAATGATGTTGATCACTTTAATTCTTCTATTGGTTTTCTCTATTAATGAGTGTGGCGGATGAAAACTTCTGACATGGCATGCCATATGTGATAGAAGATAATTTGTTCCAATTTAGAAAGGAGTAATTTATTATAAAATATTCAATTTTCCTCCATTTACCTTTTTTTATTTTGCCCCCTCACTTGTTCATCTTCCTCTTCTTCGCTATTCGCATCATTTACTCATTTCCGTTATCATCACTCATTTGCAGTCGTTTCATATTTCGCAATTCAGTATCATTCACGCTCGTTTCTTCATTATTGCGTTTGTCATCACCACCATAAGTACAAATTCTTTTCTTCTTCTCCTTTACTATGTATTCAAATTGGTAATCCTCTACTTTTAGGACTAATGTAATATTGACATTTTGGTCGGTGGTTTTGCATTTGAGTAACTTCTACATTGTCTTGCATTCAGTTTAATGTTCATCAATTTAGGAATTTCGTTTTTGATATACTTGTTTTTTTTTCTTTGTTAAATTTCAATATTAATGGTCTCTGTTTATTTGTTATTTGTGATTAGGTTGAATGATTTGATGGCAGATTCCGGTTTAAAAAAAAATAAGTTTCAAATTGATTTACAAAATCGGACAATTTAGCTTATGTCTAACGTGTATATCAAATTAGGCAATTTAGCCCCTATTTGACATGGTACTAAGTTAGCTAATAGTTGGTCTCGTGTAAACAATTAACATCAACATTAACCTTATTAACGAAATAAACTAATGAATTGACTAATTTGTCCAACCATTCAATTTAAGAATATTATTTATCTATATTTAAGTTTTAGGATGGTATATGTCTAACTCCTACAATTTCAAGGGGTAAATTAACAATTTACTCGTTATAAAGTTTATTTTTGTCACATCAAATAGTGGGAGAAGTGAAACAAATATAAAATTCTTCATAAATGTCTCGTCAATCTTAAAGTCTTCATTATCTCCTCACCTTAAGTGTGTCTATATATATATATATAATAAAGTAAAGAAGAGAAACTCAATTTCGCAGTAAGTGTTGTAAGTCTGTGGAATGATTGACTAAATACCACATCAATGTTCCTTTTTTATTGGATACCATATCAATGTTTTACAAAGGACACTGATTTATTTTTGTTATTTGCAATTAGTCATACTGAACTTTTTGTTTCATTTTCCCCTTAAAAAATAATGCATTTTAAAGAAACTATCATAATTTCCTAACCTAAAATTGAAACACCTCTCAAGGGCAACATGGAAAATGAAAAAAAGACATAATTTGCAAATACTAACAAGTGCCCCAAGTGCAAAGGTTAATGAATCAAATTTAAAAATATTCTATTAGAAATAGTGTGTTCAATTCCTTAAAAATTGTTTAGAAAGTTGTATATTCGACTCATTTAATTCCTTAACTAAGACACTTGTTTACAAGTCACTACAAATGTGATCAATAGTTAGCTAAAGTTTATACTTATTTGATCATTTTGTTTATTTACTCAATTACTCAATAACAGCCCAAGAAGATATAGATTGACTAAAGGGAGTGCAAGCTGTCAACAATTTCACTTTGAATTTTCCTCTGTGGTTTGCAACTGAAGAATTACTCGTTTGACAATTCTAGGAAATTGGTACGCACTTATCTGATACCAAGGGAGAATCAGAAGGCATACCTGAAAATTAATCAAAAGACCCACAAATCGTGGTGTAATTGATGACTACACTAATTTTTCTAAGTTAAACTAAAGTATAAACTAATCAAAAGTACAAAACATGACGTACTTGATAACGGATAACGACACTTGATTTCTTCTCAATGTTTATATATTAACTATACCACCTTCGATCTTATATATAAGAAAAAGATTGATCAACAAAAATTGATGTATAATACATCAACTTTTATTGAACCAATATTCTTTTATATATAAAATTGGAGATAGTATTATTTTGACTATAAACATACTAATCAAAAGTAGAATATATGCTGATACAAAGGGATCAATTATTGAAATTAACATGTGGAGGATGCTGAAACAATAGCTGACAAGGACAACAAAGAGATGTGTTATTGGCATCTTCTTGAGTAAAATGTTAGATTTGTATTTTTTGCTATACATGGCTTCCAAATTGGGCAAAACCTTGTGGCTAGTGTGAACATACATTTCAGTGTTTTACTTTTCCTATAATAATAATCACTGATGTGATCAAATCTAATTCATATAAATATGCTGAAGTATGCCATTCAACAAGAAGAAAAAAATTAATACAAGCTAGAGACAAGAATTAAACTTTTAAAAATTCATACAACATTTTGAAGCAGTCCAATTTTTTTATAATTAAAAATAAGAAATAATACGGACCATAAAAGAGTTTACTTAGCTAATTAAACTCGTTGGTTTGCTTTACTTACAAAAGAACAATAACCTGAAGGAAAATCAATTCTTCTGCAGTTGAATCAAATTAAGCCATTAAGGAAACAAAATAAATGGAATTCAATATTTATAATGAACTCCAGACAAATAGGAGTTTAGCTGTAAATCATGATCATGAAGGGCATGTTTGAATTGACAATATATTTGATAGAATCACACAAAATATTACACTGATTTTTTTAACAAAAACTACAATTTAGATCTTCAACAAAAGCACTATACCATAATCACTGCCAAACGAGACATTCACATAATCATACATGTAAAATCAGTAGTCTACAGACCATACTGAAAATTAAAAGACTAATAATAAAAATATTGATGAATAGTGAGTTATTTACCACTTGTCAACAGCTCTACACAGCTTTGATGAATTTAGCAAGAACGACTGACTCAATATGTGATTCTGCAAGTGTCAAGAGGTGATTTAAGCATCTATTCCATGCACCAAAACCCCCAAGAGATGGTGCTTTTGGAGTAGTACAACAACATTTTTAAGTAATCTAAAGTTTGGCATCCGAAACCATCCAATTGAAATTTAGGATCTCGTAGATGGTCTTCGCCTTCCCATCTAGCAGTAACCAAATTTGGCTGTAACGGATAAGTATTCATGGAATCTCTCAAGTGGTTTCTTGTAATTGCTAAAGTTCCTCCTTTAAACTTTCTCTGGTATTGTTTCGAAAGATTGGCTGCAACCTGTTGATCATGATCATTCCTCAAGGTACCAAACCAATTTACAGCAGCAAAGACACGGCCTCCACAGGCTTCCGTACAGGATCTGAGTGACTTTGAGAGCATTGACATCTGCAACTAATTCTTCATCATTTGAGAGTATTTCTCCAATATATTTTAGTGGCAAAATGAAATCCATAAGTTAAAGCCAGCACTGGCTAAGCTTATGCTGATGAAACTGATGCTAGTCAAGAATAGTGACTTCAGGTTGGTTTGGCAGTCCGAATTGCTGATGAAGAGTTGCACCAACCGCTTATTAACTGAAGGAAGGCTACTGGTATACTTCACATCACAAGAGATATTTCTAAAATGGTTTAGAAGGTTGCCTCAAGGAATTATCAGAGTGAAATCTCAGAGCTACATTATCAACACCATTTAGGCCAACTTCATGACCACAGAATGCATCACAATTCAAGGATTATATTGAACAACAACAATAATTTTGATTCCAAGTGAAAAATCAACCCTAACAACAGCTTCTAAAAGCAATGTCGACACTACCAATTGAACATTTCAAACATGAACAATAAATGAAAATGAAAATGAAAAGTTCTCCAAAATTATGTGTATGTAAATTAAAAAACAAATATGAACAAAACAAAAATTCACAAGGAATCAAATAGTAACACTTTTCATTAAATTTGAATACACATCATCTCATTGAGAATTACATGTCACAAATCAACCTAAACATCACCATAAGTATTCCATAATTTCAAGTTTGAATTGCATAATAAAATTACAAAGCTGAACCAAGAAACAAAAGAGTGTTTCTTTTTTAACCTCCGAATCCATAGAGGGTTCTTCCTTGTCTCTTGAGAGCATAAACGACATCCATGGCAGTGACAGTCTTCCTCCTCGCGTGCTCAGTGTAAGTAACAGCATCACGAATAACGTTCTCCAAAAAGATCTTCAACACACCTCTGGTTTCTTCATATATCAAACCACTGATCCTCTTCACACCACCTCTTCTCGCCAATCTACGAATAGCTGGCTTTGTGATTCCCTGGATGTTATCGCGAAGAACCTTTCTGTGCCTCTTTGCACCTCCCTTTCCAAGTCCCTTACCACCCTTTCCACGACCAGACATTTTCTCGAGAAAATTTGAGATACGAAGAAAGTTGGGGATCTAGGGTTTTGATTTGAATATGAGTGGGAAAAGATGAAGGGGATTGGAGCATTTATGTATGATAGCGAGCGGGAGGACGAGGAGGGAACTGTGTTTTTTGAGTTTTGATCTTCGTCGTTGGATTTTAGTTAATCGACGGTCTAAATTAGTGATCCGCGCGTAGTTGCTTTGGGAAATAACAGACGTCGATAGATTAATTTTAACGGCTCGATTTTATTTTGTTGCGTCGGTGCGGATCAGCGCTTTGTTTGGTATTTTATTTTCATATATATCTCATTGTTTAAAAAATATTTTCAAAATATCATATTTTTTAAACTGATATACAAAATGCACTATGGTCTTTAGAAGGTCCCGGATGTGACCACCAAAAAAGAAATTGGGATAATAGTTGTTTGCATTTTTGCCACCTTCAACACATTAGTTAATAATAATAAATAAATAATTAAAATATTAATTATTAGTTAATAATAATATAAAAATAATTTAAATTAGTAATAAATACAAAAAAAATATAAAAATTTAGTAGAATTGTCGATAATATTTGAGTAATATTTTTTATTATAATCGAGTTATCATATATGTTGTATATTTTATTTTTAATGTAAGTAAATATGTCTCCTTTTTTTTCTTTCTAAAAAATCAGAATTTGAATATATCATGGACAAAGAAAATAATCTGGACATGCTAAAAAGATATAACATGACTCCCTCCATATTTCAACTATATGTTGTTTTTCTTTTCCAACTATCAACATTGTAAAGTAAATACGCCTTAAAATAGGAGGGAATCGTGATCGAAAATTTAGAATGTACACATTATTTTCTTTAGAAAATAATTTATGATATATTCAAATTTTGTCTTTTTTCATAAAAAATAAAAATACATTTACTTACATTAAAAATAAACAAATGTTAAAAATAAAATACATAATATAATATAAAATATTATTCTCTCTCTCTCTCTCTCTCTCTCTCTCTCTCTCTCTCTCACATGCATACTTTATTGAAGCATTCAATATGGTAATATTACTAAATTTCATCTAATCATGTTAATTCTATTCAATGGTTATATGCAATTTTAATAGTTGTATTTAAAACTATAGTACTTAATTTTACCTCAAAAATATATAGTAGTTCAAAAAATTGTAAAATTTATGGGGCTTAAGGTTGTGGCCATATTGGCCTTCCACCGCACACATCCTAGGAGGGCATGGGTTGATTCAAATTGGATATGTTAAAGTGAGTAAAATTGAGTAGAATAAAATGAAATTTAATAGATGATAATTGAATAAAACAAAACTCACATTTCACTTTTTACATTATTTTATGATATGAAGGAACAAAACAAGATTATCTTTTTGTTATTTGAAAAACAAAACAAATAGAATGATGTATAACTTTTTTTACCATTATCACGTAGAATTAAACACATATATTAAAGTAATGATAATAAAATAAAGTAAAAACAAAAAATGTGCCCTAAAATCAAAGGAAAAAAATCAAAATTAAATATTTATAAATAATATAGTTCGCGGAAAGTTAGTCGATAGAAATAGCGGTTTTTCTATCATTAGATTTTTCATCCTACGCCGACTAAATAGGCAGATTCATCAACCTTATAATGGTCTTTTTTTTTGCTTCAAGAGCTCTCAACCAAGTGTCAAAAAGAGATTGAGAGCATATTTCGTCTAAGAAAATAATTGAAATCCGTTTTTGCATAGCTTAAATTCTCTTTATTAACCAATGAACATCGACCTCTTTATTTAATGAATCCTCGAACTTGATTAAGTGAAGTAGCTAGTTAAGAAAATAGTTGATTTCCTTTTAGTCGTGGAACTTGGCCTATTGGCCCACTGATCTATTAGTTTATGTTCTCTTTTCATTATCCGCATTGAAGCTAGAAATGAGTTGATTTCCTTTTAGTCATGTAACTTGGCCTATTGGTCCATTGATCTATTAGTCTATGTTCTCTTTTCATTATCCGCTTTGAAGCTAGAAATGCGCTATTGTAGGATTTATAACGATTTTTATTTAGTTAGCTCATTATTTTTGCTAGGGTCTACTGCTCTAGTGTTCTTCGATTAAATATCTTTTGTTTGTTCTCTCGCCGTTAAAGGTCAAGGACTATTTATTTTTAGTATAGAATTATTATTAGTCCAATAATTTTTTTGACATATTTAAAAGTGTGAAGGGTTTGGTAATTGTAAGGGCTTAAGAGGTCCAATCCAAAGATATTACAAACTGGTCATTTCAAATGCAGTTAATAGGAACAATTGTGGAGTCCAAATAAGGTAAAGATCTAACAAGGAAACATTGGTGTAGGATGTGATCACATGTTTGCTACATGCTTACACCTTGCTTTACTTTAAACGTATACCACCTTTCAATTGAAGAAGGAGTGAAGATCAAAGCACCACCACAATATTAATATTTGAGTCCATATCACTAGTCTCGGTAATCAACCGCGTGTTTCGTACATGAACAATTTTTTTTCTTAATGTATGCCAATTTACATTTAGAATCCCTTTGTTGCAATTTTTTTTAAATAATCGCTATTTTAAAAAATTAATCACTTGCAAGGGTTATGTCTCTTTGTTACAATTTTTTATAAAAAAAAAAAAATGTTCAAATGAAAATCTTTTGTAAATAACTTCTCATAAAAACCTTTTTTTTTTTTACTAGTTTTATTTTAAAAAGGAAATTTCATTACAATGCTCAAACACAAAACTTATGCATTTTTTAAAATCTCAAAATAATACTCTTTAATTTATTAAAAGTCAAAATCATTTTTTTATAATATGTAACAAACGAATCGTAACTTAATCATTGTTTTTACTTGTATTGATTCTTGATTTACACCAAGATATGTAAGAAAATGAAAATGTGTCATACAAAATCAAGTATATGTTTGGTATCACGATAGAGTTTTCAAAATCACGGTGAGCTCCCGTGATTTTGCAAAAGCTACAATTTGTTGCTTTTGAAAATCACAGTTACTCACTGTAATTCTGACAACTCTACTATAATATTAAACATGCACTAAATCATTTTTAAGGGGATGTTCTTATAATTGTTTGCTAACTCAATATAGACTATAAAAGGGGGATTTCCATGCTATTATGATTGTATTTTATGTGAGGAGAGTAGTGGAACGTGCTAACACTGATTTATTTCTTGTCCTATTGCTCAAGCTTGCTAGAGAAGTTTAGAATAGTGGCCGGAACTTGAATCAAATATGAACGAAGTATATAGCATTTCAGGTTTCAATATACCTTTAAGTAGAGTAATGGAAGGTGCTTCCATATACTTGAATCAATTGCGAGGAGAGTAGTGAAACATACTAATACTAATTCCTTTTTTGGAACAATAGATGAATACTTCTATGGTATTGACAAAACTATAATGTCGTCTTCTACTTGGTCTAAACCATCCATACACACTTTGAAATGCAATGTTGATTCTACATGTTTTTAATTATTCATCATGGCTCAAAGGATGCTAATTCGGGATACAAATAGAACTATCCATTGGAATGAAAACTCTAATTAATCTGAATCTCAAATTGAAAAAGCTAAATCTTTTAAAAATTAGTTTCATAGTATTGTGAACAAAATATATACTACCATGAAGAATTACTATTACAGGTGAATCATAATGAAAACATTAATTCTGAAATTCACAAACCACTCACAACTTAGATGCCATGCAATGCCTTATGTATTTTCTGGTTGAAAAAATACCTAGATACTAGACAGAAAAAACTTGAAGACGATAAACCACAACCAACTTATCTCTTGGGCATTCATGTTGTTCCACGTGAATGAAAAACCTGTTGGGAAATTATCCCTTTCCCTATTAGGTGACAGTATCCCAAAATTTTCATTCTCCTCCAATACATTTCACAGTTCAAAGCAGACTCTGCAATTCCACAAATGCAGCAGGGCAAATGGCAGGAGACACACTCCTCTAAATGTTAATCAGCCCTTACTTTCTTACCACATGATTACAAACATAACCATCATGCCTACATCATACAGTATCATTCACCTATCTCTAATCTAATTCTAGCGTTTATAAAAATCAGTGGCTAACATTTTTACTGTTCCGTGATATGCATTCCATCAATTGATAACTACAAAACATTATTATGGAATGAGTTGAACTAAAACTCAAGTATCACTTCAACATTTAAAAAGTGTAAATCTAATAACTAAACAGTTGACAACTGAAGCATACATTTCAACAATTGCAAGTACTTGCTAACACCAAAATATAAACTGAATCAGTGAAGTATAGAAAACAAAAGTGATAATAGTTAATCATGAATTATTGCAAGGGCCCATAATGCCCCACTTTATCGAACGTACAGTGCATATATGATGGAAAGGAAAAAGACACTCAATCAAGAACATCCACAATTAGTTGCAAGAAAAATTTATAACAAAATGACACGAATTTCAATTCCGCACATGTAAAATAAATCAGAAATTACCAGCAAAGAGTACTACTTTTCATTTCAATATTGTCAAATCTTACAAAAGAACACAAGACTAATTAACAACCATAATAACCATTATAAAAAACAATAACATGTTCCAATTACACAGTAAAAGATGAAGAAAAAAAGGTTCTTCAACCACCGAAACCGTAGAGAGTTCTTCCTTGTCTCTTAAGAGCATAAACAACATCCATAGCAGTCACGGTCTTTCTCCTTGCGTGCTCAGTGTAAGTAACAGCATCACGAATAACGTTTTCCAAAAAGATTTTCAACACACCTCTGGTTTCTTCATAGATCAAACCACTGATCCTCTTCACACCACCTCTTCTCGCCAATCTACGAATAGCTGGCTTCGTGATTCCCTGGATGTTATCGCGAAGAACCTTCCTGTGCCTCTTTGCACCTCCCTTTCCGAGTCCCTTACCACCCTTTCCACGACCAGACATTTTCTCGGGAAAATTTGAGATACGAACAAACTTGGGGATTTAGGGTTTTGATTTGAAATTCGAGTGAGAAATGGGGAATGCGATTGACGTATTTATATCTTTTAAGGGATTCAGCGGGAAGTATAGGAGATAACGGAGTTTTGAGTTTTGATATTCGCGTCAGATTTGGAGTAATCGACGGTCTATATTCTCGATCCGTGTATACTTACGAGAAGCAATCGTAAGCGTTGATAGAGATATTTCAACGGTTCGATTTTGTTTCATTGCGCATGCGCGGATCAGTAACTCCTTTGTGAGACTTTCTTATTTATTTCTATATTAAATTTTTAAACTTTGTGTATACGTGTCAAGTCAGTTCAACTTCAAATAACCTAAGATCCAGGTTTCATTCAGACCCATTACAATTTTCATACAATTTGGTTTTGAAAAATTTACTTTCGCATTTCTGCCCCACATTTTATATAAATTATTTCTTTTATTTCTTTTTTATTTTTTAAAAATAAAAATAATTTTTTTATACAACTAAATTTAATTAGAGTTTCAGTTTTTTTTTTTAAATTTAACCCACTGAAAAATTTAAAAAAAGTTTTTCTACTTAAAAATTTGAGAAAAGTTTTTCGACAAAAAAAAAATATATTTGTATAGGATTTAACCTTAAACCCTACTAAATCACAACACAATTGTGAATTGAAAAACTTTTTTTAAGTTTTCGGTACACAAAAAATACATTTATATACCGAAAAATTTGAAAAAAAAATTTCGCTACAGGAAAACTTTTTTTTAAATTTTTCGAAATCAAATTAAATTTAGTTAAAAAAATACAAGAATAAAATAGATACTTTACATAAAATGTGGAGTAGGAGGATAAAGTTTTCTATAGTTTTGTTTAATAAAACAACAAATAAATAAAAAAAGTAAAAAATTGAGTTTTTTTTTTTTTTTACAAAAGATGACTGAAGGTCTAATAGAAAGAAAAGGTAAAATAACTTAACAAGAAAATCTAATGAGTCTAAATATACTAAAAGAATTTTCAATTTATTTGGAGGAATATCTTTGTTTTTTTAATTTAGAAGAATATCTTAAAGGATAAATAATGAATAACTCAATATTGTTTAAACTAAAATTATAATTGACTAATCAATTTCTACAACGATTTTGTTCACGTTAAGTATGATTCAATTTAACATGTCGGTTTTTGTGAGCCAACTTTCTTATTCTACACACTAATAATGACAAGGCATGGTCATCCATTATGTCTAGTTGGACCATGTTTATCAAATCTTTAGAGTAACTTTCCACAACAAGATTTTTGACTTCTCCGAGCAAACTCCATACCATGCAACATTGATCACACCTCATCAATAAGAGCATTGTAGTTGCCAATTTTTTAAGCATAGCCTTTTATTCAATGCTCAATAGACTTATGTAAAAGTCTTCCACACACATCAACCCACAAATTTGTTTATAAAGGCTTATCACAATTGAATTTAATTCAGTGTTGATCAAGACAATTCTCGCAAACATGCATTATCTGAAGGTGCAAACACGAGAAGGGAGGATTGAATTGTGTTTGTCAAACTTAATTACTTTTGCAGTTTTGTTAAATATTGATTTGAATTATTCAATAAATAACTCATCAGATTCAGCAGCGGATAATAATAACATAATAACACAGCAATTTATATTGGTTAACCGTTAACTAGGCTACGTCCAGTCCCTTCCTCCAGAAGGCCTTTTTACTAATTCAAACTCCTTTGAATTACAACACCACTGACCCTTCAAGTCAGTCTTCCCAAACAGCCTGACAACCCCAGACTTTTGAGGAACAACAACACCTTAACTAAACCAACTAAGTCTTCTCAAACAGCATGACAACCCCAGACTTTTGAGGAATAACAACACCTTGACTAAACCATCCAAGTCTTCTCCTACCAATCTGACAACCCCAGATTGAAGAAGGAATCTACACCACTATAATAAAGGTTTGGAACTTTGCAACGTTGCTTCTGGAAAGTTGTTTGCTGCACTTATTCTTGCACTCTTTTATTGCTTTTGGAAAGCTGATTGTTGCACTGTATTTCTCTCTCAAAAACACTTAGAAAATATTGCTCTTGCTCATTTGTGTTTCTCTCTTTTGAACTCTCAGATAACTTTGAATTGAAGTTTGAGTTCTTGTGTTTTTCGATACTTTATTTTTCAGCATTAAGCCTCTATTTATAGTTGAACTTTAGGGCTTCACTGATGCTTTACTTCAGGAGTGTATTTCGATTAATCTATTTTGAGAATATTCTGGAGTAGTTTGCTCAGATTTTGTTTTGAGCCTTTTGCTCACTGATCTGTTTTGAACATTTTGCTCCGCTTTTGTTTTGAGCATTTTTCTCATATTATGTTTTGAGCCTTTTTCTCCAATTCTGTTTTAAGCATTTTTCTCAGATTCTGTTTTGAGCATTTTTCTCAGATTCTGTTTTGAACATTTTTCTCTGACAGATTCATCTGACGATATCCTTTGGTGACGTCATCCTCTGATTTTTTCTTCTGGTGATGTCATTCTCTGATTTCTGCTTCTGGTGACGTCATCTTCTGATATATTCTTCTGATGACATTTTTCATTCTTCTTCTAAGTCAAATATGTTATTTTCATAAAATACATTTGTTAACATCAAAACTTTAATTGCAAGAACCAACTTGGTTCCAACAATCTTCCCCATTTTGATGATGACAAACAATGTATTTTTGATAATACTTTTTCTTTCTTTTGACTTTGACTCCCCCTAAGACTAAGCTTCATTTTATATTTTCTCCTCCTAAGTCTAATGCTCAGATATCAAATACATCATACATCATCTTCTCCTCCTTTCAAATACATCATCTTCTCCCTCGGATATTTTATCAAATATTACATCTTCTCCCCCTTTGTCATCAGACAAAAAGGATTGAATGAAGAAAAGAGATCCTCTGTTTTTTTTATAGAAGTACATGAAAAATAAAATAACATAAAAATTAAACTAAGCTATTAGGTTAGGGATGAAGATAAGATTAATGTTTTTCTTGATGAATTCAAACCTATCTTCAGGTAGTGATTTAGTGAATATGTCAGCCCATTGATGATCAGTGTCTACAAATTGAATGTTAAGTACCCCTTTTTGAACATAATCTCTGATGAAGTGGTGTTTCATCTTTATGTGTTTGGCTCGAGAATGTAGGATAGGGTTTTTGGTTAGGCAAATTGCAGAGGTGTTATCACAATAGATGGATATGTTGGATTCTAATATTTTGTAGTCTTCAAGTTGATGCTTCATCCAGAGTAGTTGAGAGCTACAGCCAGCTGCTGAGATGTATTCAGCCTCTGCTGTTGACATGGCAATGGTGTGTTGTCTCTTACTGGACCACGAAATTAAATTGTCTCCTAAAAAGGTACAATAGCCACTGGTGCGTTTTCTTTCAAGTTTATCTCCAGCATAGTTAGAATCACAATATCCACTCAGTTTGTATGTAGGAGTTTTCTTGTAAAACAAGGTGAGGTTGGTAGTGCCTTTTAGGTATCTAAGGATTCTCTTAACAGCAGTTAGATGAGATTCTCTAGGATCAGATTGAAATCGAGCACATACACACACACTAAATATGATATTAGGTCTAAAAGCAATAAGGTAGAGTAATGATCCTATCATTCCTCTGTAGATTTTCTGGTCAACTTTTGTTCCTGATTCATCTTTATCAAGTGAACAAGTAAGATGCATTGGTGTAGCCATAGGTTTGCAATCACTCATCTTAAACTTCTTGAGAAGTTCCTTTGTATATTTAGTTTGGTGAATGTAAATACCTTCTGGACTTTGTTGAATTTGTATTCCTAGAAAGAACTTAAGTTCTCCCATCATACTCATTTGAAATTCATGCTGCATTAATTCAGAAAATTCTTGACAAAGAATACCATTAGTAGATCCAAAAATAATATCATCAACATAAATTTGAATGATCAAAATATCATTTTCTATTGATCTGCTAAACAAAGTATTGTGTATTTGTCATCTTTCAAAGTTATTTTTAAGTAAGAAATTACTGAGTCTATCATACCATGCTCTAGGTGCTTGTTTTAACCCATACAAGGATTTTCTAAGTTTAAAGACATGGTTTGGAAATTCAGAATTTTCAAAACCTGGAGGTTGTTTAACATATACCTCTTCACTCAAATAACCATTGAGAAAAGCACTTTTAACATCCATTTGAAATAATTTGATATTATTATTTGCCGCAAAGGACAATAAGATACGAATAGCTTCTAACCTGGCCACTGGAGCAAATGTCTCAGTGTAATCAATACCCTCTTGTTGACTGTAACCTTGTGCCACAAGCCTTGCCTTGTTTCTGACTACTTCACCATTTTCATTTAGCTTATTTCTGAAGACCGACTTGGTTTCCACAATGTTCTTCTCTGGTCTTGGAACTAGATCCCAAACATCATTGCTCTTAAATTTATTTAACTCTTCCTGCATTGCAATAATCCATCCATCATCTGCCAATGCTTCACTAACAGATGTAGGCTCAATCGATGAGATTAAACCAAACAGACTTATATCTTTTAATGATGATCTGGTTCTTAAAGAATCATTTCTACTTCCAATGATCAGATTTTCAGGATGAGATGACTGGTATTTCCATCCAGATTTCTCTTCTGACTTCTCATGACTGCTTCTGATTTGATCAGGTTCATCCTTTGAAGATGTGTCACATGCTTCTGATTTATTTGTATCCTTCACTTCTCCAAATTCTGCTGGTTTATCTGCTTCTGCTGGTTTGTCTGTTTCTGCTTCCACTGATGTTGTTAAATCTGTAATATCAACATCTTGCTTTGACTTTGCAGTGTCAAGCTTTCCATAATTCATATGGTGTTTTATTCAACATAGACCTAATAAAGACTCTATTTTGAATATAACATGCAGTGTTGATTGCTTCAGCCCAAAAATGTTTTGCAACATTTAAATCATTTAACATAGTTCTGGCCATGTCTTGGAGTGATCTATTTTTTTTTTAACTTATCTTCAGATTTATCCTCTGAAGACTTGTCAGGTTCTTCTTTCATCTTCCATCTTTTCAAGCTCTCTTGGTTTGTCTACATCAGCTTCTGGTTCTGGTAGATCTGTATCAGCTTCTGGTTCTAGTAAACATGCATCGGTTTCCTCTGGTTCTGGTAAGCCAGCATCAGTTTCCTCTAGTTCTGGTTAACCTGCATCAACTTCATCTTTCTTTGACTTTTCAGATCAACCTATTTGTCATATAACATAATACAAATCAAATAATTTAAAAATGAACTCAATACAGCCAAACCATTAATTCTGCTTCTGGTAGTTTCTGCTTGTTTTTGAAACCACTGAAATACTATTTCTGTTGAAGTGTTCACATCACGTGAATCACTTGGTTCCTCTGACAGTTTGAAAACCTGCAGAATACTTATCTAGCTTTGATTTTTAAGATCAAGCTTCTTGTTATCATATTAAACATAAATATCAAACAATAATAGTATTTACAGCAAGACGTAACCTCTATGTCAACAGTTTCAGTTTTACTCTTAAAATCCTCTTGTTTCTGATTTTCAGATTCTGAATCTGTATGTTCTGTGATTAGATGGTTTGGATGAAGGAATTTGAATTTATTTGTAACCTCTATGTCAACAGTTTCAGTTTTACTCTTAAAATCCTCTTGTTTCTGATTTTCATATTCTGAATCTGTATGTTCTGTGATTAGATGGTTTGGATGAAGGAATTTGAATTCCCTTCCTGGTTTGTAATCTTGATGAATTTTACTGGAGTGTTTGAAGAACTCTCCAGATACTGACACTTCTCTTTCTGCTGATATATCATGTTCCTTTGATAGTTCTGGAACTGATGATAATTCTGATTCTTCTGGTTCTGGAACTGATAGTAATTCTGATTCTTCTGGTAGTTCCAGGTTTGTTGATATGAGTGATTTCTCTGTCTGTTATGATCTGTGTGATATGTGTGATTTCTTTGATATTTCCTGTTCCTCCTATGATTCTGGTTTTGGTTCTGATAGATATTGTGTTGACCAGTTCTTCTTCTACCAAAGTCAATTGGCTTTTGTTTGGTAGACGTTGGAACATAGACCTTTTTCCCTTCATATATTGCCAGCATCCATTGACTAGGCACCATGATTGATGTTTCAATTTGGTTGCTTAGAACATCTGCAACATAGACAATTTTATCTTTTGGTACCCAAATCTGGTTGGGTCCAAGTTTGTTAGTCTTGAAACGTTTTTGTTTTCCCTTGTATTTAGCATAGGACAAGACACTTTGGAATGACCTTTCTTGTAACAAACAGTACACACTATATCAGAGGGAATAGGTTTAAGTACAAGTTTAGATTCAGTTATAGTTTCTTCAAATCCTATACCTCTATTTCCGTTTCTACTAACTCCATAAATCATAGAAGCATATTTGCTTCTTTCCATACCACTATCAAGAAATTCTTGAAGAACTTGTTCATGCATATCAGAATTACTTGTGGTATTTTCAGTTGCTGTTGAATTATGATTATTTTTCATATTTAAACTTTCATCTTTAATTTCAGTAAAACTATTTTTCAAGCATACATTATCTGTTTTCAATTTTGCAATATCAGTTTCAAGAATGACACTTTCTGTTTTAAATTCTGCAATCTGATTCTTTAAAACATTAACTTCTTTTGTTAGATTTGTATTTTCTTTCTTAAGAATTTTCAGTTTTAAAGATAATTTGTAATTATTGTTTAAAAAATCATTCAGAGCAGTAATCAAATCAGATCGAGTGAATTCAGAATATACCTCAGTTTCATCATCTTCTGATTCTCTTCCAGAATCAGATTCTATGTTGGATCCAGAGTTGGTGTGAGACATCATAGCCAAATATGCATGTTCATCTTCAGAAGATTCATCAGAATCATCCCATGTAGCCATCATGCTTTTCTTCTTAGTTCTGAAATCTTTGCTCTGGTACTTCCCTATCTCCATATTTGGACATTCTGACTTGATATGTCCAGATTCATTGCATCTGTAGCAGATGATACCTTTCTTGTCATTTGTATCATCACTTCCTTTGTTGGACTGATTGGAATATCTCTGGGGAAATTTATTCCTTCTGTTATGCCACATCTTTCTGAACTTATTGGATAAGAAATCAATTTATTTTTCCTCTGAGTTCAGACTTTGATCGTCTGAATCACTATTTTCTGATGTTGCTTTCAGAGCCTTTTTCTGCTTGGATTTCAGGGCTAGAGTTTTGTTCTTCTTCTTGGGTTCATCTTCTTCCAATTCAATTTCATGTGATCTGAGAGAGCTGATTAATTCTTCCAGCTTTAGAGTATTCAGATCTTTAGCTTCCTGAATAGCAGTAATCTTTGGTCTCCACTTGATTGTCAGACTTCTAAGTATTTTCCTTACATGATCAGAAGTAGTGTAGCACTTTTCTAGTACCCTTAATCCTGATACTAGAGTCTGGAGTTTGGAAAACATAGTTTCAATGTCTTCATCTTCTTCCATCTTGAATAACTCGTACTTCTTGACTAGAATGTTATTGTTTGCTTCTTGGACTTACTTACTGCCTTCGTAAGTCAGAATCAGACTATCATAGATGCTCTTCGCTGTTTCTCTGTTAGTGCATTTGTCAAACTCCTTGAACGTGATTGCATTGATCATGAACGTTCTGGATTTGTGATGCAACTTGAACATCTTCTTCTGATCAGCATCCATATCTCTTCTGGAAATTTTAATACCATCAGCATCTTCTGGAGCAGTATAGCCATCTTCCACCAAGTCCCAAAGTTCAGGATCTTGTGAAATAAAAAAACTTCTCAGCCTGTCCTTCCAGTATTCAAATCGTTCTCCATCAAAAAGAGGTGGTCTGTTGATGTTTCCTCCAGTAGCTTCTTCATTGAATCTGGACATATTGATCCCTTGGATCTTTCCTCAAACACTGTAAAGTGCTCAGCCTTGAGACCGAGCTCTGATGCCAATTGAAGGTGTAAACACGAGAAGGGGGGGTTGAATTGTGTTTGTCAAACTTAATTACTTTTGCAGTTTTGTTAAATATTGATTTGAATTATTCGATAAATAACTCATCAGATTCAGCAGCGGATAATAATAACATAATAACACAACAATTTATACTGGTTCACCGTTAACTAGGCTACGTCCAGTCCCTTCCTCCAGAAGGCCTTTTTACTAATTCAAACTCCTTTGAATTACAACACCACTGACCCTTCAAGTCAGTCTTCCCAAACAGCCTGACAACCCCAAACTTTTGAGGAACAACAACACCTTAACTAAACCAACTAAGTCTTCTCAAACAGCATGACAACCCCAGACTTTTGAGGAATAACAACACCTTGACTAAACCATCCAAGTCTTCTCCTACCAATCTGACAACCCCAGATTGAAGAAGGAATCTACACCACTATAATAAAGGTTTGGAACTTTGCAACGTTGCTTCTGGAAAGCTGTTTGCTGCACTTATTCTTGCACTCTTTTATTGCTTTTGGAAAGCTGATTGTTGCACTGTATTTCTCTCTCAAAAACACTTAGAAAATATTGCTCTTGCTCATTTGTGTTTCTCTCTTTTGAACTCTCAGATAACTTTGAATTGAAGTTTGAGTTCTTGTGTTTTTCGATACTTTATTCTTCAGCATTAAGCCTCTATTTATAGTTGAACTTTAGGGCTTCACTGATGCTTTACTTCAGGAGTGTATTTCGATTAATCTATTTTGAGAATATTCTGGAGTAGTTTGCTCAGATTCTATTTTGAGCCTTTTGCTCACTGATCTGTTTTGAACATTTTGCTCCGCTTTTGTTTTGAGCATTTTTCTCAGATTCTGTTTTGAGCCTTTTTCTCCAATTCTGTTTTAAGCATTTTTCTCAGATTCTGTTTTGAACATTTTTCTTTGACAGATTCATCTGACGATATCCTTTGGTGACGTCATCCTCTGATTTCTGCTTCTGGTGACGTCATCTTCTGATGACATCATCTGGTGACGCCATCCTCTGATTTTTGCTTCTGGTGACGTCATCTTCTGATATATTCTTCTTATGACATTTTTCGTTCTTCTTCTAAGTCAAATATGTTATTTTCATAAAATACATTTGTTAACATCAAAACTTTAATTGCAAGAACCAACTTGGTTCCAACATTATCTTCGGTTGATACTCACTAATGAACTACTTCAAATAGTTGACATTCTTAATTTCTCATGCTAGTTACAAATTGGTCTCATCTGGTTATCAAGTCATTGAAAATCTGTAATAGGATGATTCAAGCGAACATGCATTATCTTCAGTTAAGAGTGACTAATGAACCGTTTCAAATTATTTCCATTCTTAACCTTTCGCGCTAGTTGCAAAATCGGACTCATCGGGTTGTCAAGCTGGTGAAATTCTTCCTCAAAATGTCTTGTTTTGCTATTTCCACATCTACCAAATGAAGTATAATACTATGTCACAAGACATAAGGGTTTGAATTATGATCTTATAAAAAATTAAATTAAAAGCAAATATTTCAAGTTATCACTTGGATAAGAATGCTAAATTAAAACAACGAGAACATCCTTTATCACAAATTTGTAATGAAAAATGTAAATGACAATATAGTGTGATAAGTGTGTAAGAGTAAAAGAGAGAGTTAAAGAGAATCACACAAAAATTTATCCTAGTTCACCATTAATCTTGAACTATGTTCAATCCTCACACCCTGTGAGATTTTCACTATCTTGTTGAAGAGAACATTCTTTCAGCACGTTTACAACTTTATTTAGATCACAATCTGATCTAATACAACTTGTATTTTCAAAGCCTTATCAGGCTTACAACCTATATTGTCACAACTTCAACAAGCTTACAATTTCACTCTAAACAGACTTGATATAATTTCACTTTCGACAATCACAAAGGAAAGGTTTCAATAGATTATTACAGTATATGAATACGTGTATGAGTTCTTTGCTTATGAAAACTCAAAAATAAATTTGAGAAGCAAAGTAAAATTGTATCCACACACTTATATAGAACTAAAGCTTAAAAAGCAGAAAATAAAGTGTGTGTGGTAAAAAAGAGCTTTATGAGAAACTTGAGAATAAACCAAATATTGGATGATGTTGAAACTTACACTCTTGCTCTTGGTGATCAACAAACATTCCAATTTATAGATGAGAGATAAACAAACACTCTTGCTTTAGACTAGTATTGGAGAAAATAGTTGTTGGACACGAGAATCTAAGAAGCAACCCCTTTAATGAGTTGCCGTAATGTCTTAACGTTTTCTTGGTGAGAAACATGTTCGTATGCTTTTTTTGTGAAGGATGGCTGATTGCAAAATCTAAAGCATATGTTGTTATAATTAGTTTACTAATTCATCAAAATATTAAACATATAATTATACTTTAGTACGAAAATCAAATAAATGTGTGAGTATGTATATTATAGGATCTATAACATGTTTGATCTATAAAATAAGAGGTCCTAAGAATATCTTGATTTATAGCTAATCATTTATTTGTGATAATTCTAAATAGCCTCTAGACATCGATCTTGAAACAGAAAGATAGATGACAAGCACCAGTTAAAAGTGAGCTAAATCCTTATTAAAATTAATTTTATAAAGATATCTTAAAATTGGTGGTATAACATGATAAAATAGTGATGATAAAAAATGACATAAATCCTTCTAAATACATATTAAAAAGATAAATATTCGTATATACAATTCATTGATTATAATCTAATTTTTAAATAATAGTAGTAATTCACATAGTCAATGGGAAAACTGACCAGATTGAAAGTGAAGTGTTAAAATTTTATATTCTATGAGCAACACATCTAAGTGCTGAAATTTTATATTGTTTGAGCAACACATCTCTAGCGTTATGTAACAAATACAGTTCTCTTCATATTGCATTGGCCAAGATTTGTAGCAACCAACATATATAACAATTAGTATATATTATAATATCTAAACCGTAAACCACAACAATAACTAACAAAAAAAAGAAGTGAAAATAACATATTATTTTCTCAAGCTGTAGATTGTATCGACTATTAATTAAAAATGATCTATGTAGCCGTAATTTGGAAAGTCTTGAATTCTCCCTCAAGATATTCAAATTGTAAACACTAAGTTTTATTAACCGTAACAACCTTATAACTACAAGTGAAATGATTATAATTACACATAATATACTCACTCAAATCAAACTTAGAAGAGAAGTGCTAACAGGAGTAGGAGGTACAGATTCTTGAAAAACATTTTAAAAATTAACACATTTTATAAAATTCAATTTTTTTCAAACGCTAAATTTTTTATATTATTAAAACAATTGCATAAATATTTTGTACGACACAGATATATAAACTACAATAATAAAATAATATATAAATAATTAAATACAACACATTTTTTTTAAGGTGATACTGATATAATGTAAAATAAAATATAATAGTTTGATTTATATGCCGATCGTTTATTTTAAATGCTATAAAATCATACTTAATTATTAGAGGTAGAGTTAAATTGATTAAGCTGAATTTAGACTAAAATGCTAAAAAAAATAAAAATTAATTAATTTCAATTAAATTTTTGAATTTGATTTTTATATCTCAATGAAATTGTAGGCAACCGTCATGTAAGAAAGAAAAAAAACTGTAGGCAAACAGACCACAAACCACAGTCACGATTAAATGCACGTATTATTCAGCTTCACTCTCGTAACTGTCCACAACCACACACACTATTAAAATAGTGCTGTGTTAAAAACTAACAATGCTTCTACACAATACACAATGATCAGAAAATCTCTATCACAACACCATGATGAAAACAACATCAAGAAACCAATCATTAGTAACACCAACAAACATGTAAAATTACAGAACAAGCCACACAAAATCACAATCAAATCAGAGACAATAATTTGTCAAGGTCAATCCTCAAAAATCATCTGTGGAATATGTTTTGATTCTATAACATATTCAAAAAGCTTCAAAACCAGTTCATGCAATCACCCCTTTTGTACTAATTGTATGTCCAAATACATCAATGTTCAAAGAAACAAAAATGTGGTGAAACCGAATTGTCCAGATCCAGAATGTTATGTGGAACTCAAACCCCAACATTTCCAATTCATTTTACCTGAAAAACTCATTGTTGAATGGGAATCTGCAATTTACGAGTCTTCGATTGCTTCGACGCAAAAAAGTTACTGTCCTTATAAAAATTGTTCTGTTTTATTGGTGAATGACGGTGTAAAAGTTATTACAAGCTGTGAATGTCCTTCATGTCATAGATTATTTTGTGTACAATGTAAAGTTCCATGGCATGTTAATATGAATTGCAGCAAATTTCAAAAGTCGAAAAAGGGTCTAGATGAAAAAAGTTTGGATAGGGAATTTTTGGAATTGGCTAAAAGAGAAATGTGGCAGAAATGTCCAAAATGTTTTATGTATGTCCAGAGAACTACTGGATGTGAACACATTCACTGCAGGTTGTATTATTATATATTACTCTCTCCATCTCACAATAATTTAACTTTAAGTTTATGTAGTTACTAATTAGTTATTGTTACATTTTATTGATGAACATTAATTATAATGACTATATTTTATTTTATTTTTTCTTTTCAGGTGTGAATGTGACTTCTGCTATAGTTGTGGTAAGGATTGGAAGTCTGGACATATATGCAAGACTTAGATTATAACATTCATGGTAGCTATCAAATTCTTTGCATATGGAATTAAAATTGATTTTGATAAGGAATGACAAAAAATAAAAGATTTTGAAATGTGGACTGATGAATTTTTGGATACATGATTTGTTTTATGTTTCATATACTAAATTTGTTTCAACTCCCAACTAAAGTTAGATATTGTTTCGTGAATATGTAGGTTTTTCAGGGTAGATTGTTTGAACATATCAAATGCTAGTTTCTGTGTTTGGCGTATGAATTTGTCTGACTTTTCATTTTCCAAAACTAAATAGTACTAGTACTAATGATAAGTATATTGTGTGTTCAAAAAGATATAATAAGTTTATTTTGGAAAAATATCATAAAACTAGTATATCTAATAATTTTGAAATAAAAAATATTTTTTAAAGAGGCTTAATTATATTTTTAGACATACTAAGTAGGTAGATAGTATTATAATAGTTCTGTTTTTATTTATTTATTTATTCTGTTTTGGTATATTCTACTTCTTAATGTTAAAAACTAATCATTTGCTTATGTTTGCAATGCTTGTAACAGATGAGAATCGGGTTTAGGAAGCTTGCTTGGCAAATACGCAAGAAGTTGAAGCTGTAAGTGATCACAAAGATAGAAAATTTGGTATTTGACTTTCTAGTTCTAGCTAAAAGAGTGTATCCATGTTGCAAACTCTCTTTTTTGTTCTGTTTTTTTAGCAGTGATTTTTTCTGTTTTATATAGTAATGGTGATATGTCTTAATGTTACATCTAGTGGAATTAAGTATTTCATTGACCAAGTGTTTCGGTGACCGCTAAAAGAGGTGTGGCTAGAAATAAACAAGGAAAATTCATTTATTATTTTATTTTGGTTAAATTGCAGTTTTGATATTTTTATTTTTATCAATTTGTACAAATAGTCTTCCTATCTTAAAATTTTACATTTTTTTTTATCCTTTATTTAGATTTTATATTTAAAAAATAGTTATGTGACATATTTTAAACAATACGTTGAATGATTAATATCTATAAAATAAAATAAAATTCTTTAAAAACTTCAATTTCAACTTTTGAAATTATTTATTTTTGTAATTTAATTTATAAATAAATATATAAATAATTAATACATCTAGATGATTTTAAATTATGAAATCATATAACACGTCATTTAATATAGGCTCAATCACTATTTTTTAGTTAAAAATGCAACCGAGAGACAAAAAATATCAAATTTTAAAATAGAGAGACTAGAATTAATATAAATAAAGTCACCAAAATTGTAATTAAGTCTTTGTTTTTTTGTTAATTGATATATATTTTCATAAATTTAATTGCTATGCACTGATTTTACATTGATTGACTGACCCATATTTTCATAATTCATCTTTGCAAAATTCATTACCAGGTAAATATACGAAAGTTATGAACCTTTTGAAACAAATTTAAATTGATGATACATAACTATTAGATATGCTCGAAACAAATGAATTTCTTTTGCTACATTGGAGAATTACGGGTTTGAGCACAATCCTAAATCAATAATGTTTAGGTGCACACACATGAATAAAAAAATTAAAAGAAAAATAATTTAATCACATTATTTAACATCATTTAATTATTTTTTATTTTAATTATTATATATTTTATTAAACCGTCTGATCGAAATCATATAGTTATCAGGGTCTCGAGTGTATCTGACACTACCCTTTGTTGTTTTTAGTATGAAGTACTGTACTATTAATTTTTCAAAATTCAAAAATTTATCAAAAATTTATCGAGTGTATCAAAAATTTATTTTAGAATAAACTGTTTGGTTGGAGTGAGAAATAGTGGAAAGAAAGTTTAGTAAACCAAAGTTTAAATTCCAAAATCTTTTTTATAGTTTGGTTTGCACAAAAAGGAAAAAGAAAAATAAGTTTTAGTGGGACCTGCATTAAAAATGCTTCAACCATATTAGAGACTCAATTTTTATATGCGTAGTAATGTAACTACTAAAAAATCGTCTCAATTTTCACCCATTTTTTATTCACTTTCATTCCTTCATCCTTCTTTCTTTTCATTTCTCTTCTTATCCAAACAAAGCATAATAATTTGAAAATATAATTCCCCATAATTTTTATGAAATTTTTGCAAGACAAGCACAAATACTAGTATCCTACAGTTTGTTAAAATATAATTTCTCATAATTGAAGGGTTGTGCTCCTATAAAGTGAACTTAAGAATAAAGTGAATACTCTGACTATTAACAAATAAATCAATTGTTTATATTATATATAATTATATAAATAAATCAATTGTTTATATTATATATAATTATATATACACATACATAATTAATTATAAGTGGTTACAATAGTAATCATTAATCTAATAATTTTATTAACTTCTCATTTTAATAGTGCTAAATCCACATGAGAAATGGTAGATTGCTGAATTAATCACTAAGATAACAATTAATGGATGATGGGTGTTGGGGTAAAATAATAATAATTAATATTATTACTTTGTTTGTTTATAGAATTTAATTCATATGTAATAGTAAAGATATTTTATCGTGTCAGTTAATAATAACAATTTGATTTTTAAAGAATGAAAGCCTATTTTAATCTTAGAAAAAAAACTGTGAGACCTAATTTTATTCTTGAGAAAAATAAAAATAATTTTAATTTGTGAGAAAATAAAATGGAAACACCTTAATCTCTACCTACTGACTCATTGTTGAAAAAAAGAATAATTAAGTCTATGGTAATAATACAAAGAAGACAATTTGATCTCTGCAACACAAAAATCTCTAACTAATTTATACTTCAATAAATATTTTATTTTTAATCTTTTTCTTGCATTGAAACAAAGTTAATCAACAATACTTCACAATTCTAAAAAACGTTTCATAACATCCATAGAAATGATACCAATAGTGTACCAAAAACAAAATACATACTACTGAATTCATACTTACAATAATTTATTTATGTAGATGATGGTTACTTAAATGCTAAATTGCTTTTAGTTTTTCAGAGATAAAGTTAAATCTCACAATTTTCTAAGACTTAAAATGTGTTTTTACTCATTTTTAAATTAGTTTAACATCTATTATATTTACCTAATTTAAAAGTGTTGCAAACAGTGATTTGGTAGTTGAGTACATATAAAAAGTTTTACCAGCGAATCAAATTTACACTTTTTTTCATATATAAAAAAGATACATGTCTATATTTAGATTAATAATTTTGTCCACACAACGAATGACCCCTAGATGTAAAAAAAAATTAAAAAAAATCTCAAAATGGATGACTAATTTCAATTTGAATATAATATGAATTTTTTTACTTTACATTGACAAATTGAAGTGTTTTGAAATATTTGATTTTTAAACCAATAATTAATTAACACTCATTTTTATGAATCAAATAGCTATTTGTCAAATGGAGATGTTGTGGTCCATATCTCAAATGGAATGACAACTTGTAGATGAGTGGTTCGTGATCGCATTGATGCTTTTATATTTGGCTACTACTATGCATTAGGAGTATCCATGATCTTGATGACAAAACTTTGGGCTATATATAATAGTTTGAATCTAGATTTTCTAGAGGATTTATAAATATGGATATCAGCTCAGACTCTCACGTAGTGATTTCCTTAATTATGAAGAATTGTTTTATTAGACATCTATGTAATGATCTCATCACTCGTATAAATGAGGTGCTTGCAAAGTTGAATCACTTTAAGATATCTCATGTCCATCGTGAATCCAAGGATGTAGTAGATACTTGTGCTAAATTCAATCTTTCTTCTCCTTGAGTTGACTGTATTTTTAATATTATCCCTGATTTCTCTTCACTTGTCGTGTTGACCGATATGAGTTTGATAGACTTTCCTAGAGGCTGTTGGGTTTTGTTTCTTTTTTATTTCTTGGGACTTGACCCCATATTTTCACCCAAAAAGGAGCTATTTGTGGACTTTTTTTATTTTAAGAAATATTATTTCATAAAAAAAAAAAATATTATTTCATTATTTATAACATTCTACTAAAATTATACATATTACTGTACAAAATATTTAATATCACTATTACGAGTAATAAAAATTCATAATTTTTTTTCCTGACACTTTTGATAAATAATATTTAATTATTATAATTATATTATACTATCGGAAATAATTTTCTCCAAAAAAAAAACTCATTTAGCTATTAATACAGAGATCAAATGTATATTAATACATGTCAAGTTGACTATGTACTATAAAAATTCTCATATAATATTACTATAATATTAGTTATTATTTTTAATTGTACATTCTAATTAATATTAGAGTTATTATTACCAATTCACTATATGCTACTTTGCTTTAATGGTAATGGTACTAATCATTATCGAGTTAATTTAGTAAAAATATTATTATTTCTCTATCATTTGTACATTTGTTTATTTTTTCTATAAGTTTCTTTCACATAAGGTAAATCATTTTTAAAATGTGTTAAATTTAGGTATCACTATAAGAAAAGTCTGTTTGCGACAATTGAAAAGATTGCTTGTGACAGTTGTAACTGCTGCAATGTGGCATCTGCGACGGTTCTCCATCCGTCGTAGATTTATGTATCACGAAACTGCTTTGCGACGGTTCAAAAATCTTCGTTCCAACCACTCCAAGCTAATTTTGCAACAATTTTAACCGTCGTTAAATGCCTATTTCTTTGTTTGTTTCTAGTGATTTTGTGACGGTAGGCCAAAGAAACATAGTATATCATTTAAGAGTGAAACTTAAAATGAAACATACTTGCATTTGAGCGTACTATTATTTGAATGCACAACAAGTGTATTGGAATTTCTCTTGATAGCTGATTTCTTTCCAAGTTGATAATATATTGAACATTGATATTGATCTAGCTAAAAATCACACACCATTGAAAGAAAATGGAAATTCTTGTCATGGAGAAAGATAAATTTTTAATGTACTAATATGTAGCATATTTTAAATTGCGGTCTACAACCGTAATTTCAGTTACAATATTACAGATTTTAAAGTCTTCGCAATACTAGTACAACTGCAATTGCGGATGCATCTATCTACATTTTCCTATAATGTAAAAGTTTGCTACGTAACCGCAATCGCAACCGCAACTGCCATTTAAAATCATGACATATAGTATTTGTCTTTGAAATACTCCCAAGGAGAATGATCGTATAAAAAATAATGAATAAATGACATTTTTAGTTGACTCTCTCTCTTCTTCCGTCACCAACACGGTACTCCAACTTTCAATTTCAATTTTGTATATAAATATTAAACATTCTTCTATAATTAATCAAATCTCTTCTTCTTCGTCATGCTCCACATACCCATGGGTAAGAAATATAGAGAAGAGAATACTTGCATAGCCTTACACCAAAATATATGGAATGACTATTTTAAAGTGAAATAATATTTGCAGGAATATGAATCAAATAAAAAAAATTACAAGGACTAAAATAAAAAAATATTACAATTGTAAGGATTAAAGACATATTTAAATCATGTTTTTAAACTAAAAGCAAATATAAATAAATGAAAGTAACAAAAATATGAGGAGACAAAGACTAAACCGGAAATATATTATTTTGAGAATATCTACTTAAAAATGATAAAAGTATTTAATATACTTATTTAAATGTTTCTACAAAAATAAGGATATAGTTTTTAGATAAAAGTTTAAAAAATTACGTTTTATATATATATACATGTCATTTCATTAAAATTACCATAATTTATTTAATGAATAATACATTAGGTTTTTTATATAAAAAAACATAATATATTAGGTTTTATGAAAAAAATACGAATATTTTAATCATTTAAAATAAAATAATTTTAATAATAAAAAATAAAATGTCAAATGTAACAAAAATAATAATATTGTAATAAAATTACAAAATAATTATATGAACATAAGGTAAGAATGTATATCAATATTAAAATTAAAATAATATTTATAATTATAGAAATCTAAATGTGACAATTTTCAATAATTATAGAATTTTTTATTTATTTTGCAGAGACTAAATTTAAAATTATTAATTATTCAACCATTAAAAAACTCAACCATTTTATTTTGCAAGGACTTGAATCAAATTTCTTATATTTTACGAGAACTAATTTTATATTTAAGTTTATTTTTTTTTTACAAATAAAATTTATTAATGAAAGTACAAATAGTATTCTAACATGTTTTCAAAAGGTAGAATAATTAATCATCTTTTATACAAAATTGCAAAAATCCAACTGAATCATGTGCTAAAAAAATGGACCAAATTACAAGTTAACAAGTACCACCTGCTAGCAAAATTCTCGACCTCTAAACATGGCAATTCAAATACTGTTTAAAAGTATGATCGTATGTCATCAACAATCATAACCAACACAGACGAAACATAATTCACAGACATAAAAGATTTATCATTATATGTCATATGGTGAAATGCTCCAAAATCAAGAATTCATGTGGAAGGAAATATACCTGACATGGCATGTGATTGAGTGACAAGAAGTTTTTGGAGCTATTCTGCAATATCAGATATTTGGGAAGTTGTCTCAGATGAGTATACAAAATCAAAACTAGAACCAATGGTAGGAGGAGCAGAAGCAACAACATTGGATGATGGCCTCCTAAAATTCTTCTTATGTGCTCTTCCCACCCAACTTCGAACAATGTGTTTTCCAATGACTTTTTTCTTTGCAAAAAACACATTCATCGTTATCAAGCCCAACTCTCCCTTGAGATTTTCCTTTTTGAATAGGAGTAGCAAAAACAGATGGAGGAGTTGAGATAATTCCCTTATCTAACACAATGGAATAGGTCTAAGTCTAATTTCTTCTGCCAACACTTCACTAACTACTGATTCAATAGTAGGAAGAGAGAAACGATGCAAAATACCCTGACGAAACCTCACAATCATTACGAAGAGCCATCAGAAACCAAACTAGACGTTGCTCATTTCTCTGATCAATGTACGTTTCGATAGCTTTCAACTCAGTTGATTCCATAAGGGCTAATTGATCCCACAAATTAGTCATTGTCGAATGGAATTCCTGAATGGTCATATTATTATGCTTAAGGGCCCTAATATCATTTTCCAACTGATATCTTTTTGCAAAGTTAGACTGAACATACAAACGTTTCAATTGATCCCAAATATCTTTAGCAAAATCATATTTTGCTAGTTGCACATCTATAGACAACTCAACACAATTATTAATCCATGCAATGATATTTGAATTACTAACATTCCATGTGTTTCAAATCTTTTGCATATTTAACTTCATCCTTTTTATTTGTAGGCTTCACAGAAGTTCCATCAACATAACCCCACATATCTTTTCCAATCAAAATTTTTTTTATCACATAACTCCAATAAGAGTAATTTTGTCCATTGAGGTGGACACTAATAGCTTGAAGAAAAACATCTTTAGCATCAACCATAACAAATAATGACACAAAAATATGCACTGAGACAAAATAAATTCGGGATAACTTGTCAATAGCATAGACAATTAGGAACCAAATAAAATGGTGCCAGAAACAAAAGAGCAGAACCACCCCTAAAATAGAAGAGTTGAATCGCACTGAATCAAATTGAAAATCGGTACCAGCTGCAAAAATGGGTCGCAAAAAAAAGCTTCACTCAATATGTTATATGCCGCTATTTTGAATAATTAATCGCCATGGTTTGAAGTTCATACTTCATATTTTTGAATGATGTCAAGTGTCGGTGTATATATCCTTTGTCTATTTAGATTAATCATTTTGTTATAATCTTTCTTTCAGGAAATTTCTGCTAACTAAAACGTAAAAGTATGAATCGGCGGTTTAGCAAACTGCAAAATGGAGAATAATATATCCCTCCAACCGTAAACCCGTTGAATAAGCCATCACATTCTTCACTAACCTTGTCAACCCTTTTGCCACAATGATTAACAAAAAAGGCTAACGAATCACTTTGCTTTAGCCCATCGTTATGTAAAACACTCTAGACGAATTAATATTATTTATTAATTAAATTATAATAATAAATAATTTTAAAAATTAAAAGTAACTTTTTAAAAATATTTTATTATAATTTTATAAGTATTCATTATTTAACATCGTCGTAGTATATATTATATCATTTAAAATATGTTACATTATTATTTTTTAATAAAAGAATAAAAGAGATTAAAATTATTGAATTTTAAAATAAAAATTAAATTTTGCGAATTGATTTAAACAGGAGATTGAAACTTTAATTAAGTCAAAATACTAGGAATAATGAAATCTATTGCTAATAATCTTTAAAATGTAATTTCAAAATACATAGAGACAGACATTTATAAACACAGAGAGAGATACGATGTGTTACATGACTTTATTTTTAAGAGTGTAGTAAAATTATTAAAGTAAAATATTAACAGTGTAGTACAAAAAATTGGAATATGTGTCTGAATCAAAATTACATAGTTTTTATTTTTTAAGTTATCGAGCTTTATAACTTTTAGGTGTATTATAAAAGCTCATAACAAAGTGAAATATAGAGAAATTTTTTTATAAAAAATTTGTGAGTTATTTTGGTTTAAAAACATGTTGATAAAAAAAGTGCAATTGTTGTCCGCACATCAACAAACACGTAAATAATTTTGATCAACATAATTTGAAAAAAAAACTTCTAGTTATTTTATCAACATAGTTTTGGTAATATTGATTGAATTGAATAAATATGATCCAAATGATAATTCAATTCAATCAAATATAAATATATTTATGTATAGACATAAATATAGATTATTGAAATTTAAAATTGATAGTCAACAATTTTCTCCTCTCTTCCTTTAACTTAAACATTTAAAATAAATAATTATTATTAATCGAGTTGAGTTGCAATAAAATAAAAAATATCATTGTATACCTAAATTATCTTGTATATGTAATTATATGCAAGTCTTCTTCAAGAGTAGCAATAAAAGTCATTGATTCATTTAAGTAAGTTGTAAATTGGTAAAGTGATCCATTATATTTTCATATTTATATAAAAATTAATTTATACTGTTTTAAAAATGAATTAGTCAGTAGAAAAACTCGTAAAAGTGTGAATAGCCTGGTAATGGAAAGGGCTTAAGAGGCCCAATCCAAATATATTATAAACTAATCATTAAGTAAGTCAACTTCAAATGGATTTAGATATCCACTAGTCTCTCATTCACTTTTACCTTTCATCCTTCTAAATTACACGTAAATATTATTTTATCCTCTACTACTTTACAGTCAATTATTTTGAAAAGTTAAAAAAATTTAAAACTTTAGATGAATGTGAAACTTTCAAAATGCAATTTTTTTTAAAATTTTAATTTTTTTCAAAACATTCGATGAATGTGAAAAATTCTGAAATGTAATTTTTTTTTCAAATGTTTAATTTTTTTTTTCCGAAAATATAGATGCATTTGAAACTTTCGAAATACAATTTTTCCAAAAGTTTTAAAAATAATTTGAAACTTTAGATGAATGTGAAACTTTTGAAATACAACTTTTTGAAAAATTTAATTTTTTTTGAAATTTTTAGTGAATACGAAACTTCCAAAATGCAATTTCTAAATAAAAAATATCGAAACTTTGGATGAATGAGAAACTTCTGAAATAGAATTTTTCCAAAGTTTAATTTTTTCCCGAAAATATGGATGAATTTGAAACTTCCAAAATGTAATTTTCACAAAAGTATAAAAAAATCGAAACTTTGGATGAATGTGAAACTTCCAAAATGTAATTTTTCACAAAAGTATAAAAAAATGGAAACTTTGGATGAATGTGAAACTTCCAAAATGCAATTTTTTCAAAAGTTTTTAAAAAATAAGAAACTTTAGATGAACGTAAAACTTTCGAAATACAATTTTTCCAAAAATTTTATAAAAATAACGAAACTTTGGATGAAGATGAAACTTTCAAAATGCAATTTTTTCAGAATTTAAAAAAAAAATGATGAACACTAAACTTTCACAATGCAATTTTTATAGAATTCCCTATAAAAAAAATCAAAAATTTGAAATTGTCGAAATGTCAGTAATTTCAAAATTTTGAGTATGAAGTAGTAATGGTAAAATAATCTTTTCGTGTACTTCGCAGGGTGGGAGGTAAAAATGAAGGGTGGATAATAGATTTCTCATGAACATAATAGGCACTATTGTGGAGCCCAAACAAAGTAAAGATATCAGGAGGTAACATTGGCATAAAGGGATGATGTAGCATGGAAGGCACCCCGAATGTCAATCCCTCGAAACACATGTATCAATAGACAAAAAATCTAGGAGCACCGTGTTTCTAACGTCCCGAACATCATATAACAAATTCAAACAAGATAAGGGTCGTCATTTATCTCGGCATGCAATTACTCCACAAATAAAAATAATCTCACTCTTGTTCTTAGTTATCACATCAATAAACATAGCAACTGACTACAACGGATACAAGTTAAGCCATTTTGTAAATAAGAGGATTACCCCTCGTATATGATTCACTATTTCACTCACATGTTTGTTACATGCTTACACCTTGTTTTACTTTAGCATGATAATGACTTTACACTTACACTACCTTTCAATTGAAGGAGTATATGAGAAGGAGTGGAGATCAAAACACCACCACAACATTAAGATTTGAGTCCACATCACCGATTATGGTATTCAACTTTGTGTTTAGTACATGAAAAAAAAAATTAAATGTATCCCATTTTACACTTACAGTATATTTTTTACAATTTTTTTAAATAATCACTTTTTTAAATATAGGTGTTTTCGTATCTTTGTTACACTTTTTGATTAAAAAAAATGTTCAAATTAAAATCTTTTGTAAGTAGCTTGTAAAAATCTATCTTTTTACTAGTTTTATTTTAAAAAAGAAATTTCATTACAGTGGTCAAACACAACTTATGCATTTTTTAACATCTCAAACAAATAATCTTTAAATTATTAAATTTCAAAATCACTTTTTTATAATTGGTAACAATAAATCGTATCCTAATTATTGTTTTTACTTCTATTGATTTATACCATTTATACCAAGATATATAGGAAAATGAAAATGTGTCATGCACAATTAAGCCTATATTTGATATTAGAGTGATTCATTGTAATTTTGCAAAAGCTACAACTTTTAAAAATCACGGCGACTCATTGTGATTCTGACAACTCTACCGTAATACCAAATATTCACTAAATCATTTTTTATGGCGATGTGTTTGCTAACTCAATATAGACTATAAAAAAGGGGGATTTCCATGATATTATGATTGTATTTTATGTGAGGAGAGTAGTGGAACGTGCTAACACTTATTGCTTTCTGGTCCTATTGCTCAAGCTTGCTGGAGAAATTTAGAATGGTGGCTGGAACTTGGATCAAATATGAACGAAGTATATAGCATTTCAGGTTTCAATATTCCTTTAAGTAGAGTAGTGGAACGTGCTTCCATATACTTGAATCAATTGGGAGGAGAGTAGCGAAACATGATAATACTTATTCCTTTTTTGGATCAATAGATGAATAACATTGGGCTAGAAAGAAATCTTCTGAGGTTTACCCATATGGTATTGACAAAACTATAATGTCTTCTTCTACTTGGTATAAACCGTCCATACACACTTTGAAATGCAATGTTGATTCTACATGTTTTTAATTATTCATCATGTAATTATGTTCATCATGGCTCAGAGGATGCTAATTCGGGATACAAATAGAACTATACATTGGAATGAAAACTCTAATTAATCTGAATCTCAAATTGAAAAAGCTCAATCTTTTATAAACTAGTTTAATAGTATTGTGAACAAAATATATAAAACCATGAAGAATTACTATTACAGAATTAATTATCAAAATCTTTTAGTAAGTTATCAAAAATTTTTTTGAATCGTTTAGTAAGTTATCAAAATCTTTTTCAATTTGTTCACATAGAGAACATGGTTTAGAATTAATTACCTCTGTTTAAGAACTAAACATATGTTAGCTTCTTCATGTTCCTCTGTTTCTAATTCATCAGAATCATCCTAGTAACCATCATGGATTTTTTCTTGAAAGGAGATTTCTTTGGTGCTCTTTGTTCAGGGGACATTCAGTTTTGTAATGTCCTAGTTTGTTGCATCCAAAACATGTGATTTGACTTTTGTTTACCTCTATTTTGAAGTTTTCCTTTTTATTTGAAAATCCCTTTTTGGTCTGATCCCTTCTCCTCATCATCCTTTGGATTTTTCTTGTAAGAAGAACTATTTCTTCATCAGCATATTCTTATCCAATTTCTTATGAATCTTCTTCTGGCTGCAGTGGCATACTTTCTTGAAAACCTTTTAAGGCTAGTGCTTTGCCTTTCTTTGTTGGTTTGTCTTCCTGCAACAGCACTTCATGTGCTCGTAAGGTTCTGACCAGTTCTTCTAATATGAGTACTTCAAGGTTCTTGGCCTTGCTTATGGTCGTTACCATTGGTCTCCATATGACTGGAGGCATCTCATGATTTTTCTTACTCCGTCTTGTACTGAGTATGCCTTGTTTAAGGAACGCATTTCATTTACAATGGTTATAAACCTTGAGTACATTTCATGAGTAGTTTCTCCTTCATTCATTTCAAACAATTCAAACTTTCATATGCCTATATCGATCCTTGTTTCTTTCACATGACTTGTTCCTTCGTGATGAGTTTGTAATGTGTCCCATACCTTTTTAGCAGTGCCGCATTCACAGACTCTTTCACTTTCTTCCCTGCTTAAAGCACATGATAAAAATAATTGAGCTTTTGAGTTTAGAAGTACCTTAGTTTTATCTTCTGCTGTCCAATCTGCTTCTTTCTTTTCAGCAGATGTTGAATCAGTTTGGTCGACTCTTGGTATTAAATCTCCATCTGTAATGATACGCCACATACCTTGTAAATGTGCAAAAGATACCTATGTTTTTTATGAAGACAAAAGGCCAAGACAAGTGATAAGATGAAGTCAACTATAAAGTCAACTAAGTCAAAATGCTAAGAAATTTTAGAGTTTAAGGTATATGATAAAATCTAATAATGTTATATTTTAAATGTACACGAGAACCATATACTTTTAGCATATGCATCAAAAGAATTTTCAAAATGTCAAAATACATAAACAAAGTTTTAAAATTAAGATTTTTGACAAAAACTAAAGTTGTATTCGACTACATATATGTGTAGCCGAATACAGTAGCAAAAACTGCACATCTGTATTCGACTACATCATATCGTAGTCGAATACAAACTCAAGTCAGTAGCTAAAATGTCATTTTTGTATTCGACTACAACATGTCATAGCTGAATACAAACTCAAGTTAGTAGCTAAAATGTCATTTCTGTATTCGACTACAGGATGTCGTAGCCGAATACAAATACCAAGTCAGTAGCTAAAACTACATTTTTGTATTCGACTACAAGGTGTCGTAGCCGAATACAAATCAAGTCAGTGGCAAAAATCACATATCTATATTCGACTACAAGGACTCGTATTCGAATACATAGTTAAAATTTTCAAACAAATTTGAACGTTACAGAGGTGTATTCGACTACACATTTGTTGTAGCCGAATACAACTATGAATCAATGTGATTTTTCAGTTCATAATGGTTCTGGAACATTGCATATATTCATCAAACCTCTAGGAACAATTGCCACTGAACTGAAGTGATGTCTTAGGAGTATAAATACATCATAGGCTCGAGTTTAATCACGACACAACTTTCACAAAAAATTCAGAACTTTCTTTGAATCCATTAAGAGTCAAAATCTTCATATTTCAAGTGCATTTTGTTTTACATTTTCATATCATTGAGAAAGGTTCTCTTGTTGCACTTGAAGTACAATACTATGAGATTATTATCATTGTACAAAGAAAGCTTGTCAATTGTATATTTACTTAAAGTTATAAAAAACCACTCAAGTTATTATTGAATAAAAGTGGTGTACTTTTCTTCAAGTGTTGTAAACTAAGATAATGGTGTGCTATCTTAGTGAGATTGTTAGGAGTTTGTAATAGAAGTCTTAGAGTTAGACTTGTACTGATTCTAACATAGTGGAAAATCTCTTGTGGTATGCAAGAGGACTAGACGTATCCTTGGTTATAAGGGGAGCCATGATAAATTGCTTGTGTTCTTTATTTTTCTGCATATACATTTACTATACGCATTCTACTTCACTTATCATAAACCAGAAAAATGATCCACCAACTCTCTAAAAACCAGAAAATTTCTAAACACCTAATTTACCCCTCTTAGGTGTGCCTCTGAACTTACAATTGGTATCAGAGCAGGTTCAGGTAACTTGCTCCTCAATTCTTATACATGGCTTCCGCACAACCAGTTTTTAGAGATGGTGGTAGTAGCAATAAACCACCCTGCTTTGTTGGAGAACATTACGACTTCTGGAAAATACGCATGCAAGCATATCTTGAGGCACAAGGAGATGATATATGGGATGTGTAACGCCCCGGATTTTTGGTCCAAAACGTTACTAAAAAAAATACTTTTAGAAAAATTTACGATAATTTTTTTTTTGGTAAGAATATCTACATTTATACTTTTAAATAATTAGTAACAATCACATTTATGCTTTTAAATAATTAGTAACAATCACATTTGTTTAATATTATAAAAAAAGGTTTATTCAAGCTAAAATAAAGGAAAAATCAATTATTCCTAACGGAAGCAAAAATCCACTTTCGTATTTATAAAATTCGAATGCATTTAAAAGTTTAGTGACAAAAATTAAAAAAAAAAAAAAACATAGAAAATTTGCGGCAATACTTATTATTACAAAATTGTCTTGAAAACCCCATTTTTACCCCACGTTCGCCGCACGTTAATACTCATCAATTACTCTTGAATCTCCTCGAACTCATTAGTACCTAAAATGTTGTTGTAAGGGTCAATTTTTTCCATCATCCACATCAAACCAAAGCTAAACATATAGAAGAATAACACAAAACATATAAAGGTAAAAACTTGTAATTTAAAAGAAAAAAATGAGCAAACAGTAAATCGTATATAAAAAAAATATGCATAATGCATGTTCCTAAAACTATATGATCCGGATATAAACCTGCCACTAAGGCAACTTTCACACAGAAAGATCACCCATACCAATGGGGAAAATAAACCTGCCACTAAGGCAACTCCCACAAAGATGCATATGCCATGACATGACCATATATTATCACAATTATACTTGCACACAGCCCACTAAGAATCATGTCATATACATTCAAAAAATCACCCTTTTTAAAACCATCATCTTATTCACATCACAAAGATCACATATCACACATCCTTATCATGAGAATCATATATTCATAGACAAATAATCATTCAATAATAATTTTCACCACGTGCGCATAAAAATCGGGACTTGAATTCATTTACACCATAAAGATTAAAACTTTATATATAACAAGAAACTTCAAACTCCAACTCATAATACATCATCAAAATCAAAACTTTATCATATATATAACATAAGAAAAATCATATTTTGCTTCATATCCATCATAAAAATTAAAACTCTATCATGTATAATATAAAAATTCATATTTTACTTCTTAAAAAGACATACATTACATATCGAACTCAACGTAAAAGATTTCATATTCCATTATTTTATTTTATTAGTCTACATTTATTTCTTTCAAAAGCAAGCAATTACAATTATTAGTTCTATGTCAACCAACTAACGGTCTAACTCAAATTTGTGTGGGAAAAGCCCTTACCTTGGCCGCTTTTCTTCCTAGTACAAAACTCTAAGCCCCCACGAAGTTGTTAACACGAAATGTTTGCCGCACGAAGGAGATGAGGTGTGAAGGAGATGACGGCTAGGGTTTTCGTATTTTTTCAGCTTACTATTACTTAGTATCGAAATATTGTGGACTTTAGGGAAAATTTAAAGTGGAGATTATTGGGTAGATAGTGTTGGGCCCAAATAAAGAAAAGAAGGGAGAAAATATTATTTTATTTATTTATTATTTTTTTTTCTTAACCTTGATCATATAAAAACTAAGCCACCAACTCCAAGCCCAAATTTCTATTACGGGTTGGGTCACACCTAGCCACAAACCCTTAGCTCAAATTCTTCTTGTACTAAAAAAAAACATATATATATATATATAATTATATAAAACTTCTCCATTGATTAAATAATTCTTACTAATAATTTTATCAACTACAATAAGTTGAACAAGGCAAATAATTATCACACCTAAATTAATAATGAAATATATATGTTTATAAGTCTTAATTATTTTAAATAATAAATTTAGAGGATGTTACAATACTCACCCCCTTAAAAACAGTTTCGTCCTCGAAACTAGTCTAACATGAAAAGGTTAGGGTAGAACTCTCTAATTTTTTCCTCTAATTCCCAAGTTGCATCTCCAGTTGTTTGGTCCCAAATTACCTTGACCAATGTGATCTCCTTACCTCGTAGGTGCTTAGTAGTCCTGTCTCCAATGCTCAATGGTGGAACTGCAAAAGAAAGGTTCTCCTTCAACTGGATATCATCTGGCACGATAATATGGGAAGGATCAGCCATGTACTTCCTCAACTGTGACACGTGGAACACATCATGCAGCTTGGCCAAACTCGGAGGCAAGGCAATTTGATAAGCTACTAGACCCACACGTCGGAGGATCTGGTATGGGCCGATGAATTTAGGAGTTAACTTCTTAGACTTTAGTGCCCTACCAACTCCAGTAGTAGGCGTCACTCTAAAAAATATATGCTCACCCTCTTGAAACTCCAGTGGTTTTCTCCGTTGGTCGGCATAACTCTTTTGTCTGCTTTGTGCTGCCTTCATCCTTTCTTGGATCAGACGGACCTTATCTGTGGTCTGTTGTACCAATTCTGGCCTCACAATTAAGTTCTCACCATCCTGATACCAACATAAGGGGGTTTGGCACTTATGCCCATACAAAGCCTCGTACGGTGCCATCCCAATGCTTGCATGATAGCTGTTGTTGTAGGTGAACTCAATGAGAGGCAATATATTATCCCAACTTCCTCGCTCATCCAACACACACGCTCTTAGTAAATCCTCCAAGGTCTGAATAGTTCTTTCTGTTTGTCCGCCGGTTTGAGGGTGATAGGCCGAACTCAATCTCAACTTAGTACCCAACGCCTCATGTAATGCTCCTCACAAACGAGAAATGAACTTCGGATCTCTATCTGACACAATGCTAGAGGGTACCCCATGTAGTCTGACAATCTCTGCAATGTATATCTCTGCAAGCCTAGTCACATCATAATTAGTCCTCACGGGTATGAAATGGGCAGATTTGGTCAACCTGTCGACAATCACCCAAATGGAGTCAAACTTTCGTTGAGTTTTAGGCAATGCTACCACAAAGTCCATGGATATACTATCCCATTTCCATAATGGTATGTCTAATGGCCTTAATAGTCCCCCTGGCTTTTGATGTTCTACCTTAGCTTTCTGACAAGTCAATCACGAAGCCACATATTCTGCTACTTGTTTCTTCATTCTCGGCCACCAAAACTTCTGCTTAAGGTCTTTATACATTTTGGTGGTACCAGGGTGAATACTCAGCTTGCTTTTGTGGGCCTCATCCAAGATAGTCCTCCTTAATTCGGTATTTTCGGGTATACAAACATGTCCATTACATCTCAAAATATCATCTGGGCCCACCTTGAATTCAGGTGCCCTGCCAACCTCGATCAACTTCCTTTTCTCTTGAGTCAACACGTCTGCAACTTGGAGAACTTTAATCTCATTCATCAGTTGACTATCTATAATGATCACTCCACAGTGCAATTTCCCCAATGGAGATTCCAAATTAAGATTCAAGTCACAGAACTTCTCTAACAACTCCAACCCCTTCATTGTTGCAAACGAGAGATGAACGCGCTTCCTGCTGAGGGCATCAGCCACCACGTTCGCTTTCCCTAGATGGTAATGCAATGTGAACTCATAATCTTTAATAAACTCCATCCATCTCCTCTGCCTAATGTTAAGCTCCTTTTGATCAAACAAGTATTTCAAACTCTTATGGTCACTAAACACATCAAAACTACACCCATACAAATCTTTCATCAGTTGTAAACTTTTCTCACACTCCTCAGTCCAAGCATAAATCTGGTTCTTCTTCGTAAGGTGTGTCAATGGAGCAGCAATCTTGGCAAATCCCTCAATAAATGTCCTATAGTACCCAGCCAAACCCAGAAAACTCCTAATCTCTGTGACTGTCTGCGGTTGTTTCCATGCCATCACGGCTTCTACCTTGGATGGGTCGACAGCGATCCCCTCCTTAGAAATTATGTGTCCCAAGAACTTCACTTCTTCCAACCAAAATTCACATTTTCCTAGATTGGCATATAGTTGTTGCTCCTTCAGTACTTGCAGAACTTGACGCAAATGTTCCTCATGTTCCTCCCTACTCTTGGAATAGATCAAGATGTCATCAATAAAGATCACCACAAACTTGTCTAAGAACGGATGGAAGATACGGTTCATATAATCCATGAAGATAACTGGCGCATTGGTTACTCCAAAAGGCATCACCAAGTACTCATAGTGCCCATATCGCGTTCTAAAGGCTGTCTTGGATATATCATCTTCTTTCACTCGAATCTGGTGGTATCCCGACTTTAGATCAATCTTAGAAAACACCTCTGCCCCTCTGAGTTAGTCTTTTAAATCATCAATGCGAGGTAAAGGGTATCTATTTTTTTATTGTGACTTTGTTGAGCTGTCGATAATCAACATACAATCTTGACTTTCCATCCTTCTTCTTGACCAATAACACGGGGGCTCCCTATGGTGACACACTAGGCCGAATGAATTTCTTAGACAGAAGGTCTTCCAATTGGTTCTTTAGTTTTGATAGCTCTAAGGGGGCCATTCTGTAAGGAGCGATAGAGATGGGTCCAGTACCTAGAATAACATCGATAGCAAATTCGACATCACGGACTGGGGGTAGTCCTGGTACGTCTGGTGGGAAAACCTCAAAGAAATCCTTCACTACCGGGATCTCATCGACAACAACCTCTGGACTCATGCTTACTGAGTTGAGAAACACATATTTCTGGACTCCTCCCTCCAGAGAAAACTTCAATTTGTTGGCTGAAAGGAACTTCGAAATATCGGGATCTGGAAATATCACGTTCCGTCGAGCACAGTCTAACATGATGTAGTTGCTAGACAACCCATCCATTCCCAAAATTACTCCAAGATGTTTCAGAGGAATACAAATTAAATCGATCTTAAAATTCATTTTAAACACAGTTAGCGAGCATTGCAAACACGCCAAATTACATTTTACTGGTTCAGCAGAGGGAAGGGTAACCATTAAATCAAATGGTAAGGTAGTGACATCTAGTTGGAGCGATTCCACCCAATCTAATGAAATGAACGAGTGTGTTGCCCCAGAATCATATATCACAGAAAGTATTTTTCCAGCAATAATACACTCACCATGGATAAGTTCTGAGGAAGATGGTGCTTCTTCTCCTCTAATGTGATAAACACGTCCTCGAGCAGTAGGGCGTGCCACATCCTTGTTGTTGACAATATCCTGCTCCCGACAATCTTTTGCCATATGGCCTGGTTTCTGACAAGCATAACATATCCTGGTTCTTCTTGGACACTCAGTCAACCTATGTCCCTCCTGTCCACAGTGATAGCATCGAACAATATGCGCCTGGTTTTGTGTTGGACTCTGATGCCTCTGATCTCCCCTGTTTTGGGGTCCCGGTCGATCTCCAGTAGTCCCCTGTGGGCGGGCATACGACTTTTTCTGTTGGAACTGACTGCCTTTGTTTTGTTGGTCGCCATTTCCCTGGGGTCTCATTGGTCCCCCAATAGCACCTCTGTTCAGGCGGCCCCGTTTCATGACCTCCACCTTTTTGCACTTCTCCACCAGCACCTAATACTGACGTATCTCTAGAGGTCCCACAAACTCCTTAATTTCATATCTGAGCCCGCTTTCAAAACTCTCACACATGTACTATTCATCCATTTGGTTACGAAAGTAGCAAAAATGTTTTGCTAGAGACTCAAACTTTGCTACATACTCGGACACTGTGAGACTTCCCTGATATAGTCTAAGGAATTGAGCCTCCGTCTCAGCCCTGGCACTATTCGGAAAATATTTGTCCAAGAACTTTCTCTTGAAAACTTCCCAGGTCACCTCTTCGTGATTTCCTTCCATCATTTGCCTCGCCCCTCGCCACCAGTTTTCAGCTTCACCAATCAACAAATAGGTGGCATACTCGACCTTCGTGTCATCTGGGTAGTGGAGCATCTCAAGGATCTTCTCGATCTCCTACAGCCAGAGGTCGACCTTGTCAGGGTCATACTCCCCTTTAAATTTTGGCGGATCTTGCCTAAGGAATTCAGTCAGTCCTGTTGTTGCCATAGCTGCTTCCTCCCTCAGGTCCCTCTGCGCATTACATTGAGCCTGGTCTGCAGCCTGTTGAGCCTGAACTGCAGCTTGTTGGGCCATTGCGGCAACCATTGCATTCATGGCTTGGATTGCTTCAGTCATGTCACCTTCTCCCTAGGGCACTGGTCGATTCGTGCGACGAGCCATTCTTCCTACAAATTATCTAATCAGGATAATACTGCGATCTCATTGTAACCTTAGGGTCGTAAGGAATATTTTATTCACGACTATATAGTAGGTTTGGGTCACACAATAAATTGGTGTACTAGGGGGGTTCCCAGGAAAGAGAGGTGGGTCTACGGACCACTTAATAACCAAGTCTTTCCTTAGCCAGAATCCCACTACTACAACTTTTTACGGTATTACCCTTCCCTTCTATTATGGGGACAATAGCTTTAGGTCACACGATAAGTCGTGTACTAGTGGAGTTCCCTGGAAAGATAGGTGGGTCAATGGACCACTTAATAACCAAGTCTTTCCTTAGTCAGAATTCCACTAATACAACTTTTTACGGTGTTACCCTTCACTTATATTGTGGGAATCATACAATTTTATACCAGTTAGAGATTTACCGCATTGTCTTTATTATAAAATTTTAGATCATAACACAAAATTAAATAATTAAGGAACATTCATAATCATTATAAATTCAATTGGCCTAATTAGTGTCATAGGTGGAGACCAATTAAATGTCATATGTTTTCAAATCAAATCAATCTAATTTATTACGCAATAATTTCACTATATAACAAAATAACAACTAATTATTTATAATTTAAAAAAACATCAATCAGTTTCAATTAATTGGTAATGTCATAATAGTAAATTCATAACGTCATAATATTATAAATCACGATTATTAAATCCATAACATACAAACAATTATTAAAAATTCAAATCACGAGTAGTAAATTCATAAGATCATAATATTAAATTCATAATGTCATTAATTCACAAATAATAAATTCACAACATACAAACAATAATTAAAAAAATTTAAATCACGAGAGTAAATTCATAACATCATAATATTAAATTCATAAAGTCATTAATTTCACGAATAATAAATTTATAACATACAAACGACAAAAAAAAAAAAATTCAAATCACGAGAGTAAATTCATAACGTTATAAAATTAAAAGCAATTATTACATTGAATCAAATTAAATCGAGATAATTTCAAATTATAATGTAATAAATTCATAATTCATACCATCATAAAATCATAATTAATTATTACATTGAATCAAATTAAATCGAGATAATTTCAAATTATAATTCAATAAATTCATAATTTATACCATCATAAAATCATAATTAATTGTTGCATTGAATCAAATTAAAACTTTTTCAAATCATAGGATCAAGAATTTAAGACATATAATAATTGCAATTAATTGAAGAAAATTTCTGTTTTTGAGAACATACAAAAAAATCAATTAGTATTAAAACAGACCAAATACTCAATGCAAAATGTTAATTTTCCATATATGAATATATATAACCAAAATAGTAATAAATCATATAATAAAATATACTAAAATTAAACATCACACATAAATCAAGGCATGCGTCATACAAAATCGTCCCACCCAAAAAATTTCCGAGGATTATTGCTTTGATACCATAATGTAACACCCCGGATTTTTGGTCCAAAACGTTACTAAAAAAAATACTTTTAGAAAAATTTTCCGATAATTTTTTTTTTTGTAAGAATATCTACATTTATACTTTTAAATAATTAGTAACAATCACATTTATGCTTTTAAATAATTAGTAACAATCACATTTGTTTAATATTATAAAAAAATGTTTATTCAAGCTAAAATAAAGGAAAAATCAATTATTCCTAACGGAAGCAAACATCCACTTTCGTATTTATAGAATTCGAATTCATTTAAAAGTTTAGTGACAAAAATTAAAAAAAATAAATAAACATAGAAATTTTGCAGCAATACTTATTATTACAAAATTGTCTTGAAAACCCCATTTTTACCCCACGTTCGCCGCACGTTAATACTCATCAATTACTCTTGAATCTCCTCGAACTCATTAGTACCTAAAATGTTGTTGTAAGGGTCAATTTTTTCCATCATCCACATCAAACCAAAGCTAAACATATAGAAGAATAACACAAAACATATAAAGGTAAAAACTTGTAATTTAAAAGAAAAAAATGCGCAAACAGTAAATCGTATATAAAAAAAATATGCATAATGCATGTTCCTAAAACTATATGATCCGGATATAAACCTGCCACTAAGGCAACTTTCACACAGAAAGATCACCCATACCAATGGGGAAAATAAACCTGCCACTAAGGCAACTCCCACGAAGATGCATATGCCATGACATGACCATATATTATCACAATTATACTCGCACACAGCCCACTAAGAATCATGTCATATACATTCAAAAAATCACCCTTGTTAAAACCATCATCTTATTCACATCACAAAGATCACATATCACACATCCTTATCATGAGAATCATATATTCATAGACAAATAATCATTCAATAATAATTTTCACCACGTGCGCATAAAAATCGGGACTTGAATTCATTTACACCATAAAGATTAAAACTTTATATATAACAAGAAACTTCAAACTCCAACTCATAATACATCATCAAAATCAAAACTTTATCATATATATAACATAAGAAAAATCATATTTTGCTTCATATCCATCATAAAAATTAAAACTCTATCATGTATAATATAAAAATTCATATTTTACTTCTTAAAAAGACATACATTACATATCGAACTCAACGTAAAGGATTTCATATTCCATTATGTTATTTTATTAGTCTACATTTATTTCTTTCAAAAGCAAGCAATTACAATTATTAGTTCTATGTCAACCAACTAACGGTCTAACTCAAATTTGTGTGGGGAAAAGCCCTTACCTTGGCCGCTTTTCTTCTTAGTACAAAACTCTAAGCCCCCACGAAGTTGTTCACACGAAATGTTTGCCGCACGAAGGAGATGAGGTGTGAACGAGATGACGGCTAGGGTTTCCGTATTTTTTTCAGCTTACTATTACCTAGTATCGAAATATTGTGGACTTTAGGGAAAATTGAAAGTGGAGATTATTGGGTAGATAGTGTTGGGCCCAAATAAAGAAAAGAAGGGAGAAAATATTATTTTATTTATTTATTATTTTTTTTTCTTAACCTTGATCATACAAAAACTAAGCCACCAACTCCAAGCCCAAATTTCTATTACGGGTTGGGTCACACCTAGCCACAAACCCTTAGCTCAAATTCTTCTTGTACTAAAAAAAACATATATATATATATAATTATATAAAACTTCTCCATTGATTAAATAATTCTTACTAATAATTTTATCAACTACAATAAGTTGAACAAGGCAAATAATTATCACACCTAAATTAATAATGAAATATATATATTTATAAGTCTTAATTATTTTAAATAATAAATTTAGAGGATGTTACAGGATGCAGTAGAGAATGGTCCCTATGTTCCAAAAACAGTCATTAATAATGAAGAAGAAGTAAAGATAAAAAGCATCATGGACCGATAATGACAAAAGAAAAAGTGTTGTTTGACAAAAAGGCGAAAAACATGTTACAGTCAACACTTGGAATGGACGAATTCTTTCGCGTATCTCATTGTAAAACAACCAAAGAAATCAGGGATACTCTTGAAGTAACCCATGAAGGAACAATTGAGGTAAAACGTTCCAAACTTAATACTTTATCTCAACAATATGAATTGTTTTGCATGCAGTTCGGAGAATCTATTCTAGACTTATAGAAAAGATTTTCTCATCTTACAAACCACTTGACGACTTTTGACAAGATGTTTACTAATGATGAATTGAACCTTAAGGTTCTAAGATCATTAACAAGAGTATGGCAACCTAAAGTAACGACAATTTCTGAAAAGAAAAACCTATCAAAGATGTCTCTTTCAACAGTTTTTGGAAAGCTTCAAGAGCATGAAATTGAACTTGGAAGATTAGAAAATAATGAAAGTCAAGAAAAGAAGCCAAAAAGCATTGCCTTAAAGGCGGGGTCAAGAGAGCAAATAAATGATGATATTCAGATGAAGATGAGAACATCACCTTTCTAGTGTCAGGAAAAGTGCTGACAAGAAGAAATAATTCAAAAAGGCATATATAGCATGGGAAGACAATGAAGTGAGTTCATCTTCATATTCGGAAAGTGACGAAAATGCAAATATAGCTTTGATGGAATCACACCAATCCGATGAAGAAGAATAGGTTAGTAACAAAGATCCTTTTTATAATGACGATGCTCAAAATGCTATAGAAGAATTACTTATGGAATGTAAAATTATGTGCAAAACGGTGTCAACACAAAAGAAACAAATTTCATCTCTTAATGAGAAAATTGACACTGTGGAAAAATATTTTGAAAAATTAAAACAGAATTATACATGCAATAAGTGTGATTCATTTTCTTTTAGAATTGTCCAACTCAATTGAGTTATTGAAAGATATGAAAAATGACAAGTTGGATGGGAAAATGTTCTTAGAATGTAAATATATTCAAATGACAAAAGTGGTATTGGTTATTCAAAATTTGATAAACCAAGCATCAATAAAACCATCTTTGTTAAATCTAGTGATCAATCCAATAAAAAGAAAGTCATAGCTATTCAAAAAGATCATCATTGTTCTAAAGAGAAAATTGTTCAAAAGAAAACTCTTATGCTTAAAAATAAAAGTAAATATATTTCTACATGCTTTTATAGTGGTCTAAATGGCTATACACCTAATGCTTGTCACTTTAGGAACTTTGGTGTTCCAAAAGAACATTATGTTTGGGTCAAGAAAGGTACTAATCATCAAGGACCCAACGCACTTTGGGTACCTAACAAATTATGATCTTGTTTGTAGGAATGCATAAAAAGTACCTCTAATATATGGTACTTGGATAGTGGATGTTCAAAACATATGACGGGTGATAAAACAAAATTTTCAGCACTTACTCTTGAAACAAAAGACTATGTGATGTATGGAGATAACAACAAAGGAAGAATTTTGGGCATTGGAAAAATTGGTGCTGCTCCATCTCCTTCAATTGAAGATGTTCTATATGTTGAAGGATTAAAACACAACCTTATTAGCATTAGCCAACTTTGTGACAAGGGTAACAAAATAACTTTCAACAAGGATGAATGCATTATCCGAAGTGACTATCAAATGAAATTCAATTTGTTGATAAGCGTTTCAAAAATATTTTTATAATTAATCTTGATGATTTATCTTTAAAAATGAAATGTCTAATGGTAAGTGATAACAATGATGCATGGCTATGACATAAAAGATTTGCACATATCCATATGGATCATTTAAACAAGTTAGTCAAACATGAACTTGTTGTAGGCTTACCAAAGATGACATTTATTAAAGACAAATTATGCGATGCTTGTCAAAAGGGTAAGCAAACTAAGGCTTCCTTCAAACCCAAAAATATTGTATCAACTTCAAAACCACTTCAATTGTTACATATGGACTTGTTTGGTCCATCAAGAACTAAAAGTCTTGGTGAAAATTCATTTGGACTAGTAATTGTTGATGATTACTCAAGGTTCACTTGGACCTTATTTTTGGCAAATAAAAATGAAGCTTTTAAAGCATTTAAAAGTTATACCAAACTAGTTCAAAATGAACAAACAACCAGAATTGTATCAATAATAAGTGATCATGGAGGAGAATTTCAAAATGTTTCTTTTGTCGAATTTTGTGAAGAAAATGGAATCTTCCATAACTTTTCTGCACCAAGAACACCTCAACAAAATGGAGTTGTTGAGATAAAGAACAGATTATTAGTAGAACTTGCACGAACCTTGCTAAGCGACTAAAGTCTACCAAAATACTTTTGGGCAGATGCTGTACGTACAGCTTGTTATGTATTCGACCGGGTAATGATTCGGCCAATCCTAAAGAAGACTCCATATGAACTCTATAAAGGTAGAAAGCCAAACATATCTCACTTTCACATTTTCGGATGTAAATGTTTCGTGCTGAATAATGGTAAGGAAAATCTTGGTAAATTCGATGAGAAAGTCTGTAACACCCCGAGTTTAAAACACAGCGCGGGTGTATTTTTTTTTTAAATAAATAATTAAAATGATTTTCCAATTTATTACTTCAAAAGAATTGAAATAAAAATTTCCTTTAATTCGTTTCATAAAATGGTACGTCGTAATTTTATCGATGAACGTAATTAAATAACTTCATCATAATATTACTAAGTACTTAACTTTGGGAATTAATAAAAACATTAATACATTTCAAAATAAGAGCAGTGTCATAACATCTCAGAAGAAAATATCAGAGTGCGGAATGTGTTTAGCGGAAAAGTGGTTCAATAATTCCCAAATTAAAACAGATTACATTTTCCAGCTCAAAATCCTATACATCAAATCTAACTGATCATGCACTAAGCTACAGTAGCACGGTCTCCGCCGCATCCTCTACAAGTCTCGTCTTCAGCCAGCTGTCCGTCCCTCTGCGTTGTCCACAAAGACTCCGTATACGAATATCAAGGAAAACTAACGACGTCTCCGTCGTTAGTGTAACCGTCGGTGGGACGGGTTTGGGGTTCATCCGAGGGCAAAACCCAATTTCCACAAGAATAGTAAAGGGTCACCGACCGAAATTAACACATAACACATAACATTTATGATGACAATAATCAATATATTCATGGCATTTCATATAACGATGATGAAAATTAAGGATGCTCATTTGAAATTTCATGACATATATGATTTTTATATGGAAGACCCGTTGTAAGTACAGCCAACACTTCAGCAATCACAATCATTTATTAGAAATTCAGATTTTATAACGTACTTACACACATCACTTTCCAATCATCATCATATAACCAAATCGTGACCCACCGGTCAATCACCCCGATGCAATATGTATATGCTCATGTGTTCAAATTCTTGGAATTACCAAGGTGCAGTCGCTCAACAGACCAGCACAATTTGAATATGTTTGACTTTAACGGCCCTCAAGACCAGGGTGCAATCGCTCAACAGATCAGCACCAATGCAGTCACTCAACAGACCAGCACGTTTTACGTATTTGAATGGACCACCACGAACACGCGGCCATTCTACAACCCATCACGGTTACTACTTTCACGTGTATTAGCCTCTCACAGGCCAAATACACAGAAGCTAAATCCTCGTACGGATAGAATGGACCACCACGAACACGCAGCCATTCCGTAGCCCACTACTGTGGTTACTACTTAACTTCGCGGACCATCACGGTTACCGCATTACTCTGTGGCCCATCGCGGTCACCACCTGACTTATGAAATGCATGAATATGCAGTGTTTTCTCTTCACTGAAACAGTATGCATTATCAGGAAAATTCAACCTTTCCATCATTTTCCCAAAACCTCTCAACAAAATTAATTTCATCATCAACACATAAATGATTAAACATTCAAGCAATCATTATCACTTTACATTATCTCAAAAATTTAATTCTTAATTATCATAAGTCTTTCCCCCAACTCTTAAAATTCATAAAACAGTGTTTAAAACTGAGATTTCTGGAAAATACGAATCTGTATTCGAATACAGCTTCTCTGTATTCAAATACAGAAGCCAAAACAGTGCATAATTAATACTCTGTATTCGAATACAATTTCCTTGTATTCGAATACAGAGGCTGTCACAGTGCAAAATCAGTATTTTTTTTACTACATCAGTAAAGACTCAAAAACTTCATCATCACCACTTCAAACTATCACAAAATTCGAGTTTTAATTTGTCACAAACCTTCCCAAATACTCCCCAACACTTAAAGTTTATAAAACAATGTTTAAAACGTTGATTTTCTGAAAACACAAATCTGTATTCGAATACAACTCCCTTGTATTTGAATACAGAAGCTAAAAACTGCAAATTTAACACTCTGTATTCGAATACATCATACTTGTAGTCGAATACAGAAGACAAAACAGTGTGAATTCAGCATTTTTCTCAACATCATTTAAGGTTTTCAAGAACTTCATCATCTCATTTGCAAAACTATTTCAAAAACTCCATTTTAAAACATTTCCAACATTTCCAAAGTTTCTCAATACTTTAAGATTCACATGACAGTGTTTAAACTTGATTTTTTGGAAAACACGAATCTGTATTCGAATACAGCTTCCTTGTATTCGAATACAGAAGCTAAAACTTGAGTTTCTGGAAAAACACGAATCTGTATTCGAATACAGCTCCATTGTATTCGAACACAGAAGCAAAAATTGTGAAAGTCAGCATCCTATATTCGAATACGAGACTGTCGTAGTCGAATACAGATGCGAATACAGTGTTAAAATTTCACTTATGTATTCGAATACGACAGAGTCGTAGTCGAATACAGATGGTAAGATAGAAGCAAAATCCTTCATCTGTATTCGAATATAGAGGCCCGTATTCGAATACAAGTTTGAAAACTTGAGTAAAACAGAAGCTTGGCAGGCTGTATTCGAATACACTCATGCTGTATTCGAATACATCTTCGAATTCAGTGTAAATTTTCCTTAGACTTCAACACATTTTCAAACTTTTTCTTTTGAAAAACCAACAAAACACCAAAACAGATTCAACATTCTTTTGAACCACAAAACTCAGGCATTTTTCATCAATACAACTTTTCCAGAAAAACACTTTCATCATTTAAAATCCCTTTTCTTTTGAAAACATCAGCAACACCAGATCATTCATCACAGTTTTGCTTAAACCACTCAAACAGAATGTCAACCACAACAAAAGACATTTTTAATCATTTACATTCTGATCATTTTTCAAAACACATGCAAAGCATTTCCAGCTTTCTCACACAAACAGAAAAACATGCAAAGCATTTCAGCTTTCTCACACCATCAGAACAACATTAACACATTCAGCCAAATAGCAAGCATCACATACACCCAAAACACTAATAGAGTGCATTTTCGCATTTTATAACAACCAACACAACAGTTTTAAAAATATGCATTTTGATCATCTTCAAAATAACATGCAAGACATTTTTCAGCTTTCCCACACACAAAACAAAACAACATTACCGCATTCAACCAAACAACAATTATCATAGAATCATTACACATCAACAGAAGCATTCTCTTCATTTTTTTCAAAATGTCATTGCAAAAACAGTTTTTCTTTAAACAATGATGAAAACATCAGTAATGTCATGACAGTTATGCATTTACAGCCTTAATGCAACTAGAAAGTGCAAAGTGACCTTACCCTTGTTGCGTTTCTGCTACTGCTCACGTTTCTGTTTTCGTTCCCGTTTACGCGTCAAAAATTGGCGAAACTCCCGCTTGCGTTTGCTGCTACGAAAATGGGTTCATTAGCTCCGGAATGACGAGGGGAACAACTTTTGTACTAGGGATTTTCTGGTTTGGTGCTTGGATTTTCAATTAATGTCACTTTTGAGGAACTCCCTTCTTTTTTTTTGAACGAATTGGAAACAGAAAACAGAATGGGAGGGAAGGAGAAAGTGGGTACTGTTACATACAGTAAGGGCAGTAAGGGAGGAGGAATAGTGTTATGATTTACCCATCCTTCTCACTCCTATATATAGGCTTGTGTGGGTGCCACCTCACCCGGCACTTGTCTGATCCTCAGCACTTAACCAGTCTCGTTGCAATTAGCCGATAATCCCTTAATTAATTGTCCGTTAATTTAATTACTCGTAATTAAATTAATTTACTCTTCATCCAATAATCTTAATTCATCTTCCAAAATAAATATTTATATATATATATATTCACTCAAAACATACATATATTAAATATTTTACAATATCCCCAAAATACACTTAATATTAATTCCATAATTTTAATTTTAAAATTAAGGGTCTTACAAAGTCGATGAAGGTATTTTTATTGGTTATTCCTTATCAAGTTAAACCTTTAGAATTTTCAATAAAAAAACTTTATTAGTTGAAGAATCTATGCATGTATCATTTGATGAAACTAACCTCTCAAAAGAAGATAAAATTATTTCTTGTGATGATGATGATTTTATAAGTGATGATATAAGCAAGGACAATCAAGTTGATCAATCGATTCAAAGAAATGAAATCAATATAGAATAGCAAGATCAACACAATTATCTCTCTCGAGAATGGAGAACCCATCATAATCATCCCATTGATAACATTATTGGTGATATCTGTTGAGGAAAAAACCTTTTTGATATATGTTTTAATGACAACAAACCTTTAAAATTAAATGATTAAGTTTTATGAATGGTGGGAATGGTGGTCTACTAATGATTTCACTTAAGTTTTGTTTAAGGAACATGAATGCATAAGTGAACAAAGCAAGAATCCATTCACTTCATCAAAATGCACAAATGTGATCAATTATAATCAAAAGAAGCCATTCGAATCACAAAGAAAGAAGGCCATGAATCAAAGCTGCCCAAGCAAGACTGAACAATCTCCAGAATGTCCAGAATTAACAATCAATCTCCAGCATGTTAATGATTCAAGGAAAACCAAGAAATAAGCATAAAGAACACTCTTGACACAATCTGGAAAAATAGAAGATGTTACCCGATGACATCACCAGAAGATACCTCCAGAGGATACCAGAAGCTGTCACCAGAGGATGAAGTCATTACTAGAGGATGACATCACCAGAGGATACCTCAAGAAGAGGATACCAGAGGATACCTCCAGAAGACGTCACCAGAGGATACCTCCAGAAGACGTCACCAGAGGATACCTCAAGAAGACGTCACTAGAGGATACGTCACCAGAGGATACCTCCAGAAGACGATATCAGAGGATACCTCCAGAATACTATAAGAGGATACCTCCAGAATACTATCAGAGGATACCTCCAAAAAACGATATCAGAGGATACCTCCAGAAAATACATTCAGAGGAAGAACCAAGTCTGTTCTTGGACATCAGAATGTCCAGAATGATCAGAACAGTCTCCAAAATGATCTTCTATCAAGAATGACCATCAGTCTTTAGGAATGATCATTAGTCTCCAGAAATGATCATCAATCTCCAGAATGATTATCATTCTCCAACATGATTAACAACTATCTTCAGAATGATCAAACATCAATCTCCAGCATGTTAACAATCAAATATCCAGCATGTTTAACATCATTCTCCAACAGTGTATCCTCAGTCAAGAATGATACAATCATTCTCCAGCATATTGAACATCATTCTCTAGCTTGATTGCCAAGAACGTTGAACGATCTTGAAGTATGTTTACATCAAAGTAGATCCAAGAAAAGATCAGGAAGACATCCAAAATGATAAAAAATGAACCTCCAGATTGATTATCAATCTCCAGAAAGTTCAGATACTAGGACTCCAGATTGATTATCAATCTCCAGAATTTTCATTAACATTCTGCAGAAGTTCATCATCATTCTCCAAGCTGTTTTGACATAATCAAAACTCCAGATCAAATCAAAGATATTAACAAATATATTTGAAGTACAAAGGATCATTAAACAAAGGAACTCTGATCAAGAATCAAAGGTTTCAGCCCAGTCAAAACAGAAATTAAAAATAGTCAAAAGCTGGATTATTTTTAATCAGAAATATTGTCTTTGGTCAAGCTTGACAAGAGCACTACCAACGGCTCTATTTGACCATCATTAAATGCTCTCACGCCTATAAAAGGAAGGCCAAAGCTCAGGAAGAAAACGCAGCTTTAAGTACAGAGAAAAACATCACTCACATACATCTACATACTTGAAAGCTTCTCAATCATAAACAAAAGATTCAGTAAGCTAGGTGCTGTAAAACCAAGAAGGTTCTTGTTTTAAACACTTAGTGGAAAATCTCACTGTTGTGAGGACTGGACGTAGCCCGGGTTGGGTGAACCAGGATATATCTATGTGTGATATCTCTTCCCTTATCTCTATTTACTTTCAGTCTGTTAATTATCAAGTTAAATAGATAAACTGAACTGTTGATTTTAACTAACCAAGAACGTTCTCTGTTTTCTGGTGAAAACCAAGAACGTTCTCCTTTTTCTGTTTTCACAACCAAAATCAATCTTGAGTTATTTTCTTAAGTTTTTAACAGAAATTTTAAAAGGGCGGATTTACAATTCAGACCCCCTTTCTTGTAAATCGATATTGCTACTTCAATATCAACAAAAGAGTTACTACAAGGCTAAATCTCAAAGATGCTTGTTTGAATATGACATTTGTATCTCAGATAGAACCTTCTAAAATATGTGAAGCTCTTAAGGACGAGCAATGGATACTTGCCATGCAAGAAGAACTAAACAAGTTTGAAAGAAACAAGGTTTGGGAACTTTTTCCAAATCTTGGCGATAAACACATCATTGGTACCAAATGGGTGTTTAAGAAAAAACTAGATGAAAATGGTGTAGTTGTTCGAAACAAGGCAAAGTTGGTCGCTCAAGGATATAACCAAGAAGAAGGGATCGACTTTGATCAAACATTTGCTTCGGTAGCAAGGTTAGAAGCAATCCGTTTATTACTTGCTTATGCTTGTTCTATGAATTTTGACACAATTGAATATTATAGCCACTTTTCACACAATTGTTCTGGCGTTGGTTTCACTCAAATCGGACTTACGGTGAAAAAGAACAGTATAAAATAACAAATTTCACAAACGGAGAAGTCGGGTATTTTAGAGAGAAATTGTGATGGTTAAAAATATGGGAAAGTGTGTTTAATTGACAAACTAAATAAACGAAACAACATACTAAAATTTCTTCTTTTCAAAACTGATTCGGTGATGCTATAATAGATAATAAAATAGAACCGTAAAGTAAAGAAGAGGGAACAAAAAGAATCACACCAGAATTTATACTGGTTCACTACCAACGTGGTAGCTAAGTCCAGTCCCCTCACCCAAAAGGATTTATCCACTAATTCAAAACCTGACCCTACAAGTCAGTGTTTTCAACTTCCAGCTTGAAACCTACAAGCCGTCGAGGCAAAACAACACATTGACCCTATAAGTCAAGTCTTCTCAACTTCCAACTCGAAACCTATAAGCCGTTGAGGCAAAACAACACAATGACCCTACAAGTCAAGTCTTCTCAACTTCCAACTTGAAACCTATAATTCGTTGAGACAAATTACCAACACCTTGACCCTACAAGCCAAGTCTTATTAACTTCAAACTTGAAACCTACACGTTGTTGAGGAACTTGCCACTATTGGGCTGAGAATGTGATTGACACTGGTTATGTGTTGCTTCTTCTTAGCAGATTGTTTACAACAAATCACAAACTTATCACTTAAAATAATACAATAGAATGAGTGCCTTCCTTAAAAATTGAAACCTTTCGAATTTCACTATTTAGGAATTTCTGAGTTTGGTGCTTAAGGTTTTTTGAGTTGTTGTTCGTTTCTTGTGTATTGTAGTAACTTTCTTCATCAGAATCGATCCCCTATTTATAGCATGAATTAGAGTTTCATTATGTCCCATTAAATCTGAAACATATCTTCCTGTGCGAGGTCAACATAGATCTTCACTCAAAAATAAAACCTTGATAGACACAATTTGGGAATATGACTGTTATGATTGATTTCTTCCAAATCGGGTTTGGCCAAATCTCCTAGATGATTCTATGCGAACATAGTCTAGATAACGCCTGAAACTAATTCTTTCAAAACTTCTTTTATACGCATGATTAAAAGCAACTGTAACCACAAAATACCTTTGTTATCATCAAATTTTGATGATGAATTGTTCCTTGAACCAACCTGGTTCCAACAACAAGTTTTCAATAATGAGATTGAACTGTCGTACGTTTTCTTTGTTCAAATATTTTTCACATTTGTTTAAATATTTTCTTTTGATGAGGTATTCCTAAATTATATAAATTGATTTATTATTTTTTAAATCAGAGACACAAAACAAACTTTTATGTTGTTGAAGATTTATATTTACTAATACAACATATTCTCTAATAAATCAATTTTGAGTAGAAAAAATGTAGCTTATTCTAAAATGCACATTGACGTGCAACTCAGGAATGTCTTTTACTAGTTTTATAAAAAGAAAAAGACTGAGAAAATATAGATTTGTCTAGAAGGATTTAATCTCCTGTTTTATATATTAAGAGATATAAGATTTTATATATTAAAAGATATAATTTAAAATTTAAAATAAAAATAAAATAAGATAGATTTTTTGACAATTTTTTTAATATTTATTTATTAAAATTAAAATATTCCTAAAACACATGCTACAAAATCCGAAATTCTACAAAATTGACGACGCAATATAGTACGGTAGTAGTTAGAGTTATCAAAAAATAATAAATTTTTTATTAGACTCTAAATTTTAAGCCCCTCTTAATGATTTTTTTTTACCCCAGCTCTTTATTTTTTAGTTTTTGTGGACCTGAGCCGGAGGGCTATGACACATTTTATGTTTTCATTACTTTGTTTTAAACACTAAAATATACTATTTTGTCTAGTAAAAACTCATAAACTTGTATGAAGTAGTTGTTGTCATATCATATATGATATGCTTTATTTAACTTTAGATGAGGATACCATAAAAATTGGAAGAAAAAATAAAAAATAAAATCAAAAAAAAAATTAAAATATTTTTTATTAAAAAAAAATAATTTATTTTTTTAATGGGTCTACGAGCCTACATAATTTTGTGAGTTTTTTGTGTTGATTTTTTTTAATAAGCCTTTTTATTATAAGGTTTTTTAGCTCCTTCAATAGTAGGTTGAAGCCGGTTTAGGCTCAGGCCAATATAGAAGGGGTTCGAAAATTTTAGAGGTCTCTCTAGTAGCAGCCATGGATTCCGACTTCTCCAACAAAGCGTTAACAAGCACTCGCTTTTCTGAACTTAACCCACCACTTTCCGATCCCGTTCTCCAAGCTCTCTCTCATTCAGGTTTCGATTTCTGCACTCCCGTTCAAGCTGCCACCATTCCTTTGCTTTGCACTTACAAAGACGTCGCCGTCGACGCCACCACCGGTTCTGGAAAAACCCTGGCTTTTGTCATTCCACTTGTCGAGATTCTTCGCCGCTCCTCTTCTAATCCCAAACCTCACCAGGTTTCTCTCTCTCCCCCTTCCATTCACCAAACACATTTCATCACAAATAATCTTATGCTTATTCTTTTAATTGTTATTGCTGTTTTAATTCAAATTTCTTCATTTATATTGAGCATATGTTAAATAGTTGTAATATGTTCAATTATTTGTGTATATGCCTGTATCACTATGAAGCCTTTGGTTACATTATATGTAGGTTCTGGGGGTAATTATATCGCCTACAAGGGAACTATCATCCCAAATATATCAAGTTGCACAACCTTTCATTTCAACTTTATCGAATGTTAAGTCGATGTTACTTGTTGGTGGAGTGGATGTAAAAACAGATATGAAGAAAATTGAGGAAGAAGGAGCAAATATATTGATAGGCACACCTGGCCGATTACACGACATAATGAATCGGATGGATGTCTTGAATTTCAAAAGCTTTGAGGTATATTTTTTTCATTATTTAGGACGTGTTTGAATTGAATTATTTGAACTTATTTAATGGATTAAGCATTTGTGAGATTATTTGGAAGAGCTCCTTGGAACGGATTAAGTCAGAAGTTGTTTTCAACTTTTTTTTTCCATATGCTTTTTATAATAGTTTATGAATACTGCTTATAGCCTATATTATAACTGTTTGACTTTATTTAATATTTTGTTATAGAAATAACTTATTCATAATCATAAGCACTCGTATGGTTATTGCGTATAGCATAAGCATTTAATTAAGCTGTTTGTCGAAGTAGGGCCAACATACATTTGTGTATTAGTAAGGGTAGGATTTTGATTGTGATTGTGCCTGCAGATTCTGATTTTGGATGAGGCCAATAGACTCTTAGATATGGGATTCCAGAAGCAGTTAAATGCAATCATAACTCAACTGCCTAAGCTTCGAAGAACTGGCTTATTCTCTGCTACACAAACTCAGGCTGTGGAAGAGCTTGCTAAAGCAGGATTGAGGAACCCTGTGAGGGTTGAAGTTCGAGCGGAATCAAAAACAGCTAATGATCCTTCAACATCAAAGCAACTAGAGTCTTCAAAGACACCTTCAGGTCTTCACATTGAGGTATTACCTGTCAGGCATGCATGTCAGTGCACCGGAGATTAGATGTGTGACTTTTCTGGCTAATGATTTCATTCTTTCACTTTAGTAGTAGAATCACTTCAATTTTTTGTTAATTTAGCAGTGAGTCTTGGCTGACGCTCTTATTATAATCCATATAATATGTTTCATGTATTGCTGATAGGTGTATGATGCAGTTTTTGCTCATCGTTTTCTTATACTCAATTACTAATCCTCTTCTTTTCCTTTTGAGCTTGCAGTACTTGGAATGTGAGGCAGATAAGAAGCCATCACAACTAGTAGATTTCCTTATTAAGAACCGCTCAAGAAAAATTATAATGTGAGATATACAAAATATTGATAATCAATAGCCAATACTCAAAACATCATTTTGATCTTGATGCAGATTTTTCATGACTTGTGCCTGCGTTGACTATTGGGCAGTTGTTCTTCCTTTCCTTTCTGTTTTGAAAGGCTTCTCTTTTATCCCCTTTCATGGAAAGATGAAGCAGGTATAAATTGTACTTTTTTCTTATCGCCCATTATTATTGTCAAATTTTACTGTTTACAATATTTATTTTTCTATTTCTCTATATAGACTGTCAGGGAGAAGGCATTAGCTTCGTTTACATCCCTATCAAATGGAATTCTTCTTTGTACGGATGTTGCAGCACGTGGGCTTGACATACCTGGTGTAGACTGTATAGTGCAGGTAGCTTTGTAACAATGTAGATGCTAGTGTCTATTGATCACTGTGTTTCACACTCTCTTTCTCTCTGTTGCCAAATTTAATAATACACCCAGGTTCAAATGTTTCTTGATATTTACCACTTGAACACTTCAATATTTGTATAAAATGGAATTAATACCTCTGTTACTCCACAGTATGATCCTCCTCAATGCCCAGATGTTTTCTTACATAGAGTTGGTCGAACTGCTCGGTTGGGTAAAAAAGGAGATGCTGTTGTTTTCTTATTACCAAAGGTATTGTCGGACGTATCATGCCATAGTGCCTTTCGATAATATACATAACATGTTTTAAGTTAATCTTTTCTAATGGTAATAAAGTAATCTCTGTAAATGTGTAGGAGGAATCTTACGTGGAATTTCTTCGTATAAAATACGAAGTTCCTCCTCTTCAAGAGAGAAGATTATCTGACGATGCATATGATGTTATTCCTGAGGTTTGTCTGGGCCTTTATGATCTCAATTTCTTGTATTGGCATAAGGTTTGTGTGAATACTATAGCATTGTTATACTAATAGTAAAAGTCATTAGATCCGTCATCTATGAACTAGTTAATAAAGTTCTACTGTTCTAGTAGTACAAACATGGAAATAAGTTCCCTCATGCACCATACTGTGAGTTGATTGCCACGTAGGATGATCATGATATAATTCATTCATGATTAGAACTCTTTTTTGATTGACTGTTTAGGTAAACATTCTACCAGTCCTATCTTTATCGAACTGCAAATTATATAGGAAGATTTAACCCTTTAAATTCTCTGATAACAACATTGTGAATCAAACCTTGTTTCAGATTCGTTCTGCTGCAGCAAAGGACCGTGATGTCATGGAGAAGGGAGTCAGGGCATTTGTTTCTTACATCCGTGCTTATAAAGGGCATAGCTGCTCTTATATTTTGAGGTGAGTAAAGTTTAAGTATAATGTTGCTTTCACTCAATAATGAAACATCTTTACTGTTGAACTGTTCCCACTCTTACAGTTGGAAAGAACTTGAAATTGGCAAATTAGCCACGGGATATGGCCTATTGCAGCTTCCATTAGTGCTGGAGGTAAAGCGCCACTCGCTATCCACCGAGGGATTTGAACCAGTTAAAGATATCAATTTGGTGGACATTAAGTTCAAGTAAGAACATTTTCATAGAATAACCTTTTTAGGTAAAAGCATTTTTAGAGCATCTCAAGGAGTTGGTGAACATATTTCAATAATAACTATGCTATTGGTTTAAAATTTCATATTTATAGGGATAAATTGAGAGAAAAACAAAGGCAGAAAAACCTACAAGCAAAGAAAGAGGCCAAAGAGAAAGAGCCAACACCTAAAAAACCAAAGAAAACTCCTGATGCTATTGTCATGAGGAAGAAAACAGCTAAACAGAGACGCGCTCAGCAGACAGTTGAAGATGAGGAAGAGTTGATGCAAGAGTACCGCTTGTTGAAGAAATTGAAGAAAGGAACCATAGATGAGAATGAATATGCCAAATTGACAGGCACTGAGCAAACTTTGCATGTCTGATTGCGCTATTATAGATATCGTTGTTGGTGTTGGTGTTGTAATGGTGCAGTATTGAATTAACTAGTGTTAACCCCGAGCGTCAGCACGAAATATATATATGAATTGCAAATATCGACCATAATATGTTATAATTTTTTTCAAGTTCATATTTATTTATTTAACATTAATGATCAATGTTACATCAATGAATAAGAAAATACTAAGAATAAATCTTAATTTCTATGCATTGTCCAGTTACATATAAATTAAATCCTAAAAATAATAGTTCTTTAATTTAATAATAAGTGTCAATTTTTGTTAATTTTCATACTCCCTGTAGACCCATTTATAAACATAAATAAACATTTTCACATTTATTTTTACACTATTTGCTAATTTCATACTAATACTAATTAGAATGTATAATTGAAAAAAATATTTAATATTTTAGTGCAAACTAAAAACTAATATTTGTTTTGAATATTTTTCTACACCGTCACTCTTTTAAAATTCAGGGAACAATAATATTTAAATTAAATGAGAAATAAAACATAGCGACGAAAGTGGATGTTATAGGGTTTTAGTCTGTATGAATGATTTGGATTAGAAAAGGTCTAATCATAGAAGAACTGGATCAGAGTAAATTTGATTAGCGGGAGAACTAGGTAAGAGGAAATATGATCATAGGGAGAACTAAATTGGAGTAAATATGATCTTGGATCAGAGGAAATCTGATCAGATGAAGAACTAGATAATAGTAAATTTCATTAACTAGATAATAGTAAGTTTCATTAGAGAGAGAATTAGATCGAAGGGAATTTGATCTGAGAAAGTACTGAATAAATCTGTCAGAAATGTTCTTTTAACATTAATTTAGGACACTTAAACTCGACAACTTTTTAAATGACTAATGCAATTCACACACGTGGTTAATGAAGTTCAATGAGTGGTTTATAATATATTAAGATTGATTAATTTATTAACCATCAACTGAATTTTATTAATTAATTTATTAACCATGATTTATGGTATTTCAACAACAAGTAGATTCGTGGTTATTGAAGTTTTGTATATGGTTAACAAGTTGTAATAGGTGATACATCATATAACTAAATCTAACGCTTCAATAATCACAAACATGATTTGCGCAACCCATTTAAAAAATTGTCAGAATTTAGGTGTCCAAAATTGATGTTCAAATTACCTTTTCCTTAGTTAATTTTGTTATGTATCATTTAGGAAAGCTATCCAAGGCTCTCTGCTGCTGTGGCTGGTAATCGGAAATTCAATGTATATATGAGAATTGATGTATTTGGTTACCTTCTACGTGCTCACTAATCACTATATTTGATTTATAACACAATTGAGTAATTAATTAATTATTTGTTTTCTCTCTTAATTACTTTAGTTAATTCAATAACATATAAGTTTGTGTGTTTTTGTAACCCCTCCTTCACACCTTTGACCACGTTGGTTTTTATTATTTTCTGCTAATCTTGAAAACTCGGTTGGATTTTTATTTTCATTTGTAACTTTTGCCTACTTATTTAGAGAGAGAGTAGCAATTAGAGAGAGAGAGAGAGTAGACTTAATTTTATTGCCTTAATTTAGAGAGAGAGTAGCAATTAGGGTTTGTTGAAGGGGAAGAAGCTATTGCCTTTATGACTGGTACCTATAATGTTGCATTAGATGAGTGTATCTGATCTAGCCTCAGGAGCTGTAGGATCTGGACCATTACCACGCACTTCTGCGAAGGATTTTGTCAGGGGAAGCATCAACGATCGCCCTTTTCGTCCAGGAGGTTTGGATGACTCGCAAAGTCTAGAAAGAACTCTTCCACCCGGTGGCCCTGCGCAGACAATACCACCCAGTATAAAACAAGGATTGGACCTTGGTGCACTCAAGGTTATTTATTTATTTTGTTATTATTAATTTATGAGGAAAACTACTACTTGTTTTATGTTTTATCCTATTCGTCATTTGAAATTTGATACAACTCATGCAAGTTCTGTTTTATCTTATTTGCAGCCGTATCCATGGTCATGGAACATTTACAAGGAATCCAATACACCAAAGAGCTCATTAGATGAAATTTTGGTTAGTCATCCATCTTAACATTTCTGGATCTAAATTTGTGAAAGCTGTTTCGGTTTATATTCTTTTAGTTTACACTGTAGAGCCCCTAATACCTATGCGAGATGGTGCTAGTGCTAGTACCAGGGATATTGTCAATGTAAGAATGTGCTTGCTTGATTATATTGGTTATTAATCATATCATATCATGTAAGAATACGGACATTCTCTATTTTCTGTAGCTGAAAGTAACTATAGTGACAAATAAGGAGGTGTCACTAAAAATTAAGTGTCATAATAGATCTTTTTTTTGTAGTGTCCGTTTTCTGTTTTATTAACCAAGATCTTTCTTGAGTTGAATTTTTAAGTATTTTCAAGAAATTTTCAAATAGGGAGATTTACAATTCAAACTCTCTTCCTTGTAAATCGACTTATCTATTTCATGAAGTACAACCCAACCACTTTGTTTCCATAATGTACATGAAAAACATAAAATACATCATTTCAGCTACTTTTGTAAATCTCTTTGTAAATACTTACCAAAACTTAAGGCATGTCCTACTTTAAATTGAAGTATAATTTTTTTACTCTAAAATTTTATTTAAAAAAATATAAAATACAATGATTCAATTTTGGTCTTAAATTATATATGTGGGTTGTGAATTCTATATTTTTAAACTTAAACAAACTCTAATTTTTACAATGTCTGATATAACAGATCATGCAAAAGTTGGAAGCACGTGAAACAAATATGCAAGAAGTTCTAGTTTATCCGCACAAAGGAAGAAAATTTGGAATATGACATTCTATTTTTAGTTAAAAGAACAACAATGTTTGAAAATTCTAATCAGTTGCAAACAATTTTTAATTTGGTACATTACATTCTAGTGGAAAATTTGGTGCATAACATTCGACGTAAATGTTTCATAGAGTTCTGAGCTTTCTTATGAGGATAAAAATAAAAGGATTTGAATTTTCTAAATTCAATCTATTTGTCCCAGTTGCATCTTCCTCTATAGAATATGTCGAGGTGGAAATATGTCGGACAGCTCGATAGAGACATGCGGTCTAGTTTGTTGGTCAAGAAACACAATAAACGGGGGTTTTGAATTGTGTTAACTGTTTTTAAAACTATTTTTGTGAATATTAAAATAGAAGTAAATAAATTGAAAAGATAAGATAAAAGACTAAGCAATTTATTGTGATTAACAACTAATTCAGTAGCTACGTTCAGTCCATTCCTTTGAACGATTTAATCCACTAGAATCAAAACTTACACTTGAACACTAGTTAGTCATAATGATTGTGTTCAATCTTCTCACCTCCAAAATGCCATCAAGTTGTTGAGAAAAGGGCTGCCACTATCGGACTGGATTATAAGTTCTAACAATGTTTTCTCAACTTTCAGCTTTGTACCTTCAAGTTGTTGAGGAAAACAATCAGCCACTATTGGGCATAGTTACAAAAGAATGATTGTTTGTCTTTGCTGAAAAATCTCTCTAACTAGAGGGTGTTTACAAGATATTGCTTTCAGATTTTCTTCCTCTAACACTTAGATAAATTTTAACAAATTCAAAATCAATGTTTTGCTTGATGTGTTGTGTTTGTTTCTCTTTGAAATTGTTGTGTTATTTTCAGCTCAAAAGCTGACTGGATATGCCACGTGGACATTTTAAATTATGTGGCAGTGGCACATGACATCACCTTTTATTATTATTATTATTATTATTATTATTATTATTATTATTATTATTATTATTACATCAATTATTTTCTTAAATCTAATTTAACAGACCCAAACACAAACCCATTCAAACTTTAGTAAACTCTAAAATCCTAGTTCCCTTCAACTTCATTATTTCCACTGCACGTCACGTCCATTCATGATTGATACTTTTGAAGTAATTATGATTAAAGTTAAAGATTTTTAATTATTCGACGGTGATAATTGACTGACGGTGTAAAAATCTTTTACATTGTTAATATATATAAATTAAACTTTTATAATTCATCTTCGCAAAATTCATTACTAGATAAATATATGAAAGTTATAAACCTTTTGAAACAAAGTTTAATTCATGATACATAACTATTCTATATGCTCCAAACAAATGACTTTCTTTTACTACATTAGAGAAATACTTCTTTGAGCCCAATCCTTAATTAATAATGTTTGGGTGCACAAACATGAATGAGAAAAATTAAAAGAAAATAATATAGTCAAATTATTTAACATCATTTAATTATTTTAATTTTAATTATTATATATTTTATTGAACTGTCTGATAGAGTTTTGAGTGTACTTGACACTACCCTTTGTTGTTTCTTGTATGATGAAGTACTATACTATTAATTTTCAAAATTCAAAGATTTATCTAAAATTTATTTTAGCGACATTAATAATGTGTTTGGTTGAAGTGAGAAATAGTGGAAAGAAAGTTTAGTGAACCAAAGTTCAAATTCCAATTCTTCTTCTTTTTTTTTTAATGTTTGGTTTGCACAAAAAAGAAAAAGAAAAATAAGTTTTAGTGAGACCCATGTTAAAAATGCTTCTACCTAAACTTGAATGGAAAGGGAAAATGAAAGAGTTGGAAAAAAAGACAAAAAAGTTCAATAAAAATAAGCTAACTTCATATTTATAGAACTCATATTGTTGTGGTTCAATAAAATATCAAGTGAAGACCCAAATTGATCCCTAATATATTGGAGGCAAACTATTTTAATTTTTGAAAGAAAAAAATATTCAAATTAATCTCTAACAATTGCATAAAAAAAAATATTAGTTTAAATATTAAGTTTGATCAAAATTTGATTGAATTTTTTTGAAGTGTCATTTAACGGTTATGTCATGCCAGTTATCTATGTAATTGTTAAAAATTGCCGATGTGTAATTTTTGAGAGGACCATGTTAGACACTCAATTTTTGTATAAGTAGTCATGTAATTTTTAAATACATATCTCCTTTCTTCTCACTTTCACTCATACAAAATAACTAAAAAATCGTCTTAGTTTCCACCCACTTTTTATTCACTTTCATTCTTTCATATTTCTTGCTTTTCACCGTAGATGATTACAATATCAATCATTAATCTAATAATTTGACTAACTTCTTTTTTTAGTAGTGCTAATTCCAGTTGAGTAATGGTAGATTGTTGAATTAATCAATAAGATAATGATAGATGATAGGTGTCGGGGTAAAATAATAATAATTAATATTATTACTTTGTTTGTTTATAGAATTTAATTCATATGTACTCATAAAAATATTTTATAGTGTCAGTTGATAATAACAATTGAATTTTTAAAGAATGAAACCTATTTTAATCTCAGAAAAAAACTGTCAGACCTAATTTTATTGTTGAAAAAAATAAAAACAATTTTAATTTGTGAAAAAATAAAATCGGAACACCTTATTCCCTACTATTGACCCATTGTTGGAAAAAGGAATAATTAAGTCACAAATAATAATATAAAGGAGACAATTTGATCTCCACAGCACAAAAGTCTCTAACTAATTTATACTTCAATAAGTATTTTATTTTTAATCTTTTTCCTGCATTGAAACAAAGTTAATCAACAATACTTCACAATTTTAAAAAAGTTTCATAACATCCATTAGAAATAATAACAATAATGTACCAAAAACAAAATACATGCTACTGAAATGATAAACAATAATTTATTTATGTAGATGTAGAATATGGTTACTTAAATGCTAAATTGCTTTTATTTCCAGAGATAAAATTAAATCTCACAATTTTCTCAAAGACTTAAAATGTGTTTTCACTCATTTTTAAATTAGTTTAAAATTTATTATATTTACCTAATTTAAAAGTGTTAAAAATAGTGATTTAGTAGTTGAGTACATATAAAAAGTTTTACTACTGCATCAAATTTACACTCTCTTTTTATATATATATAAAAAAATACATGTCTATATTTGGACTAATAATTTTGTCTCCACAACGAATGACCCATATGTAAAAAAAATCTCAAAATAAATGACTAATTTCAATTTGAATATAATATGAGAATTTCAATTTGATACATTTGATATTTAAACCAATGATTAATTAACACATTTTTATGAATCAAATAGCTATTTATCGAATGGAAATGTTGCGGTCCATATCTCAAATGAAATAACAGCTTGTGGATGAATGGTTCATGATCGCATTGATGCTTTTATATTTGACTACTACTAGCATTAGAGGTATCCATGATCTCGATGACAAAACTTTGGACTATATATAACGGTTTGAAGCTGAATTTTTCTAGAGGATTTTATAAATATTAATATCATATCAGACTTCTGCCTGCTTAATTCGATCTTTCTTCTCCTTGAGTTGACTATATTTTTAATATTATATTTGATTTCTCTTCACTCGTAGTGTTGACCGATAGAAGTTTGATAGTATTTCCTAGAAGGCGTTATGTTTTGTTTTGTTTTTTTTTTGATTTCTTGGGCTTTACCCCATATTTTCACCCAAAAACGAGCTATTTGTAGACTTTTTATTTTATTTTAAGAAAGATTATTTCATAAAAAAACAATATCATTTCATTGTTTATAAACATTATACTAAAATTTTATATTTTATTGTGTAAAATATTCGATATTCACTATTGTGAGTAATAAAAATTTATGATTTTTTTTTCTGACACTTTTGATAAATAATACTTATTCATTATAATTATATTATATTATAGAAAATAATTTTTTTTTTCAAAAAAATCTAATTTAGCTATTAATATAAAGCCCAAATGTACATCAGTCCATGTTAAATTGACTCATATACTATAAAAATTCTCATGTAATATTACTATAATATTAATTATTTTTTTAATTGTACCTTCTAATTAATATTAGAATTATTATTACCAATTCACTATATGCTACTTTGCTTTAATGGTAATGGTATTAATAATTGACGGTGTTATTTTAGTAAAAATATTATTATTTCTTTAGGATTTGTACATTTTTTTTAGTTTTTATGTTTATTTCACATAAGGTAAATCATTTTCAAAATTTGTTAAATTTGGATACCACTATAAGAAAAAGTCTGTTTGCGACAATTAAAAATGAAGGTGCAAACACGAGAAAGGGAAGTTGAATTGTGTTTGCAAAACTTGAATTCTTTTGCTGTTTTGTTGAATTGATGCAAATTATTTGATGAATAAATAATCAGATTTAGCAGCGGATAATCACAACATAAGAACACAACAATTTATCCTGGTTCACCTTTAACTAGGCTACGTCCAGTCCCTTCCTTCAGAAGGTCTTTTTCACTAATTCAAACTCCTTTGAATTACAACACCACTGACCTTTCGAGCCAGTCTTCCCAAACAGCTTGACAAGCCCAGACTTTTGAGGAACAACAACACCTTGACTATACCAGCCAAGTCTTCTCAAACAGTCTGATAACCCCAGACTTTTGAGGAACAACACCTTGACTATACCAGCCAATTCTTCTCAAACAGTTTGACAACCCCAGACTTTTGAGGAACTTCACAACCTTAAACCTACAAGCTAAGTCTTTTTCTAACAACCTGACAACCCCATATTTTAAAGAAACTTCAACACTATAGGATTTTATACAAGGGATCGAAATTAGAATTGAGTAATTACTTCTAGAAAGTTGATACTCACAATAAGCTTAAAGTGAACTAGAGTGTTTGCTTATGAAAATTTATGATGACGATCTGCTTCACACTCTAAGAAAAAAACACTTAGAAAATATTTATCTTTTAAGCAAGTGTTTCTCTCCTTTGAACTCTTTGAATACTTAGGAATTTTTTGCTCGAGTTCTTCTATTTTTTGATGTTTTATTCTTCAGCATTAAGCCTCTATCTATAGTTGAAATTAGAGCTTCACTTTGATATGATGCTTTACTTCTGAAGTGTATTTCAATTAATTCTGTTTTGAGAATATTTTGGAGTATTTTGCTCAGATTCTGTTTCTGGAGTCTTTTGCTCCGATTCTGTTTTGAGCATTTTGCTCAGATTCTGTTTTGAGTATACTTTTAGCTATATTCTGTTTCTGGAATCTTTTTCTTTGATTCTGTTTTGAGCATTTTTCTCAGATTCTATTTTGAGCATACTTTCAGCTTCTAATGATGTAGCTTCTGATTTTTCTTCTAATGAGATCCTCTGAAATTATCATCTGACGGGATCCTCTGATTTTATCCTCTGGTGATATCCTCTAATGATATTCCCTGATGATATCCTCTAGTGATATCCTTTGATGATATCCTCTGGTGATATCCTTTGATGACATCCTCTGGTATTTTCTGGAGGTATCTTCTGGTACCCTCTAGTGACATCCTCGTGTATCCTCTTGATGTTTCCTCAGGTATCATCTGGATGTTTCTTCTGGATGTATCCTCTAGATGTATCTTCTGCTAACGTCATCATCTGATTTCTACTTCTGGTAACGTCATCTTCTGGTTTATGCTTCTAATGGCATCCTCTGATTTCTGCTTCTGGTGACGTCATCTTCTGGTTTATGCTTCTGATGACATCCTCTGATTTCTGCTTCTGGTGACGTCATCTTCTGGTTTATGCTTCTGATGACATCTTCTGATTTTTCATTCTTCTTCTAAGTCAAAATACGATTTTCATAAAATACATTTGTTAACATCAAAACTTTAATTGCAAGAACCAACTTGGTTCCAACAAAAAAGACTACTCGTGACGGTTGTAACCGCTACAATGTGATATCTGCGACGATTCTCCAATCGTAGTAGATTTGTGTATCGTGAGACTACATTGCTACGATTCAAAAAACTTTTATTCCAATCGCTTCCAAACAAACATTGCGACAATTCTAACCATCGCTAAATGCATATCTTATCGTTTGTTTTTAGAGATTTGGTGACGGTTGGCAAAAGAAACATAGTGTATTATTTAAAAGTGAAACTTAAAATGGAACATATTTAGATTTGAGCATACTATTATTTGGATGCACAAGGAGTTGTATTGGAATTTCTCCTGATAGCGTATTTCCTTCCAACTCGATAATATATTGAACATTGATATTGATCTATCAATAGGTACCTAGCTATCTAAAATCACACACCATTGAAAGAAAATGGAAATTGTTGGCATGGATAAATGGAAACTTTTAATGTACTAATATTTAGTATGATTTTAAATTGCGCTCCACAACCACAATCGCGTTTGCAACTGCCATTTAAAACTATTACATATGGTATTTGTCTTTTAAGTACTCCAAAGGGAAGTGAGGCTATCAAAAAAAATTATGAATGAATGAATACTTCTTGATTCTTACAACATTTTCAGTAACATGTCATTTCATTAAAATTAGCGTAGTTTATTTAATGAAGAATACATTAAGCTTTTTATATATATAAAAAAAGACATAATACATTAGTTTTTCATGAAAAAAATATGAGTATTTTAATCATTTAAAATAAAATAATTTTAATAATAAAAGATAAAGTGTAACAAAAATAATAATATTGTAATAAAATTACAAAATAATTATAAGAACATAAGAATGTATATCAATATTAAAATAATATTTATAATTATAGAAATGTAAATGTGACAATTTTCAATAATCATAAAAAAAATTGAAATTGCAGGGATTAATTTTAAAATTATTAATTATTTAACCATTAAAAAACTAACGTTTACTCAATCATTTTATTTTGTAAAGACTAGAATCAAATTTCTTACATTTTACGAGAACTAATGGGAGGAGGAACAGTTAATGGTACTCTAACACGCTTTTAAAAGGTAGAACAATTAATCATCTTTTATACAAAGTTGCAAAAATCTGACCGAATCATGTGCTAAAAAATGAACCAAATTACAAGTTAACAAGTACCACCTTCTAGCAAAATGCTCAACCTCTAAACATGACAATTCAAATATTGTCAAAGAGTATCCATATGTCATCAATAATCATAACCGACACAGACGAGGTAGGATTCACAAACACAAAAAATTTATCATCATATGTTATATGGTGAGATGCTCTAGAATCAAGAATCTATATGGAAAGAGATATACCAGACAAACTTGAGGGATTCAAACCTTTAGTAGAGGAGGCAGGCATGACATGTGATTGAGTGGCAAGAAGTTTTTGGAGTTGTTATGCAATGTCAGATATTTGGGAAATAGTCTCAAATGAGTATACATAACCAGAACTAGAACCAATGGTAAGAGGAGCAAAAACAACAACATTTGATGATGGCCCCTAACATTCTTCTTGGGTGCTCTTCCCACCCAACTTCGAACAATGTACTTTCCAATGACCTTTTTCATTGCAAAAAACACATTTATCATTACCAAGCCAAACTCTCCCTTGAGATTTTTCTTTTTGAACTAGAGCAACAAAAACCAATGGAGGAGTTGAGAGAATTCCCTTATCTAACACAACAGAATAGGTCTAAGTCTGATTTATTCAGCCAACAATTCACGAACTACTGATTCAATAGTAGGAAGAGGGGAACGATGCAAAATACCCCCCACGAAACCTCAAAATCATCACAAAGAGCCATCATAAACCAAACTAGACGTTGCTCCTTTCTTTGATCAATGTACGCTTTGACAGCTTTCAACTCAGTTGATTGCATAAGAGTCAATTGATCCCACAAATTAGTCATTGTCGAATGGAATTCTTAAATAGTCATATTGTTCTGCTTAAGGGCCCCTAATATCATTTTTCAATTGATACTGTTTTGCAAAGTTAGACTGAACATACAAACATTTCAAGTGATCCCAATTTTTTTTTGCAGTATCGTATTTTGCTAGTTGCACATCTATAGACAACTCAACAGAACTATTAATCCAAGTAATGATATTTGGATTACTAACATTTCATGTTTTCAAATCTTTTGCATATTTAGTTTCATTCTTTTTATTTGTAGGCTTCACAGAAGTTCCATCAACATGACCCCACATATCTTTTCCAATCAAAATTGTCTTCATCACATAACTCCAATAAGAGTAATTTTGTCCATTGAGGTGGACACTAATAGCTTGAAGAAAAACATCCTTATTAATAATGTGACTTTTGTCATAATTATTTCTAAAGCGACGCACGTTTTTAGTCAAGATGTGTCAATTGTGTGAAAATATTTTACATTGTCAGTGCATAAAACTTAAACTCTAAATAAATTTCTTTCAAACGACATTGGGTATCAAATGGTTATATGAATACAAAAAGCATATCATATGGTGATTTATGATGTCATATGTTCCTTCTAAACTTCAAACTCGAGTTCTCTAATTGGTTGAAGAGACTAAAATTTAACCTAATAAAGTCCCTATTTTTTTCTTTTGTAATGACATGGTCCCTAATTTCTAAAATGTGAAGATCTCCACGAAAAATATATTAGCCTGCAACACAAGAAACAAATTATGGTCCGTGATTTTGATAAAAATGTAAAAGCTATGAAATACTTATTTTTATGTAAGCAAGACCATCTATAAAAGTAAAAATTGGAAAAAATATACCAATAGTTTTTTAACTGTAACCTAATTCCTTTTTTTTCCACTTGATTTCGTCATTTAAGTTACAATATGTTTGCATTATTAGTCCTTTCTCTCAACAAAGTTTAGTGAAATTGAAAATATGTGTTCGAAGAAGCTTTATACCAAATACTCCAACAATATATTCCTCCAATTAATCCATTAGAAAACATTTGTCTGGACACTAATTTATTATTGAGATATATGAACTATGATTTTTTGTGGTTATGAAATTGGAAATAAAGAAGGCATTCTTGTTGAGTACTCCTTGGCCATGAACCAAATTTGGGTTTTTTTTTTATTCACTTAACTCTTCACTTTACAATTCCAAGCGAAGAATAAATAAGTATATAGTGACTTGTGTTTGCCATCTATGTTATCCTCTTGGCCTTATTCTTCACTTCATCTTTCAAATATATCTATGACATATTATTTGATCTCTTGAAGTCTACACAATGAATATTTGATAATAGAAAGGAATGTGTTAAATATTGTTTTCAAGCTGGTGTTTTCTGTTAATATTTTGAAGTTAATTATCACACTCAATTTTTGGTTCTAGGGTACATGTTTGGCACCAAAGCTTGAGAACCAAGTGTGTTTATGATATCTTTAATTACTTTCTCAATTTTCTATGCTTATAGTTTCTTCCAGGTTGATTTTTATAAATGCACCAAAATCATCTCATTAATCAGGAATGTGGAATAAGCTATATGGAGATGTGAAAGATTACGAATGTCTTTGACCAACTTGTTTCAATAGCTAAGCTTATAATTGATTTCCACGTAATTACAAAATATTAAGAAATGATTTGCTTGTATAAGAGACTTTGAGTTCCAACAAGTTACTCTAGTCTTCTATTCTTGATTTATATAAGCAGACAAGAGGTCTTGAAGGATCCTACTACTGCATGGATAGCCAAGATAAATATGAAAGGAACAGAAATTGCAGTTAGGATGATGATAACTAGTCAAAACCAAAAAGTATACGGCACAAAGAGCTTGAGAGAGTCGGCACAAGAATCGACAACTTCAAGCTTTTAGAACTTTTAGAGAAGTAATTGGATATGTATTAGCTATTAGTTTGAAAGATAATTGTAATTTGTAATTGATTTTTGTGAATATATTTAAGAAGGTTTATCAACAAATGGACTACTATATAAATGTGTCAATTTTTCTAATTATTATTTTTTATTTGGTTTAATCAAAAGCAACGGTTTTAAAGTGTTCTTTAAAATGTCAAAGAAAACAGTTTTTTATGGTACATTTTTTAACTACGACGAAAAACTGTTGGCGTAGGAAAAATAAAACTTTCTCTAAAATAATCGACAACGGTTATTGAGTAGCAACGGCTTAAAACCGTTGCTATATTTTAGCATAAAAACTATTCTAATAGGATTTCTACAACTACGGTTTTACGGAGGCGTTGCCGTTTTTGGCAAAAACCGTTGCATAAAGCATAGACAACGCCTTGGTATACTATGGTTGAAAAACCGTTCTCGTAATTTACGACAACGGTTTTTTCCTCATATGCAACGGTTTTTCAGCGTTGCGGTAGCCTAAATACGTTGTAGTGTATATTATTTAAGAGTGAAACTTAAAATGAAACATACTTGAATTTCAGCATACTGTTATCTGGATGCACAAGAAGTTGTATTGGAATTTCTCTTGATAGCATATTTCCTTCAAAGTTGATAATATATTAAACATTGATATTGATCTATCAATAGTTACCTAGCTATCTAAAATCACACACCATTGAAAGAAAATGGAAATTGTTGGCATGGAGAAAGAGAAATTTTTAATGAACTAATATTGTAGCAAGATTTTGAATTGTGGTCTACAACCGCAACCACAATTCCGGCTACAATATTGAGGATTTTGAAGTCTCTGCAGCAACATTACAATTGCATTTGTCCATGTTTTGCTGCAACGTAAAAATTTACTACGTAACTGCAATCGCGTTTGTAACCATCATTTAAAACCATGACATATGATATTTGTCTTTTAAGTACTCTCAACAAAAGTGAGGCTATAAAAAAATTCTTGATTGTTATAACATTTTTATTATCACGTCATTTCATTAAAATTACCGTAATTTATGTAATGAAGAATACATTAAGTTTTTTATATAAAAAATAATTTTAATAATAAAAGATAAAATGTCAAATGTAACAAAAATAATAATATTGTAATAAAATTACAAAATAATTAGATGAACATAAAGTAAGAATGTATATTAATATTAAAATTAAAATAATATTTATAATTATAGAAATCTAAATGTGACAATTTTCAATAATTATAGATTTTTTTTTATATTGCAAAAACTAATTTTAAAATTATTAATTATTCAACCATTAAAAAACTAATGTTCACTCAACAATTTTATTTTGCAAGAACTAGAATCAAATTTCTTACATTTTACGAGAACTAATTCCATATTTAAGTATTTTTTTTTTACAAATAAAATTTATTCATGGAAGTATAAATGATACTCTAACACATTTTTAAAAGGTAGAACAATTAATCATCATTTATACAAAGTTGCAAAAATCTGACCGAATCATGTGCTAAAAAATGGATCAAATTATAGGTTAACAAGTACCACCTTCTAGCAAAATGCTCGACCTCTAAATATGACAATTCGAATACTGTCTAAAAGTATCATCATATGTCGTCAATAATTATAGCCGACACAGACGAGGCAGGATTCACAGACACAAAAGATTTATCATCATATGTCATATGGTGAGATGCTCTAGAATCAAGAATCCATATGGAAGGAGATATACCTAACAGACTTGAGGAATTCAAGTCTTTAGTATAAGAGGCAGACATGGCATGTGATTGAGTGACAAGAAGTTTTTGGAGTTGTTCTGCAATATCATATATTTAGGAAGTAGTCTTAGATGAGTACAGAATTAGAACTAGAACTAGAGCCAATGGTAAGAGGAACAGAAGCAACAACATTGGATAATGGCCCCATAAAATTCTTTTTATGTGCTCTTCCCACTCAACTTCGAACAATGTGCTTTCCAATGAAATTTTTCTTTGCAAAAAAACACATTCATCATTACCAACCCCAACTCTCCCTTGAGAATTTTCTTTTTGAACAACAGCAAAAACAGATGGAGGAGTAGAGAGAATTCCCTTTTTTGACACAGCAGAATAGGTCTTAAGTCTGATTTCTTCTGTCAACAATTCACTAACTACTGATTCAATAGTAGGAAGAGGGGATCGATGCAAAATACCCCAACGAAACCTCAAAATCATCACGAAGAGCCATTAGAAACCAAATCAGACAATGCTTCTTTCTCTAATCAATGTACACTTTGACAGCTTTCAACTCAGTTAATTCCATAAGAACCAATTGATCCCACAAATTAGTCATTTATGAATGAAATTCTTGAATGGTCATATTGTTATGCTTAAGGGCCCTAATATCATTTTTCAATTGATATCTTTTTGCAAAGTTAGACTAAACATACAAACGTTTCAAGTGATCATAAATCTCTTTAGCATTAATATATTTTGCTAGTTGCACACCTATAAACAACTCAACAGAATTATTAATCCAAGTAATGATATTTGAATAACTAACAATCCATGTTTTCAAATCTTTTGCATATTTAGCTTCATCTTTTTTATTTGTAGACTTCATAGAAGTTCTATCAACATAATCCTACATATCTTTTCCAATCAAATTTTGTTCATCGCATAACTCCAATAAGAGTAATTTTGTCTAATGAGGTGGACACTAGTAGCTTAAAGAAAAACATCCTTAGTACCAACCATAACAAATAATGATAGAAAAATACGATGAACACACTAAGACAAAAGAAATTAGGGATAACTTGCCAATAGCAGAGGCAATCAAGAACAAAATAAAATCGTGCCAGAAACAAAGAGCAGAACCACGCATGAAATAGAAGAGTTGAATCGCGCTGAAACAGAGAGACCGAATCAAATTAAAAATCACTACCGGCCACACAAAACGGGTCGCACAAATAAAACTTCACTTAATATATGTTATATGCCGCTAATTTGAATAATTAATCGCCATGGTTTGAAGTTCATGCTTCATATTTCTAAGTGATGTCAAGTGTCACTGTATATATCCTTTGTCTATTTAAATTAATCATTTTGTTATAATCTTTCTTTCAGGAAATTTTTGCTAACTAAAACGTAAAAGCATAAATTCGCGGTTTAGCAAACTACAAAATGCAGAATAATATATCCCTCCAATCGTAAACCCATTCAATAAATAAGCCATCACATTCTTTTCTAGCCTTGTCAACCCTTTTGCCACAAATGAATAACAAAAAAAGGGTAACGAATCACTTTGCTTCAGCCCTCGTTATGTAAAACTGAGTTAATACTATTTATAAGTAATTAATTAAATTATAATAATAAATAATTTTTGTCGTTGAAAGTAAATTTTTTAAAATATTTTATTGTAATTTTATTAGTATTATTCATTTAACATCGTCGTATTATATGTTATATCGTTTAAATTGTTTAACACATGTCACATTATTATTTTTCATAAAAAAAATAAGAGAGATCAAAATTATTAAATTTTAAAGTAAAAATCAAATTTTGTGAATCAATTTAAATAGGAGATCAAAATTTTAATTAAGTCAAAATACTAGGAATAAGGGAATCTATTGCTAATAATCTTTAAGATGTAATTTCGAAATACATAAAGAGAGACATTTATAAACACAAAGAGAGAGAGAGGCGATGTGTTACATGACTTTATTTTTAAGAGTATAGTAAAATTATTAAAGTAAAATATAACAGTGTAGTACAAAAAATTGGAATATGTGTCGGAATCAAAAGTACAAAGTTTTTATTTTTTAAGTTATCGAGCTTTATAACTTTTAGGTGTATTATAAAAGCTCGTAATAGGTGTATTATAAAAGCTTGTAACAAAATGAAATATAGAGAAAATTTTATATAAAGAATTTGTGAGCTATTTTGGTTTGAAAAACATGTTGATAAAAAAGTGCAATTGTATATTGTCCGCACATCAACAAAGACGTAAATAATTTTGATCAACATAATTTGAAGGAAAAAAAAACTTCTAGTTATTTTATCAACATTATTTTGGTAATTTTGATTGAATTGAATAAATATGATCTGAATGATAATTCAATTCAATCAAATATAAATATATTTATATATAGACATAAATATAGATTATTGAAATTTAATTTTAAAATTGATAGTTAACAATTTTCTCCTCTCTTCCTTATTTAAAACAAATAATTATTATTAATCGAGTTGAGTTACAATAAAATAAAAAATGTCATTGTATATATGTACAAAATATTTCCTTCAAATGATATAAATAGTAAGTTTTCAGTTTATTTATGAAACAAAAGAGAACAACTATAGTAAATTTCAAATATGAATTATCTTCTATATGTAATTATATGTGAGTCTTCTTCAAGAGTAGCAATAAAAGTCATTGATTCATTTAAGTAAGTTGTAAATTGGTAAAGTGATCGATTATATTTCCATATTTATATAAAAATGAATTTATACTGTTTTTAAAAATGAATTAGTCATATTAACAAAGATATGTATATTAAAAATATGAATTTAATTTATAAACTCTATTAATATAAGTATTTTTTAGATCGTCAATCAATCATAACTATTAAGTTATTAATAATGTGACTTTTGTAATAATTATTTCTAAAATGACGTACATGATTAATCAAGATGTGTCAATTGTGTAAAAATATTTTACATTGTTAGTGCATAAAAATTAAATTCTAAATAAATTTCTTTCAAATACATTGGGTATCAAATGGTTATATGAATACAAATAGCATAGTATATGATAATTTATTATGTTATGTGTTCCTTCTAAACTTCAAACTCGAGTTCTCTCGAAATATTTGATTGAGGAGACTAAAACTTACCCTAATAAAGTCCCTATTTTTTTTTGCAATGACATAATTCCTAATTTCTAAAAAGTGAAGATTCCGTGAATAATATATTAGCCTGCAACACAAAGAAACAAATTATGGTCCGTGATTTTGATAAAAATTGTAAAAGCTATGAAATACTTATTTTTATTTAAGCAAGACCATGTATAAAAGTAAAAATTGGAAAAAATATGCCTATATAGTTTTTTAACTTTAACCTAATTCCTTTTTTACTTCGCTTGATTTCGTCATTTAAGTTACAATATGTTTACATTGTTAGTTTTTTCTCTCAACAAAGTTTAGTGTAATTGAAAATATGTGACCGTTAGAAACTCTATCAAATACTGTAACAATATATTTCTCCTATTAATCCATTAGAAAACATTCATATTTAACTTCATTTACTTGCAAAATAATTTGGACAATCAATTTAATTTATTACGATATTTTGATTAGATATTTACATTTTGTGACACTAATTTGAGGACTTAAAAGACAATATGCATAATTTAATATAACTTAAAAAACTAATAGTATAACATTAATATAAGTTAAAGGACCGATTAAAAAAATAACTTAAAGAATCTAAACGAAAATTGAGTTAAATTAAAGAATTAAAAATTTGTTTTTGCCTAAAATAATAAGACCATAAAAGGATTGATGGAAAAATTTAGAAATCAAAATTTAAATTTAAAATTGAGTTAAAAAATAGGTTAAGGGTCTAATGTAGTCATCACAATTTAAGTGCAAGATAATTTTCAAAGAAAATTGTCGGTATTAATTTGTTCCACGAATAGTAATACATTTATAAAAAATAATTATTTCAAAATAAATAATCGTTTTAATTTTTAATACATTTATAAAAAATAATTATTTTAAAATAAATAATCATTTTAATTTTAATACATTATTATTATTATTTCAATTTCAAATCAGAGTATCTTGTAATAATGTATTTTTTAAAATTAATTTCTTTATACAGTTCGTAATGTAGTTATATACTCCGTTGAAACATTGAGATCGCCGAACTTATTCACGTTAAATAAAAAAAATTAACCAATCATATTCCCGTTAAATGTAAACTAACTAACAATATTTCCGTAAATAAAAAAACTAACCATATTCCCGTTAAATGTAAAAAACTAACAATATTCCCGTTAAATAAAAAACTAGAAATATTTGAACGAATGCTAATAACTCGTAACAACTTAGAAATATTTGAACGAATGCTAATAACTCGTAACAACTTTTTGTAATAACTTTTTTAAGGAGTACACGTAACAACCTAATACTAAAAAAATTCCCGTTGTTAAATGTAAAAAAACTAACAATATTGCCGTGAAATAAAAAACTAGAAATATTTGAACGAATGCTAATAACTCGTAAAAAACGAGAAATATTTGAACTTCTTGAACGAATGCTAATAACTCGTAACAATAAGGAGTATTCGTAACAACCTAATCCTAAAAAAATTCAAGTTACTAGTTGGAAATTGATAAAATTCAAAAATAGTCTAAGTAGGTATCAGATTCAAACATAAATAATCAAAAAAAGAAAATCATTTAAAAAGAACTTATACATAAGTGCTTATACCGTAAGCAATTAAATAAATTGTTTATGCAAGCTGAACAAAATAATCAAGAAAGAAAACCTACAAAAACTTAAAGATATGACTGATATTCATAATAAAGGGGTCTCCTAATATGTTACTAATGATCTACTAGTAATATTTAACTAAAAAAAGGATGAATCTACTTGACTATTTTTCTGATGTGCATATTAGAGACCATTAAAAAGATAAAAGCAAACTAATATTCATCTAAAAATTGAAACAAGCTATTGTGTTTTTGATGAATATTGTGTTAAATCACATGCATAAAATGAAACCCTATAACTAATAATTAATAGTTTTGTGGATCCAAAAACATACAGAGAAGGTCAGCGACAAACATCAAAGGGTCCAGAAGGATCAAGTTGTTTGCATAATGTAAGATAGACGTAATAAAGAAGCCTTTCCCTGCAACCAGTGCGATGATTCTTGGTATATTTGCAAAAATATTTCAAGTGTTCACCCTTGCAAAAACCAATCATTTGTCCCAACAAAAGAAACAACCAGTTGATATTCTTTTTCTTCTCAGCAATGACTGGCCTCACTTGTACTTCATTGCAATTACCACATTTTGATCGTTTTGGATACATCCAAATAGGTGGTGCCCTATCATACATAGTGCTCTTATTCCTCACTATGTAACTCGAAATTTCTACAAATTTCGTCATCAAATCAAATGTTATTTGATACGTTGCTCCGCATTTCTTGCACTTGAGTTCTCCTGTGATGTTAAAGATTCCGTTTTGTATGAGATGAGTTAGACTGTGAACCTTTGCACGCTGACTTGTGGCCCATATGTAAGGGATAGGGATGTCGCTTAGTTCGTTATGTGGATCGTTTATTGGTGAACGGCGACGACGGCGTTTGTATGTTGTTGTGGTGGTGACGGTGAGTTCTTGAGGTGAAGGTGGTGGAGGAGGAGGAGGAGGAGGATGTGATGGTTGTTGAGGGAGAAACATTCTTTGGAATGGTGTTGCCATTTGAAGAGTAAGATTGAGATTTTCTGAGTTGTTCATTATTTTCTTTAAGATTGGGTTTTGAAAGTACTAAGAAGAGAGTTACTAATAGAGGAAAGGAGCAAAATAATAAAAGTTAGTTGCGGAATATTGTAGAATGAGTCAACGAAATAGAAATAGAAATAGAAAGCAGATAAGACTCTTTTTATTTTATTGTAATGGGCCGGCCCAAAGAATTAAAACTATTAAATGGGTCTTTTTAAAAGTTAATAAATAAATTATTAATATTTTATTCAATAAATTATAGAAAATTTCTTTAGCAAATTTATTTTTTTTTTTATATTTTTTTTAAAATAAAATAAGACATTTCAACATTAAAAACTCAATCTTTTAATTGAAAAAGAAATTAGTTTGTATACGTTATACCACTATAATAACTCATGTTAGAATATGTTCACTATTTATGTTATGATTTCTCAATTTATAACTAATATTTTTCATATAAGCAATGTGTTCACTATTGTCATCATGATTTATCAATTTATAACTAATATTTCTCTCATGTCTATTATGTTCATTAGCCAATTTACTTGTACTAAGAAGACTATTAAATAATTTGTAACAAAAACAAAATGTTTTTTATTCAAGTCTTGAGATATCAATAAATTTCACAAACATCTTTAGCCACCAATAATTCTCTCTCAAAATTGTATATCAATGTGCTAAATTTATTTATATTTCCTTTACGATTCAATAAAGATTTCACTTCTTTTTTTATTTTTATAATTTTGAAAAAATTGAAGCCTTCTTATTAAGTTATTTTTTACACTTGTTGTTTCTGTTTTGGTTTGATTGTAACAAACAGACAATTGTAACTTCAGCACAGCTGCGGCATTGTGGTTAGAATGCTCAAACTATTAAAAATGGTTTGTTTACATAGTGTGCTTGTTTAGTGATATTAACCTTGAGTCTGTTTTGATTGTAACAAAGACAAATATGTAACTTCGGCACAATAAATCATTTTATGGTATTGAAACATGTAACGATTTTAAAAACAGCAGTTTAACTTTTTACTTACTTATCTTATAATTCAAGTTATCTCTTATTTTTTGTCCATTTATTTAAAATATTTAAAATTAAAGGTGATTTTAACTTTATATTTTTAATAATAATTTTTTTGAGAACTTATTCAAAAATAGCATAAGTTGTTTTAAACTCGTTTGTTATCCATTTAAAAAAATAATAATTTTTACGGAAAAATTTATCAAAATAACTTTTTATTTTAATTATTTTTTAAAATTTTACTATCCAAAAAAAATTGTAACAAATGGATAAAATATTTAAACAAATTTTTCAAATTTGAAGTTTCATTGTTAATTTAAAAAAAAAAATTAAAATACCATAAAAATAAAATATTAATTATAAAAATTATTTTTAACATTTTTTAAACAATCTGGTCCTTTATCTCTAAAATTTCATATTGATCTCATAATCAATTTTTTTTATCATTTTCAATTGACAACCACCCTTTAAATTCAATACAATCTAAATCTAAGATATAAAGTATTATAATTCTACTTCATCGGATTACTCTATAATTAATTATATATAAATTATTATTTACTTTTTTATTAATTTAGTTTGACAAAAAAAAATCTTCCTCATATATATTGTCACGTGTAATGTAAAAATCAAAATATATTATCAGATTTGACACGTAATTATTGGTAGAAAATATATACGTGAATTCTGATTGATTTTAGTAGTTAGTTATTGATTTTATATATGTGTCGCATCGCTGCTGGTGTGTGCATGTTGTGAGCGCGAAAATGATGAATCTTGTTTAATTTGTTGATCGAATTATAAGTATCAATTATTTGTTTTTTTGTTTTTTATTTTGGGTGTTGCAAATAAATCAGGAACAAGAGGATGATGGCTTAATAGAAAAGGCTTAATCATATTAGTTTCCTTTAACTAAAGTTAAATTAGAGCTGACTATAAACAAATATGATCAAAACTTAAATATCTAAAACCCTTTTTTTATTAATATACTAATTAACTAAACCCGTTAAGAGACACATTATAAAGAAGGTAGATAGAAAAGATACAGTACAGAAAAACTAAAAATAAAATTAGAAAAGAAATAAAAAAGAATCTAAATCACTTTCCACTTATTGCTGCCTCTTTTTTTTCTCGTTTTTTCTCTTTGTTTTTTTAGAGAAGTTTCCTATCACCTCCACTCTTTTTTTTTTATTCCGTTTTCTTTCTTTGTTTATTTATTGTTAGAAACTAGATTAAATATTTTTAGAAAACGATAGTTTCCATTAATAATTATTAAAGTAAATTTTAACATCTTAAAAAATCTACCTTAATTACTTAAAGTTTAATTTTTAACTACAACAAATCAAATAAAAAACTCAATAATTGATTGATTTTTCGTTTTTTGTTTTTAAAGGAATGAAAAATTCAAAAAGACTTTTATGCTTATCTTTGTAAATAATTAAAAAAAAACAGACAAAATTAAGTATAAACAGACTAAAATAGAACAAAAATAATTTAAAAAATAAAATGTCTATCGATTGTAACTTAACGGATCAAAATGAAAAGAATAAAACTTAAGGGAGTAAAGTAAAACTTAAAAATAACTTAAGGGACTAAAAGTACAATTTAGAAAAACAAAAATAGTAGGGTTAATTCTTATTTTAATATAGTATTTTAAGCATTCATGTGTGAAAGAAATATTTCAATTTCATTCATGTAATATTATATTCTCCACTTTTAGTATTTCATTTAATTTTGTCTATGTAAATCTATTGACATGACACGTTGAGATTCTTCACTTTTGGTCTTTCATTTAATTTTGTCCATGTAAATCTATTGACGTGACATGTTGAGATGAATATTTTTTATGCAACTACAATAAAATTTTAATGTCTAATTTTTTAATTCAATGTGGATTATAGTAAATTGTAAACCTAGAATCTAAAACTGCAATTTCGCGAGGTGTTAATAATAGTGGGATCAAAATTGCAATTAAACATAAAAAATATTTAACAAATATTAGCAATGCCAAATCAATCCTTTAGTGAATCTTCTTGTTCACCTTCACCGTTAATCATTTTCACTATCGTTCATTCAGTCGGATGCAAATATGGTCGTTTCTCATTTGTTTTGCTATCTAGGGATTTGAGGCACAGCGTTGTTCTGCAATTTATCAGCTATAACAGAGAAAGGACCACACAAATATATCTTCTTCATTGTTGTTCGTTCACCTTCATTGTCGATCACTTTTTCATTGTCAATCACTGTCATTCGTTCAATTACACACAAAGATGGTTGTTTCTCATTCTTTGTTATGTGATTTATAGATTTGATGACACAATTTTGCAATGTAAAGAAGAGGGAAAGAGAAAATAAAATACATATTGTTTTGCGTCATAAAAAAATAGTTTTTTTTTTTTAATTTTCAGTGAGTTAAATTAGTTTGTATTTTTAAATTATATATAGTGATTTTAAATGCCACATAAAATAAAATAAACATAAAATAATTGACTTTATGTGCTACATAATCAAATTTGCATGAACAAAATTAAATGAAGGACCAAAAATAGAGAATTTAATATTACATTGATGAAAGTTAAACTTCTTAATTTATAGGTGATTAAAATTGGAATCTACATATATTATAGATGTCAAGATAAGAATTAACACAAAATAGTATTTGCCGAAGTGATAGTAGAGATACATGATCCAATGTAGACAACCCACAATAGCATTTTGTGTAATATTTTAATTTAATACGGTGCACTACTTATATTGTTTTTTGTAACTTTGTAAGGTAGATGCAGTAATAAATTATCTAAATATTTTTTTTATTTTAAGTAATTAAATTGTCTCAGTTTAAAAAAAAACTAAAATGTCATATTTTTGAACCTCTTTATAGTATTGTATATCGAGGATGCGATCAAAGAAATTTTTTTTGTTGGATTAGTAGGAAGTCGCATCTACATGTAGTATTATAATTATTATTATTATTATTATTATTAAAATTGAAATATTTATTATTTGATAAATTTAAAATAATTAAACTATTTTAAAAAATAAAATACTATTAATAAAATAAAATACAAGAAAAATAATGCAGTTTTATTTTGTTAACAACTACCTCCTATTTTTTTCTCCGGATATAATAAATAAACATTATTAAAAATAATAATAATAAAAATTATTGTAATAAAAATAAATAAATTATATTAATAACATGAAACAAAATACATTAAATTGTGTTTGTCCGTTAATATAATTTACTTTTGGTATTTTTTTTTTAAACTGAGACAATTTAGTTACTTAAAAAAAAATTTAGATAATATAACCGCAGCTTAACAAATCATATTTAAAAAAATTATTTTAACAAATAAAATATTTTTTACAGGATATTTAACAAATTGTTGAACACTGGTAATTGTATTTGTCTTTTGGGGGCCGAGCCAGAAAAATAACTTTAAAGGGATCCATTATATAAATGTATGACTTAATAAAAAATATTGAATTTTCGTACTCAAAACATGTGCAAAAATATATATAACAAAATATTTGCTCACATAAATTAACATCAAAATGTAAAAAGAATATAAAATATCAAAATAATATTAATTGACAAATATAAGTTAGGAGAGAATGAAGTTTATTTCATTATTTTATATAAAAAAAATTCTTAATTAAAGTAAAATTTATAATGATTATTTGACTTTTCATTATAAAAAAATTATTAGGGAGCATTGATATACATATAACTAATCGTATATAAGACTTTTTACATTCTCAATAATCACAACTGTTAAATTATTAATATATTTGATTTTTATCATAATTATTTATAAAATTATATCGATGATTGTTTATAATGTGCCGAGTGTATAAAAAAAATTACATTATTGGTACATGAAAATTAAAGTAAAAAACTAATATTGTAATTAATAAATATACACATTATAAAAACTATATTATACTTATAATACAACATGATAAAAGTGAAAAAAACTAACAATTTAGTTCATATACATTGTTTGTGTAAATCATTTTTATTACATTCGTTAGATCATTAATGCCATTTAATTTTTGTTATAACTATTTATAATAATCACTCACATGATTCATAATACAAATTAAACTAGAAAACTAATAATGTGATTGTTGTATTTTGAGTTTGAAAAAACTGTTTAAAAATCACAATTTGTATCACCGAAGATATTACTGGGTTGAGTCGCAGACTACATCGCTCTCTTTAAGATGTTTCGCGGCACTGCCCAAATTGTGCAAGACAGACTATCAACCACGACGTCCCCATGATAAAACAGTTCAGATTCACTGCATCGGAGTTCCACTGCACCGTAGAAAACCATTCTAGAATTACACCCTTAATATGGCTGTTAAAGCCACTCTCAATATGACGGTTAAAGTCACTCTTAATAAGGCGATTAAAGCCTCGCAATATGGTACTATGACCATTCATAAATAAAAAAGACTATATTCTTAAAGGAATGCGGCATGCGGAATAAAAAACACTTTAAAGGATAGTGGTATTGTAACCACTCAAAAATCGACGAGACTACTGTATAAAACCGCTCTAAAATGATAGTGGTATTAGGTGTTGGAACCAAGTTGGTTCTAAGTATTTAGGATTTTGATGTTTACAAAAGCACTCCATGTAATCTTATTTTGTACCTTGAATTATTACATTAAATGCCACCAGAAAATGAAGTTTCCAGAGGCAGAAGATGAAGACACCAGAAAATGCATCCAGAAAGTACCAGAGGATGCATCCTGGAATTACCAGAGGATATCTTTGCTGGCCCAGATCAGAAGGAAGCAAAGTCAGAAGAAGATCTGGACCAGACCAGAAGGAAGCCTGCCAGAGGGAGACTTAATCCAGACCAGAAGGAATCATAATTCAAACTTAGTCCAGAAGTTATTCTGACCAGAAGATGGCATGGCAGTGAAATGATAAACAACCCAGACTTGATCCAGACTTAATCAGAGGATAAGTTAATGGGTCCAGAACAAGAGAATCAATCCAGATTTGACCCTGACCAGAAGATAACATGGTTCAGGGTATGAAACTAAGTCCAGGCCAGAAGAAATGATCTCCAAATTTGATCCATAACTGATCCAAAACAGAAGGTAAAATGTCCAGACTGAAATATTATTTGTCCAGACTTAATTTCAGTTCAATCCAGACTCAGTTCAGAATTGGTTTAGATTAGAGGGAAGATATCAAGATCAATGGTTCATATTTAAGTATATGGCCCAGTGTTGGCCGAGATTAGAAGATCAGACCATGGCCCAGTGTTGGCCGAAATCAGAAGGTCAGAATGTGTGGTCCAACATTTGCCGAGATCAGAGGATCACAGCAGATCAGTTTGCTAGACCAGGTTGGCCGAGATCAGAAGATCAGAAAGTATGGTCCAGGGTTGGCCGAAATCAGAGGATCACAGCAGATCACTTAGTATGGTCCATATGTGGACTAGCGCAGAAGATCAAACGGTCCAGATTTAATCATGAGGATTAACGGTGGAGATTTAATTTAATTTGATCAAAGTATTAAAAGGATTTGTTACAAAAATAAAGTGAAGTCGTATGGGAGTTCAGAAGCTGTTGGCTAGAAGAAACTAAAGCCATGATTGGCCAGTTATTTTTGAAAGAAAATCTGAAGCTTAAAAATATATGTTTTTTATTTAAGTGAAGCCCGATTGGTCAATATATTTTTGCAAGAGAATCCAACAAGATACAGCTCGAAATTAAGCTTGGAAGAGACCCTAATTCACATATATAAAAGGAGGCTCAAGGCAGAATACTTAGCATCGAAAATCACAAAAGAGTCATACACTTCCAAAAGCAAACACTCAAGTTTTCAGTGAGGTTAATTGTGAGTTCCAGCTTTCCAGAAGCAAACACTCGTGTTATTTTCTTTCCCTTGTGTTAGATCTAAGTTGTTGAAGTAAAGTCTACAACCTGAGGGAGTCAGAAGGGGTTGCAGATTACTTGGCAATTAGATTCAAGGCGTTGTAATTCCTTCTACAATCTGGGGTTGTCAGATTGGTAGGAGAAGACTTGACTTAAGAAGTCAAGGTGCTGCATTCCTCAAAAGTCTAGGATTGTTAGACTGTTTGAGAAGACTGACTTGGAGGGTCAGTGGTATTGTTGTAATTCAAGGTTTGAATTAGTGAAATCCTTTAAGGTGAAGGGACTGGACGTAGCCTCGTTAACGGTGAACCAGTATAAAGTTCTGTGTTTTTATTTTTACTTTATATCCGCTGCTAACTCTATTTTATTCATACATCAAGTTTTGTTTTAAAACTGCAAAAACAGAAAAAGTATTCAAGTTAATCAAACACAATTCAACCCCTTTATCGTGTTTGCACCTTCATTAGGACCACTCAAAACTCGACGAAACTACAACATAACAACCGCTCTAAAATATCGAAGGGACTACGATACAATACCGCTCTAAAATGTCGAAGGGACTACGACATAACAACCGCTCTAAAATATCAAAGGGATAGAAAAAAAGGGGAGAAGTGGCTCGGTAACAATCAAACAGAATATAAGAGGGAGAAGAAGAAAAAAATTGGGAAATGCATCCAACTTTGGTATGTTTTTTACAATAGAATTGACACTCTTTATATAGTGATGGAAGCAAACCCACATATGTTTTCTATCCAACGTGGGACTTCAACAAAATTTTGAGAATATTTATATAGTGATTAAAACTATTCAAAATGAGAGTTTTCCAATGTGGGACTTCAACAATTTTTAAATTTACACATTATGTTCCAACAATCCCCCACTTGAATTAAAAAAATGTTTCTAAAATAGCGTCAAACGCTTATATAAGATTGTGCATAAGCAAATGTGTCTATGACTTGAACCTTTGTGTAGCAAGTAAGATTCTGATTTAACAAGAGTGACTCGTAGTCTTGAGCTCTATCTTGGACATCAAACCTACACACAACCTTTTCATTGGGTGTATTCTAAAAAACCCGTGCATTTATGATCCTGCACGTCTATCCCAGTATAGTGAACGCTCTAGGAATTTTTGCCTCGAAATTCCATAGGAAACGGCCTCATTTCCACATTCACATAGGCGAGTCTATCAAGAGTACTCTTGTAGCTAGATACTCCCTCCACATAGAGTATAGATCTCATTAAGAGTTTCTATTATCTCAGCCTTCCATCGCTTCAGGAATCATGCTTCCGTTAAATATAATAACATGTTCATCTACTATCACTATGACTTGTTATTACCTATTGAACCTAATTCTTGGGATCTCTAGTCTTTTAGGTTGGGTTACCATCATTGAAGGTGCAAACATGAGAAAGGGGGGTTGAATTGTGTTTGTACTATTTGAATTCTTTTTCTGTTTTTGATGATGATTTGAAATCTGAAATACAATCAAGTATAGTTAGCAGCGGATAAAGTAAAATAAACAACACAAGGATTTATCCTGGTTCACCATTAACTAGGCTACATCCAGTCCCTTCAACTTGAAGGATTTTTCCACTAGTTAAAAACCTTGAATTACAATAGTACTACTGACCCTCCAAGTCAGTCTTCCCAAACAATCCTAGACTTTTGAGGAACACAGCACCTTGACTTCTCAAGTCAAGTCTTCTCCTACCAATCTGACAACCCCAGATTGCAGAAGGAATTACAACACCTTGAATCTAATTGCTAAGTCACCTGCTACTTCTTATGACTCTTCAAATTATAGACTCTACTTCAACAATATGGATTTAACACAAGGGAACGAAAAACACGAGTACTTGCTTCTGGAAAGCTGAAACTCACAATTAACCTCACTGAAAACTCGATTGTTTGCTTCTGGAAGTGTACGACTCTTTTACTGATTTTCAATACTAAGTCTTCTGCCTTGAGCCTCCTTTTATAGATGAAAATTAGGGTCTCTTCCATGATTAAATTCGAGCTGTATCTTGTCTAGATTCTCTTGCAAAAATAACTTGGCCAATCGGGTTTCACTTAAATAAAAATCATATATTTTTAGCTCCAGATTGCATTTGAAAATTCTGTTGACCAATCTTGTTTCTTTTAATTTCAAACCATATCTTTTTAAGCTTCAAATTGCATTCGAATTTCTCCAAGTCTTCAGTAATTTTTGAATAAAATCCCTTTAATACTTTGATCAAATTTCTATCAAAATTTAATCAAGTCTTCTTCGAATTTTAATCAAATCCTCACTGATTTTCATCATGATTAAAATCTGGACAGTTTGATCTTCTGATCTTCTGATCTCGACCAACACTGGGCCATATGATTTGATCTTCTGATCTTGGCCAACACTGGGCCATTATGCTTAAATCTGGACCATTGATCTGAACACTTTCCCTCTGATCTAAACCAAGTCTGGAATGAGTCTGGATTGAATCTGAATTAAATCTGAATTAAATCTGAACCATTGATCTTTTAATCTGGACATTTATCTTCTGATCTAGATCAAGTCTGGAATAAATCTGGACAATCATTTTTTCTAATATGGACTGAGTTTTATGCTCTGGACCATGCTATCTTCTGGTCTGGACCAAGTCACTTGTTCTAGACCAGTTATCTTCTGCTCTGACTAAGTCTGGACTGATTCTTATAATTACTACCAGGCTATCTTCTGGTCCGGATTAATTCTGGACCAATTCTGACTTATGATTCCTTCTGGTCTGGACCAAGTCTCCCTCTGACAAGCTTCCTTCTGGTTTGGACCAGGTCTCCTTCTGGACTCTGCTTCTTTCTGAATTGGGCCAGGAAAGATATCCTCTGATGATGTTATTTGATCTTTGATGACATCCTCTGATATCCTCTGGAGGTGTATCCTTTGGTGCCTTCAGGATGCATCCTCTGGTACCTTCTGGATGCATTATCTAGCTAACCTTCTGGTGACATTTCTATCCTCTGATTTTGCACAGCTTCTGATTTGTTCTTCTAAGTCAAAATACTATTTACATAAAATACTTTTGTTAATATCAAAACTCTAAGTATAGAACCAACTTGGTTCCAAAAATCATGAGTGACTCAATTATCTATAGGCAATAGTCTCATCCTTTTGGATGTATTTATGACTTTCTCTCTAACCAATCCTTTCGTCAAAGGATCTGCTAAATTATCATCAGTCCGTACATGATCCACTATTGCAGCTCTTTTAGTAAGTAATTCTCTAACTGTTTTGTGTTTACGACATATTTGTCGTCTCTTATCGTTGTAATAATGATTCTCAATTTTTGCAATAGTCGCGGTATTATCGCTGTGGATCAACACAACTGGCATAGGTTTTTCCCAAAAAGGGATCTCAGGTAGCAAGCATCTCAACCAGCTCGCTTCATCACTAACAGTAGCTAGTGCTATCATTTCAGATTCCATAGTGGACTGAGCCATCTGACAAGGTGTTCCAATCAGCATCACTATATCTTCCAAGGACGGTAGAAAATCTTTGATAATATAATCCTAGACTTATGGTCCTTTTTAGGTATCTCATGACTCTTTCGATAACGTGTCAATGCTTTATACTAGGTCTACTGGTAAATCTGCACAATAGTCCCACAACATAGGCAATGTCGGGTCTAGTACAATCAGTGGCATACCTGAGGCTTCCAATGATGCTCGCATATTCAGTTTGTCTAACACCTTCACCAATGTTCTTAAAAATTTTCATACTTGGATCATATGGTGTGCAATAAGGTTTACAGTCAAAGTATTTATATTTCTTTAGGATCTTTTCAACATAATGAGACTGATCCAAAGAAATTCCCTTTTCTGACCTAGTAATCTTGATTTCTAAGATTACATTTGATTCTCCGAGGTCTTTCATATCAAAGTTGTTACTCAACAATGATTTCACAACATGAATGTTTGTACCAAATATAAGTAAGTCGTCTAGATAGAGACATATGATAGTGCAAATGCCATTTTCAAATTTGTAATAAATACATTTGTCATTTTCATTCACTTTAAACTCATTCGAGATAATCAAATTGTCAAAATTTTCAAGCCATTGCTTAGGAGCTTGTTTAAGACCATACAGAGATTTATCTAACTTACAGACCTTGTTTTCTTGTCCATGAATTACAAAACCTTTAGGTTGTTCCATATAGATTTGTTCTTCCAAATCACCATTTAAAAAGGCTGCTTTAACATCCATTTGGTGTATCACCAAGTTATGAATTGCTGCTAGAGAAATGAGTACCCTAATGGATGTTATTCTAGTGACTGGAGAAAAAGTGTCGAAGAAATCTATATTTTCTCTTTTCCTAAAACCTTTGGCTACAAGGCGTGCCTTGTATATATCAATAGTTCCATCGGGTTTTAGTTTCTTTTTCAAAATCCATTTACAACCTATTGGCTTGCAACCAGGAGGCAAGTATACTATATGTGAAGTCTTGTTAGATTCTAGAGAATCCATTTCATCATTTATAGCTTCTTGCCAAAGATCTGCATCCAATGATGACAAGGCTTCTTTGATATTTGCAGGATCCTTTTCTATATTATAGGTCATATATTCTGGTCCATAATCTTTAGCAACTCGTGTTTCTTATCACGGGAGTATGACTTGGTTCGCTGCACCCACTATTTCTCGATTTGAAAGGGAATTCATTTTCAAAGAAGTCAACATGATTTGACTCTATGATGATGTTGACTTTCATATTTAGGTCATAAAACCTATACGCTTTACTGTTTACCTCATACCCAATGAATACACATTCATTCATAGGCTCTACTGGCCAGTTTAATTCGCTTGGGATCGGGGATTCTGACATAAGTCAGACAACCCCATGTTCGAAGATAAGACAAGTTTGGTTGTCTTTTCTTTATTATCTCATAAGGAGATGTTTTGCTTTTAGATTTTGGAACTCTATTCAAAACATAGCAAATAGTCAAAATAATTTCCCCCCACTAATGAGATGCAGCACTAGAGTTAAGCATAATAGCAACAACTAGTTCAGTCAGAGTCCTATTCTTTCTTCAGCTTTACCATTCATTATTTCAGGTGAATAAGGTGTTGTGGTTTCACGTATAATTCCTTGAGTTTTATAAAACTCATTAAATAAACTAGAATCATACTTTATTCCTCTATCAATACGAAACCTCTTAATCTTTTTACAAAATTGATTTTCCATTTCTATTAGAAAGATCTTAAACATTTAAACAGAGGGAGACATTCTTAATTTCAACATTTAAATTTAAACATGCCTCGGATATAAGTAAATTCTGCCTAATTCAGAAAAATAATAAACATTTTTTTTCTAGAGACATGTTATCATACTCTTTAGAGAAAATTCTTTTGTTTTAAGAATTTTTGAAATCCTTCCAAACAGAGGCAATTTATCGATAATAACAATCAATTTGAAATTCATCTAAATTCATACCTTAAGATGATCTCCTGAGCTATCTGAAGGTGCAAACACGAGAAGGGGGGTTGAATTGTGTTTGCAAAACTTGAATTCTTTTGCTGTTTTGTTAAATTGATGCAAATTATTTGATGAATAAATAATCAGATTTAGCAGCGGATAATCACAACATAAGAACACAACAATTTATCCTGATTCACCTTTAACTAGGCTACGTCCAGTCCCTTCCTTCTAAAGGCCTTTTTCACTAATTCAAACTCATTTGAATTACAACACCACTGACCCTTCAAGCCTGTCTTCCCAAACAGCCTAACAACTCCAAACTTTTGAGGAACAACAACACCTTGACCATACCAGCCAAGTTTTCTCAAACAGTCTAACAACCCCAGACTTTTGAGGAATAACAACACCTTGACTATACCAATCAAGTCTTCTCAAACAGTCTGACAACCCCAAACTTTTGAGGAACTTCATAACGTTAAACCTACAAGCTAAGTCTTTTTCTAATAACCTGACAACCCCAGATTTTAGAAGAAACTTCAACTCTATAGGATTTTATAAAAGGGATCAATATTAGAACTAAGTAACTACTTCTGGAAAGTTGATACTCACGATAATCTTAAAGTGAACTAGAGTGTTCGCTTCTGAAAAATTTATGATGACAATCAGCTTCACACTCTAAGAAAAGAACACTTAGAAAATATTTATCTTTTAAGCAAGTGTTTCTCTCCTTTGAACTCTTCAGCTAACTTAGAATTGAAGCTTGAGTTCTTCTATTTTTCGATACATCATTCTTCAGCATTTAGCCTCTATTTATAGTTGAAATTAGAGCTCCACTTTGATCTGTTGCTTTACTTCTGGAGTGTATATCGATTAATTCTGTTTTGAGAATATTTTGGAGTATTTTGCTCAGATTTTCTTTCTGGAGTCTTTTGCTCCGATTCTGTTTTGAGCATTTTACTCAGATTCTGTTTTGAGCATACTTTTAGCTAGATTATATTTCTAGAGTCTTTTTCTCCGATTCTGTTTTGAGCATTTTTCTTAGATTTTATTTTGTGCATACTTTCAGCTTTTAATCATGTAGCTTTTGATTTTTGCCTCTAATGAGATCCTCTGAAATTATCCTCCGATGGGATCCTCTGATTGTATCCTCTGGTGATATCCTTTGGTATTTTCTGGAGGTATCTTCTGGTACTCTCTGGTGACATCCTCTGGTATCCTCTGGATGTTTCCTCTGAATGTATCCTCTGGATGCATTTTTATCTTCTGGTGACGTCATTTTCTGATGACATCTTCTACTTCTGTTGTATCTTCTAGTGATATCTTCTGCTGACGTCATCATCTGATTTCTGCTTCTGGTGACGTCATCATCTGATTTCTGCTTCTGGTGACGTCATCTTCTGGTTTATGCTTCTGATGACATCTTCTGATTTTTCATTCTTCTTCTAAGTCAAAATACAATTTTCATAAAATACATTTGTTAACATCAAAACTTTAATTGCAAGAACCAACTTGGTTCCAACACTATCTTATGAATTTCGCCACGTATTTGTCATCGGTAATCTGCTACTTAAGGTAGCGGCTACAACACACTTTTTAGCTCGAAGTTCCTCGATATCATATTTCTTCTTTATAGCATTTCAGGCTACACCACATTTTTTAGCTCCAATTTCCCCTTCTTTATAGCATCTCATACTTATCTAGCACTATTGTTGGAACTGTAGTATTCATACAGATCACCAGCAAGTCTATTAAGAATATAATTCTTATAAAGGTAATCATTACCCTCATATGGGTTAATTCTCCAGCTTTCTTATCATTTTCTGTTTGCCTCAAAGAAGCATATCCAGTAATGTCTTCGGTTGACATGACAGAAAAAACGTCTTAAAATTGTTGTATTTTGAGTTTGAAAAAACTTTTTAAAAATCACAATTTGTGCCACCGAATATATTACTGGGTTGAGTCGTGGACTAAGTTGCTCTCTTTAAGACGTTTCACAGCACTGCCCAAATTGTGCAAGGCAGACTATCAACCACGACGTCCCCAGGATAAAACAGTTCAGATTCACTGTATCGGAGTTTCACTGCACCGTAAAAAACCGTTCTAAAGTCACTCTCAATATGACGGTTAAAGTCACTCTTAATAAGGCGTTTAAAGTCTCGCAATATGGTATTATGACCACTCATAAATCAAAAAGACTACACTCTTAAAGGACGACGTCATGCGGAATAAAAAACACTTTAAAAGGATAATGGTATTATGATCACTCAAAAATCAACGGGACTACAGTATAAAACCGCTCTAAAAGGATAGTGGTATTAGGACCACTCAAAACTCGACGAAACTACGGCATAACAACCACTCTAAAATATCGAAGGAACTACAGTACAATACCGCTCTAAAATGTCGAAGGGACTACAGTATAACAACCGCTCTAAAATATCAAAGAGACAAAAAGAAAGGGGAGAATCAAAGGGGCAGAAAGAAAGGGGAGAAGTGGCTCGATAACAATCGAGCAGAATATAAGAGGGATAAAAAGAAAAAATTGGGAAATGCATCCAAGTTTGGTGTGTTTCTCACAATAGAATTGACACTCTTTATATAGTGATGGAAGCAAACTCACATATGTTTTCTATCCAATGTGGGACTTGAACAAAATTTGAGAATATTTATGTAGTGATTAAAACTATTCAAAATTAGAGTTTTCCAACGTAGAACTTCAACAATTTTTAAAGTAATATTTATAATGATTATTTGACTTTTCATTATAAAAAAATGATTAAGGAGCATTGATATACATATAACTCATCATAATATACATATAACTTATCCATATAGGACTTTTTACATTCTCAATCAATCACAACCGTTAAATCATTAATATGTTTGATTATTATCATGATTATTTATAGAATTATATCGATGATTGTTTATAATGTGCCGAGTGTGTAAAAAAATTTACATTGTTGATACATGAAAATTAAAGTAAAAAACTAATATTGTAATTTAGTTTATATACATTGTTTGTGTAGATCATTTTTATTACATTAGATAATTAATAACATTTGATTTTTGCCATAACTATTTATAATAATCACTCACACGATAATTAATACAAATTAAACTAGAAAACTAATAATGTGATTAATACTTATATGATTTAAAAGCAATGCACTATTTGTATAAAATTTGTTTTACTCTAATAGTCAATAATAATTCACCAAATCAACAAAATATTAAATAATTGTGATTTAAAAAGTACATAAAACGATTTCATGAATTGAAAGATTACCGTAAGTAATGTACCTTACATCGTTACCTTCAACATACCCAGTTTTTAAAAGACAACTTCTGAAGCATTTTCTTACAAAGACACATTAGTCAACAAAACACAACACTCACTATCAGTGAAGGAGAGCAAAGCAAAGCAAGATCCTTATCTTAAACCTTTCTTATTTTTTCTGCTTGTTTCAGCTTTCTACCCCAACCGCACAAAAAATAAGACCTTTCATTTATTCTTAATGGAAAAAATATTTATGGTTTAAGAATACAAGTATATTGGAATCAGTAGTTAACACTACATTGTTTTTTAAATTGTAAAACCCTCTTTGCGAAACAAGGAGAACTTGTCCTAAAGTCTAACGTTTGAGGTTTTGAGTAACCTAAACACTTCTTGTTTTTTTTTGTTTTTTTTTTATTTTGAATTTTGATTATTATAAATTTTATATTACTTTTTAGTTGAGGTTTTTTATTTTTTAGTTTTGATATTTTCTCTCTCAATTTAATATGAAGATGATGAATATTATTATGAGTTCTTAATTTTCTTATTTAAAAAAAATTAAAAGAAAAATTGCTGACGTGACTTGTCTTATCAATATTTTTTAATAATTTTTTTTAATTATGCACATTTTTAAAAATAAATGATTGCTTTGGAAAATAAATAAAAAACCAACATGTTATAATTAATGTATTTTACATAAAAAATTTATATGAACTTCGTAAAATTTATATTAGTCTAAAATTTATATTAATCTAAAATTTATATGAACTTCGTAAAATATTAATTTTACATAAAAGATTTATATAATTTAGTGGAATTTAATTTATAAATACAGTAGTAGAACTCTTTATATATATAAAAAAAACAGTAGCACTCTATCATTTGAATTCACCGACTAAAAAGAGTATATTAACAAAAATATGTTAGAAAATATATAATTAACATGTATATATTAACAAATGCTAATGAATATTCTAAAGATATTGTTTAATAAGTCTAAAAAAACAAGGATCCGTTCGTGGTGGTTGTATGTGTTTTGAAATTTTCAGAAACCAAAATAAGTTTTAGTTTTGAATTTTAGTTTTATTTCCAATTTTAGTTTTAGTTACGAGTTAAAATTCAGTTTAATTTTTAAGTCAAGTCACTCTATTTATCTCACCTCACTATTATTCACTATTATAAAAAATATTTACACATAAAAATTATTACAAATGACAAAAGACATATAAATATTGTATACATTAAATAAAATAAAAAAATAGAAAGAAATCTCCAATCAATAAAAATGGAACCGCACTCAGCATAATTTGTTGGACTTTTTCTTCACTATTCTTGGTTTTTTATAATAAATAAATTAACAGTGAGGTGAGATGCATAGAGTGACTTGACTCAAAAATAAAAAATAAAACTGAATTTTAATTATAAATTAAAATTAAAATTGAGAACTAAAATTCAAAACTTAAAATTAAAACTTAGTATGGTTTTTGAAACTAACAAAGAAGGCCACAATATAATTGGCCCAATTGAGACATAAAACAAGTCTGGTTTCAAAGAGGTCGGTGACAATATAAATATGAGAGCAGCGTGCATTAAAAAAGAAGGAGAAGGAAAAAGAGATATTGAAAGCAGAGTATTGAAAGCAGAAGGAAAAAGAGACACGAGTAACATGTTAAATTACTCCATCACTTTATAAAAATATTCATTTGTAAAAAAATTATCTCTAAAAATGAAAGATCATTTTAATTTTTAATGTATTTTTTTAGTTATATTCTTTAATTAATACTACTTCTATTAATTTTCAATGTAATACTTCATCCGATTATTATTATTATTATTATTATTATTATTATTATTATTATTATTATTATTATTATTATTATTATTATTATTATTATTATTATTATTATTATAAGTAAAAATAATTATTTTTACGGAATAATTAATTTTTAAGATTTTACGATAAAATATAATTCAAATTTACTAAATTAACCATTTGAATGTCAAACACTCAACTACTAACATTAAATATTTTTTATCATATATTAGAATTACTATCATTAAATTAGTCAAAAGTAGTTAAATTTTACTTATAATAGTGACTAAGATTTGAAGTTACTTTATTTGCTTATAACAGTTATCAGATAACATATTTTCCACTATTTATTTATGGCATTAATAATGCATCAGTACATAACAAAAATAATTTGATAAAAGTATTCTCTCTTTTTCATTTATACATTTTTCTTAATTTTTGTAAAATAATCAAATGACTCATTTATTATGGAATGAAGGGAAAGTTCTTTTCACGGATTTATGTTCTTTTCTTTAATTTAGCGAAGATTGTTCTTGTTTGATTTTCTTCATGATAATAAGTAAAATAACTCTCTTCCAAAGTGTTTATCGGATCTTGTGATTGAGATATCATTTTGCTATGTATTAGTTTTATGTTCTAGTTCTTATTAGTTTATCTTCTAGAGTGTTTATATGATCGCTCTTTGCATGTTAAAATCACTTAATTGATAAGTTTTTTCTGCGTTATGTTTATCTTGAATTTAAACATTTTATACGACCAGGCAAATGGTTAATTTAGGAGAAAATATTAATCATGAATTAACACATAGGTTAATAGTTTTAGTAAAGAGATTAATAATTGAATCAAAATAAAGAAATTCAAATAGAACTAGATATAGAGGAATCAAAGTTACAAGTGAAATTGTGGTCTTAGGATTCTCTATATTGAATTATAACTTTACATAGTTATTTTTTATTACTTGTTATTCACTATTTAGTTATCATAAGATATTGTTGGTACTTGCTAATTAATCACTTTGAATACAATAATCTTTTATACCACTTTTGCAATAGAGGACACTTGTTCTTGTGTTTTTAACTCAACAAAGCCAACTTGAAGGACACTTCAGCTACATCAAGTGTTTAAGGTCAGTCATGGCTTGGGTTAGGTAGACATCATTTTGTAAAGCCAACCGACTAACACAATTGCAATACTTCTTCAAGTTCAACGAGATGTGTCACATGTGCCATACCATTTTGTTAATTCTCATCCTAATACTTTTGCTACTGTTATCCTAGGAGAAACATTCCATTTTCATAGGTACAAACAACTAGAAGGCCACATGAGACAATAAAAAAAGTGGATGTCGTAAGTTACACCTTATAGTGTTAATTTGCAAACAAAAAACATGTATAACACTACAAGACAAACCTTTGGCTCAACAGTAGGAAATCAAAGATCACTTGATGGATATCAGGGACAACAATCATGGGTTGTTGAAACCAAGTTGGTTCTTTCACTTAAAGTTTTGATGTTAACAAAAGTATTTTATGAAAATAACATATTTGACTTAGAAGAAGAATGAAAAATGCCACCAGAAGATGAAGATGATGTCACCAGAAGCAGAAATCAGAAGATGACGTCACCAGAAGCAGAAATCAGAGGATGACGTCACCAGAGGATGTCACCAGAAGATGACGTCACTAGAAGCAGATATCAGAGGATGACGTCACTAGAGAATGTTATTAGAGGATGACGTCACCAGAGGATATCATAAGAGGATATTACCAGAGGATATCATCAGAGGATATCACCGAAGGATATCATCATAGGAACATGTCAGATGATATCATAAGAAGATCCCATCAGAGGATATAATTAGAAGTTCCCATCAGAGGATATCACCGAAGGATATCATTAGAGGAACCTGTCAAAGGATATCATAAGAAAATCCCATCGGAGGATATAATCAGAAGTTCCCATCAGAGGATACAATTAGAGGATTCCGTTGGAGGATAATTCCAGAGTATCTCATTAAAGGCAAAAATCAGAAGCTACATAATTAGAAGCTGAAAGTATGCTCAAAACAGAATTTGAACAAAATGCTCAAAACAGAATCTGAGCAAAATACTCAAAACAGAACCGGAGCAAAAGAATCCAGAAATAGAATATGAGCAAAATACTCCAGAATATTCTCAAAACAGAATCAATCGAAATACACTCCAGAAGTAAAGCAACAGAATAAAGTGAAGCTCTAATTTCAACTATAATTAGAGGCTTATGTTGGAACCAAGTTGGTTCTTTCGATCAAAGTTTTGATGTTAACAAAAGTATTTTATGTAAATTGTATTTTGACTTAGAAGAATAAATCAGAGGCTGTGCAAAATCAGAGGATGACACCACCAGAAGTTTCGGCCAGAGGAAACATCCAGAGGGTATCAGAGGATACTAGAGGATACACCCCCAGAGGATGTCACCAAAGGATACACCTCTTGAGGATATTAGAGGATGTCATCAAAGGAAAACATCAGAGGATAGCATCAATCAGAGGATATCATCAAAGGGAAGGAAAAATAACATCATCAGAGGATATCTTTTTTGGCCCAGATCAGAAGGAAGTAGAGTCCAGAAGAAGAACTGGTCCAGACCAAAAGGAAGCTTGTCAAAGGGAGACTTGGTCCAGACCAGAAGGAAACATAAGTCAAACTTGGTCCAGACTTAATCCTGACCAGAAGATAGCATGGTCGTGAAAATAAGACTCAGTCCAGACTTAATCCAGACTTGGTCCATAGCAGAAGATAACTGGTCCAGAACAAATGACTTAGTCCAGACCAGAAGATAACATGGTCCAGAACATAAAACTTAGTCCAGATCAAAAGATATAATTATCTAGAACATAAGACTTAATCCAGATTTAATTCAGACTCAATCTAGACTTAGTCTAGACTTGGTCCATATCAGAGGATAAATGTCCAGATTAAAAGATCAATGGTCCAGACTAGAAGATAAATGGTCCAATTGAAAAGATCAATGGTTCAGGTTAAAATATTAATGGTCCAGATTAGAAGATCAATGGTCCAGATCTCAGAATGGTACAGATCAGATCACATGGTCCAGAATTGGTCGAGATCAGAGGATCACAGAATGGTACAAATCGGATCACATGTCCAGAATTTGTCGAGATCAAAGGATCACAGAATTGGTACATATCAGATTATATGGTCCAGAGTTGGCCGAGATCAGAGGATCACAGAATTGGTACAGATCAGATTATATGGTCCAGAGTTGGCCGAGATCAGAGGATCATACGGTCCAGAATTTAATCATGATGAAAATCAGTGAAGACTTGATTAAAATTCGAAGAAGACTTGATTAAATTTTGATAGAAATTTGATCAAAGTATTAAGGGGATTTGATTCTAAAAATTCACTGAAGACTTGAAGAAATTCGAATGCAATTTGAAGCTTAAAAAGATATGGTTTGAAATTAAAAGAAACAAGATTGGTCAACAAAATTTTCAAATGCAATCTGAAGCTAAAAAGATACGATTTTTATTTAGTGAAACAGGATTGGCCAATAGTATTTTCAAAGGAAATATGAGCAAGATCTATTTCGAATTTGAGCTTGGACAAAGCCCTATCTACAGCTATAAAATGAGGCTTCAGGAGGCAGCATCAAGCATCAAAAAACACAAGAACTCAAGCTTTATATTCAACACAATCCGAGAGTTCAAAAAAGAGAATCACTTGAGTGCAAAAGCAATATTTTCTAAGTGTTTTCGAGAGAGAAATTCAGTGCAACAATCAGCTTTCCAGAAGCAACAAAAGTGTGCAAGAATCAGTGCAGCAATCAGCTTTCCATAAGCAAATTTGCAGAGTTCCAACCCTTGTAATCAAACCCAATAGTGGTGTAGATTCCTTCTTCAATCTGGGGTTGTTAGATTGGTAGGAGAAAACTTGACTTGTAGAGTCAAGGTGTTGTTTTTGTTCCTCAAAAGTCTAAGGTTGTCAGGCTGTTTGAGAAGACTGGCTTTGAGGGTCAGGTACTGTAATTCAAAGATTTTAATTAGTGGAATAAATCCTTCAGGATGAAGGGACTGGATGTAGCCAAGTTAATGGTGAACCAGGATAAATTGTTGTGTTCTTATGCCGTTATTTTCCGCTGCTAAGTCTGATTATTTATTCATCAAGTAAATCACATCAACATTCAACAAAACAGCAAAAAGATTAAAGTTTGGCAAACACAATTCAACCCCCCTTCTCGTGTTTGCACCTTCAATTGGCATTAGAGCTCGGTCTCAAGACTGAGCACTTTACAATGTTTGAGGAAAGATCCATGGGTTCAACATGTCTGGAATCAATGAAGAAGCTATTGGAGGAAACATCAACAGACCACCTATGTTTGGTGGGGAACGGTTCGAGTACTGGAAGGATAGGCTGAAGAGTTTCTTTTTCTCACAAGATCCCGAACTTTTGGACATGGTGTAAGATGGCTATATTGCTCCAAGAGATGCCGATGGTGTTAAAATTCCCAGGAAAGATTTTGATGCTGACCAGAAGAAGATGTTTAAGTTACATCACAAATCCAGAACGTTCATGATCAATGCAATCACATTCAAGAAGTTTGACAAGTGCACTAACAAGAAAACAGCAAAGAGCATCTATGATAGTCTGGTTCTGAATTACAAAGGCAACAAGCAAGTTCAAGAAGCAAAAGCCAACATTCTAGTCAACAAGTACGAGCTGTTCAAGATGGAAGAAGATGAAGACATTGAAGCAATGTTTTCCAGATTTCAGACTCTGGTGTCAGGATTAAGAGTACTCAAGAAGAGCTATATCACTGCTGACCACGTGAAGAAAATCCTTAGAAGTCTGCCAACGAAGTGGAGACCAAAGGTCACTACCATTCAGGAAGCAAAGGACTTAAACACTCTGAAGTTGGAAGAATTAATCAGCTCCCTCAAGTCACATGAAATAGAGCTTGAAGAAGATGAACCCAAGAAGAAGAATAAAACCTTAGCCTTAAAGTCCAAATAGAAGAAAATTCTAAAAGCAGAAGCAGAAACAGAATCAGAAGATAGTGATTCTGAGGACCAGAATTAGAAATCAGAAGCAGAAGACATTGCCTTCATGACAAAAAAAGATTCTGAAAATGTGGCAAAACAGAAGGAAGAAGTTTCCCCAGAGGAATTCCAAGCATTCCAACAGAGGAAAGGAAGAACAAGACAAGAAGAGCATTATTTGCTATGGATGCAATGAACCTGGGCACATCAAATCAGAATGCACGAATCTGGAGAAAGGAAAACACCAAAAGAAAGACTCCAGACCCAAGAAGAAAAATCTGATGGCAACATGGGATGATTCTAATGAATCTTCTGATGATGAAGAAGCTGAATTAGCAATGATGGCCCACATCAATTATGCCTCTGGATCCAACTCTGAAAGTGAATCAGAAGAAGTAGAATTGGCTGGTATAGTCAAGGTGTTGTTATTCTTCAAAAGTCTGGGGTTGTCAGACTGTTTGAGAATACTTGGCTGGTATAGTCAAGGTGTTGTTGTTCCTTAAATGTCTAGGGTTGTCAAGCTGTTTTGGAAGACTGGATTGAAGGGTCAGTAGTGTTGTAATTCAAAGGAGTTTGAATTAGTGAAAAGGCCTTCTAAAGGAAGGGACTGGACGTAGCCTAGTTAAAGGTGAACCATGATAAATTGTTGTGTTCTTATGTTGTGATTATCCGCGTCTAAGTCTGATTAAATGTGGCAAAACAGAAGGAAGAAGTTTCCCCAGAGGAATTCCAAGCATTCCAACAGAGGAAAGGAAGAACAAGACAAGAAGAGCATTATTTGCTATGGATGCAATGAACCTGGGCACATCAAATCAGAATGCACGAATCTGGAGAAAGGAAAACACCAAAAGAAAGACTCCAGACCCAAGAAGAAAAATCTGATGGCAACATGGGATGATTCTAATGAATCTTCTGATGATGAAGAAGCTGAATTAGCAATGATGGCCCACATCAATTATGCCTCTGGATCCAACTCTGAAAGTGAATCAGAAGAAGCAGAATTGGCTGGTATAGTCAAGGTGTTGTTATTCTTCAAAAGTCTGGGGTTGTCAGACTGTTTGAGAATACTTGGCTGGTATAGTCAAGGTGTTGTTGTTCCTTAAATGTCTAGGGTTGTCAAGCTGTTTTGGAAGACTGGATTGAAGGGTCAGTAGTGTTGTAATTCAAAGGAGTTTGAATTAGTGAAAAGGCCTTCTGAAGGAAGGGACTGGACGTAGCCTAGTTAAAGGTGAACCATGATAAATTGTTGTGTTCTTATGTTGTGATTATCCGCGTCTAAGTCTGATTATTTATTCATCAAATAATTTGCATCAACATTCAACAAAACAGCAAAAGAAATTAAGTTTTGCAAACACAATTCAACCCCTCTTCTCGTGTTTGCACCTTCAATTGGTATCAGAGCTCGGTTTAAGGCTGAGCACTTTACAGTGTTTGAGGAAAGATCCAAGGGTTCAACATGTTTGGATTCAATGAAGAAGCTGTTAGAGGAAACATCAACAGATCTCCTCTATTTGATGGAGAACGATTTGAATACAGGAAGGACAGGCTGAGAAGTTTTTTTATTTCACAAGATCCTGAACTTTGGGACTTGGTGGAAGATGGTTATATTGCTCCAGAAGATGCTGATGGTGTTAAAATTTCCAAGAAAGATATGGATGCTGATTAGAAGAAGATGTTCAAGTTGCATCACAAATTCAGAACGTTCATGATCAATGCAATCTCATTCAAGTTTTGCAAACACAATTCAACCCCTCTTCTCGTGTTTGCACCTTTAATTGGTATCAGAGCTCGGTTTAAGGCTGAGCACTTTACAGTGTTTGAGGAAAGATCCAAGGGTTCAACATGTTTGGATTCAATGAAGAAGCTGTTAGAGGAAACATCAACAGATCTCCTCTATTTGATGGAGAACGATTTGAATACAGGAAGGACAGGCTGAGAAGTTTTTTTATTTCACAAGATCCTGAACTTTGGGACTTGGTGGAAGATGGTTATATTGCTCCAGAAGATGCTGATGGTGTTAAAATTTCCAAGAAAGATATGGATGCTGATTAGAAGAAGATGTTCAAGTTGCATCACAAATTCAGAACGTTCATGATCAATGCAATCTCATTCAAGTTTTGCAAACACAATTCAACCCCTCTTCTCGTGTTTGCACCTTTAATTGGTATCAGAGCTCGGTTTAAGGCTGAGCACTTTACAGTGTTTGAGGAAAGATCCAAGGGTTCAACATGTTTGGATTCAATGAAGAAGCTGTTAGAGGAAACATCAACAGATCTCCTCTATTTGATGGAGAACGATTTGAATACAGGAAGGACAGGCTGAGAAGTTTTTTTATTTCACAAGATCCTGAACTTTGGGACTTGGTGGAAGATGGTTATATTGCTCCAGAAGATGCTGATGGTGTTAAAATTTCCAAGAAAGATATGGATACTGATTAGAAGAAGATGTTCAAGTTGCATCACAAATTCAGAACGTTCATGATGAATGCAATCTCATTCAAGGAGTTCGACAAGTGCACTAACAGAGAAACAGCGAAGAGCATCTATGATAGTCTGATTCTGACTTACGAAGGCAGTAAGTAAGTTCAAGAAGCAAAGGTCAACATTCTAGTCAAGAAGTACGAGTTATTCAAGATGGAAGAAGATGAAGACATTGAAGCAATGTTTTCTAGATTCCAGACTCTGGTCTCAGGATTAAGAGTACTCAAGAAGAGCTATACGACTATTGACCACGTGAAGAAAATCCTTAGAAGTCTGTCAACCAAGTGGAGACCAAAGGTCACTGTCATTCACGAATCAAAGGACTTGAACACTCTGAAGCTGGAAGAATTAATCAGCTCCCTCAAGTCACATGAAATAGAGCTGGAAGAAGATGAGCCCAAGAAGAAGAAAAAAACCCTAGCCTTAAAATCTAAACAGAAGAAAGTTCTAAAAGCAGAAGCAGAGTCAGAAGATAGTGATTCTGAGGACTAGAATTAGAAACCAGAAGAAGAAGACATTGCCTTCATAACCAAAAAGGTTCTGAAGATATGGCAAAACAGAAGGAAGAAGTTTCCACAGAGGTATTTCAAGTATTCCAACAGAGAAAAGGATGAACAAGACAAGAAGAGTATCATCTGCTATGGATGCAATGAATCTGAGCATATAAGACCCTTAATTTTTAATTAAAATTATGGAATTAATTTTAAGTGTATTTTGGGGATATTTGTAAAATATTTAATATATGTATGTTTGGAGTGAATATATATATATATATATATAAATATTTATTTTGGAAGATAAATTAAAATTATTGGATTAAGAAAAAATTAATTTAATTACGAGTAATTAAATTAACGGACAGTTAGTTAAGGGATTAACGGCTAATTGCGACGAGACGGGTAAAGTGCTGGAAATCAGACAAGTGTCGGGTGAGGTGGCACCACACAAGCCTATAAATAGGAGTGAGAAGGATGGTGAAATCAGAACACCATTCCTCCTCCCTCACTGCCCATACTGCATGTAACAGTGCCCCTTCCCTCCCATTCTGTTTTGCTGTTTTCTGGTTTCCAGTTCACAATTTCAAAGAGAAAAGAGGGAGTTTCTCAAAAGTGCCATTACTTGGAAATCCAAGCACCGAAACACCAAACTCTCAGTACAAAAGTTGTTCCCCACACCATTACGGAGTTAGCGAACTCCTAGCAGGGAACGCAAGACGGGAGTTTTGCCGTTTTTGACGCATACACGCGAGCAGTAGCAGAAACGCAACAAGGGTAAGGGCACCTTCCACTTTCTAGTTGCATTAGGGCTGTAAATGCATAACTGGCATAGCATTACTGATGTTTTCATCACTGTTTTGAAGAAAAAACTATTTTGCAATGACATTTTGAAAAAATGAAGAAAATGCATTCTGTGATGTGTGATGAATCTGTGATGTTGCTGTTCTGGTTGTTACTGCAATGTTGTTTGGTTTGTGTGGGAAAGCTGAAAAATGTTTTGCATGTTATTTTAAGATGATTAAAATACATGTTCATAAATTGTTTTGAATGTTGTTATAAAATGCGAAAACATATTTTGTTGGTGTTTGCTGCTATGTGATGATTTCTGTTTGACTGAATGTATTAATGTCATTCTGTTTGTGTGAGAAAGCTGAAATGCTTTGCATGTTGATTCTGTTTGTGTGAGAAAGCTGAAATGCTTTGCATGTTGTTCTGATATTTGGAAAAAACTGAAATGTTTTGCATGTTTTTCTGATGTGTGAGAAAGCTGAAATGCTTTGCATATTGTGTTGGTTGTGTAAGCATACTGGAGAATACCATGCATGTTGTTTTGGAGATGCATGTTCTGGTTCTGGATGATTCTGATGTTGATCATTTTGTTTCTGTTTCTGGATGATTCTAATGTTTATCATTCTATTTCTGCTTCTGATGATTCTGGTGGTGACTATTCTGTTTCTGTTTCTGGATGTTCTAGTGTTGATGGTTCTGCTTCTGTTTTGAGTGATTCTAGTGTTGCTGATGATTTCAAAATAAAAAAGGGTTTAAAATGATGAAAGTGTTTTCTTCTGGAAAATCTGGTTTGATATAAAAGTCTGAGTTTTGTGGTTTAAAAGAGTGATAAAACTGTTTTGGGTTGGGTTGATTTTTCAAAAGAAACAGTTTGAAATGTGTTGAAGTCTCAGAAAAATGTCACTGATTTCGAAGGTGTATTCGAATACAACATGAGTGTATTCGAATACAACCTGCCAAACTTTTGTTTTACTCAAGTTTTCAGACTTGTATTCGAATACAGAGGAAAGATTTTTGCTTCTGACTTAGCATCTATATTCGACTACGACCATGTCGTATTCGAATACAGAAGTGAAATTTTAACACTTTATTCGCATCAGTATTCGACTACAGGCATGCTGTATTCAAATACAGATTCAAGTTTTTCCAGAAACTCAGTTTTTAGCTTCTGTATTCGAATACAAGGAAGCTGTATTCGAATACAGATTCGTGTTTTCCAGGAAATCAAGTTTTAAACATTGTCCTGTGAGTTTTAAAGTGTTGGGAAACATTGAGAAGGGTTAAAATGATTTAAAATTGAGTCTTTGAAATAGTTTTGAAGAGGAGATGATGATGTTTGGGAAACCTTTTATGACACGGGAGAAAATGCTGAATTTTTCAATGTTTTGTCTTCTGTATTGGACTACAGGCATGCTGTATTCGAATACAGGATGTTAAAATTGCAGTTTCATGCTTCTGTATTCGAATACAATGGGGTTGTATTCGAATACAGATTCGAGTTTTGAGAAATTCCAAGTTTTTCAACAATGTTTTTTTAAACCCTAAGTGTTGGGGAATATTGGGAATGTTGTGGTGAATTAAAATGGAACTTTTGGTGATAGTATGAAGTGGGGGTGATGAAGTTTTTGAGACTTTACTGGTGTAGTGAAAAATGTTGATTTGTGCACTGAGACTGCCTCTGTATTCGAATACCAGAGGGCTGTATTCGAATACATAGTGTAATTCTGCACTGTTTTTTGGCTTATGTATTCGAATACAGATTCGTATTTTCCAGAAATCTCAGTTTTAAATATTGTGTTAATGATTACTTAACTGTTTAATCATGATTGTGATGATGATAATCTTGATTGTGCTGAGATGTTTTGAAAGATGATGGAAAGGTTGAATTTTCCTGATAATGCATATTGTGTTAGTGAAGAGAAAACACTGCATATTCATACATTGCATAGTCAAGTGGTACCCGCGATGGGCCACAGAGTAATGCGGATTCACGTGCTGATCTGTTGAGCGGTTGCACGAGTGCTGGTCTGTTGAGCGACTGCACTAGGTACTAATCTGTTGAGCAATTGTACCTTGGTATATAGGTGTTGGTCTGTTGAGCACCTACACTGGTACTGGACTGTTGAGCGTCTGTACTCTGAAATGTGCAACCACGTGCTGATCTGTTGAGCGATTGCACGAGTGCTGGTCTGTTGAGCGACTGCACTAGGTACTGATCTGTTGAGCAATTGTACCTTGGTATATGTCAAACGTGCTGGTCTGTTGAGCGACTGCACGAGTGCTGGTCTGTTGAGCGACTGCACTGGTGCTGATCTGTTGAGCGATTGCACCTTGGTCTTGAGGGCCGTTAAAGTCATACATATTTAAATTGTGTTGGTCTGTTGAGCGACTACACCTTGGTGATTCCAAGAAATTGTATACATGAGCATATACATATTGCATCGAGGGATTGACCGGTGGGTCACGATTGGATTATATGGTGATGTTTGGAAATTGATGTGTGTGAGTACTTTACAGAATCTAAATTTCTGATTAATTATTGTGTTTATTGAAGTGTTGACTGTACTTACTACATATTTTCCATATGAAACAGTTGCTGTTTGAAAAAGGCTTATATGTCATAAAAATTCAAATGAGCATCCTTAATTTTCATGATCGTCATAAAAATTCAAATGAGCATCCTTAATTTTCATGATCGTCATATATTATGCCATGAATATATTTGTTGCTGTGAGATATATGCTATGTGATTATTTGTTAATTTCGGTCGGTGACCCTTGCTATTATATTGTGGAAATTGGGCTTTGCCCTCAGATGCTCCCCAAACCCATGCCACCCGTGGGACACGAGACGACGGAAACGTCGCTTGACTTCATTGATCGTGCCGTGCCTACTGCTTGGGTTTACGACCCCACCTCAAGCAGGGCTAGATACACGGGGAGATTGAAGAGGACTTGTAGGACCAATGGAGTGGTGTACTACGTGGAGCACAGTTATGCGAGGATTGATTTTCCCGTGCCTTCCAACTTGATATTGGAGGCGCACGGAATTTTTGATGATGCTGAGGAGCCAGCTGGAGGGGTTGAGACGGAGGCCACCGTAGGAGTGGTGACTCCTAACCCGGTGATTGGAGGAGATGCACATGAGTCTGAGACGGAAGAGAAGAACAAAGAGCCGAGGCCAGTAGTAGCTGATATTCCGGGTCCGTCTAGGATATCCGATGATTGTTATGAGATTCCGGCACCGCTGAAGCGACCAAGACTATGCATTGATCTGACTTCGGAGGAGACTGATCCCTCTCTGTATGAGGAGGAGGAGGAGGTCACATCGAGGCGAGCGGCGGAGTCGGATGAGACTTGTTTGGAATGCGGAGGAAATCCGTGCTACTGTACCTTTAGTGCACGATCAGTTAGACTTGATGTATAGGATTTGAGCTGGAATTGTAATTTGTTTTATTTTGGAGATATTTGTACTACTTTCTGCTAAACCATGCACTCTGATATTTCCTTTTGGGATGGTTATGACACTATTATCTTTTGAAATATATTAATGTTTATTATTAATTTCCAGAATTAAGGACTTAGTGAAAATTTTATTTTAATTCTTTTTGAATTAAATCTGGAAAGCCATTTTAGTTATTGATAAAAAAAAATACACTCGCAATGTATTTTAAACTCGAGGTGTTACAGAGCACATAAAGTCAAAATGTAAAAATATGGAGAAAGGGAAAAATTAGAAGAAAGACTCCAGACCCAAGAAGAAGAATCTAATGGCAACATGGGATGATTCTGATGAATCTTCTGAAGATGAAGAAGCAGAATTAGCTATGATGGCTCACATCAATTCTGCCTCTGGATCCAACATAAAATATGATTCTGGAAGTGAATCAGAAGAAGCAGAATTGGCTCAGACAGTTCGCACTCTTTCTGCCTCTGGATCTAACTCTGGAAGGAAATCAGAAGAAGCAGAATTGGCTCTGATGGCATACATTCATTCTGTGTCTAGATCCAACCTAGACTCTGATTCTGGAAGTGAATCAGAAACAGAACTGGATCTGATGGCTCACACAAGCACTGCTTCTAGATCCGATACAGAATCTGATTCTAGAAGCGAATCATCAGAAGATGAAAAAGAGGTATTTTTTGAACTTACTCGATCTGATTTAATTACTACAATGAATGATATTTTAAATATCAACAACAAACTGTCTTTGAAACTGAAAACACTTAGGGAAGAAAATTCATTTCTAACCAAATAAATCGATGTTTTAAAGAATCAAAATGCAGAATGTAAAACAGAAAATGCAACTCTTAAATCTGATATTTCTGAGCTTAAGTCTGAAAACCTAACTCTAAAAAGTAATCTTTGTTCAACATCAAGTAAAAATATTGTATGTAATTCTGATATGCATGAACAAGTTTTACAAGATTTTATTGTTAATGGTATGGAAAGAAGCAAATATGCTTCTATGATCTATGGAGTTAGTAACAATGGTAAAAAAGGCTTAGGATTTGATGAATCTGTAACTGTAACTGAACATATTCCCTCTAATGTTTTGTGTGCTGTTTGTGCTAAGAAAGGTCACTCAAAATTGTCTTGTCCCATGATACAATCAAGGCAAGACAAGAAACCATTCAAGACTAACATACCTGGACCCAACCAGATTTGGGTACCAAACGATAAAATTGTTTATGTTGCAGATGTTCTGAGCAACCAAAGTGAAACACCAGTCATAGTGCCTGGTCAATGGATGCTGGCAATATATGAAAGGAAAAAGGTCTATGTTCCAGTACTTACCAAGCAGAAGCAAAATAACTCTAGTGGAAGAAGAACTGGTAAATACAATGGCTATCAGAACCAAAACCATAGGAGGAACAGAAAATATCAAAACAGACAGAGAAATCACACATATCAGCAGAAAGAGAAGTGTCAGAATCTGGAGACTTCTTCGAACACTCCAGTGAAATTCATCAAGACTACAAATCTGGAAGGGAATGCAAAGCCCTTCATCCAGACCCTCTAATCATAGAATATGCAGATTTAGAATCTGAAAATCAGAAACATAAGGATTTTCAAAATGAAACTGAAGCTGTGACATATAGGTTATATCTATCTTTAAATATTATTATTGTTTGATATTTATGTTTACTGTGATAACAAGAAGTTGATTTTAAATAACAAAGCTAGATAAGTATTTTTGCAGGTTCTTTAACTGTCAAAGGAACCAAGTGATTCACGTGATGCGAACACTTTAGCAGAAACAACATTCTAGTGGTTTCAAAAACAAGCAGAAACCACCAGAAGCAGAACTGATGTTCTAGTTGTATTAATTTCACTTTTAAATTATCTGATTTGTATTATATTATATGACAAATAGTTTGACCTTGAAAAGTCAAAGCAAGATAATGATAGTACAGGTTTACCAGAACCAAAGGAAGTTGATGCAGACAAACCAAGAGAGCTTGAAAAGATGGAAGATGAAAGCAAAACAGAAGAATCTGACAAATCTTCAAAGGATGAATCTGAAGATAATTCAGAAGGAAGATATGGATGGAAGTACAAATCTTCACATCCCGAAATGCTAATCATAGAGTGCAAGTGATCCCTTAAGGATCAGATCATCACTTAAAGAAATCAGTTTGTTTGCCATGGAAGAGGAGTTAAATGAATTTGAAAGGAATGATGTTTGGGATCTAGTTCCAAGATCAGAAAAGAACATTATTCGAACCAAGTGGTTTTCAGAAACAAGTTGAAAGAAAAAGGAGAAGTTGTCAGAAACAAGGCACGACTTGTTGCACAAGGCTACAGTCAGCAAGAAGATATTGACTACACTGAGACTTTTGCTCCAGTGGCCAGAATTTTCTAAATTGATGCAGCATAAATTTCAAATGAGCATGATGGGAGAACTTAAGTTATTCCTATGAATACAAATTCAGCAAAGTCAAAAAGGTATACACATTCATCAATCAAAATATACAAAAGAGCTTCTCAAGAAGTTTAAGATGAGTGATTGCAAACCTATGGCTACTCCAATGCACCCTACCTGCTCACTTGAAAAGGATGACTCAGGGTAAAAATTTGATCAAAAATCCTACAGAGGAATGATAGGATCTCTACTCTATTTCACTGCTTCGAGACCTGATATCATGTTTAGTGTATGCGTATGTGCTAGATTTTAGTCTGACCCTAGGAAATTTCATTTAACTGCCTTTAAGAGAATCCCTAGATACCTAAAAGGCACTACCAACCTCCTCTTGTTCTACAAGAAAACTCCTACATTCAAACTGAGTGGATACTGTGACTCTGATTATGTTGGAGATAAACTTGAAAGAAAGAGTACAAGTAGAAACTGCACATTCTTAGGAGAAAATCTAATATCCTGGACAAGCAAGAGGCAAAGCACTATTGCCATGTCAACAGCAGAAGCTGAATACATTTCAGCAGTTGGATGCAGCTCTCAACTCATTTGGATGAAACATCAGCTGGAAGACTACAAAATCATGGAAACAAACATCCCTTTATACTGTGACAACACTTCAGCCATCAACCTAACCAAAAACCCTATCCTACACTCAAGAGCTAAACACATAGAGATCAAACACCATTTTATCAGAGATTATGTTCAGAAAGGAGTGTTCAACATTCAGTTTGTAGAGACTGAACATCAATGGGCTGACATATTCACCAAACCACTACCTAAAGATAGGTTTGACTTCATAAAAAAAAAACCTAAACCTTATTTTGTTAAATGATTAATATTGTATTGTCTTCAAGTAGTTTAGTTTACTATATTTGTTTTTTTTTTAAAAAAAAATTCAGCAACATTTCTTTTTGTTTGATGACAAAGGGGGAGAAGATGTAGTATTTGATAAAATATCCGGGAAAAGATGATGTATTTGAAAAAGGGAGAAAATGATGTATTTGATATGGTATCTGAGCATTAGACTTAGGGGGAGAAAATATAAAATGAAGCTTAGTCTTAGGGGGAGTCAAAGTCAAAAGAAAGAAAAAGTATTATAAAAAATACATGGTTGTCACCATCAAAAAAAGGGAGATTGTTGGTACCAAGTTGGTTCTTTCGCTTAAAAATTTGATGTTAACAAAACTATTTTATGAAAATAACATATTTGACTTAGAAGAAGAATGAAAAATGTCACCAGAAGATGAATATGACGTCACCAGAAGCAGAAATCAGAAGATGGCGTCACCAGAAGAAGAAATTAGAGGATGACGTCACTAGAAGCATAAATCAGAGGATGACGTCACCAGAAGATGACATCACCAGAAGCAGAAATTAGAGGATGACGTCACTAGAGGAAGTTATCAAAGGATGATGTCACCAGAGGATATCATGAAAGGATACAATCAAAGGATATTACCAGAGGATATCATTAGAGGATATTACCAGAGGATATCATCAGAGGATATCACCAGAGGATATCATCAGAGGATATCACCAGAGGATATCATCAGAGGAACCTATCAGAGGATAGTGTAAGACCTTTAAATTTAAATTAAATTTTGGATATAATATCAAGTGTAATTTTGGAATATTTGTAAAATATTTGATATATGTATACTTTTATATATATATATATATATATATATATATATTTGAGATTGATTAAAATTATTGGACGAAGGATAAATTAATTTAATTACGAGTAATTAAATTATCAGGCAGTTAATCAACATTTTATCTGTCGACTTAATTGCGACAGGAATATTTAGTTGCTTGAGGGGCAAGTTTAAATATAATATTATATATGTATATACATTGTTGGTGAAGCATGTGTATATATATGTGTTGTGTGTGAGGTCGCAAGGATGTACATGCCTATATATATATATATATATATATATATATATATATATATATATATATGCAAGTGAGGAAAGAAAGAAAAAGAACAGAAGCAGAATCAGTTTTCAACCTGCCCGCGTGCTTTCTTTCTTTTCTTCCTTCTTCTTCTGGTTCTGCTTGTGTTGGAGGAAAAGGGGGATGCTCAAAAGTCAATATACTTGGAAATCCAAGCGTCGAAAAAGAAAGTTCTAAGAAGGAAAGTCGTTCCTCTCATCTTCACAGTGCTACCGAACTAACTTTAGTAGCGACGACGCGAGCGGGAGTGTTGTCAGTTTTTGTTGCGGTAACGGAAACGAGCAAGAAAACGTAACTAAGGTAAGGGGCACCTTCCAACTTTCTAGATTGCATTTAGGGCTGTAAATGCATGTTGGTGGATGAATATATATATGATGTTCTGTTTTTGAAAGTGAAACTGCTTTGCATGTTGTTGTGAGTGATAAAAAATGCATGTTGAGATAATGCATGTTTGTGAGTTGTTGTTGCGGTGTTGTTCTAGTTGCTGTTATTGATGTTACTGCCTTGCTGTTGTTGTGAACGAAATCATTGATGTTGTGTTGAGAAATGTTATGGGTTTTGTGATTAGAGAAGTTGTGATTATGTTTTGGTGTTTGTGTTGGTTTTTCAAAGAAAAGAGTTTGAAAACGTGTTGAAGTTTTCTGGAAAATCTCACTGTTTTCGAAGGTGTATTTGAATACGGTACTAGTGTATTCGAATACATTCCTGTAAATTTCCAGTTTTTATTCAAATTTTGAATGTCGTATTCGAATACGACACTCCGTATTCGAATACGAATACATGATTTTTGCTACTGTTTTAGCATCTGTATTCGGATACGACCTTGTCGTATTCGAATACAGGATTGCAAGTTTTGCTATTGACTTCACATCTGTATTCGGCTACGACCCTGTCGTATTCGAATACAGAATTGCTGATTTTGCCACTGTTTTCGCATCTGTATTCGGCTACGACAACCTCGTATTCGAATATAGAAATGCTAATTTTTCACTGTTTTCGCATCTGTATTCGAATACAAGGATACTGTATTCGAATACAGATTTATTTTTTTCAAAAACCTTATTTTAAACATTGGTGTATGCACTTAATGAGTTGGAAAACATTTGGAAGGTATATGACACACTTATGTGGAGTTTTTGAGATGTTTTGAGATGGTTTGAGGTGGTGATGGAGTGTCGGGATTTCAAATTGGTTTTGCATATTTTTTTCAGTGAAGAGAAAACATAGCATGTCCATGCATTGCATAGTCAGGTGGTGACCGCGATGGGCCACAGAGTTGATGCGGTGACCGTGATGGGCCGCGAAGTTAAGTAGTAACCATGGGTTATAGAATAGTTTCGCGTGTATTAGACGGTCTATTCTATCTGGGGACAGAGTAGTTCTGCGTGTATTAGACAGTCTATTCTATTCGGACTACGGAATGGTTCCGTGTGTATTAGACGGTCCATTTTATCCGTGCGAGGATTTAGCTTCTGTGTATTTGGCCTGTGAGAGGCTAATACACATAAATGTAGTAACCGTGATGGGTTGTAGAATAGTTTCGCGTGTATTAGATTGTCTATTCTATCCGGGTTGAGAGTAGTTCCGCGTGTATTAGACGGTCTATTCTATCCAAACTACAGAATGGTTCCGCGTGTATTAGACGGTCTATTCTATTTGTAAAATCGTGTTGGTCCGTGAGAGACTGCACGTGTGCTGGTCCGTGAGAGACTGCACCTTGGTAATTCCAAGAGTTTCGTACATTGGCATTTGCATATTGCATCAGGATGGATGACTGTGAGTCACATTTGAAAATGAGTTGATGAGTGGAAATTGAAGCGTGCAAGCACTTTGTGAATTCTAAGTTTCCAATGAGTTGTGGGGATGGTTGATTGTATTTGTACTTGCAATATGATTTTTATATAAAATTGTTTGCTGTTTTGCAAAGATGCAAATGTCATGTATTTTAAAAAGTGAGCATCCTTATTTATCATCGTTGTTATAGCATTGAAATATGCCATGAGTGTATTTGTTATATTTGAAATAATTGCTATGTAATAATTGTTAATTTCGGTCGGTGACCCTTTACTATTATTGTGAAAAATTGGGCTTTGCCCTCGGATGATACCCGAACCCGTCCCACCTACGGTTACACTTACGACAGAGACGTCGTTAGTTTTCCTTGATCTTCACATACAGAGTAATTATGGACAACGCATAGGAACGAATAGCTAGGGTGAAGACGAGACTTGTAGAGGATGCGGTGGAAACTGTGCTACTGCAGCCTTAGTGCATGATCAGTTTAGATGTGTTGTATAGGGTCTTGAGCTCAGTGGATGTAATTATTTGTTTTGGGATAATTGTATATTTTTCCGCACTCTAATAGTATTTTGGTGGGCCGCGATCCAGATGTTTTTGGAGATATTATGACACTAACTTTTGTTGACGTATTATTGTTTGTTGTATTAAAAGTATTAATTCCCAAAATTTAATTACTTAGTTATCTTTACGATGTAATTATTTAATTATTCTTGTCATTTGAATTTAAGATGTATTATTTTATGAGATGACTAAATTTTATTTTATTTTAATTCTTTTGAATTAATTCTAAAAATTCTATTATTTATTTTGGTTAAAAAAAAATTCCATCGCGCTGTTTAAAACTCGGGGTGTTACATTTGTGGTATAAGAGCATTTGGTTAAGCTTTTGGTTAAACTTTTGGGTAGAGCTTTGCTTAGATTGTTGATTGCGAGTCGTTATCTGATCATGCATAGGAGCAAGTAGTTAGAGTGTCAAGTCTTGTACAGTTGTGGTGTGTTGAAGTGATGATGTTGTTAAGCTATATTTTGGAATTATTCTAAGCGGTGTGAGATTTCTACTTGATGATGGTTTTGTAGGGAACAATGCCTTCAAGAAGAGATGACACTACAAGGGCCAACGTCAGCCGGGATGATCGGATGGCGGAAACGATGAATAACATGGTTGCGTCTATTGCTGCACAGACGGCTGCAAAGACTCAACGTGATCTAGAGAAAAGAGAAAGAGAGATTCGTGCTGCTGGATCAAGGGGACTAGAGGATTTTCGTCGTCATAATCCTCAAAAGTTCAAGAGTGATGAGGGTCCAGAAAGAGCGGACCAATGGATTCAGGAAATGGAGAAAATTTTTGAAATGATAAATTGTCGGGCAACGGTAAAGGTCAACTATGCTACATATTTGTTACTAGGGGATGCAGAATATTGGTGGAGAAGTACCAGACTTCTGATGGGATCAACTCATGAGGAGGTGAACTGGGAGTCGTTCAAAAAGAAGTTTTTGGACAAATACTTCCCGATGAGCACTAGGACTAAGTTGGGTGATGATTTTCTGAAATTGCACCAAGGAAACATGACGGTGGGTGAATATGCAGCTAAGTTTGAATCCTTGTCAAGGCATTGCAGATTTTTTTGGGAAGAAGTTGATGAACAGTTTATGTGCCATAATTTCCAAAATGGACTGAAGTATGAGATTCAAGACTCGGTCTTACCATTGGGAATTCAACATTTCCAAGTCTTAGTGGAGACGTGTAGAGAGGTTGAGGACATGAAGAATAGGAGGGCCAACCGAGGAGGGAACTTTAATTCAGGAGGGCCCAGCCGGATGAATTATCGAAACAGTAAAGGGAAGCAGGTGGTTAAGCCATATAACCGACCACATAACAACAATAGAGGTCAGAATCGCCCGGGCAACCAGAATTTTGGACAACAATTGGGACAAGGGGTTCGATGTTTCCGATGTGGGAAAGAGGGACATTATGCTACTGCTTGTACCACAAAGGATCCTACATGTTATAATTGCCAGAAGCCAGGACATTTTGCAAGGGATTGCAAGGTTTTGAAGGTGGAACCAACAGTGAACGCAACTAGGGCTACTCGTCCTATTGCTAGGGGACGCGTCTATCACATGGGTGCTAAAGCTGGGAGTCAAGCTCATAATTTAATCTTGCGAGATTGCAGGTAACACACTAACTGCACTTTTTGATTCGGGGGCAACCCATTCCTTCATTGCTATGGACTGTGTGAATCGTTTGAAGCTATCTATGTCTTCATTACCTTTTGATTTGGTTGTTTCCACCCCTGCTAAGACTTTGACCGTAAATTCTACATGTTTACGTTGTCCTGTAACTATTCAGAATAGAGATTTCTTGGTTAATTTAATCTATTTACCCATACAATCACTCGAGATCATTCTCGGCATGGATTGGATGTCGTATAATTATGTAGTCTTGGATTGTGCTCGCAAATTAGTTGTTTTTCCCGAACCTGGAGTTGTTCGGTATTTGGCTGCTAACAAGCTCGGAGTGTCACTGAGAGAAGGAACTCATGAATTTTTATCATTGGCTAACGTGGAGACCAAGATGGATGTGAGCATAGAAGATGTGATGCTAGTCAAAGAGTATCCGGACGTATTTCCAACAGAAATTCCAGGATTACCCCCGGTAAGAGAGGTGGAGTTCTTCATTGATCTACACCCAGGAACTGGACCTATTTCAATTGCGCCGTATCGGATGTCGCCGTTGGAATTAAGCGAGCTTAAGGGTCAAATCGAAGGTTTGTTGGAGAAAGGATTTATCAGACCAAGTGTGTCGCCATGGGGAGCTCCGGTGTTGTTGGTTAAGAAAAAAGATGGAAGTTCGCGCTTATGTGTTGATTATAGGCAACTTAACAAGGTAACTATTAAGAATCGTTATCCTTTACCACGTATCGATGATTTGATGGACCAATTGAGAGGAGCCGCGGTGTTTTCAAAGATCGATTTGAAGTCAGGATACCATCAGATTCGGGTAAGAGAAGGAGATATTCAAAAGACTGCTTTTCAGAACCCGTTACGGACATTATGAATATCTTGTTATGGCATTTGGAGTTACTAATGCACCAGCGATTTTTATGGATTATATGAATAGAATCTTTAGCCCATTCTTGGATAAATTTGTTGTGGTGTTCATCGATGATATATTGATGTATTCAAAGGATGAAGAAGAACATGGAGAGCATTTATGTCAAGTTCTTAAAGTTTTACGAGAGAAGCAATTGTACGCCAATCTGTCGAAGTGAGAGTTTTGGCTAGAGAAAGTGAATTTCTTGGGACATGTGATAACAAAAGAAGGAATCGCTATAGATCCGGTAAAGATTGAGACAATCCTTGCTTGGAAACAGCCTCAGACCATCACAGACATACGAAGTTTTATCGGACTGGCAGGATACTACAGGAGATTTATTGAACGATTTGCTAAGATTGTGGCTCTTTTGACACAACTCACTAGAAAGAATCAGCCATTTGCATGGACAGAGAAGTGTGAGGAAAGTTTTCAGTTGCTTAAGGAAAAGTTGACAACCTCACCAGTATTGGTCTTGCCACAACCAGAGGAACCATATGAGGTTTACTGTGATGCATCTCACCAAGGTTTGGGATGTGTTTTAATGCAACACAAGAAAGATGTAGCCTACGCCTCAAGGCAGTTGAAAACTCACGAACGAAACTATCCTACTCATGATTTAGAGCTTGTCGCGGTAGGGTTTGCTTTAAAGATCTGGAGGCACTACTTATACGGATGCACGTTCACAGTTTTCAGTGACCATAAAATTTTGAAATATCTGTTTGATCAAAAAGAATTGAACATGCGTCAAAGAAGATGGATGGAGACTCTCAAGGATTTCAATTTTTCATTACAGAACCATCCTGGGAAAGCCAATATGGTGGCTGATTCATTAAGTAGAGGAAGTGTGTCAATATCTTCAATGATAATGGCCAGACAACAAGAGTTGTGGGAAGCATTTAGAGATCTACACTTGGACGTAGAGTTTGCACCAGGAATTTTAAAGTGTGGAATGATAAAAATTTCGAGTGGTCTACTTGAGAAGATTGCGAACTTGCAAGTTGACACATTAATCCAAGAAAAAAGAAACCTAATAGTGCAAGGAAAGACAACTGAGTTCAGGATTGGACCAGATAATATTTTGAGATGTAATGGGAGGATTTGTGTACCAGCCGTTGCAGAAATGAGGAGAACAAATTTGGAAGAGGCTCATAAAAGCAAATTGAGTATTCATCCTGGAGCGACAAAGATGTACCAGGACTTAAGACAGAATTACTGGTGGCCAGGAATGAAGATGCATGTAGCGGAGTATGTATCGGCTTGTTTAACTTGTCAGAAAGCGAAAGTGGAACATCAGTGACCTGCTGGGATGTTGCAATCTTTAGATATACCGGAATGGAAGTGGGATATCATTTCCATGGATTTTATAACTGGATATCCCAAGACAAGGAGAAAGAATGATTCGATTTGGGTAATAGTGGATCAATTGACAAAATCCGCACATTTCTTACCGGTAAAGACCACTTATAAGGTAGATAAGCTGACGGAGATCTACATTACTGAGATTGTGAGATTACACGGAGTATCGTCGAGTATAGTATCGGATCGTGACCCAAAGTTCACGTCTCACTTTTGAGGAGCGTTGCATGAAGCGTTGGGAACAAAACTGAAGTTGAGTTCAGCATACCATCCGCAAACAAACGGACAGACTGAGAGGATGAATCAATCCTTGGAAGATCTATTGAGAGCATGTGTGTTGGATGATAGAGGAAACTGGGATGAGGTATTGCCATTAATTGAGTTTACTTACAACAATAGTTTTCACGCAAGTATTGGAATGGCACCCTATGAGGCTTTGTATGGACGCAAGTGTCAGACGCCGTTATGCTAGTTTAAGGACGGAGAAAGTATGATTGTTGGACCTAAGATGGTGCAACAGACTACAGATAAGGTCAAGAGGATACAAGAGAAAATGAAGATTTCACAGGATCGTCAGAAGAGTTAGGCGGACAAGCGTTGCAGACCTTTAGAATTCGAGCAAGGTGATCATGTATTTCTAAGGATCACGCCTACAATTGGAGTTGGCAGAGCTATTAAATCAAGAAAATTGACTCCGAAATTTATTGGACCATACTAGATTACTGCACGAATTGGACCAGTGGCTTATCGGATTGCTTTACCTCCAATATTATCCAATATTCATGACGTATTTCACGTGTCGCAGTTGAGGAAATACATTTATGATCTGTCACACGTGATCGAACCAGACACAATTCAACTAAAGGATAACCTGTCGTTTGAAGTACTACCTATAAGGATCGAAGACAGGAAGATTAAACAGCTAAGAAACAAGGAAGTCCCACTAGTAAAAGTGATTTGGAATCCGACTACTCGAGACGCGACTTGAGAACTAGAGAGTAAGACGAGGGAACAGCATCCTCAGTTGATTATTGACACGTAGTTTCGAAGACGAAACTAATTTAAGGGGGTAGTAATGTAAGACCCTAAAATTTAAATTAAATTTTGGATATAATATCAAGTGTAATTTTGGAATATTTGTAAAATATTTGATATATGTATACTTTTATTTATGTATATATATATATATATATATATTTGAGATTGATTAAAATCATTGGACAAAGGATAAATTAATTTAATTACGAGTAATTAAATTATCGGGCAGTTAATCAAGATTTTATCTGTCGACTTAATTGCGACGGGAATATTATATATGTATATACATTGTTGGTGAAGCATGTGTATATATATGTGTTGTGTGTGAGATGGCAAGGATGTATATGCCTATATATATATATGCAAGTGAGGAAAGAAAGAAAAAGAACAGAAGTAGATTAGTTTTCCACCTGCCCGCGTGCTTTCTTTCTTTTCTTCCTTCTTCTTCTGGTTCTGCTTGTGTTGGAGGAAAAGGGGAATGCTCAAAAGTCAAATTACTTGGAAATCCAAGTGTCAAAAAAGAAAGTGCTAAGAAGGAAAGTCGTTCCTCTCATCTTCACGGTGCTAACGAACTAACTTTAGTAGCGACGACGCGAGCGGGAGTGACGCCGGTTTTTGTTGCGGTAACAGAAACGAGCAAGAAAACGTAACTAAGGTAAGGGGCACCTTCCAACTTTCTAGATTGCATTTAGGGCTGTAAATGCATGTTGGTGGATGAATATATATATGATGTTCTGTTTTTGAAAGTGAAATTGCTTTGCATGTTGTTGTGAGTGATAAAAAATGCATGTTGTTGAGATAATGCATGTTTGTGAGTTGTTGTTGCGGTGTTGTTCTAGTTGCTGTTATTGATGTTACTGCCTTGCTGTTGTTGTGAACGAAATCATTGATGTTGTGTTGAGAAATGTTCTGGGTTTTGTGATTAAAGAAGCTGTGATTATGTTTTGGTGTTTGTGTTGGTTTTTCAAAGAAAAGAGTTTGAAAATGTGTTGAAGTTTTCTGGAAAATCTCACTGTTTTCGAAGGTGTATTTGAATACAGTACTAGTGTATTCGAAATCATTCCTGTAAATTTCCAGTTTTTATTCAAATTTTGAATGTCGTATTCGAATACGACACTCCGTATTCGAATACGAATACACGATTTTTGCTACTGTTTTAGCATCTGTATTCGGCTACGACCTATTCGTATTCGAATACAGAATTGCAAGTTTTGCTACTGACTTCGCATCTGTATTCGGCTACGACCCTGTCGTATTCGAATACAGAATTGCTGATTTTGCCACTGTTTTCGCATCTGTATTCAGCTACGACAACCTCGTATTCGAATACATAAATGTTGATTTTTCACTGTTTTCGCATCTGTATTCGAATACAAGGATACTGTATTCGAATACAGATTGATTTTTTTCAAAAACTCTATTTTAAACATTGGTTTATGCACTTAATGAGTTGGAAAACATTTGGAAGGTATATGACAAACTTATGTGGAGTTTTTGAGATGGTTTGAGGTGGTGATGGAATGTCGGGATTTCAGATTGGTTTTGCATATTGTTTTTAGTGAAGAGAAAACATAGCATGTCCATGCATTGCATAGTCAGGTGGTGACCGCGATGGGCCACAGAGTTGATGTGGTGACCGTGATAGGCCGCGAAGTTAAGTAGTAACCATGGATTATAGAATAGTTTCGCGTGTATTAGACGGTCTATTCTATCCGGGGACAGAGTAGTTCTACGTGTATGATACGGTCTATTCTATCCGGACTACGGAATGGTTCCGCGTGTATTAGACGATCCATTCTATCCGTGCGAGGATTTAGCTTCTGTGTATTTGGCCTGTGAGAGGCTAATACACATAAATGTAGTAACTGTGATGGGTTGTAGAATAGTTCTGCGTGTATTAGATTGTCTATTCTATCCGGGTTTAGAGTAGTTCCGTGTGTATTAGACGGTCTATTCTATCCGAACTACGGAATGGTTCCGCGTGTATTAGACGGTCTATTCTATTTGTAAAATCGTGCTGGTCCGTGAGAGACTGCACCTTGGTAATTCCAAGAGTTACGTACATTGACATTTACATATTGCATCGGGATGGATGACTGTGAGTCATATTTGAAAATGAGTTGATGAGTGGAAATTGAAGTGTGCAAGCATTTTATGAATTCTAAGTTTCCAATGAGTTGTGGGGATGGTTGATTGTATTTGTACTTGCAACATGATTTTTATATTAAATTGTTTGCTGTTTTGCAAAGATGCAAATGTCATGTATTTTAAAAAGTGAGCATCCTTATTTGTCATTGTTGTTATAGCATTGAAATGTGCCATGAGTGTATTTGTTATATTTGAAATAATTGCTATGTAATAATTGTTAATTTCGGTCGGTGACCCTTTACTATTATTGTGGAAAATTGGGCTTTGCCCTCAGATGATACTCGAACCCGTCCCACTGACGGTTACACTAACGATGGAGACGTCGTTAGTTTTCCTTGATCTTCACATACAGAGTAATTATGGACAACGCAGAGGAACGAACAGTTGGGGTGAAGACGAGACTTGTAGAGGATGCAGTGGAAACCAGGCTACTGTAGCCTTAGTGCATGATCACTTTAGACTTGTTGTATAGGGTCTTGAGCTCAATGGATGTAATTATTTGTTTTGGGATAATTGTATATTTTTCCGTACTCTGATAGTATATTGGTGGGCCGCGATCCAGATGTTTTTGGAGATATTATGACACTAACTTTTGTTGACGTATTATCGTTTGTTGTATTAAAAGTATTAATTCCCAAAATTTAATTACTTAGTTATCTTTACGATGTAATTATTTAATTATTCTTGTCATTTGAATTTAAGATGTATTATTTTATGAGATGACTAAATTTTATTTAATTTTAATTCTTTTGAATTAATTCTGAAAATTCTGCTATTTATTTTGGTTAAAAAAAATACACTCGCGCTGTTTAAAACTCGGGGTGTTACAGATATCATAAGAAGATCCTATCGGAGGATATAATCAGAAAGTTCCCATAAGAGGAAACAATAAGAGGATTCCATTGGAGGATAATTCTAGAGGATCTCACCAGAGGCAAAAATCAGAAGCTACATAATTAGAAGCTGAAAGTATGCTCAAAACAGAATCTGAACAAAATGCTCAAAACAGAATCGGAGAAAAAGACTCAAGAAACAGAATCTAGCTAAAAGTATGCTCAAAACAGAATCTGAGCAAAATGCTCAAAACAGAATTGGAGTAAAAGACTCAATAAACAGAATCTAGCTAAAAGCATGCTCTAAACAGAATCTGAGCAAAATGCTCAAAACAAAATCTGAGCAAAATGCTCAAAACAGAATCGGAGCAAAAGACTCCAGAAACAGAATATGAGCAAAATACTTCAGAATATTCTCAAAACAGAATCAATCGAAATACACTCCAGAAGTAAAGCAACAGATCATAGTGAAGCTCTAATTTCAACTATAAATAGAGGCTTAATGCTGAAGAATGAACTATCGAAAAATAGAAGAACTCAAGCTTCAATTCTAAGTTATCTGAAGAGTTCAAATGAGAGAAACACTTGCTTAAAAGATAAATATTTTCTAAGTGTTCTTTTCTTAGAGTGTGAAGCTGATCGTCATCATAAATTTTTCAGAAGCAAACACTCTAGTTCACTTTAAGATTATCGTGAGTATCAACTTTCCAGAAGTAGTTACTCAGTTCTAATTTCGGTCCCTATAGTGTTGAAGTTTCTTCTAAAATCTAGGGTTGTCAGGTTGTTAGAAAAAGACTTAGCTTGTAGGTTTAAGGTTGTGAAGTTCCTCAAAAGTCTGGGATTGTCAGACTGTTTGAGAAGACTTGGCTGGTATAGTCAAGGTGTTGTTGTTCCTCAAAAGTATAGGGTTGTCAGACTGTTTGAGAATACTTGGCTGGTATAGTCAATGTGTTGTTGTTCCTCAAAAGTCTAGGGTTGTTAGGCTGTTTGGGAAGACTGGCTTGAAGGGTCAGTAGTGTTGTAATTCAAAGGAGTTTGAATTAGTGAAAAGGCCTTCTGAAGGAATGGACTGGACTAAACGTAGCCTAGTTAAAGGTGAACCAGGATAAATTGTTGTGCTCTTATGTTGTGATTATCCGCTGCTAAGTCTGATTATTTATTCATCAAATAATTTGCATCAACATTCAACAAAACAACAAAAGAAATTAAGTTTTGCAATCTGGTCAACATCTTGTGGTAAACCATTGTTTGATCAATCTGGTCAAACGGATGAAACAAACAATATGTTGAAAACACATATAGCCTTGTGTCAATACTTTGAGTCTGAAAACAAAAGAAAAGCCGATGATAATAACCCAAGAAATAAAAGCATCATCCAAAACATGCAATGCCTCTAGAAGAACATTACTTGGATCATCTGATGCAACATCATGTACTACAACAATACGTTTTCTCTAGAATGACATTTGCTCTGATAGAACATTGCCTCTGTTTCAATTCTAAGTATATGAAGAAAAATAATTGGTCAACTAAAGCAAGATGTCTAATCATTTGAAAAGTACAAAGTACAATATATAACTTGTAAAGTTACAAGTACATATTCAAATGATTATATATATTATTGCAACAACTTTTTTCTACATAACACAATGATCATTTTTCAACAACTATAACTTCAGGACTACATAAGAAACATCATTTAAACTGAAGAACATGACGATGATAATCATGATCATGTGCATGAGAACATCTATGAAGATATAAAGAAAACATTGAAGATTGTATGACATATGTCTCCATGAGATTGTTCAGTTGAACATCTATGGTAAGAGAGAAAAGAAAAAAGACATCTTCAATAAAAGAACACACATTTGAAAAAACCTTGAACATATGAGTTATTCGAACTTTTTGTAAATCAACCAAGTACATTCAAAATGAACTTTTAATTGAGACAAAAATTCCATTTTAAGTGTTTTAATAATGAACAAAATCAATTTAATTAATCAGTTAATTATGATTCTAATCATAAAGTATTTAACGTATTTTCTTGAGTGTCTTGTAAATCTAAGATAGGTTTCAAATACAACGAACCAAATGGAAGAATAAAAAAGGATCCACGATTGTAAATCAAGAAACAACCCAAACCAAGACTGTTGCATATATGTCAAGAACGATCTTGAACCCTTCAAAAATAAAATCCTTCAAATAAATGACTCATGATCAGACCTCAATAGAAGGAGACTTGTATACATATTTTTTTTTAACAAACAGAATTTGAACAAGAGTAGAAACCATAATCAGAATCTATTAAAAGCAAAATAGAATCAGCAAGCATACTTCAATCTTCAAAGCTCCATGAGAAAAGCTTATATTTCCAAAAGATCAAAAGTCACTGAAGTAAACAAGCACAAGACTGAACAAAGGGAGGAATAGCATCACTAAAAGATATAAAGAAAGACTGGAGCAAAAATCAGAAATAGAAGAACTAACAGAAATCAGAATAATTCAAAAACAGGAAACGAAGAATGTTCTAAAGATCAGCAGGAACAGTCTTCGTTTAATTGTTTCACATGCCTATAAACTCATAGCCTTTACAGCCTATTTTCAAACGGCTATATGAGCTGGCAAAGACCCTAAAAAACCTATAAAAGGAACTCTAAGGCAAGGAAAACATAATCAGATTCAAGTACAATCAATCTCCATTAAACACATCATTCTTGAGTATCAACAGTTCGAAAAAATGGCAAGGCTTCAACTTTCTGTTACTAAGACTCAAAGATCAAGCTTTGAAATCTGATTGCTCAAAACAGAAACTCAAACAAGTGTTGAGTAACTGCTGATCAAATCAAACTCCTCTAAAATCACTTACGAAACCCAAACACTATAGAGTTAGAGATAGTGTGAGGAATATTGTAAAAATTCTTGTGTGTAAAAAGGATAAGTGTAAAGACACTTCCAAGTGTTAAGAAGTATTATGTGATATTTCTTTCAAGGTGAAAGACAATCTGTTGTAATAGATCAAGGTTAATCAGTTGTGGGAAAAACATGAACAATCTTGTTTTGACCGTATTAGTGAAAAAAGCTCACAAGATTGTGAGGACTGGACGTAGCCCACGTTGAGTGAACCAGGATACATCGCTGTGTGAATCTCCTCTCTTTCTCATCTTCATTTTAATTATCACGTGCACATCACTAATCACATATTAAAGTTTCTATTTATTTTTAACTAAGAACAATCTGCTTCTGTTACTTATCAAACTAAGATCAATCTTGAGTTTTAAAATACATTGCAGAATTTTTTTAAAGGTATCACAATTCAAACCCCCATTTCTAGTGATCAATAATGTCATTTCAACTTTTTACTCGAATTAATATAAGATTTATATTGTAATATTCTCTTTGTGAGAGTTCGAATCCTAGAATGACTTTGTTTTCATGTCTAACACAAACTCAAACTTGTGTAATCTCGCTCAGCAGTGATAACCACTTTGTAAAAGGCAATTTGGATATACAGGTAAATACTCGGTATCTCAACAATGCAGTTTCCCAGAATTGTTGAGAAGACTACAATGTCTCTAGTGGATAGCTGGGAGAGATAGAGTAAAAGAATATTCGACTCAAGAGAAGAGTGAAGTCGGTATTCTTAAGGAATCAAGAGACTGTACTTCTGGTGGGCCTGAAAAGGCTTAGAACAATACTTGGTCTAGAAATGTAGAGTAAAGAATACTCAACTCAAGAAGCAAGTGAATCCAATATTCTTGAGGAATCTAAAGATTGTACATCGAGCGAAGAAAGAGAGATCTCTTTGTAACAGAAGAACTAGATGTCAACAATTGTTTTGAACTAATATACAAATACTTGTCTTCTCTTCTCTTCCTTTATGTGTTTATTATTTTAGTTCTTTATGGTTTACTCTCAATGTATCTTTTAACTGGTGTGTATTGTAAAGAAGATAAGCATTTGATAAAGAACTAATTATAAAAAAAAAAATTGATCAATACAATTCAAACCCACATTTCTTGTGTTTTCCTTTACCTTCAAAATCATCCAGAACCATAACATATTACTCTAATGTAACTATCATATGATTAAAAGATTAAAGATTGATGCAAGCTACTTTTTTAACATAATCTTCCAAAATTATCAATGGGTAACTTTAAAGTAACTATCATATGGTTAAAAGATTGAAGTGCAATGAAGTTTCACAAATCATCCTCAATTTGTTCAAGTTGTTGCATATGCTCAAATTATCACCGCTCTATTTGCATGAAGTTTTAGTCACTATATTTGGTCCTCGACATTTCTTTTCGATAAATCAACTATATTATGAGTGTACCAAATATTTCAGATCATTTATCAAAGACACAAAAAGAAAGGAATTTTCAAATACCAAAAGATATCGTTAGAAATCGTACAACCACAACACTTGTCTGTAAGCAAGGTCACTATGTGTAACAATTTTATTGCCCTAGATAGGCTATAGAAGGTGCTTCGATGGGTTCAGTAGTATGTGTGTTGTCATGAATCATCCTTAGCTTTGACTTCCATGCAAATAATACCTCAAATATGCAGTATGAGGTTAGAATCATTGGCACACCAAGTTGCAACCTAAACTACACATCTTTTAGCCCTTTAACCTAAATCTCACATTGTTTGAGAGTCGAGGGTAAATGTAATTTATAAACAACAAACCTACTCCTCAACTCATCGAGATGCTTTTACTAAAACTATTAAGACTTACATACAATATCAAAAGTAAATAATACCTTGATTATATGACTTGAGATCGGAACAAATTCTGATACCAACTCTTTCATGTAAATAAATAACCATTCAACAATGATATTTGAACACTCTAAATTTTCAACATCTATTTAACATTTTATTTAACATCTTTTCCCATCACATTAACAACATACTACCTCGCCATTTTTATTTATTTCTTTGTCAAAGTGTATATTGAGTATGTAGATGTCCAACATTATTTTGCCACAATAATTCTCATGTATAGCATTTTAAAAGGAGTTTTATAGAAGAAAAAAAATGAGAGATTGAATTTTAATCATTGCCAATACTCCAAATGAATGGTTTTGATATTGTGTCATGTTATTTATTATTCATATGTGAGGCTTACGGTCCTATAAATAGGATAGGGAAAGAACCACATATCCCTTTTATCCAGTGAATACTAATTATGTCCCTTCATTCAGTGAGCTTTCACTTCCACTGTAACTAACATGCTCTCTCCCTCACTCTTATTATACTCTCCTTCCACTCTCACTCATGACTTCCAAAACGCGTCGTTTAACCACCTGTCACCGTCACCCTTCTAAACCCATCACCGGTTTCTGCGCATCCTGTCTCACCGAACGTCTCGCCGGCATTGAATCCTCTTCCTCCCAACCGGAGCTCCGCCGTACCAAATCTTGCTCCGGCAGTGCCATCGCTGACCAACCGTCCTCCGCCGCCGTTGAGCCCCGCCGAAGGTCCTGCGAGATCCTTGCTGCTCCGGAGCAGCAGCGTAACACGCTTTCGGACCTTTTCAACATCGACGATGATACGAAGACGAGGAAGAAGAAGCAGACTCCGAATCGGAATCTCGAAATCGATCCGAGAAACTCCGGTTTTGAAATTAGGGATTTCGATGGAGGTGACACTATTATTAGGGTTCTCGTTGAAGATGAAGAAGAAGAGACGAAGACGATGAAAGAGTTTATAGATCTCGAATTGCGTAGCAGAAAAAACGAAGAGAGAGATTCCAGAGGGAGTTTCTGGGACGCGGCTTCAGTTTTCAGCAAGAGATTGAGGAAATGGAAACGGAAACAGAAATTGAAGAGAAACCGCACTGCATGCGACGGTTCTGTCACTGGAAATGGCGTTGGTTTGACGCGGATGGAAGATGAAAAGCAAAGGGCGAGAAATTTTAGAGAGACGCAATCTGAGGTTGGAGAATATGGTTTATCATTAGGTAGAAGATCATGCGACACTGATCCTAGGTTATCTGTGGATGATTCGAGGTTTTCATTCGATGCCCCTCGAGCTTCTTGGGATGGTTATTTGATTGGGAAATCGTGTTCAAAGTTTTCACCAATGGTTGCTATTAATGGTGATAGGGTTTTGGTTGAGGAAGATGAAGAAGAGGATGAAGAAGAAGAGGTGGTGGATTTGGAATGTAGTGGTGGTAATGGTGGAGAGCATTATCCCGGTGGTTCAGCTGACACCAAGCATTATTATTCAGATCGGAGAGGAAGGAGTTTTGGTCGGTCAAACTCTCGTAGGAAATCAATGGTGATTGGTGATGTTGATGAATTGAGAGTGATATCTAATGCCAAGGTTTCTCCGGCCACAACCGAGTTATTCTATGGTGCAAAGGTCCTAATCACTGAAAAAGATTTGATAGATGCTAATTTGAAATCGATGAATAATGTTAATGTTCAATCTGATTGTACAATAGGGTCTGCTTCTAAGGAAGCTTGTGATGTTGAAATCAGAAGTGATCAAAAGGGACTAAACAAGTTTCATAAATGGGGCAAGTTGTGGAATAAGTTGGGATTAGTACACAGGAAAAAAGAAGATAAATTGAGAGAGGAAGAATGTGTTGCCGGTGATGTTGTTAATAAGCCGATTGCAGAGTCTTGGCAGAAGCTGAGGAGGGTTGTTAATGGACAAGGGAGTGAATCAGTTAGCCAGAAGCTTATTCGTAGCTATAGTGTTAGTTGTAGAAATCATCATAGTAGAATGGCTGGTTTTGTCAATGGCCTTGGAGGTTCTGAAACCAAAAGCAATGTTTTGAATGGAAGACAAGAGTTTACGCTTCAAAGGAATCGGAGTGTTAGGTATTCATCGAGTAATGTTGACACCGGCCTGTTGAGATTCTATTTGACACCGTTGAAGAGCTATAGGCGAAGCAGGTCTGGAAAGAGTAGCTCAAAGGATTTGAATCCAACAGCCAGAAGTTTTTTGTAAAGATGTAACTTTTGAATGAATATCTGGTTGAAAAGTAATATATAGTGTTGTTGTTTCTTTTCCATGAGATAAAGTTTATCACATTGTTAGATTTTGGTTGCAGTTGTTCACATTATGTTGTTAGCAGAATAGAACATTGATACCACCATATTATTGGCATAATAAATTTCTGATTGCAACATTTGTAGGAGTAACATGATACACAACTCTAGATTTTACTAGATTTTAATGCAGAAGACCTTTTAATTTGGGTAAAATGCAGGTTAGGTTTTCAATGTTTGTTCAGGTAGCATGTAATATGCTTTACCTTCCAATTTCTGCCTCAGCTTGCTGTTGTTATAGATGTATGAACTATAGCTTCTTCTCAATTTCTTTTTAAGTATGTAACTTTCCCCTGTATTTTATTTTGAAGTACTGCAGATAAATGATATAGATGCTCTTATTCATTGAAATTACTAAAAAGAATGTTATGAATTGGCCTTGATTTCCTGATTTAGCAGTGAGGTATGGTCATAAGAGTTTTAGGGCAGCTATTTGATTGGTAATTTGGTATTACCAAAAGACAAATATAATACAGGATTATTTTAAATTAATATTAAGAATTGTTAACTGCAGTTGCATAAATCAAAGTTAGGATATTGTATTGTTTTTCTCCCATCCTATCAAAGTTTGTATGCTATTGCTTACTAGTTACTACTTCACTCATGTGGTTGGCCTGAAACTGGGGATGGCAGACTGAGAATCTAGTTTTTCTGCATTAGAATGTTAAAGATATATATAGTCGGTGCTTAGCCTCTATTGAAATATTATATCTCTTTTTGGTGCTCAGCTTCTGCAGTTCTAACATATGCTTCTCATTGAATTTATATGCTGCTTGGGTTTTTTGGATGGACATGGAAATGGGGTCGTTTTACGTTTCCTGATACTGTTAAAAGTGACTATATTTGGGATTTAGTCTTGTACTAGTACTCTCTATATCGTCAGTGAAAGTGTCACTGCCACTTTTGGATATATGTTTCATTGTTCACTGATTTTGTAGATTCTGTTTTTGAATTTTTCATCATTTAAGGATCTTATTATAACAAGTTTTGTTGATCAGATATCGTCACCTATTTGATTCAAAAAAACAAATTATCATTACCAGCTTCAAATCTAATCTTGACCATGATGATGGCATGTTTCTAGCAGTTAACGTTAAACAGTTGAAACTGGACTGTTCCTAAAGTTTTCACTTGTACTTTTTACTAGGCCTCCAACCATGTTGTCTCTCCAGCATAATGATGAAGAAAAACAAGTGTCAGCACACCCGTTGACTTTAATTTAAACATTGTAATTGCACAAAATATTCATCGTTCAGTAAGCAGTGAAAAGAAATTGAATTGGATTCACACCAGTGGACTTTTTCTCAGGAATGCTTCTTCTTTGTTGACTTTCATGTCTTTCTTTACTGGGACATGCTTTAAATAGGTCGATCTTGCAAACGGTGGAGTACTTGATTGGTAATCAATACCTTTTGAGATGCTTTTTAAAATTGAAATGAAACTTATCAAGTAAATTAAATTCACCTCATGGCAAAATACTCAACTCTCTTAACGGGAAGTGCAATGTTTTAAAAATTGAATCAGAAATCCAATCGGCAATTCTTCCAAATTATGGTTCAACTGTTTAAAATAACTTGAATTGAGATTTAACTCTGGTCAAACCAGTCAAATAACAATACTATAGACAGTGCTGATCTATGGTTCAATTTGTTGAATCATCCACTTTGACTAAATTTTTAAAACGCTGTGTTATTATTACTGTATTTATAATGACTATACTTGATGCAGAGTGAAAAGTACCCATTCTCTATTTCTAGTGAAAATGGTTCTATACTTTTTTATGGTAATTAAAAGGACCTATTTTCCTCATAGTATTTCACATTTGTTACAGCTAAGTCTGCATAAACAAATCAAAGTTAATGCTAATATGCATTTAAGCTTAACGGGCAATCCTTCGTTTTTTTTGGGTGAGACAAATAGCAATAGTAACAGTTAATGACAAATTTGTTCCATTCCACTCATATTGCTTGAATTATGCAAAAATTAAAATAAGAAAGCAATAACAAGCTTAATATACAGCAAGGGAAGTTACTCAGGCAAACACATGAACATTCACACCAACAAAGAAAAGTAGAGTCGAGATTCTATTCATTTTCATTCAATGTTAATCAACATACAAACACAGAAAAATGCTGCTTCATTATTTATCCTTTAGCATGCATAGTTTTCCTAAAGTATATAACCATAGCCACCAAATCAGTTTCATGAATCACAGTCATGACACTAAAATTCCCTATGCAATCACTCCACATCAATGCCCTTCTCTCGAAGCTCAGCAACGACCTCATTCTTCATCTTCAACCATATCTTCTGAGCTTCCTGATCAACCTTCCTTCTCTTCATCTCCTCCTGGCATCCGCAGGCATCGTTATCATTCTCAACCATCCCTCTCAGGGTGTTTCCAATCATCTTTCCTTTGGCTATGAACTCTTTCACTGACTCTACATCACTAGGGTATAAATGGGCTTCTTCAAGCTTCTCCATTATCTGTGGTGACTTCTTCCTCCACCACTCCAATGGTGAAGCTTCATTGTAAAACCACAAAGCCCCAAGTATGGTGTAGGTGCAAAGTAAAGCCTTCCCAACTTGTTTGAAAAAGTAGTAGTCTTCACTTTCAAACCCAATTTTATTCATGTATTTTTTTGCATGCATTGAACTCAGCATATGAAAACCTGCAATATAAGATAAGTGCATAAAGAAAAGGCATTAAAGAAATTTTTTTAAGGTTTTTTGTGTGAGACATTTTATCAAACAGTTGGTGAGCAAGAGTTGGGTTGTGTTGAAAGTAGTTGGAGAGATTGCACATAAAAGTTACCTGTTTTGGGGTCCTTAAAACGCCTGGGAAACATTGCGAAATTGTAGGCTTGATGACTGTGTTAGTTTGGCGAGGGAGCGATTCTTTTATAAATTTATAAATGATTTTGTCAACAAAAAAAAAAGCGACAAGGGATTGTTTATGTTAAGTCGCCGAAAACTTGGATACAGCAATGTATTTAGCAGATAAGCATTATGTAGACAAAGGAAATGAACATAGAGATTTCTCTTTCCATTTCTACACGTTCTCAAACCCCCCAAAATTCACTTATTTTTGCTGATTTTGACCCTTTTCAATCAAACAATCCGGATGAGACTTTGTGAATTGACTAATCTGAATATGGAAATACTATCATAACATTTTTTTAGAATTGTGTAGGAAAATCTTTAAATTAATATTTTATGTTTTTAAATCGATCAATTCTGTAAAATAATCTTGAAAAATTACAAGTTAATATCTACGTCTTTAAATTATATTCAAACAAATAGATTTTGAGGGACTTTTGATAATATACAAGGGCAAGAGGAGAAACTCCCAATAAAAATGACTTTATTTTTTGGCCAATAAATAAAAGTTTTCCGCACAAATGTTGAATGAGTAATAAACTAAAATAAATAACACTGAACGATTAATTAACAATGGAACTATATTAATTGGCAACAATTGCTATTATGGAAAAGAGTGTCTCATCTGATCGATGTATGAAAATTGTTCATAAATTCTTAGACTATTGACGTTATTGTTTTTAAGTAGAAGTTCAGGATCTTTGATTGAAATAGTGACTCAACAAGTATTAATTCGACTAAAATTGGATCACTCTATTAGTCGTGAGAATGAATAGTATTGTGAATTTCTACTTTCAAAGAATACACTTATTGTTGTTAGAGTTTCAAAATATTTTCAAACATTAGTAATGCAAACTATGACATACTTCTCCACAATAGATGTCTCCTTATTTATTATCTCATTTAATATTAAATGTCTTATTTATAATATTTATTTGTCTCACTATTTTAATTTAATTGAATGTATGTTTAATTTATCTATGTTAAACATTAGTTAACATCTCCATTTTTCAGTATCTCCATTTTTTTCAATTACTAATTTTTGTGTGTATAAAAGCATATGTTTTAGAAATTGTGACATTTATCTTATATAATTAAACTTTTATACACACACAGTATTAATAATTGAAGTATTCATTTCTTTTGACAAGTGAAGAGGACTCCTACTCCTTAGACACATCATTCCACCTCTTCTAATTAATGTTACATCTTTTGGGAATGTGTGTCCTTATATCACTTAGGAGCAAGGATTCAATTATGATTGAGGAATCCAAGCTCAATTATTAATTTTTTGAGTATATAAAAGTTGAATTATGCAAATTAATGTTTTGAGTATATAAAAGTTGAATTATGCAAATTAATGTTTTGAGTATATAAAAGTTGAATTATGCAAATTAATGTATTGAGTACATAAAAATTGAATTATGCAGGATAAATATCACAATTTTTAAAAACATGTCTATTTATTCACTCAAAACTTTAGTAATAGAAGAAACGGAGATAATAAAAAGTTTTGTTGAAAAGTTTTGTTGTGAAATTTGACATAGAGAATTTTTATGGAGTAATTAATTTTGGTATAGGGGAATTGACATCATAGATGTGTTGATAGTGACATGCATTGGTTGATATTGATACAAAATATGTTGTGAAATAATGTCAATAGTTTTCAACATATTAATAGTTTTGAAGTGGTTTAATTTCAAATAATTTTTTTTAAGTAGTTTAATTTCAAATAGAAATTCTTAAAGTGATTTAACTTCAAATTTTTTTTTTGAAGTGGTTTAATTTTGATAGTTGATGTAGACAATAAAAGATGAATATTCGTCAATTTCAACCATGTAACTTGACTCATAGTAGAATAAAAAATGCGCACAGCATTAGTCCCACATCGGTTATATTGCAAAGGACTTTGCTTTCATCCTAGTATAACAATGGTGGTGAGATAAGCGATAGTCTTCACCATCTGGGACTTCACGGTGTCATACCATAAATTTGTGTTTTTATCTTATTTTGAGTAAAAACCAAATGATGAATATGGATTCACATTTTCTCACGACGGTCGTCTGAGTTTACTATGATGTATTAATCCGATATTTCTGATGGTTACACCCTTCAAATTACTATACAAAATAACTTTCCCGAGTGCATTACTGAACAAAAAAAATGGAGATGTATAGATAATTATTTGTTGGTAAATATCTCAAGAAAATGATGTCCTAGTATTCTGTATATCAGTATCTCTAGCTAAACTACTGGACTATTTCTTCGGAGATATGTTACCAACTGCTTTAAAACTTCAAATTACATGTTCTTGTACTGAACCTTATGCAGATTGTCTGAAAAATTGATTCAAGTCATTTCTATACTTATATATACATTTTTTCTACAGTTAAAAAGTATCAACCTCAAGGAACTAGAATTTCAATGTTCCTTATTTGGCATTTCTCTGACACGGATTGAATGAAAGGAATACAGAAAAAGCATATTTAATTTCTAATTTTTGCTTTCATTTTGTTTATCAGTTGTTACCAGTTTCATTAATATTGAAAAATCTCTTATTCTGTCTTGCATTTTTCATTGCTGCATGTATATCTAATATTGTGTCTTCATCTATATTGTTTGTCTCTATTTCTGCTCAATCATTTTTCCAACTGAGCCACAATATAGGATAGAGAAAAGAAAAAAGTGTAACTTGATCTTAAACTAGTCAAAGACATATACTAGTATTCCTCCAAATAAGCTTATGATTTTAAGAATAGTATAATTTAATGTCTTAAATTGTATTCGATGTTTCAACCATAACTAAAATTTTAAAATATAGTAATTCATAAATTAGTTACAATTTAGTACATTCTACTAATGCATGTGTTCACAAAACCAAAGGTTACACAATGATTTCTCAAATAATTGACATAGACATTACTGTCATACAAGACCTATAAAGGAACCTTACTTTGTTCTATTGAAACTTCCATTATGCAACTCAACACATTTTTTAGCGAAGAGTTCCCACTGTTTTCTTATAAGTATACAGCCTAGCCACCAAAATAAACACTATCAAATTGAGCACACTTAACACTGCCAATAGCCAGAAGAAATAATCAATGTGACCATAGTTTAGATTATCAGGTATCCATCCAGGACTTCCATTTCTTGTACTGATATTTGTCACAATAGTAACAAGCAGAGAGCTCAAGTATTGTCCGAGTGCAACCGTGAGTAGCGAAAGAGCAGAACACAAGCTTCTCATTGCATCAGGTGCTTGTTCATAGAAGAACTCCAATTGACCGATGAATGTGAACACTTCGGCACAACCTATAAGAAAATACTGAGGAACCTGCCAAAATATTGTCATTGGTATTTCCTCGAGGTTATAGTAGTTGTGTCGTCTCACAGCTCTGAGTCTTATGATCTCCAAAATTGCTGCAACTACCATTGAAAATATCGATATGAAGAGTCCGATTCCCATTCTTTGGAGTTGAGTTAGGCCTTTTTTGTGGCCAGTGAACTTCCTCACGAATGGAACAATGATCCGGTCGTACACCGGGACCCAAAATATGACACTGAGGGTGTCGAAGATGGAGAGTGATGCTGGAGGGATTTTAAAGCTGGAGTTGCCGACATGAGTATTCATGGTTTGTCCTTGCAACACAAATAAGGTGCTCATTTGACCATAGACAGTAGCGAATATGATGCCGGTGGCCCATACAGGAAGGAGTCTTATAATGGATTTCAGTTCTTCCACTTGTGTTACAGTGCATAGTCTCCATGAGTTAATTGAGTCCTTCAGATTATCTGATTGTCCTAGCACTGCTGCTTTGTCAAAAAATCTGTTGTACAATAAGAATGTAAATACAATTTAGATAAGACTCAACTAGACTATGTGAAATGCCATGAATGTGGACATCAAAATTGATTCTAACTTCTAAGTGTGTGTTTGGTTCTGCAGCGACACAAATTGGTTTTGAATGAATTCGTTTTATAAAATTATTTTTGGTTAAAAGTAAGTTGAAGATAAAATGATTTATGTTTAGATACATTCATGTAAAATTGAATTGAATAATAAATTTGAGGCTAAAAATCAATTCTAAATGCATAAGCTCCAAATTCTATCTTTAAGTTAGAATCAATTATGAAGGCAGAATCAATTCAACTTGAGAACAACCAAACATGCCAAAATCAATTTTACATCTCTAGAAACGAAAAACACAAATTGTTGATCTAGGAATTTGTTGTATTTGGTTTACCTCAACTCATTTGTGTGATCAAGCTTGCGGCTTCCCTTAATAGCAGATTCTGTATCAGCAATCTCATACAAAAGAGACTTATCAGCAGGTGCTTCAACACGACATTTTCTTATGGATGCAACTATCACCTGACATATACGAGTGAGAGGGCTTCCACCAGGCTTCTGATTCCTATACAGTTTTGTTCCTGAAAAGAAACTCGCCACAGCAATTGCCATAGCAACTGCTGGAATGCCAAATCCCCATCCCCAACCAACATTATCTTGAATCCATACTAATAGAGAAGATGCGATAAGAGCACCGATGTTGATAGAGAAATAGAACCAGTTGAAGAAAGAACTCTTGTGTTCTTTCTCGTTCTCGTCTGCATCGTCGAACTGATCTGCTCCATAGGATGAAACACAAGGCTTGATTCCACCAGTGCCTAGAGCTATAAGGTAAAGAGCAAGGAAGCATACTATACTTTGTAAATCAGTAGCATGGCAATTTTCTTTTCCTTGACATGTTGGTTTTATGCCAGAAACTGATGCAGATAATGTCAATAGTGTCATTCCCTGATCATAAACAAGAATAATTTTTAGATGTTAAGTTAGAACATAGGATTTGATCCCAAAAAAAAAGGAACAGATTGCACCAACACCGACACCTGGTTACGGTGGTGTTTCAGTCCCGCATATGTACATCAGTTCTTGATTTTTCTTCAAATTGGAGAGAAGAAAGATAATTTTCACAGCCCCCACAAATAAAGTTCCAAAATCTATGTTCTAAAGTTATCTTAGGTTTTAGGCTCAACTCCAGCCCCACTAAAAACTTATAAAGTAAGGAGTGTTTGAGTTTTATAAGCTCTAATTACGCACTATCTTTAGTAAATGCGGGACTTGAATTTTTCTCAATAATTCAATCAATCAAATCACGAGCTACAAAACACTGACACCAGACGCAACATTGACACTTCAACACCGAAAATATTTTGAAAAATAGAAAAATTGAATGTAACCAGGTGTCATGTTTGTGTCTGACATGTGCTAGATATTGGACATGCCTTCAATCTGAAGTATCGTTGTTACATAGATTGCACTGCAGGTGCAATCTGCTCCTGTTAATCAAAGAAAATGAAAATGTTAATGAAGAGACTATACTCACAAAAACATAGATTATTGAAAAGCTTGCAATGGTCCAGTATCTTCCAAGGTATGAATCAGCCACAAATGCTCCAATTAATGGTGTGATGTAGCATGTTCCACTCCAATTAGACACATTCTTGGAAGCAGTAGCACTATGCTGATGCAGCCTCTCCTTAAAATAAAGCACCAAATTTGTGCTCATCCCATAATAAGCCAGTCTCTCACAACATTCATTTCCTGTTTAAAATGAAGCTTCAAATGATTAGCATATCATAATGCATACTCCCTCCATTCCGTATCTTTTGTAGTTTAAGATTTTTGTACACAGATTAAGAAATCAGTTACTCGATTATATTTTTTTTACAAAATGTCCTCATATTTATCATTAATTGTTATACAAATTCTCATTTTTCAAAGTAAAGACTACAATGATTAAAAATAAATAATCTTAGTTATATCAAAGGTATAATTAAAAGGCAAAGGTAAAATATACTCCATGTGTCCTACAATGATCCACATATTTGACAATTTCACACAAATTAAGAAAAGTTTATAATAAAAAAAACAAAAATAATATTTTTATTAAATTATCCTTATCATTATCATCTATTAATATATTCACTATTATCATTAATATAGAGTATTAGATACTCTCTTTAAAATGAAATATAAGTAAAAAAAAGTATCTAAAATGTTGATGTATATAGTCCTTATTTCTAACCAGATACATCAACTTTCTTTTCATATACCACTTTTGCTTATATTTCATTCTAAAGAGTATTTTATATTTGATAGATCAACTTTTCATATATATACTTATTATGAAATGTAGAGAGTACTTTAGATTTCTAAAACAGTAGTAATTTTTTGAAACAAAATAAAAATATTAAAATCACCAAAGTTTTGTATAAACTATAGTTAATTAATTGACATAATAGAAACACCAGAATTACCTAAGATAAAGGGGCAGGCTCTCCATGTTCCAGTTATCCTTTTATTAGCTGGATTTCCACGATAATCCACTGTTCCATCTTTTGTGTATACATCATCTTCTTCCATTCTAATTCAAAACTTGTACACAATGTCCACTTATTCACTTGCAACTGCAACCAAACAAAACAACAAACAAAATTGACAAACCTTAACAACAAGAAACAGGTAATAAATGTCAAAATTGAACTCAATTGAATGGAAGAAAAAAAAAACATCTTTTGAACAAATACATGAACCCAGAGAGAGAGAGAGTTAAAAATTTGTTTGCAAACAAAACAAGTGTTAGAATCAAAACACACAGTATATGGAATCAAAGAAGAATCTCTGACCTTAAAGTTAGGAACTCAAGGAAGCATATAATAATGAATAATAATGATTGTACAAAAGTTGTGAAGTGTGAGGGAAGGTGGGTTTGCTTTATAGCACTGGACTTGTATAAGTTTGAGACTATTGACTTGTCTCACATGTGAAATCAAAATAAAATTGTATTTTTGGATTTTGCATCTGTCTATGGTCAAATAGATATAGAAAATTAGACATAATGTTGGACCTTAAATTCTACTATAATTTAGGTAAGATAATCTTTTATTGACTAGAAGCTAAGCTAATCTTTTGAGTTTTGAATTTTGAATTTTCTTATAGTATTTCTTAGATTTAATTACTATTTAAATATTTAAATTACCTAGAGATTTTAAAATAAGGCCCTAAGCTAAAAATAATTGTAATTGGATAATTGAATTTGTTGGTAATTTATTTATAATTAGGTGTTTGAACTAAAAAAGTTTAACTGAGTTTCTAAACTTTTAAATAGTTTATAATTATGTAACTAAATTTAAGGATTTAATTCAAAATTATTTAAAAACTCTTATAAATTATTTAAAATTTCAGATATATAACTACAAAAATTAGTTTTGGAATCTAATTAGAAAATTTTAATAAGTTCAGACTTCCAATTATGATATTCTTTTTTTCATATAAAGAACTATTTAAAAAATATCATAATTGGAGTATCTACATTAATTAATCCTGTTTCTTAAGCAAAATTGATAATACTATAGTAGATAAAAATTAATAAAATTAAAATAGAAATATGTTTTCAATTTGTCAACGTTTGTGTGAGGTGGGCCGGTGTACATTTAATTAATGGGAATACGGTGTAAGTTCGCGAGTATTTATTCGAATTCGTGTTTTGATTTAGATGAAGAAAATCTGTTTTAATTAAATATAAGTGTGAATTTTTTTCAAAATTAAAACTCTAGACTAAAGATAGACTTAGAGTGTTGACAATCACTCCGCATCTGAACTCTCTATTATTATTATTATTATTATTATTATTATTATTATTATTATTATTATTATTTTTAAATTTAATGTACACGTACATATTCAACATATTTAATATTTTTTTAATATTAAAATTATTATTTTCTCTAACTAAAAAATATAATTTTAATATTTTTAATTTTACTATTATATAATAATAATTATTTTATTATATTAATTATAATAAATATAACTTTTAAATTTATTATTTTATATATATAAATAAATACAGACGAGAAATTCAAACTCTATCAAAAACAAAGTTGGAATTTAAATTTCACACCAACAAAAAATAGAAATAGGTGTGAGTTTTCCTCGATTAATCGAATACAAATATGGAAGAGAGAAAACCATTTGTAAAAATTATGCACGTCAGTGTGTTTTGAAAGAAAAAAGGAGCTGTCTGAAAAGAAAAAAAAGACTTTCTAGTTTCTACTTTCTTTGATAAGCTTTCACATTATTCTCACAAACCAGTTTAATAAGTTTTTCATACACATAGATTGATGAGAAAACCGAAGAATATTTGAATCTCTTCATTATTTAGTCATTAAGTCGATCCATAATTGATGTGTATAAAATATATAAGTTGCAATCATCAGCCTCTTAAATTTCTGTAACTATGCGCAAATATACTTTATTTTAAAATAATTATATTTAAATCAAGAGATAAGTTACTTTTACTTTGTCCTAAACAAAAATTATTTTTAATTTGATATACATGGTACTAATACAATCCTTGAATTAGGATTTTTTTTTTTTCTTTTTCAGATGGATTAGGGATTGTTGGCCAAGAGCGACTAATGCATATATAAATATATTACTTGGGTCCTTAATCATTGAACAAAGAGGAGTTTTAATTACTAACTTGATAATTAATTAATTATTAACATTTATAAACATTAGCTGTTTCAAAAAACCAAAAGAGTTTTAATGATAATAGGTTTTCATTAAAAAAAATACAATATAATTAATATGAAATGGGTTGATAATAGGACATATATTAGTTAAATAAGTTTTTAGTTTTTATAAAATTTCATAATTTTATTTTTAATTTTTATAAAAAATGTCATCAACTTTTAGTCTTTTAAAAAAATTTCTTTTCATTTTTATTTCTAATTTTAAACCAACTATTGAATATCTTTCAAATTTTTTAACGAAATTTTACAGTAATTTTATGATGTATTCAACAACTTTTATACAAAATTTTAAATTTTTTTAACAAATAATTAATTAAATATAAATTTTTGAATAAATGATGAATGAAATATGAATTTTTACACTTTTTTATAATATTTTAATTATTTATTTATTTTGCAATAAAAATATTATTGATAAGATAATAATTAATATTGCATTTAATTTTAAAAGTAAATAAATAAATACTTTTCTATAAATGCCACAACTAAAAAGAAATATGAATTTAATTTACATATATAAACAGAATAAATGCTATTTACACTATTAGTTAATTTCAATCATCAAATCATTAATTTATTTTTATTTTTATTTTTATCATAATTATATCAAAAATTACAACTATAAATGATTGAAATGTGTTAAGAATATTAGATAGTAATTAAATCTAATAAATATACAAGTAAATGAATAATAAAAATATAATTGGACGATCCTTGTCATGTCAGCATCTCCGTTGCGTTTGGCTTTCACCGATATAAGAAGGAACGCGTATATAAAATAATGATGGTGTGGACGAACAATAATGTGAACACATGTACATCCATGAACTGCGAGTGACAACTAATAATTATTATTATTATTCGTAAAAAAAATTAATGATAATGATTAGTTTTTGACTAAAAAATATAATACTTAATAACTGCCTATAAAACTAATAATTATATTTAAAGCCATTCCGCTATCATAAACTTTTGTTTGATATAGTTCTGAACTTAAAGAGTGAAAGTAGGTCAAGTTGATTATTATGGACTTAAAACCTAACTTATATCATTAATCCTATCTGACTTTGTTTAAGGCCAATTTTATTATTTATAAATCTATTTATCTAAATTGATCGGATTATAAACCACAAAAAAACATTTAAGTTTATCAAACTAAACTATTTAAATAAATTATTATTAGAACGACAGATATTAACATGGCCATCTGTTTACATTTTTATTGCTTGTCATAAAGTATTAAATAAATATTGTAAAATATGTATTAATCACATAGAATTCTTTACAAATATAAATTAATTAATTAATTGCTTCTCATAAAGTATTAAATAAATATTGTAGAATATGTATTAATCACATAGAAGTCTTTACAAATATAAATTAGTTAATTAATCATTGGGAAGTGGCATAGAAAGTGAATGTGAAAGGATAAATTTACCTTTAAGATGGTTATGTGTCATGGATACTATTTTTGTTTTTGACGGTTGTTATGGATACTGATATATAAATTTTTATATGCAACTTTTCCACCGGTATTGAAAATTTACCATTACGATAACATGCTTATTTTCTTACACCTTTTGACACTTAATATACATGTTCTTTTCTTTCTTAAAAAAACCATATTAATTCATTTAATTTAATAAAAATTACACTGACAAAGAATAAAACAATTCAAAAGTCTTATATCTAAAAAAAGATAAATCTACCAATAAAATAACTTCACTTAAATTAATAGTATAAAATATGACAATTTATAAATTTGATAAAAATTAGTGTGTCTATATATTTATGCATTTAGATTTGTAATATTAATGACGCCAAATTCATTAATTGAATTTACATAAAATCGAATGAGAACTCAAAATAAAGTCAAATTAAGGTGACAAACAAAACAACAATGCTCTAAAATGACGAAACCACAAAAAATACAAAAAAAAATCTACATATTTATATAAATTATTTATTTAGGTAAAAGAGAGAAAAAAATTGTCGATAGTTATGAACAAAAGATTAGCCTTAAATCACTTTTACTATTGATTTAAGAAAAGTTAACATTAACAAAAATATATTATTGCCATAATTGATTTTTTCAAAGGATCATTAACGACAGATAGAAAAGTAATTGTCATATTTTAGATTTTAAACTGCATTTTATTTCTACAATAGTTACGTAACTGCCATTTATATTTTTTTAAGCAATAATAGTCATTTATAAAACTAATTATCTTCTAATTGACTAAAAAAAACTCCTCTAATTAAAAAAATATATATTATATTTCAAAAAAAAAGTATTTTTATTTCAAAAAAAATTTCTATTGTATGGAATCACTAGAAGCATTAACCGATATTTTATTTGGACACGAATAATTTTCATATTTTAAATTTTAAAGTGCATTTTACTGCTACAATAGTTATGTAACCATCATTTATATCTTTTTGGAAGCAATAATTGTCATTTATATAACTAACTAGATTTAATACGAGATAGATTTTATAATTGATGCTTATAAAAATAGAATAAATATTTATTGGTAATAAATATAAAAAATCAAGAGACAGATATAAAACAACAAAGACAAATATCTGTCATTAATAAATATTTATAAATCATGCATAAAAAAACATCAAACAAATGTTTTTAAGTGATATATATATCCAAAATCATGACATAAATATTTTTTTTAGACATGTAAGAAAAATACGAGATAAATATTTATCATTGATAAATATTAAAAAATAATTAGAAAAATATTCCTCGCATGTACATACAAAATACAAAATAAATATTTATCATTAATAAATATTAAAAAATGTCAAATTAATATATATTACTTATACAATGATATATTTATTAATTGAAATGAAATATATGATGAGTTGCACACGTTTCTGTTAGTTAATTGAAAAGAAAAAAAAAAGAAAAAAAGAGAAAAGAGGCGCTACGTTATGAGAGCCTCGTGTACACATGTCTTTTAGAAATCAACCTATAAATGTAATACATGCGTTACGTAGTATTGATGTAAAAAAATATATACATAGGATTACCAAATATTTGATTGAGTAAAAAAAAACAAATATTGTGACAATCGCTAATAACGTATGTACTCATCCACGATCCAAATGTTTTTATCCTTAGTTCTACATTTGCTATTACTTTTAATTAAGCATTCTATAAATATATAAAATTCATTTTTCTTGAATTTTTTAGTTCAACACTACTGCCATTAGGAAAAGGCTTGTTTTATTTGGTTGCTAGTGCATCACACAAACGGCCAACAGCAAAATCCAATCTTATAAATTAACGAAAATTATTTCTATAGTCACAACATTTTAGGTGCACACACAAAAATACAAATCATTTAAGAGAAATGTTATTTAAACACATTTTTTGACATAAATACACCATGACTCACATTTATAGAAGAAGAGAGAGATAGAGGGAGTATGGCCTACATTTATGTTATCATAGTATGTATAAAAAGTAAGCATTGCATTTGTGTCTGTATTTATGTCAAAAAATGTGTTCAAATAACATTTTTCATTATTTAATTATTAAAAAGTATTTATTATTTAATTCTTTTTGAATTTTTGTGAATATACTTAAATCTTGTAACCAAAATTATATGACTATACAAGAATTGTTCTGGAAATTTTTTCACGATAATAAAAACTAAGTTATGTATAGTTGTAGTTATTCTAGTGTGAATGCACGAATAAATATTTATTAAAAAAATACAACGAACTTTTTATTTAATCAATTTAACGTGACTCATATTTATCGTGATATATATATATATATATATATATATCTAATCAAGCGCTTGACATATTTGTTAAATATGATTTCTATAGGTTAGTTTCATATGGAACTTTTGAGAATATTGTTAATTTTATCTCTTTCATCGTGTTGACTGATAGGGCTTTTGTTAACTTTACTAGAGTCGCTTAATTTCTTTCCTTTTTATCTATTGGGGATAGTCCCCTTTTCTTCATAACAAATAATCATTCAACTCATTATTTAAAAACATTTAATAATATACATAGAATTGTATATGGATTTGTCCAACTCAATTAATCCGGCTAATTCAATTTGGATCGACTCAAAAAATAATTTGGATCGGGTAAATTATTGTGAATTGACGATTTTGATTTTCCAAAATAGCAAACTGTTCAAAAAAATTTAATAATGGATAAAACCTTATCCAACCTATTTTATCGATGTTGCTAAATTATTGTTTAGTTACTTTAGGATGTTACACTTTAGTTATTTTGATGCTTGCAAATATTTTATACAATTTTAAGAATTTTGTAACTTTTGTTATATTGATACTTGCAATGAAAGTATTTTATGATAAATTTTATGATTTTGATATTCTCATTAATTGTATGTTTATATATATTAATCGCTAAAAAAATAGTGAAAATAGGTAATACTATATTTTTTTGGGTAAGGTTGTGATATTTTTTTAGAAAGAATATGATTGTCCATTAATAATTAAATTATAAAAAAAAATGTAGGTAATTTAGTATCTAAGTAGAAAACGAGCACTTTGACTCGACCCAACCCAAAAACTATAACGAATAGTTTTTTACTAAACCCAATATTCGCTACACTGTTTAAGTTTCACTTTTGGTCAAACTCAACTCCAATCGGGCCACGTACAATCATAATTATCCATATAATATTTATTCTATGGTTGGATATTTTTTAATTAAGATATTTATAGTAAAAATCGTTTTTAACGACTCTAAACGTTATGTTTAGCAGATTTCTTATTTTTTGTTCAATGTCATAGAAATGCATTTCAAATTGGTCATTTAATTGATTAAAAAAACAACATTGTCATTTAGTGTAGACATATTAATTGGTAGAAATACTCCTCATGTAAGAACTTCACTTGGCATGCTCGTAAAAGTGTATCGTATAAATTTTAATTTGTAGTATAATCAATGTTAAATTCATTTCAATTGTATATAATATAGTATAAATGCATGTTCCGATAAAAGTTAACCAAGATACTTTTGAGAAAGCAATGCTTCTAAATTTTAGAGGATAAAAATCAAAAGAACCAATTATATGAGGAATAAAGTAAAACTAGTTAATTTTATTTGAATTATAGACAAATTTAACCCTTTGATATTTCTCTAAAGAATAATTAAAAAGAAGGAAGGAGAAATTTTTTTGACTTCATTTTTATGAAACTCGGGTAGGCCAACCCACTTAAAAGAATGGTTAGATGGCAAGCCACCTAGGATTATGTAAACAATTTTATTATTAAATTATTTTTTATTAAAAAAATTAACCCATAAAAAATCAAACATAATCTTCATTTTTAAAATCATAAAAATAAAATTAATTTGCATACAAATATAAATATAAATTTAAGTTTTAGTTTTCATTCGATTGTTGCTCCCGTGAAACCACACGACACCGTTAGAGGGAGGGAAGGGAAATTGAAAGTTATTTCAAAAGATGAGGATGAGAAATTGACACCAAAGTGTGTGCATGGCTTGTGTTTGGTGCATGGATGAATTGAATGAACGTGAATGATAGAAAAAAGAAATGAATGAGAATTTATGAGTTTTGATTTAGGATATGAGTTTTTTAGATCTTGGTTTTGAAATCATATATGTCTCCTGTTGCAATATTCCATTATTTTATATGTGTTTTTTATTTTTTGAGTATAATGAATGAATGACAAGATGAAAAAAGAGGAAAGAAAATGAAGAAATTTGGGTTTTTTTATATTTATTAAATAAATTTTTTATAAAAATAATTAGGCGTAAAATAATAAAAAGACAAGTGTGTCACAGCATTTTTGAAAAAAAAAATTAATGAAGGGTTAACTTCTGCACATTTTAAAAAAATAAATTATTTAAATGAAAAAATAAATAAATAAATAAATAAAAGACGATTGTGTTACAACTAAATACGAAAAATGATCCACCACAATAAAAATAAATCCTTCGAGATCTAATGATCCACCTCAAACCTTGAGAATACCTTTCAACAAGTCTCCTCTCCATAAAATCAACTTGATCCCTCATAGTTGATCCACTTAAACAACCAATTATGTATCAAGTATCTTAATAGTTTGCCTACATTGTCAAGCCTATGGTCCATAACGAGAGGTTCAAACAGTTCAATAGAGAGAGGCCGAAAGGAATTTGAATACTTCGACCACGTCAGCCATATAGGGCCACCTTTAATTTGGACATGTGGATTTGACTAGAAGACTATACAAAAATTTTTCCTTCACAAATTTTTTAAAATGTCACAATAATTTTTTATTTTTTTTTACTATTTTATCAAATTAAAATTCACTTTTTTTTTTACCTTCTAAAGATTTCTGGATCACAAAAAATAAAATTTCCAGTACATAAAAGTTTTTCGATAATTACCGAAATTTTTTTTTTCAAATTTTTCGATATAAAATGCGCTTTTACCAAAAAACTTAGAAATATTTTTCTAAAAAAAACGCGTACATTTAATGCTACCGAAAAAGTTGTTCCACCCTATCCTAGTAATACACGTGATTTAGTAAGAACTTACGTTACAAATCCGCAACAATTGAACATAAAAAACCTTTATAAAAATCTTTCAATCAAAAGAAATTATATTTTTTAACAATAGATAAATTAATTATAAATTTTTAAGCGAGATACTAAAAAAAAACTAAAATAGTGATCTAAATATAGTAATTGAATTTTTAACTCTTCTTTTTGCAAATACTTATATTATAACATATAAACCATGACTATAAAGTCTTGCAGCATTTCGATAATGCCTCAATTTATTTTGATTATATAGAGAATAAAACTATTGGAAAAAATTGTAGTAACTCAAATACGAAGAAAAAAATTATAAGACAAAAAAAACATATTTTAAAATTTTATAAAAACTAAAACATATATAATCCTTATTAAAATTTAAACTTTTTCCTTACATAATAATGTTTTCTTTTGTGTGAATAAGTATCTAAATTTTTTTTTCTTCAAAAAATGGTATCTAAAATATTATAATAATATTTAATTTTTAATAAAATATTTATCATTAGATATTTAAATATAGTTGTTTTTTCATGCTAAATGTTTGATATCGTTATAACATATATTTTTAAAGAGATATTAATATAACGATTAATATTAAGATAAGATTAAAATCAAAATCAAAATTAAAATTGAGACAAAATTAATATTAAGATTAAGATAATATGAGTTTTTTTGTCAACAAGATAATATGAGTTGGTTATTGACATTTTGCATGTGGGTTCGGGCCCAAAATGGCCAATACAGCCCAAAATGCAGTGACATCTAAAGGCCTTGTTTGGTGTATTTTATATTACGGGCACAACGGATTTTACGTGTGCTGGTGGATTGTTATGGGTTTGAATAAAAAATCATTCACATAAATTTCAAGAAGACCAATATACATCGCAAGAGTGGAAAAAACAAGCATAGATGAAGAAAAAAGTTACATAATCTTATGTAGAAACAAAACTATACCAAAAACAATTAAGTTCACAAGAAGAATTTTAGTTTTATGGGATGAATTATTAAGCACTCCTCAAAACTTATTTGATGTCCTATAGTTGTGTGGTATACCATATGCCATCATATTGACTTGAATCCAAATTGAAAAGTTTATGTCCATGTCACAAATTGGTACATGTTGGTTGAGTAACATTGTACTTTACCCAATATGGGTGGACCAAACCTAACATATGATCTTGCCACTTCCAAAAAACATCACCTCGTAAACTAAACTAGCTTAGCTTCAAAAAATGTCCTGGTTGATGGATATGTATATATAAACTACTTTATGTAATCCACAAGAAAAATAACACAAATAATTTCTTGGTACAATTTTATGTTATGTGTCTTTAATTTGAGTTATTTATACTTCATATACGTATTAAGTAAGTGTTCTTATACAACCAAATGCTAAAAGGGACATTACAGCAGAATAGTACCTCTTTATAAGGTTGTTCTTTCTGCTCAATCTTGCATTGCATTTTCAAGAGAGTGATTAACCAGCAAAGAATATAGAAGCTCTAGAAGAGCATTCAAAAGGGTTGCCATGGCTGCGCCACGAATTCGAATTATACTATTGATGGTAGCATGTTTGCTTCCATTACATGCAGAAGCTATTGTTCGCCACTACAAGTTCAATGTAGGTGCATGACTTATTTACATTTTTGTATACTTTGTTTTGCACATAATTTTAAGTGTTTTAATGTACATGTTTTGAAATTTTAATATTTTTAGGGAGCTAATCATCACTTAATTTTAATCCAAATATATTTTTGATTCAACAATCACGTATTAAAATTTACATGATAGGCAGGTTACGATTTAATATTTAGTAGTCAAAACCTTCCAATTTGTTCAATTAGACATTTATGTCTTGAATGCCTATTAAAAAATATGTGACCTTACCAAACATTAAAGTTGGTGTTGGTAATGTTGAGCAACGCAAGGAACTTGGATTTCAAGAATGTGGCATTAAACTGACTATACATTTCATCATGGTGGCTACTAATTGTATTATGTTATGTATAGGTTGTGATGAAAAATGCCACAAGATTGTGTTCAACCAAGTCAATTGTAACAGTAAATGGAAAGTTCCCTGGTCCTACCATTTATGCTAGGGAAGATGATAATGTTCTAATTAAAGTGGTCAACCATGTCAAATACAATGTTAGCATACACTGGTTAGTGATCTAAAGTTTCTCATCATTTTATTTAGGCTAAACCGTTAGATTTAGTTGCTCTATTTCACTAAACTTTCAATTTTGATTTCTCTATTTTTTTCCCTACAATTTTGGTCTTTTATTATTAAAATTGTTGATATTTAGTTTTTTTTCTCAATTTGAATTACAATTTGGTGATGTGGTAATAATTTTAATAATGTGTACATGACAATGTAGAAAATTACGGCAACGGGAAATTTAAATTTATTTTTAAATTAAATAGTACCACTTTAAAAATATAAAAATAAATATTTTTAAATTTTCAAAAAAAATTAAAAAGTCATAAAAATTATTTACTTAAAAAAGTAATTTTCAAAAAATTAAAAAAAATTATTTGTGACTTTTTAAAAAAAAATATTTCAGAAGATTTAAAAAAAATTAAAGGGATATGATTTAATTTAAATTTTACATCATAGTGTACGCATCACTAAAATGATTGTTATATCACCAAATTTAAATTCAAATTAAAAAAGAGACTAAATGTCAACAATTTTAAAAATGAAGGGAACCAAAATTACATATTTCATAAAATAATGAGACTAAAAATATATTTTTAGCATTTTATTTAATTTTTCTATTTTTTATTTTAATTTTTTTTTGTGTATGAAAGAATTTTTTTTTGTAAAAGTTATTAAAATGAATTGAAATTTAACAGGCATGGGGTCAAACAATTAAGAACGGGTTGGGCCGATGGGCCAGCATACATAACCCAATGTCCAATTCAATCGGGCCAGACCTATTTGTACAACTTCACTCTTACGGGGCAAAGAGGTACACTTTGGTGGCATGCTCATGTTCTTTGGCTTAGGGCCACTGTTCATGGTGCCTTGGTTATCTTGCCAAAGCTTGGAGTTCCTTACCCTTTTCCAAAACCTCATATGGAACAAGTTATTGTAATGGGTTAGTGTTCTACTTCTCTTTTCTTTAACATGAGTCTTGAAAACAATGTCATAAAAAATGTCTTTTCTTTTACATTTGATTAGTCTAATGATTAATATTAACAACCCACTCTTTAAAACACACTCTATACAATATTCTCTCTTTGATTGATTAAAATACATGAATCCAACCAAATTTATACATGACTTGCATATTTTGGTGAGACTTATATAAATTTTATTCACTCTCTTAATTGCTAACACGTTTCGTCTAATAGAAAATAGAGTAGCGTAAAATACAATTTTATCTCTATAAAATTGAAGCTTAGTCTCTTTTGATTATTTTTTACAAAAATGTGATTTTAGTTCTTGTATTTAGTGTAAGAGCAAAAAAGGGACTAAATAAAAAAAAACGTTATGTAGTGACTAAATGTAAAAAATCCTAAATTATATAGGAACTCATAACACATTTAATACTGTAAAATATACCTCAAAATTGTCACAATATTTTGGTTTTGTTCAGGTGAATGGTGGAAGTCAGATACTGAGGCTATAATAAATGAAGCTTTGAAATCTGGATTGGCTCCAAATATCTCTGATGCACACACAATAAATGGTCATCCAGGACCTATCCAAGGCTGTTCTCCGCAAGGTAAATTTCAAGAACTAAGTTCTAGCTTTTATGCAATTACACCAATCCAACATGACCCAAAACTTGAATATATACTCTCTGTCTCATTTTATTTGTCTTGTTTGAAATTTTTGTTATGCCAAATTGTTTGTCATTTAAGAATATTAAGACAATATTAATATATTTTTTCCTTTGTTATGAGAAATAGTACAATCGTTGAATTTCTTAATTGTGCTTAAAAAATTGAAAAAGTTTGGTTTTCATTTAATCTCCCCCAACATGGACTGACTAGTATTTTTGAACTTTCTTTTGTGTGCAGGAGGATTTTCATTGGAAGTTCAGCCTAAAAATACATACTTGCTAAGAATTGTCAATGCTGCACTCAATGAAGAACTATTCTTTAAGGTTGCTAACCATCAATTAACAGTTGTTGAGGTTGATGCAACTTATGTAAAACCTTTTCAAACAGATACTATTGTCATAGCACCTGGTCAAACCACAAATGTTCTTCTAACAGCAAAACACACAACTGGAAAATACTTAGTTGCAGCCTCTCCTTTTATGGATGCTCCAATTGTAGTTGACAACAAAACTGCCACTGCCACTATACACTATTCAGGCACACTTAGTTCCACAATCACCACTTTAACTTCAGTTCCTCCTAAAAATGCTACTCCACTTGCTACTAGTTTCACAGACTCTCTTAGAAGCTTAAACTCCAAAAAATATCCTGCTAAAGTTCCATTGAAGATTGATCATAACTTATTATTCACTATTTCTCTTGGTATCAATCCTTGTGCTACATGTGTGAATAATAGTCGTGTTGTAGCTGCTATCAACAATGTTACCTTTGTGATGCCTAAAATTGCCCTTCTTCAAGCACATTTCTTCAAGATCAAAGGTGTTTTCAGTGAAGATTTTCCTGGAAATCCTCCTATTGTTTATAACTTCACTGGAACACAACCAACAAATTTTGGAACTACAAAAGGGACAAGGCTTTATAAACTTGCTTATAACTCTACAGTTCAATTGGTGTTGCAAGATACTGGAATGATAACTCCTGAAAACCATCCTATTCATCTTCATGGATTCAATTTCTTTGTAGTTGGTAGGGGACAAGGGAACTATGATCCTAGAAAGGATGCAAAAAAATTTAACCTTGTTGATCCTGTGGAGAGGAATACAGTAGGTGTTCCAGCTGGAGGTTGGACTGCTATTAGATTCAGAGCTGATAATCCTGGTAAAGTTAACTATTCAATTATGTGTCACAATTATTTTAAAAATTAGACATATGAATCATGGTTTAATTGATTCAATCATGGTGGAACTAAATGACAAATACATGAATAAGTAAACAAATAGTTAAGCGTTTAAGTTAAAAAAAAATTGAAAAGAGAAATAAAATTCTTTTGAGACAACCGGAATTCAAGTGATTCAAACTAAGTTCAACAAGAGTACATAATGATTAGAATCGAACTCATTAGAAAACTAATTGATTACTGACCGAGTATTTCGGTTCGGTCAGATTTTTAAAATATGATTTTTAACTATAAAAATGTGATGCAAATTTTATTATAGAAAGATAACATGGTTTAAAAATCAATTTTCATGTATATAGTGCTAAAGTATGGTGTTATATTTTGTTAGGGGTGTGGTTTATGCATTGCCATTTGGAAATTCATACAACATGGGGACTAAAGATGGCATTTGTTGTGGACAATGGTAAAGGACCAAATGAATCTATATTACCACCTCCAAGTGACCTCCCCAAGTGTTGATGAACAATATTCAATTTCATACAAAGAGAACTACAAATGTCAAAGGAAGGAACAAACAAGGCTAATAACAAGATTTTCTTGGAGTATGGGAAGAACAAGATGTCCAATTGACATGTAGTTGTCTATTTTTATTCCCTTTTCCTATGTTCTTTTATATTGTTTGTACTCTATTTCTTCTTCTTGAATGATATTTTTGGTTTAATTATACATATTAATGTTAACCAAAATTTTAATTTTTTTTTAGGCATCGTTGTTGGTAGTTCTAGTTAACTTGTTATTGGTAATAAATTTGATTTGGGCTACCTTTTTTTAACCGTTTATTGAGTTAATTTTAGGATTAATTAGGTCTGATTTATTTTGTTAGTACCATTAGGTATGATTTATTCTTCTCAATTTTAAAATTGAAATAATAACAAAACTTATCTTAATTAATTACGATGTTGGATTATCCACAAATCCAATTCTTAAAATTTTACATTCGATACGTCTCCACTTTCCATTCAATACGTCTCTACTTTCCATTCATTTGAATTATATAGTCTATTTACTGTATTATTAATGAATTATAAGAACATCAATATACAATAATTTGAAGATTTCAGTATTATTAAAATGTTGAAAATATGAAAAGTGTTATGATTAATTGTGTAGCAAAATTTGGACAACTAGTAGGGTAAGAAGACAGAGCTAAGAACTTGTCTAATAGACCAATGGAATACAAACACACATGTTACCGACTCAAAATATAGTAACCATTCAAATCGCGGGAGGTGTGTGGAACCTACTGAGCTCAATAATTTATTTGTGGGGTTTGCAAATTCCTCAAGATTCAAAATGCTCATTCATCCAAACGGATGATGATAATTCACAAAATAATCATAGCTCACGAAAATAAACCTCGGTGAAAAATAAAGAGAGGAAGAAGAAAACTATTATCCCTAAATATAAAATCATTTTCAGAATTATTTTCTGTTTCTCTTTTTGTAAGATTTTTTTTATTAACTTCTAATTAATTTACATTTTTTTCTGCGATTAACAATAAATATTATAATGAAAATTTTAATTAATTCTCTCTCTCTCTTAGATGGTATATATATATAATATCGATTCTTAACAAATTTTATACTATAATTCACTTTCTTAATTTCTATAATTTGATCAATTAATATGTTTTTCTCGCTAACAAAAAAACAATGGTCGATTCTCTTACGGATAGAGTTAGTTAGCTAAATGAAGTAACGTGCTAAACAAAGGTTAATAAAAATGCTACGATATAATTTTAATTATTTATATTTTACTTAAAATACATTTCAGTTATTTCTTTAAAAAAAATTTACTAAATCGAAAAATTTATTTTAATTTTTCATTTTTATATTGTTATACAAATTCTTTCTTCAATTTTTTTTATAGAAAATTCATCTTTCCGTTGAAAGTGAACATAGTCGTTATATATTTGATGTGGCACTTATAACATGTAAAATAAATATTGTGTAGCGCCAGTAACATGTAAAAACTTATTGACATCGCTATATTATTCCTAAAATCCCAAATTTGATGTTGTGTTCATCTTCTTCTCCACGATATTCATTCAATTTATGGCAAAATGAAAATTTTCATTGTCATTAAACTCTATTTGTGTTCATGAATGAATGAATGATTCTAAGTTGAGTTTGAATTTGTGATGTTAATACTAAATATATGAAATTCTAGTCAAAGACTACACAATTTTATTTTTGTTTGCAAATCTTTTCTTGTCATAGGTTTGATTTTTTTTAACCTGTGTTTAACTTTTCAATGAATAACTTTAAATGTAGATTAGTTTAAATATGTATACTACATTTCCTCTTGATTCTAATTTCAGGGGTTTCAAAGGAGGGGAAAACTAGTTACACTTACACAAGTGAGGTAGGAAGGAATGTGCAGAGCAACTAACCTCTCTTCACTACCATTCATCAGGTATGCTCTTTCCTTTTCTTTTTGCAATTATGAATTCTAGCTTCTAATGATATATTCGAATTTCATATTCAACTAACTCAATTTCTACAAAATTGGTTTGTAAGAAAAAAACTATCCTCACTCGTAAACACATATTCAAATCTTATTGCATCTAATATAAGATTCTATAATACCTTCCTTACGCCTAAAACTAGATATCTAGAGCATGGTCCGATGTAATAACCTGAATATTGATGGTTTTGTAGATTTTGGATAAACTTTGATATCGTCTTATAATTTAGATTGAGTCTAACTCAATTCCTTCGAATATGTTGTTTTATTTTCATTTTGTAATTATGAATTCTAACTTTGAATGAATATACATGAATTTGTTGGTAGCTTGTTCTTTTCATTATTTGATAGAGCTCTTCTCCTTATAGATAAATGAAATTTTTTTCAGAAAAGTAATGAATGTTGTGTATTACTATTCTTAATAAAACTCATTGATGAAAGAAAAGTGTAACATGTAAGTTGTTTTGATAATAAAAATGTTGATCCATATCAAGAGATACGATAAAACTTAAATAGTGAATGAATATTGTTCGGTTTGGAACTCATACTCACAGTAGTGATAGTCATCAGAGAAAAAAGTTGTCTCGGACGGTGGTCGACACATTCAAGAAACACAAATGAATATCAAAAGATCACACGATGGTCGAAATATTCAAGAAACACAAATGAATATCAAATGATAATTTTTAAAATCATGCACCCAACGGGATCATGACACGGGTTAAAACGCATTAGAATGTTCATCAACCGTCATGTATATACATAAATATTGTCGGTTTCAACTAACCTTGCATCTTACGTGTTAACACATCATAGAAGACTAGGATTACAAGTCAATTCCTTATGTCAGCATAAACAATCGATTTGGGAGGTAACTATTTTGGACCGGACTCAACTTTGATCTACTCTAAATTAAGCCCAAGTCCAATATCACTTCTTTGTTAACTATATAAGCTTCTTATTAACACTACTAAAGGTATGATTAAAATCTAACCCTAGTTCCACCTTAAACATAAACTAATGTTGAGCGTTGAAGTATTTACAGATACTACCATCACCACTGTGAGTATAAAAGTTCCGAACGAAACAAGTACAACTAACAAGAGTAACTAATAACCAAGTGTAACTAAGTAATTTATCTAATGGCGTGGAAGACGTTGAATTACTATACTTAAATTGGAAATTTTGGAAATTAGATATCACATTAGCATTTTTTTACCATATCAAAGGAATTAATGATAATTTGTATATGGTTGCAAAAATAAAGGACTGAAATATATTTTGAGTAAAAGATAATGGACAAAATTTAAGATAGGGTAAAACTAATAAACATACCAAAGTCAAGATTTAACTTTAAAAATATTAATTTTCTATCAAAAATTATATTTTAAAATATTTTTTGGACGAGTTTTCTTCCAATACTTCTCACTTTATGATGGTCCCCAATATCTTCAGAACGTTTCAAATACTTAATCAAATATAAGCAACTAAAATCTCATTTCTAGTGATTCAAAATATAAGCCAAACTCAATATATTATACTCCATTGAATAATACCAATATCATTCAACTGATTTATATAATATTTTCTAATAACTTCTTTTATTCTTATAAAATAAGTTTTTATCTAGACATTTTTCAAAATATAATTGTTTTTTATTTTTTATTTTTATTATATACCAATAAAATTACACGATAAATTTATCAATTAATCTTTTTTTGGATCAATTTATATATTTCATGAATTATTATTTTAATTAATTATATTCAAATTTTGAAGTAGATAAAAGAATTTGTATAGTTAGAAGTAGAAATAGTTGGGACCGAGAAACACTTAGACCTAACCTATCATTTCTCATATTTTCATCTCTGAGTCCGGCCTTTTTTAAAGTCTAATATAGTCTATTAGTCTGCTTAAAAGTATATTTTATATTAATATTAATATTTTTAAATAAATAATATATCTTTTTTTAAAATACACTAACAAACTAATAGATCAATGAAATTAAATTCTATTTTGATATTTAACGTGTTATTTAGATAATTTAACTTTATATGATATCATATTTCAACTATATTCATAATAATACATTAAAATGTGTAAAAAAATTGATGTAGGTCAATATACCTAAAATGTTAGCAAATTTATAATTGACTTAAATATACAAAAGATTCTTGCAAATGTGTGTCACTTTAATTTTGGTTCATTTCCTTTCGATCCGACTCATCAAATAAAAATTACTAATTACATGATTAACATTTTTTGACTGAATTATACAACTTAACATTATTAATATTACAAATCTTTATTTTATTAATTTATGTAAACAAAACAAAAACAAAATTGAAATTAGGGTGAATTAAAGAATATGAGAGCGTCCATCACTATACTACAGAGTTCTTCATCAGGAAGAAGAAGACATAAGAACAAACCTAGAAACAGGGTAGCACTACCATCATTTACACTCTCACATCACCAAAACAAACATCATCACTCTCTTCCTTTCGCACAAAATCAACCCATCTTTACCAATCTCAAATTCAAACCTCATGGTTTTCTACTTTTCTCTATGGCCCAAGATGATAGTTTTTGATGGGTTTCTTTTGTTCTGGATTTGTGACGAAGGTTTGACTTTGAGAAAAAGGATTGTGTTTTTTATGAAGAAAAATATTTTTTTTTCTTCTGTTTTTAATAAATAATAAAAATGATTAATAGCAAATATTAGTGACTCATCAACTTTTTAGTCATGTCATGTAAGTCACATTATTAAATTATGTCTACTTCAACAACAAAATTAGATAAAAGATTAAATTAAAAATATTTTGAATTTGTAAGGTCAAATTTTTTAAAAAAAATTATAGAATAAAATAAAAGTAACTCATTTATATGAATTTTTTTTCATATTTAAGCCATTATAATTTAATAAAAAGTATAAAATCTAATAAAAATAATAATGGTAATAAAAAAATATTTACTTTGCTTGAGTAGGTGATTTAAAAAATATTTTTTATAAATAATAATCAATTTTTTTTGTTTAAATAGATATATAGGAAAATCTAAACTTTACACTTCATATAAAATTTATATCTTTTATATAAATTTTATTAATAATATTTTGGTTTTTTTTTATTTTTTTAATCATTTTTAATTTAATAAATAATCTAATTATTAAAATAAAAACAAAAATTAAAACGTCTACATAGTTGCATATCTAGAATGCGACCTCCTACTGAATTAAAAAAAAAATTATCATTCAGAAAGTCGCATAACAGATATACAACTTACTGAAAATAAAAAAAAAATTGAATATTTTAACATATATTTTTAAAAATTTAGACATTTTAATAATTTTTAGAAAAAAAGTGAAATATTTAGATAAATAAACCTAAATTAAATGGTACCTCTTCAGAATAGGAGCAGTGTATTTTCCGCTTCGGAATTGGAATATATGATATGATTCTTTGTTATAGCTGGATTTTGACACGCGCACATGAGTAGTAAGATGCACATGATCACTCCCATAACGGACACTGCTAGCTCTGACCAGAAATAAAATGCCACGAATCATATTGCCTTCTGCCTTTTTATAATTTATTTTTATAATATATTATTATATAGTAAAATAGAAAGTAAACAACAAAAAAAGCACATGAGAATGGAATCTTTCCATTTATGGAAACAATTTGGTGGTAGTTGGTGCCTCTGCCAAAACCCGTTTACTTATTTTATTCAATTCAAAGTTCCCTTTTTTATTTCTTTTCAAACATTAAACAATTATTTTTATTCATGCATATGGAGACACTTTTTCTTTCCAACAATTGCCCTTTCCCTACGTGACCATCAAGGGACAAATAACTCCAAAAAAAAAAAATCAAACAGTGTTTATTATCTAAAACAAATCGTACTAAAGTATTATGTACCGTAATGTACAATTATATATATATTTTATTTAATGATTTCTACTTACTATAAAATATTTATATATATTACTAAAATTTTAATCAATAATTGATTAGTTTTTTATTAACTCAGCAGCTACATCAATATTTATATATTATGTATCAAAAATTGACTAAATCGATAGTAATGTGGCATTTGTCTAATAGTTTTAGTTTCTATTAACTACATAAATTATTTTCATAATTAAAAATCATAACAAATTGAAAGAGATCCAGCGTACAAAATTTAAAAAATTTGATGGTGTTAAATCTAGAATCTAGTCACACCGATTAATTAAAGTCATATCATTTAACTATTAATTAATTTAATAGTATCAAAACATATCAATTTGCAAATATACAGATTTTATTTATATTTCTTGTAAAGGAATTATTAGTATATTAGTGTTACTTTATAACTAATAATGAGTTTTGGAAAATTGGACGTCCTCCAATCATTTACGCAGCGAATTAATATTTTGTTAATACTCTCATGTGATATAACATGATATGAAAAAAACTTCACTCTCCAAACACAATTTACAATGTGTATTTTGTAAAGGTTGAATTAGATCGAATTCAAATTTAAAATAGTATAAAATCCGTGAATCATTGAATGTAAAACAAAAAAATTGAGCAACATGCTATAAGGTCATACTCTATAATTTTATAGAGATCGTATAAATTAAAGATTTAATTGTAATTTTAGTTTTTATTTACGAAATTGATCCTTCTATTTTAAAATTCAATAATTTTTGTCCCTCTTTCAAATTTCTTAACTAAATAAATAGTAAGGCAACATATTTTAACTACAAAAGTTTAAAATAAAATGACCAATTTTGCGAATTGATAAAAAATATAACAGCAAAAATTGCAATAAAGTATAAATTGAATGTGATCTAACAATTTTTTTCTTATAGATTTCATCCACCGGAAGTAATCATATTTGAGATATATCGAACACTAAACCAATTACCTCTCCCAGCCGAGATTTGAACATAAATTTATATGTCGTGTGAGTCTTATATAATATCTTCCACTAAATTCAATCTCCGTTGATGATCAATTTAACATATAATTTAAACTTTTTACTTATAATTAATTTTGGAACGAGTATTAAATTAATATATTGATATATCAAAAAAATCAAGATTTTGTATGATAAAAAAAATCCATTTAAATCATTCATTTCATACATTGGAAAAAGAAATGGAACACAATGGTGATCATGAATAATATCATTTTCGCACAAAATGTCGTGCGCAATGTTTTGTGTACGTGTAAAAACATCGGAACAGCCCGTATTTGCGGCATTTGGTGAACAAGTAGAAACATTTAAACCTTATCACAACAAAAAAAAATATGGCAATACTTAAATGGAAGAGCATTTACGTACCAAAATAAATAAATAAATAAATGGGAGAACATTTAACAACTTCCAAGCGACAAAATATTTTTGTTTTCTTTAGTGAATGATGTTCGCCCTTGAAGAAGTCTATAATGTATAGTTAGACTATTGAGAAAATTATCGAGTGTCCATGAAGAATTGGTTTGTTAAATATCATGTCATTCTAGTGTTGTAAAACAAGAATGGTGAATGGTACTCACCTTTTTAGAAGTCTATAGTGGTTCAATTATTAGAGAAAATGTATTAATGAGTATGTATTTCTAGATGTGAGGCTTTTACGAAAGAAGTAGTAATTTTATTAAATTATTTTTCTTAACAAAAGTTAAAGAATAGTACTTTATAGGTTGGTTTCCACATGACTTATTAATGAAAATCTTTTATTGGAATTATAAATCAAATTTGGTTTTCATTGTGGAGTCACTTTTGTATAAGCAAAGTGCATTAATATAGAGTACAAGAGTTACTTTCACTCCTTGAGTTACCTTCACTCTTTATAAAGGGATATATTCTAACTTCTTACTACTATAAAAAAAAATTTTTCATTTGTGACCGTCAAAAAACTTTCACAAAGGAGAAAAACTAGGCACATCAGACATATTTGTGTCAGTCTAAGGCAGCCACAAATAACCTAATTACAAAATAAATTTTGTGACAACCAAAACGACTACAAAATGATTACCATTTGTGAATGTTTAAGCACTCACAAATTTGTGACAGACAAATAATTTTATAAAATTTGAAATTAATATTAAAACCTAATATTATATATAAAAAATTAAAATTTATATAATTTAAAAATTGAAAATTTAAATAAAATAAAATATTATATATAAAAATAAAAATATAATTTTAATATTAATTAAATTATTACTACCAAATAAAATAAAACATTCCAAAATTCATAAATTATGTCATACAAATCAAAAATAAAAATAGAAAATATTAATCAAATACATCAATCATCATAATAATTCTTGTGATCATTAGCTCCACTCCCTCTATCATTTAATCTAGTATGATCAAGTCAGTTGTTGGCATAGTTGGTCGGTATGAAGTTTGATCTACAAACAATATAATAAATCATAATAAAGACTATATATAAACTAAAATAAAATTTTAAATAATGTTTAATGAATTTTTTTCATAAAATAAGTTCCTATAAACCAAAATAGAGACCGTAAAAGTATATAAATTTTTTGTATGAACTCAACTACAACTCTTTGTAAGGACTAACAACAAATATTAATATCATTAATTTTAATAATGTTTTTTAAAAAAATAGTTACATTAAAATCAATACGTTTTTCATTTGTTTCAAATTTTTATTTATCATATATTATGTAAACAACATAATTTCTATTATTTTGGACAAATCTACTAACGTTTCAAATGATGGACTTTTTATGTATTTTGAAAATAATATAAAAACCATTTATATTTATAATATTACATATTTTATAATTAGATCAATATTATAATTTTTTTTTCATAAGTATTATTTTGTTGCTAAAAAAAAATTTCTTAATAAATTCTATTTTACTAACATAATAAATCATAATAGCAAAAATAACACTTTATCAACATTTTAAAAAATACCTACATTTTAATTTGAGTATAAATTTTACAATTTAAATATTTTACTAGTACTTTTTTTAACAAATCTTAATAATATTAAAGTTTAAAAATAATATTTTAACCAATTTTAAAAATAATATATTCTACATTCTAAAATAAAATATTAACGCTCTAAAAATAATTTATAACCATATAAATTTTTTTAATTATAATTATATAAATTACTAATCTATATTTAAAATGCATTACATACTAACTTGATGCATGGTAGTGTCTGACTTGAAGCTTACAAACAAATAACAACTCTTCGCAATCAACACAATAACATCACTGTCAAAATAAAAATTAAATAATAGTCATTAATTAAATAACTTCAAATAAATAAAAATATTAAAAAACAAAACATACAAGAAAAACTTACTGAAATTCAAGAGAGAAGGTAAAGAGAAAAGTTGGAGAAAAATAAAAGTTGAAGAAAAATATTTGTAGAGAGAAGGTAGAGAGAAAATATAGAGAGAAGGTAAAAATAAGAAATGCGAGGAAGAGTGATATATATAGGGAGAAAATAGGGCATTTGTGGCGGCCAAAGCTGTCACAAAGTGCCAATGGTACTATTGCTTTTGTGGCGGCTTAGGCAGTCAATACCCTCACAATGCGGGTTGATTTTGTGGCGGCCTAAGCCCTCACAATGCTCTAACGGGCTGATTTTGTGGCAACCTAAGCCCTCACAATGCTCGAACGTTCTAATTGAGGGTATATGCCGCCACAATATTCTGCTGATATTTTCTACCAATCAAGTCTGTTGTGAAGGTATTGACCGCCACAAATTCAAATAAGTTTTCCCTCCAATAACTTTGTGTCCGTTTTTTGCCGCCACAAATGTTACAATCATCCAAAAAAATATTTTTGATTTGTGAGGGCTTTTTCAGCCACATATAACAACCAATTTGAATTTTTGTATTTGTGAAGGCTTTTTTAGTTAGTATTTTGTGAGGGTTTTTTTGGCCCAATATCTTTTTTAAGTTAGCCACAAATTGACTATTTTCTTGTAGTGTATAAATTATTCAAGACATAAACTTACCAACATTGTAAGTATAAAACTGGATTGTTCCATTTGAAAAGACCAAACTAGTGGGTGCTATACACCTTCTTTAAAATCTAAAACCATGACATTGTCTTTATGTCCTCTACCACTTTTTTTAAGTCTGTTGCCACTTCTCCTTTGAGTATGACATGGTTTCTCAATGTCCATATGTTATAGACTGTCACTAACCAGATCAAATTGTGCTTCTTCCTTTGATTCATCTTGATGATGTTCTTTATTTCTTTTGGAGTGCTATAAATATGAAGTCTTTTGTGATGAATAGTAAAATTGGCTCCATTTTCAACCTTTGGGGTATTTGTGGTCTGGATTTTTTTACATCTACTAGACAGATGAAAAGTCTAATCAACTTGGGTGATCTTGAGAGTAAGAGAGTGTAAGACCCTTAATTTTAAAATGAAATTATGGATTTAATTTCAAGTTTATTTTGGGATATTTGTAAAATATTTGATATATGTCGACGAAGGATTATTGGACGAAGGATTATTTAAAATTATTGGACGAAGGATTATTTAATTTAATTACGAGTAATTAAATATCGGGCAGTTAATTAAGATTTTATCTGTCGACGTAATTGCGACGGGAGTAATTAGTTACTTGAGGGTCAAGTTTAATTATATATATATATATATGAGGTGACAATAGTATGTGTCTGTATATATGTTTGCATGTGAGAAGCAAGGAAATAAAGGGAAAAACAGAAAATCAGAATCAGAAAGAAAGAGAAAACAGTTTCTTTCCTTTCCCTCACCTACCCGAGCTGCTTTCTTCTTCTTCCTCTGTTCAGTTCTCTTTGTGTTGGTAGTGAGAAGGGATACTCAAATTACTTGGAAATCCAAGTCTCGAATAAGAAAGTGTCAAGAAGGAAAGTTATTCCTCTCATCGTTGCGGTGTTAGAGAACCAACTTTGGTAGCGACGATGCGAACGAGAGTTTCGCCGGTTTTAGTCGCGGCAACGAAAACGAGCAAGAAAAACGTAACTAAGGTAAGGGGCTCCTTCCAACTTTCTAGATTGCATATAGGGCTGTAAATGCATGTTTGATGGATTGATTATTATGTTATGTTGTTAAAAACTGGGGATGATCATTGTTATGTTGTTGGAGTTAAGATGCATGCATGTTTGTGGGGACTGTTGTTGTTGTCTTGTTACTGAGATATTGATGTCCTTGCATGTTGCTGTGGATGATCATTGTGATGTTGTTGAAGATTAAAACGCATGTTGCAAAGATTATGCATGTTGAATGCAATTATTGTTGCAGTTCTATTTTTTTGTTGTTGCTGTCGTTGATGTTGTTATCCTTGTTGTTTTTGTTGCTAACTTGGTTGATGCATTGATGATGCTTTTGTTGTTGTGTTGATGAGTAAAATCATTAATGTTGTGTTGAGCACATTTTGGGTTTCAGATTGCATTGCATTATGTTTTTAGTGAAGAGAAAACATAACATGTTCATGCATTGCATGGTCAAGTGGTGACCGCGATGGGCCACAAAGTTGATGCGGTGACCGTGATGGGTTATAGAGTAGTTCCGCGTGTATTAGATGGTCTATTCTATCTGGGTTCAGAGTAGTTTCGCGTGTATTAGACGGTCTATTCTATCCGGGATACAAAGTGGTTCCGCGTGTATTAGACGGTCCATTCTATCCATGCGAGGATTTAACTTCTGTGTATTTAGCCTGTGAGAGGCTAATACACGTAAATGTAGTGACCGTGATGGGTTATAGAGTAGTTCCGCGTGTATTAGACGGTGTATTATATCCGGGTTTTAGAGTAGTTCTGCGTGTATTAGACTGTCTATTCTATCCGGGCTACGGATCCGCGTGTATTAGACGGCCCGTTCGATCTGTAAATCGTGCTGGTCCGTGAGAGACTGCACCTTGGTAATTCCAAGAGTTGAGTACATTGACATATACATATTGCATTGGGATGGTTGACTTGTGAGTCATGATTTGATATGAGTTGATGAGTGGAAATCGATGTGTGCAAGTATCTCATGAATTCTAAGTGCCAAATTAGTGTTGTGATTGTTGATTGTATCTGTACTTGCACCACGATTTATATGTTAAATTGGCTGTTTTGCAAAGATATAGACATTATACATTTTAATAAGTGAGCATACTTATTTATTACTCTTGTCTTAACATTGGAACATACCATGAATGTATTTGTTATCTTTGACATAACTGTTATGTGGAAATTGGGCTTTGCCCTCATATGATACCCAAACCCGTGCCTCCGACGGAGACGCTGTTAGTTTTCCTTGATCTTCACGTACAGAGTATTTGTGGACAACGCAGAGGGACGAACAACTGGGTGAAGACAAGACTTGTAGAGGATGCGGTGGAAACCGTGCTACTATAGCTTTAGTGCATGATCAGTCTAGACTTTTTGTATATGGCCTAGTGTTGAGGGCTGTATTTATTTATTTTGGGACGATTGTATCTTTTCCGCACTCTGATAATGTTTTGGTGGGTCCAGGATACAGTTTTTGATGTAATTTATTTTGGTAATAATTATGATGTGCTTGTTAATTACTTTTGTATTTTGAATTACGATGCAATACTATTTTTGAATGGTTTAATTCATATTAAATTTAATTAATTTTAATTCTTCTGAATTAAGTCGAAATTCTTTTATTGGTTAAAAAAAATACACTCGCGCTATTTAACACTCGGGGTGTTGCAGGGAGCACTTGAAATTCCTTAATGGAAGAATACATGCAACCTTTAAATTGATTGGCTGACAAACAAGGATAAGATTTTAATATCAAACATGTGATCATTTCTATAAAATCCAAATAATGTTTGTAATGAGAGACAAAGAGAGGTCCTTAAGCTGAGCATTCCAACCATGACAACACACATTCATAACAGAATCAATTGAAGTAGGCTCAAGCCTTCCAATAACACCACTTGCCCAATTCCAAATATCCTTAACAAAATAGCATTCAAAAAAGAGATGAGATGTTGTTTCATATGTTGGCCCATAGAGACTGCAACACGACACCATCACCATGCCTTTGAAGTAGCAATATCAATCGCAAGAAAAAAAGCTTTAAACAAAAAGTCCAGAATATTTTGGGTGAGTTAAAAATGAAAAAAATAAATTATTTCTAGGTGATATGTGATTAGTGAGTGAGAAATAAATAAGTATAGGGATAAGAAGATGACATATTGATGTATCCTGGTTCATTCAGTGTGGGTTATATCTAGTCCTTACAATCTGTAAGTTTTTTCACTAATGTGTTTAACACAAGAATGTTCTTGTTTTGACATAATTTTTCTTGATCACTCTTGATCAGTTACAAAATTCACATTTCAACCTTAAAAGGATTTTTACAGTTACCTTTTTAGTCCAGAAATGATTTTTTACATGTTACCTTTAAACAACTAAAAGGATTTTTACATCGTACTCAAACAATCTTAAGAGATAGACTTGAGTTTCAAATGATATATATGATATAAGATTTTAGGATTAGAATCTACTCAACATTTGTTTGAGTTTGATTATCAACAATAACTTAATAACGAGATTCTTAAATATAATAAGATAGAGTTGGATTTTTTTCTTAAGTGAAGTGTTTTGTTGCTTGAGTATGATTGTTTAAGTATTGGAATGATTGGTTTAAAAACTCTTGCAGTCGTCTTCACCTTGATGTTCCTTTTATAGATGAAGAGAAGGTCATAAATGTCTTATTATAGTCGTTACTTAACTTGAGTAAAACATTTGTCCATAGTGAACTTTAATAGGCATGTGTGTTATTCGTTTTAGAATGTTCTTCTTCGAAACAAGAACGTTCTTGGTTATGTGTTGTATGGAAAACACGGATGAGTAGTTGTTTAGTGTCATTCATTTGTCTTAGAAGCATGATGAGCTTTATGTAAAAAGAGCAATAATAGTGTATTATTGTCCTGGCTCACAACTCATCAATCTAGAGATTAATCTGGTCATCGATCTAAAGGCTTTTGCTTCTTTGGGCCTTCAGCTTGAGTTTTGGGCTTGATTGTTGTTTTGAGTAGTTTTGATATTCTTTTGACTCGAGGTTTGGACTATTGAGAACGTTCTATTTTTATTTTGTCCTTAAAAGGAATAACTAGCATGATCATTTTATAGAAACCAGAATGTTCCTTGATAAATCAGAATATACTTGTAACAATCTCCAGTTCAAGTAAGACATAATGTTCTTGATTTATTTCATGGTGAGATTGTTGATTGTTGTATGAATGTATGTGATCACCTATCTTTGAATTAATCACTCAAAAACACAAGTTAAATAGCAACATAATCAGAATCATGATTAATGATTAATTAACTATTTGTTTATCTTCAGAACATTTGATTTGGGATTTAGCCTCAATAATCCCCCCATTTTTTATGATGACAAACACGTTAATTGGATTTTAATTTTGATTCTAATTTAAATATGATATTATACAAAGTGTATTTGTTAAAAAGCTCCCCCTTAATCTTTGCATCTATTAACAGCTAATTTTGAACCAAAATATTTTTCTTCATTAATCAAGATATCAAAAGAGTTCATACATATGTTTCAAGAAAAAAGAAAAGGAAAAGTAAAACAAAGAAGTCAAAATTATTGCAAAATATCGTAATATCATAAGCAAAGAGCACATGGCTAGAAAAAAATCATACCTTTAGGACCTATGATAAAATATGATTTCCTTGTGTGCATAAGATTCAAGATTCCCCTAGTAAGCACCTATTCACCAATGCTAAACAAAAAGGGACACAATAGATCACATTATCTAACTCCTCTTGAGAAATTGAATAAATCAATAGGTTTTCCATTCACTAAGAAGTACAACTTAGCTAATTGCATAATGGCTCTGATCCAATTAAAAAAGTAAAGTAACTCCTAAACCAATATCATGTATGACATCAATTAAAAAATTTCAATCAAGGATGTCGAAGGATTTTTTTTTATGTTTGCCGTCACATCTACATTACCTCCAAAACATTATTTATCAAGAACATTGATTGCTTTAGATGTGATACAAATACAATATTAAACTTTCTTACCTTTAACAACACATCTTTGATTTTCAGATATGATCTTAGGGGATACAAATGCAAGTTTATATGACAAAACTTTTGTGATTATCATGAATTACAGATTGGCCAAAGTTATAGCTCTCAAGTTCTCCACATTATCAATTCCTTGATATTTGGGAATGAGCACAACCATATTAGAATTTAGGTAGGGCAGATCCAGTATGTGTAAAAGAATTCAATAACTTAGTTATAAACATCTATTTCCAAAATAACCCAGTAAGACTTAAAGAAAAACCCTCTACATCCATCATGACAGTGCAAATCATTCTTCCATATCAAAGATTGACTGCTTAACTTCATTAATAGAGGGAGGTATAATTAGCATCATATAGTCAGCCTTTCTGATAAGCTTAAGGATAGTGCTCACAAAATGATTGTTAGGAGTACAACTATTATCATTAGCAAAAAGATAAGATAAGTAGTCTACAATATGATGTTGAATCTCTAAACTACTATATGGGTAAGTATCACCATTTTTTATTCTAGTAATGTGTTGAGTGACCTGCTTGATTTTTGTGATAAGGTGAAAATAAATGGTGTTACTATCACCATCTATAAACCACTTAGTTCTCGACTTATCAAGCCACAATTGCTCTTGAATATTGACAACTCTGTCAAGATCCATTTGGGATTTTGTTTCTATAGCAAGATTGACATGAGATGAATTTGTGTCGTTAATGTTAATGGAACCAAGTTGGTTTTATACTAAAAGTTTTTATGATAACAAAAGTATTTTATGAGAACAATATATTTGACTTCATAGAGTATGAAAGAAGATTGATGTTTTTGAAGAAAATCTAAAATAAGATTTGATTTAGATTTATAATTAAAGAAAATCTAAAATAAGATTTGATTCAGATTTATAATTGAAGAAAATCTAAAATAAGTATTGATTCGGATTTATAATTGAAGAAAATCTTTGACCAAGTTGAAAAGAAGACATGGTCAAGATTTGAAGAAGATTTTCTCAAGATTTATCTACAACAAAACATGAACAATATAAATATGAAGAATTTACAAACTCAATCTAAACAAAATACGAAAAAAATCAATCTGAAGAATTTACAAATTCAATTGATTTGGCTTACTCTCATCATTTGAACCTACCTCTATTAATGAGGCATTGGCAGATGATGGATGGATTCTTCCAAGGCAAGAAGAATTAAATGAATTTAAGAGAAATGATGATTGGGATCTAGTACCTAGACCAAAGAAGAATATTATTAGAACCAATTGGGTTTTTCGAAACAAGCTAAATGAAAAAGGTGAAGTGGTCAAAAACAAGGCAAAACTTGTCATAGAATGCTACAGTCAACAAAAGAGCATTGATTACACTGAGACATTTGCTCTAGTGGTCGGGTTATAAGCTATTCGTATCCTACTTTCTTCTGCTACAAATAATTAAATTACATTATTTCAAATGAATGTTAAAAAGGGTTTTTCTAAATGGTTATATAAGTGAAGAAGTCTATGTTAAGCAACCCCCAAATTTTGAAAGTTCTGAATTTCCAAATCATGTTTTTAAACTTAGGAAATCTTTGTATGGTCTAAAACAAGCACCTAGGGCATGGTATGATTGACTTAGTAACTTCTTGAATTTCAAATGAGTATGATGGGAGAACTTAAGTTCTTCTTAGGGATACATATTCACCAAAGTCAAAAATGTATATAATTCATCAAACTAAATATACAAAAGAGCTTCTTAGGAATTTTATGATGAGTGATTCCAAACTTATGGCGACACCAATGAACCCTACCTGTTCACTTGAAAAAGATAATTCAGGCCAAAAAGTTGACCAGGAAATCTAAAGAGGAATAATAGGATCCCTACTTTACCTTACCGCTTCAAGAACTAACATCATGTTTAGTGTATGTGTGTGTGCAATATTTCAAGCTGACCCTAGGGAATCACATTTAACTGTTGTTTAGAGAATCCTTAAATAACTAAAAGGCATTACCAACATTACCTTGTTCTACAAGAAATCTTCCGAGTACCAACGAAGTGGGCATTAAGATTTTGATTATGCTGGAGATAAACTTGAGAGAAAAAGCACAAGTGAAAACTTCATATTTCTAGGTGAGCACTTAATTTCTTTGTCAAGTAAGAGACAAAACACAATTGTCATGTCAACATTAGAAGTTGAGTACATTTCAGCAACTGGTTGTAGCTTTTAACTACTTTGGATGAAACATCAACTAGAAGACTACAAAATCCTAGAAACCAACATTCTTATTTATTGTGACAACATTTTTGTCATTTTCCTTACCAAAAACCCATATCCTACATTCTAGAGCTAAATACATAGAGATCAAACATCAGTTCATTAGGGACTTTGTTCAAAAAGGGGTACTAAGCATTCAGTTTGTAGACACTGAACACCAATGGTCTGACATATTCACCAAACTACTAGTTGAAGATAGATTTGATTTCATCGAGAAAAACCTAAATCTTACCTTTATACCAGACTAATGTTGTGATCACTTCTGAATATGTTGTGATTTCAAAGTAGTCTAGCTTTACATTAATTTTTATTAGTTTTTATATTTTCTTCTAATATGTTATATTTATGTTATTAAAAAAAACAAAACAAAAAGGGGCAAGTTTTACTTTCAAGTCTTTTTGTCTAATGACAAAAAGGGGAGAAAGTTTTTTAATAAAGTAGGGAGAAAAGAGAAAATGATACTTAGACTTAGGGGAAGTCAAAGAAATATAAAGAAAAGTTGTTATAAAAAATACAAGTTTTGTCATCATCAAAAAGAGGTAGATTGTTGGAACCAAGTTGATTTTATACTTAGATTTTTGATGATAACAAAAGTATTTTATGAGAACAATACATTTGACTTCATAGAGTATGGAAGAAGATTCGTGTTTTTTAAGAAAATCTAAAATAAGATTTGATTGCGATTTATAACTGAACAAGATCTAAAATAAGGTTTGATTCAGATTTATAATTGAACAAAATCTAAAATAATATTTGATTCAGATTTATAATTGAAGAAAATATTTGACCAAGTTGAAAAAAAGATATTGTCGAGATTTGAAGAATATTTGATCAAGATTTATCTACAACAAAATATGAACAGTATCAATCTGAAGAATTTACAAACTCAATCTGAACAAAATACAAACATAATCAATCTAAAGAATTTAAAACTCGATCTAAACGAAATACAAAAAGAATCAATATGAAAAATTTTCAAACTCAATCTGAACAAAATACGAACAGAATCAATCTAGAGAATTGCTCATATTGGATTAAGAAATAAAGAATTGGCTAAAGAGCACATTATCAAAAAAGAATCTTGTTCAAAACTATTTTTGAATAAGATCATTGTTGGTCAAGCTAGGAATGAAGATACAATTCAAAATTAAATAATGACTAAATTGAAGCCCTAATTTTATCTATAAATAGATACTCAAGGCTGAAGAAGAAGATTATCGAAAATTACAAAAGAGTTGAAGAACTCATAAGCTCAAAATTTCAAATTCATCTTTGAGTTCAAAGAGAGAAACACTTGTTCGAGTTATTAATATTTTCTAAGTGTTTTTTCTTAGAGTATGAGAGCTATTATTATTATTATCAACTTTGTTATAAGGAAACACTTAAAACTCCAATCTTTTGTATCCAACCCGATAGTGGTTTGGTTCCTTCTTCAATTTGGGATTGTCAGGTTGTTAGGAGAAGACTTGGCTTGTAGGTCAAGGTGGTTAGTTCCTCAAAAGTCTGGGGTTGTCTGGCTGTTTGGGAAGACAGGCTTTGAGGGTCAAGTGTTTTGTTATTCAAGGTATTTGAATTAGTGGATTAAAGCCTTTTGAATGAGGGGACTGGATGTAGCCAAGTTAGTGGTGAATCAGGATCAATCTATGTGCTCAATTATTTATGCTTTCATTGTTTGCTGCCTCAGAACCTGATTGCTTCTTATCTAAGTAATTCATAAAAACCAACCAACCTTCATGAAATTAGGAAAAAGTTATCAACTTTTTCAAACACAATTCAACCCCCCCATTCTCGTGTTTACACCTTCAAATGTTATGTTGGATGATACCAAAGTTGCCATAGCCTTCTTAATATATTGTCGAACATCGCCAAAGACCTACTTATTTAATTTCTTTAAGGATACCATAAGAGAGGTTGGAGAATAGTATAAACATATGACATTCAAACACATGAGTATCCCAATGCTAAACCACTAATCTCCTGCGATCATTGTGACTGATCCATATTCTACAAAATTTAAAGGATGAAGAAAATTGATCAACAATAGCAACAAAACCAAACAAAAGGTAGCAGAATGAGATTTTATACAAAAAAAATTATGGTATGTTCATAAAATTCAATACTCAAGTCTAGTCTTTTACATGTCATAGACTTTATTAAGCCTATTTTTTTAAAAATAATTGTCATGGCTAGTTAACCTACTTAAAATTTTATTTTTGTATTAATATTTTTTAACTGATTGAGTTTATAACAAATGGCTATGATTTATTCATATGGTATAACTCATTTTTGTGGTAAAACATGACCTTTTAGAGATGATGACTTTATCTGATAATTTATTTTAATTCTATTTTATAATAAACCATTTAAATATATAAAATAAATAAATAAAAAATCATGTGTCATTCATATTATAGTGCACTAATAATCACTATTGGGACATGAGTGTGGTTGCCTAGGCATAAACCCAAGACACCACTCTCGCTCCCGATTTAATTGTCTAAGTGTTGGCTCAGGCCAATAGCAAATAAATTAATAAATATGTCAAAAGTGTAGGTGTCTACACTCATAGGTCTGATGTGTTTAAATTATCAAAATATTTATCAACTATCTCATTAAGAACAATATACAAAATTGAAAATGAAACTATTTATTTCGTAATGAGTGTTATTTTTGTTCATTTCGTACATATTAATAAATAATTATAAATAAAATAGAGATAATAATAATTTTACAAATTATTCTTATTAATGATAGGTGTTTTCTCACTATCATAGATATAAAGTAAAATCTAATGTTTTGAGAATAACCCATACAGTATTAATTAGAAATACCATTAAAAAAATAATAATGAATCTTACATTAAAAATTGACACTTACATTTATTTTGAAACAATTTTACTTTTTTTTTATTAATATAATACTTATTGTGACACAAAGAAGTAATAATAGTAATAGAAAATTTTAACAAAGTAGATCAAGAAAAAAAAAGGTCAAAATATGATTACGAAAGGCTTTTAGCTTGTTTTAATTAAATAAATTTTGAAAAATCTCGTTTATTTTAAAAAAGTTTTGTACCTAGTTCAATGTAAATATTTTTTATATTATCAATCAATAGCATAAAAAAAATTGTAAACTAATTATGTAACAAAATTAAAATAAAAACGAATTTCCATTCAAGAAGACAAAAAAAATTCCATGATGAATTTTCTTTTGCATTTACTGCCCCCTATTTTATCTTTTGATTTATAGCACTCATTTTTATTTCTAGTGTAAGAAGTATTCTCTTCGACTTTTTTGAATACAAACAACAACAACACCAATAAAAACCATTTATGTTGATTTAGAATAGTAAGTGATCCCATTAATTTAATTTTCTTGTTGTCATTAAAAAATTCAATTAAATCATTTAAAAATATACACTCTTCATCCCTACATATATTACTCTTTTAAGATTTTTACTTATCTTAACATTTTAAATTGTCAATTGTGTCAACTATTTCTTTACTAATATATCAATTATTATATGTTTTTACAACCTAATAAAAACTATATAAAGACATAAATTAATTCTCTCATAAGGGATAAATGTGTAAAATAATACTAAATGTTAAATAATATTTAATACTATTATTAACTTTTCTTAATTCTTGTGATTAGGTCTATAAGATCTTATATTTAAAGACTGATGAAGTAATTCATAAAAAAAGTCATAACAATAAAAGAAATTATTGAAAAATAAAAATAAAATTTAATGAAATAAATTTTAAAAATGATTTTGTTAAATAGAATAGAATTAATTTTTTTACACAAAATAAACTTGTTATTTTTATATAATAATAGTCTAAAATAAAATATATTTTTTAATATTAATTTTTATTAATATATATATATTTGTGACCACAAAACTTAATTTTTTTATATTCAAAATCAGAGGAGTAAGGCCATCATGTTGCATCATGAAAAAAAAATCTTACTAGATAAACAAACATTTAGAAATTTCAAAAGTGGCCATGTGATGAAAATGACATTAGAGTGAGGATGGGTAAAATGGTAAATAAAGTAAAAAATGAAAATGAAAATGAAATAAATAAAATATTAAGTTTTATAACATAAATATTATAATCTATCATTAATGTGAGTTTTGAAGTAAAAATTGATAATAATTCAAATGAGAGATCACATCATTCAAACTATCTCAAGTTAACATTTTGTTAGCAAGAAAGGAGAAGATGCATTGCATTTGCATGTGAAGAATGGGGATAGTGGGAAACCCAAGACGCGTAGATTTCCAAAAGGACAGAGACAAAGGCGATGTGTGAGTGGAGCAGTTGGTCACATCTGAAGGGGACCGCTTTGCCTTTTACTCTTTCCACCCCCAACCACACATGCTTCGACACAACAATACAACCTTATTCGCTCCCGCGTCTCTTCCACGCTCTTCTATCATTAACTATTTCTCACAGCCCCACTTCCTTCTCACGCGCTTTTCGGAAATCATCACACCTCTACTCTATAAAAAGATCTTAATTTTAACGGTTTCTTTTGTTTTTCTTTTTCTATAATCAAAATAAGTTAAAATTACTTCCTTCCCAAAATAATTATCATTATTCATAAAACATATTTGTTATTGTTCATAAATTAATTGTTATTTTTTATTTTTAATGTAAAATTAATATTATTTTTTTCATTTACATTTTATAGTTAAAAAGTTAATTGATAACTAATAAACTAATTTATTGTTAGTATCCCATAACTAATAAATGGTTTAGTGTAGCGATAGGATTAGATAAATTAAGAGTTTGATTTTCTTTTAGTTTTATTAAAAAAATGCAAGTATAATTTTTTTATAATTGTTTAATAAAATTTAACGTTTTTCCTATTTTAGAGTGGAGTATCATTATTTTCTCCTAATATTGCTTGCTATCAAGGATTAGTGAGACCCAAATGACTGTTATCAACTTATGTGGGACACTAAAATCAAATTAATGAAGAAATAACTCATTGATCTATTAATAAAACTCATTAAAGGGTCAAGCCATTGTATCATTGTGAAGAAAAAAATCTCTAGATGGAAGCTTAGCATGATGTGAAGAGTAACAATATTGCTAAAATGGGGTGGCGACAGAAACCTAAGCCACTTATTTTTCAATGCCCAAACTAAAACGTAAGACTCTTCTCGTATGAAAATTGATTTGAGTTATTTGATGGTGATAATCATAATATAGAAGATGAAGTTTTGTAAAAAAAATAGAGAAGATGAATAATGTTTTATGGAGCCAATAATTGTGCATTTTTAATGGAGTGAGTGGGTAGTTATTATATAGTAGAAAAAGGGTAAAAGAAGTAATAAAATTAAAATAGTAAAGTTAAAAATGGAATCAACTATCAAGAAAAGTAAGTATTAACAAAATTACTTTACTACTCTAATTAATTTTACTGTGGAATCTCTGACAAAGAAGATGCAAGTAATTGACATTTAAAATTGTAAAAAAAAAAAATCTGTCTATGCAACAAACAACAATTAGGAAAAAAGTGCAACAAAAAATATAGCAAACTTGAAAGAAAAAAAATGTAATTGAAAAATAAAACTCACTAAATACATAATTGTCATCTAAATAATTTATATGTAAAGTAGAAGCATTAGCGGGTGTATTAATGAGACAACCATATAGTTACATAAAGAGAGATTTATAATTTCAATTCAAAATTATATAATTGTCGTCTAACATTAAAGTTTTAGTGAAGTCGTTAAAGTTGAAATCATAGAATCATTTTGTGTAACTAAAAAAGTGGAAGATACATAATTATAATTGATGCATAAAAAATGATATGACAAATAGTTGTCAGTGATAAATATAAAGAATCACAACATAAATATTTGACACTTATATATAAAAAAACACAGGATAAATATTTGTCGTCGATAAACAAAAAAAAAAGATAGATACATATTTATAACTAATTCATATAAAAAAACACATTACACATTTGTCATTGATAAATATAAAACATTGTAGAAAAATATTTATCACTGATACATAAAAAATATGAGACAAATATTTGTCACAGATAATTAAAAAAAACACATGACAAATTTTTGTCACTAAAAAAATAGAGGTATTGAAAAAATACGAGACATATTTCTCAGAAGCACATACAAAAATACGAGAAAAATATTTGCTCATAAATATAAATAAAAAATACAGGATAAATTTTTGTTTGAAATTTAAATGTGATATATTTAAAATAACAACAATGCATCACATATGCGATAACACAGATTCCTTGCTAGTAAAATATAAAATCCTATGAGCAATATGTTCAAACGCTAGTTGTAATAACATCTTTAGAAAAGATATTAGTGTGTGAGAGAAGTTTGTTTACCACACATTTCATTTGATCAGTCAAGCTTATAAGCTAGTCCACTATGAAAAAAGTTACAGCTTTTAATATGTATCTACTACAAATGATTGTTATATAACAACTTTTTTCATTTCGCACTTCATTGCAGAAGATAGAGAATACTTTGTATAACTCATTTTTATAGACGAAGAATTATATCCATATTCATTTGATATAGTCATGTATGATGACAAATCGATATTTTTTGTCATTGACAAGTGATGCTCTTGTTCGATCAAATAAATTAATATGCAAAAGTTTAAGAGATTTAGAAGTGAAAACAATATTTTTGAATAAAAAGAGGTTTCAATTTATTTTCTTTTCTGACATGTCTCACAAAGAGCATATGATTTTAACTTTAGATTAGGCAAGCCTCTCGTTGCTCTTAATTCACTAACATGATACATTTTACCGCTTTTTTTTCTTTCTAAATCAAATATTTTACATTTAATATTATTATTTTCCTTTATTTAGTGAAAACTATGGATCTCATCGTACCAATTTACAATTGTACATATTGTTTGATTGAATAGCATCATAACCATTGTCATTGAATTAATTTATGCTTAATATGTTATGTCTTAGTCCTTTAACACCCCCTGATATCGCATTAATGCTACTAGTAACACTACATGCTTATCATATTAAATCTTGCAAAAATATGACTTTTTGTTTCAGATAAGTCGTAAGGTTTACAAAATATATTTGAAGTATTTTATAAGAAAAAATTGATTATTTATAGGTTTAAACATTATCTCGATTAAACAAAATATTTGGATCTATATTAATATCATGCATGCCATTAATATAGATTCAATAGAGTATTAAAAGGTTCACCATAACAGAAAAGTACATATCGGTTGAACAAAAACAATAGAGTGGAATAAAATACACATAGCATAATCAAATACATCAAAACTAAGATTAGGGCATATACATAAGTCTAAACCTAAAGTGATATAACAACTACTAATTCAAGACTCTGGTATCCAGCTAGTCAAACACGAGTCATTTGTTCAAGGGCTCTCCAGCAAACATTCTACGATACAAAACATTTGAAACGAGAACCTCGTACATTGGATATTCCTTTTGGTCTTCCTCTGTATCTTTAGCTCCACTATCTATTGGATACAAATGAACTTTCTTTTTAACTGTTGTGATAAATTATGGTCTATGTGATCAATCCTTTGTCGTAGACTTAGGCTCCGTCTCACTGTGTGGCATCTGCCACATCTAGGGAAAAGGTAATCTCATCTCAATAGTCGTACGACAGTGTGTCTCCATAGCTAGATGCCCATCTAGTCAGGTCATATCCCAAACGAATTTCGTATCAGTAACTAAATCTCGAGATCTATATTCCAATATTGTCAATCATCTCCTTCAAGGAACTTGAGCATGAGGCTCTCCGAACACACAAAAGGCCATGTCATAATCATCATTTTGTGTTTGGTCTCCCATAAACTAGCTATAATGTTGGTGTAAAGGGTCAACAATTGGCAAATGAGTTTATCATCGACAGTCAAATAGAGAAAAAAACACAAACACGTATACATACATAATACAAGCACAAACAACAATCATAATAAAATTTTCACATCACCATGTTTGTACACTTATGCTACTAACATCTCCAAAATGGATATGGATGCTTGCCTTGGGGACTCTATCACTTGTATTGAGCCTTGGGACTCTATCTCTTTGTAACCTTGTATTTTGTATCTTGATCCTGTAGTGGTTGTTGTATTTCAAAGAATTGAATATATTAATCTAGAAACTTGAGAAAGTGCATTTCAAAAGTTTGATTATACTAAATTAGAAATTTAGATGTTATTTCTCAAGAGCTTGACTATGAACCATTTTTTTTCCTTAACAATCTTTTCTAATTCAATCCATACATAAAAATGACTAATTTTATATAAATATATTTTGAAGAATGTATTGACCAAGTTGCCATCACAAGATTGTTGTATTTTTATATTATTTTCAAAAGTTATAAATAATTTTTACCATATATATTTAATTTTTGTAATTTATTATTATATTATGTTTATTATAAATCAAATTTCAAAAACTGAATATTTAACTTATACAAAATGTTAACAGGAGAAAATGTTAAAGAAACAAATGTAGAAACATTATCTTGGAAATTGTGTTTTCAAATTCTTAACAACTTAAAAGATTGTTGTTTATGCAATTTTTTTATTTCAAATATTAGTAGTAGATAGTTTGTTAATGAGGAAGGAAAATGTTAGTAGCAAAGATCGAACATAGGACCTTCATTCCAATATTCTTTCAATGCCTCAACCGAAATCATTGAGCTAATCATGTGTCTTAAGGGCACAAGTTAGCACGACACTTAACTTATTTATTTATCAAAGTTGATATTTCCCTCGTCCAACAACTAGTGATCCTTTTGATTATTTCACATAAATTAAAAAGAATATAAATGAAAGAGAGACAATAATACATTTACTGAATCACTCTTATCAATTATTGGTATATATATTCATCATTCTCATCTACATAAAGTGAAAAATTGTGAATTAAAATTGATGTTTGTAATATTGATTAAAGAATACTATATTTGTCTCATAATATAAGTAAAAATGAGTCAAAAAAGAGAACGTATACAATTCAAAATTTGGACCACGGTCTTTAATTTATTTTTGCATATATTATAAGATAGATAGAGTAGAATTGAAAAATATAAATAATATTTTTACTGAAAATTGAAGGGATAATTTATTTTAAGATAAATTATTTTTACAAATGGATGAGACATAATAGGATGGAGGAGGGAATACTATGAAACATTTAAAAATATATAATAGAGAGAGATGGTGGTTGGTTGGGCAATAGATCTTCGATAATGCCAATTATGTGAAATTGATCATGCACGCTCCCAACAATTATAAGGGACACACTGCCTTACGTAGGGTCCAGTTCATTGGTTGGCCCTGTATAATTGTTTATGTAAATTAGTATTGATTACTTTAATCAATGTCAAACCATTACAGAAAGTCTTTTGACTAATTATTAAATTTAATAGTTGATTTTCTTAATTAAATGAATTTGACTATAGATTTCAAACATTTTATAACAAAATATTAATTACGCTTAAATATGACTTTGATTGCAAAATGTCTTTTACTTTATATTCGTTTTCAGTCATTTATATATATTTTTATTAATTTTTGTAATTTATTTTTTTAAGTGATTTATTTTATCTTTATAACAATTACAACAAAATTTATAGCAATATTTGGTTATTGGAATCTCTTTTAACAATTGTTAATATGTATCAATTATAATATTCTTTCAAAACAATATTCATTTAAATTAATAATAGACTTGCACTTGAAAAAACACTTTTTGTATACTTTAAAACATATGTAAACTCGGTGAAATGAATGAGATTTATCAAAATTCTCTGTATTTTCATCTCGTTATTGTTAAGGTTGCATATTTAACTTTACAACTAATTCAGTATTAGACAATAACAGTTCATCAGAATAATCTTGCAGCTGTTTGAAAGAGTATGATGAAAATGACTAACATTCATAATTTATAAATGACAAAAATGAAATAAAAAAGATAAATTATCAAAACAAATATTTAGTAAAAGATAAATAATTAAAATTATATTTAAACCTATTAATAAAAAGAAAAATGGATAAGAACAATGAAAAAAACTAGTTTTACACTCACAATACAATGAAAATAAAATATTTTATATTTATTTTTAAAATGCGATGATAAAATAGACTAATGTGATAATATTTATACAGACATGCATTTCCATTAAATCTATAATTTAATTAATTTAAGGTTTTTACTAACAAAAGTCTTAAGAACGTTATTTAAGGTTTTAAAAAAAAAATTATCTATCAGAAAGTTTAAGTATATATATTTTTAATACCATCTATCAGAAAGTTTAAATATATATATTTTTAATACGTTGAATGAACGACTTTCGAAAAAAATTCTATTTTAACTTTATTAAACAAATTATGTCTAGCATTGCACAAATGAGGTAAGATGTGCATGTTGCACAATAATTTTAACTTTTAAATTTATTTATCTAAACACTCATATAGTAAATCCACAACATATTATTTTTCTCTCACCTCTGTTTTCCTTTCTCTCGTTTAAAGCACATATCAGTAAACAAAGTTGATAACATCCTTATCCACCTCTAAAACATTCCTATTTTACCAGTTGTGCCCAAATGAAACAATGTGTCGCAATCATGAAATACGAGATTTAAAAAAGGTCCTTCAAATCATACATGCATAAGAATTGAAATCAACGATAAAAAATGAGTTATGTCGGATAACTAATGATATTCAAAAACATTATTCAAATGTTACTTGACAATTCTACTCAACCTTTGTAATATTTTTGTTGTTGTAATTTTAATAAATTATTATTATTAATATTATTATTATTATTATTATCTTTTCAAAAAAACATTCATTTTAGCATAATAATGGACTTGTATTTGAAAAAGATCTTGTGCATATTTTGAAACATATATAACTCTTTGAATTGAAGAATATTTATTTGATTTTTTGTATATTCCTTCCATATTTATTAAAATTGCACATTTAACTTTACAATTGATCAAATATTAAACTTTAATAGTTCGTGACAATAATTTTATAATTATTTAAAAGAGTTATGGTGAAAATAATTAATATTCATCATTTATAAAAAATAAATGACAAAAATAAATTATAAAATATAAAAAAATATAACAAATATTGGTAAAAGATAAATAATGAAAATTTTATTTTTGCCTTGATTTTTCAACATGTATCATAAATGGCTTGTTAATATGGGTCCACAATGGAGCACTCCCATTTTAAATGAGTCTCGTGTGGATAGCAACGAATCCAGAAAATTAGAGTAGTTGAGGGATATATATCGTTTTCCACAATTATCCGTGTAATGTTAATTGTCTTTGAATTTGACAATATTATAAACACAGTATCTAATGTTTTTTTGTAGTAATGTTATAGACTAAAGTATCTATCAAAAAATCAGAATTAAATTAATTAACTAAAAATACATTTAAAGAGTAAAATAATTAATAAAAGACAAATTTAAGTTTATTTTCATAATTTTAATACATATAAAGATTAGGTTAAATAGCATACGTGGTTCCTTAACTTAATTTCAGTCAACATTTTAGTCTTTTATCTTTTTTTTTTGTCTCTCAATTTGGTCATTTATTTTAGTTTTAAGTGACAATTTGATATTATATGTTTTAAAATGTCAACAATGTTATTCTTTTTTTTACAAAATTTCAAAAAATTCATCAAAATTTTCAACCAAAACCCATAAAATTAATTATATTCTTCAATATAATACAAATTTCATCAAATTTGAAACTCAAATCTCCAAATAAACTTATATTTCCATATCCAACAACATCAAATAAAGAATGAAAATATGAGTTTATTTGAAGATTTGATTTACGAATTTATTTAATAATTTTTTAATATTAGTACCTAATAAACATATAATTCCTTCGGCCGAATAAAAAAAAAGTGAATAGACAAATTGATTCTTGAAATTGTAAATGTCGGTCAAATTAGTCTTTGAATTTTGCAAATTGGCAATACATCATTAAAATTGTAAAATATCAACCAAAATAGTCTTTAAGTAAACTTTTGTCATTAGATATTTTGATATGGTACTATAACTGGATGTGTGGCTTATCAACATTGATCTTACATCAATGTCGTATTCCAATGACAAATGTTTGTCAATAAAATTTTGTTATCTCAAAGATAAATTTGTGAGTAATTGTAATTATACATGGATCAATTATAGACAAATTAGTTCATGTAATTTTTAAATTTCATAGGAAATTTAGTTCATGTTGTGATAATATTGATTTGAAATCAACATAGATGAGTCATATATTCAATTAATATGTCACAGCATAGTTTTTAATGATAAAGTTTAAATATAAATTGTTTTAATTGATATTTTATAATTTTAGAGATATATTTGTCAATTTATAAAATTCAATGATTAAATTGATGACGCTTACAATTTGAATGATCAATTTGCATTTTTACTAAAAAAAACTAATAAATAGATCACACTAATAATTTTATATAATTATATTTCAATATTTATTTATTTTAAACCAATTTATTATGTGAATTTAAAAAAAAAATTCAATAGCAATCATTCATTATAAAAACTAGGGGTGTGCAAAAATATGGTTAATTGGACCATATCAATAAGTTGTATTGTATTGCACCATAAAAAATCAAATAATTTAAATGGTCCATGAATTGAACTACATATTTAAAGTAATTCAATTAACCAAACTTAATTCAAAAACCACTTTAACAATTTTAAAATATTTTTAACTTCAATTAAAATTTTTTTGGTACAAAATTTTTGAAATTTGTTTTTATCAAAAAAAAAAATACAAAATACCAAAATATTTTTTTTCGAAAAAATCAAAAAAAATTTTAAATATGTTTTTCTTGAAAAATTTCGATTTTTTTATCGCAAAATTTTTTATATCTATTTTTTTCGAAAAATATTTTTGCCAAAAGAATTTCAAAAAAAATTTCTATCTATTTTTTTCGAAAAAATGGATATTGTTTTATCAAAAGAATTTTAAATTTATTTTTTTCGAATAACTAGTTTTAAACTGATTTTAACTAAAAATTTGTTCAAAATATTAAACTGTTTTATATTTATAAATCAGTTTCAAACCGATTTAGAACTGTACTAAACTTAATTTAAAAGTGATTTTCAATTACTGAACAAAACCATTAGTGTAATCCAATAGAGTTGAATTTTTACCATAAACACTCTTAATAAAAACTATAAAAAAAAATTCCACAATGAGAGTTTTTATTTAATTTGGTGGTTAATAGGTAAAACATCACCATTGTAGTTGGAATCTAAACAAGGTACTCCTTGAAATAGTACTTAGGTAATCTGTCTAATAAAAATGTAACACGTGTTGCAATCTGTAGATTGTTGACCCTTGAAGGACCCACGTCCTAGATATCGTAAACACAGACACAATAATTTGGGAGGCTTGCCAATGAGAGTGAGTGTGTATGCAAGTAGTAAATGCTAATGCTACTACAACCGTACTTTGGACCCACTGCATCAACTTGCGGGGTGATATTTTCATGTCAATCTCAACCGTTGCATTGGCGGCTACCCCTTATTGTAAATTATGACACATTAAACAATAAAAGCTCCGTATCCTATAATATTAAAATTAAGTAATGCAATTATTTTTTAAGATTTTTCTTCCTCTAATCAGAAAATAATTGATAAAAATTATAAAGTTTTTTAACTCAGATTCATTTGATTTTAGAGAATTAGAATTTATAGAGACGCGTATTTCAAGAACTTGAGATTTAATCTATTAAGGGTCTTAAAAATGTAATGCATGAGATGTTTGTTTTCGACTTAATTCAACTTACACAAATTATATAAAGGGGAATCATCAATATCTAAATATGTATATTGTTGATTATTGGAGTGATGTAGCGCTTGAGAAGAACATAGTTCAAAACCATCAAATATCTTTTGATTTAGAAGTCAACTCAAAAAGTATTGTGTCGAATATAATATATCTAAATGTTACTTTTACTGATAATAATTTACATCTCATAATTATTCACGACTTGGAGATATTGCAAGATTTAAAAAAATAGATATACTAGCGAAATAAATTATAGAGATAACGAGAAGACAACAAGTAATAGTTTGCAGAATGACTTTATTGTCGGTGAAGAATCGTCTTACTTAGGTGATTTTTAAGACAATGAAAAATAATATACATAAGGATGTTATGATATATAATTTTTGTCGAAAGGGAAGAGAACTTGCATGATTGGAGGAATTTTTTTCTAACATTTTCTTTCCTGGATTAGGTTTATGTCACTCTACTTGTTTTTCTTTTTAATAAATTTTTAGCTTAAAAAAATTCGTGTTATACCATATTTGATGTAAAAATTGGTTGTGAATTGTGATATTGAAAAACTACGGAACTCCACAAAAGCTGTAATTGTCTTTCGCTCAACCATGAGACAACTATTTATCCTCTAGACAGACTATCTACAATACAAAAGTACTATTTTATTTTCCACTGAAAAAACATTTTTTCTCTCTTTTATCTTTTCTCTCTCTCTATCCCCTATCTTTTCTCTCCCCTTCTCTCTCCCTCCGATCTATCTCTTGCTTTCTCTCTCCCTCTTTTCTCCTATCTATTTATTTATCTATATCATATCACTCACGTTTACTCTATTTCATCTCTCTCTCTCCCCTTGTCTCACTCTCTCTCCCCTCTATTAATATTTATTTGTCATAAAAGTTTATATAATCATAAGATATTGTAGTAAATTTTATATTATTTAGTTTGTGCTGTCCATTGTCCATCAAATATCGTACACTACAAAAAATTCGTCATATCCTATATTATTCTGTCACGTTCAATACTTACTCTTTTGCTAATCAAATAGATCCTAAATTTCATTTACAATAATTATTTGTCTCAAATTTCTCGCCTCATTATTTTACCAATGAATTATTAGTTTTTTTCCTCTAATATTTTGTTATGGCAAATATTAACGTGTACCTTAAAAGTAATAATTTTATCTTTGAAATTGTGCATTTAACTTCTAAAAAATTTATAAATTATTTTTTTTCAAGAAATTTTTTTCCTGACATATGTACATGTAATTACGTTAGCAAGACCCTACCTTTAATAATTATATGTCAATTTATCTAACTATTTCACTAACTGCAATTGATATGAATATTTTAATAAATAAAACTTATTTTATAATAAGACAGATAAAATATTATTTTTATTTATCATTTTTATTTATTTATATTTTTTTAATTACAAAAAATAATATTTTATTTTCTGTTTCAACATTTGTCAATAAAGCAGTGGAAATTACATTTTCTTTTATTATTTTCATTGCAATTTGTATAAATATTTTTTGGACACAATTTTGTATAAATCATTGAAAATATATAAATATAACATTTAATAATTTAAATTTAAAATATAAAATGAAATAATAAAAACAAGAAGATAACAAGCCATGAGAAACTATTGCACATTTCTTTTTTTTCAATAAAAAAATTCAGTAGAATAATTCACCTTCTGAAAAGAAATAGACTATATATCCATATTGGGCATTACATTTTGCCCTAAAATGTTCTTCAAGTTGACTGCTGTACATGAATTTTCCTTTTTTGGTAATAGTGTCCTGTTGAATAAAAATTATTCAAATAAATATGAGGGTCGGTGTTGTTTTATAAACATAAAGCCTGAAGAATTTATAGTCAACTAAATTAAAGAAAAGGTCACTATTGTATATGGATAACATGTCTAATCCAGTTTACTTAAGCCCTTAAAACTTGTATGATTATCCCATAAAATAATTATTGAAGTCAAATTTTTTTCTTTTAGGTAATTTTTTTTTATATATTGTTGCTTATTGAATGGATTACACATTAAGGTTTTTAATGATGGTACATCAATATTGATAAGGAATTACAAAAGATTATGCGAGCATCAATTCCTTTTTTGCATTCAGTGAGTATAATATGTTTTCTTCTTTATTTTAATTAAAATTATGTAGTTTCTATTTTTCATCTCAATTCAACAGTTAAATGTCGATATTTTGAATTTTAACTTTTTGTCTTGGTTTGAATCCAAAATCTTTATAAATTAATTACAATGAAATTTATGATATTTTTTAAGATAAAAAACTTAAATAATTACTTTTTCTATTTCTATATTTTCAAAAATTTTGAAATACATTTATGGAATGATCAACCAAAATATATTTTTTTATTAAAATACATTTTTGAATTGATCATCCAAAAATAAAAGGAGTGAAAAAAAACTACCATAAAATTATTATTTCAGAATTTCTTAAATCAAACTTACAAATGTTTTTTATACTAAGAGTTTATATCATACTAAAAAAAAGTTTATATATTCACCTCACTTTTATCTAAGTTCAGAACAATTAATTCAATTAAAAATTTACCACTAAATTTATCTAGTGTATTTAGTTAGTGCGATAAAAATAATTTTTGAATGAACGAATTAATTTTATAATATTAATTTTAACTAAAAATAATTTTAATACAAAGTAATTTATATAAATAGTGAATCAAACAATAAATAGTGAATCAAACAATAAATTTTAATATAACTAACACATTTAAATTTAAAAATTATAAATTATAAATTTAAACTTTAAATTAAAATTATTTTTGGTGGCAAAATTAATTTTACATATTAAAATTAATTTTACATTAATTTCAACTCAAACGTATTAAAATTAATTTTAGATGTTCGAACTTAATTTCGACTGCTAAAAAAAGTGAAATTGTTTAGTGAAATTGTAATTAGTGTAAATAATATAGATTTGACCATGTGTGTACCAACCTATTGAAAGAATGATGAATATCTAAATCATAGAGTGAGATCCATTGACCAGCTCAACACAGCTGAGTTTCCATCATACAAAATGAGCTGCCAATCCAATCCACCTCAATCAAAACATTGAAAACAAATGAATAAAGTAATTAAAGTGTGCAAGTATACGATGTAAATAACAAATTTAAAAAATATGATCAATGTCCATATAATAATAATTATTATTATTATTTTTATAATAAAAAAAGTGCACAGAAGCAGGGGTTTATACTTTTCTATTAAAAAAATAAGAGGCAACTTTTTTTTTTATATAGTTGCAGGATCCACAAACACATAGAACCCAATCACAGCTCACCACCTTCATTCACTTCTTTTTTTCTATGTTTTTGTTATTGTTGTTCTCTTCTACCCTTGCTGGTGCTTCCTCTTTCATAAAATTCATAAAATTAAATTAAAATAGACAATTTTGTTTTCAAGTTCATTAAGCTATGACACTTTCTTTTTCACCTTCCATTTATTTTCCAATCTTTTCCAATTAAAGGACTCATTTTCCTTTTTTGTGTCTTGTTTCTGTCTAAATTTTTCTTTCCCTTTTCTTTGTTGCCAAACATTAAGGAAAAAAGGAATAACACAAAAAAAAAAAAAAACAGTTCTTTTTTTATTTTATTTTATTTTTCTTTCTCCTTCTTCAGTCACAACTCATAAATTCTGAGTCTTTCTGCTCTTTCCTTATTGGGTTTTCACATTCAATGTCTTAAGCTTCTATCCTTTTGTTTTTTTTCCCTTGTTTCAATTTGTTTTTCCCAATTGGGTTAAGCTTAAGTTGAAGCTACAGAAAGAAAGTTTTCATTTTTACCTTCAACAAGAAGAATAATTAATTCTGTGTGATTTTTATTTTTATATTTATTTTCCCTTTTGTTGTTGTGTCTCAGTTTCAGTTAGTATCTAAAGAGGGATTAGATCTCACAAGTGATTTTTTAGGGTTATGATATCTCTTTGGACCAATCAGGTAATAGTCTTCAATATCAATTTGATGTATTCTCTTAGATTTTTAATTTTTGAATTTTATAATAAAGTTGGTCTATTCTAGATTCCTTCAAGGGTGTGCTTTTTTTTCATACACATAAAAAATAAAAGAAGGTATTCTGATTCCTTTGAGAAAAATGCTTATTGATTTATTATCTTTGATATTGTTGTGGTAAATTCTCCACCTCTGCTTCAAACTCTGTTTCCTCATAATAAAGTTTTGATTTTTCATCTCAAATCTTCAAAACTTTTCTTATACATGCTCTTATAGTTCATTTTTCCTATTTGGGTTTTGTGATGAAGTGGGAAATGGAAATTCTTTCTCCTAATCCTAATCCTAATCATAATCATAATCCTAATCTTAATCATCATGCACCATTTGTTCAAAATTCCAACAACAACACTACAAATTGGTTTTTGGAGGATGATAGTTATAGCAGGAACAGCACAAAATGGACACAAGCAGAGAACAAACTGTTTGAAAATGCTCTTGCAGTTTATGATAAGGACACGCCGGATCGGTGGCACAAAGTGGCTGAAATGATACCTGGTAAAACTGTTGTTGATGTGTTGAATCAGTACAAGGAATTGGAAGTTGATGTTTGTAACATAGAAGCTGGTTTGATTCCAATTCCTGGTTACACTACTACAACCAATTCACCTTTCACTTTAGATTGGGTCAATAGTTCTGGTTATGACGGTTTTAGAGGAATCACTTCAAAGAGAGGTTCTTCAGGTAGATCTCCTGATCAAGAAAGGAAGAAAGGTGTTCCATGGACTGAAGAAGAACACAAGTAAGCTAATTAATCACTTATTATTTGTTTTTAAATAATTCCAAGTGTGTGTAAAACAATATATCAAGAGATTTTAATGTTTGGTTATTTGAAATGTTAATCGGTTAAAAAATTTAACTGGAAATTTTTTTGGTCATATATCACTTTAACTCTGCATTATCAAAGCTTTTTTCCCTGGAAATCGAAGGGTTAAGGAAAAATAAAGTTTAAAGTTGATATATGAGGCTAGGAGAAATCAATCATATTCTATCTAGTTATTGAGAGTTAGATAGGTTTTAAGGTCTTTTTTAGCTTTTGATGAGGTACTTGTTATTATAGTTTAAGTCAAAATTGTGAAATAAATAAGTGTATATGATATTTTATTGAAGTTGTTGGAGGGACTAATTAAACTTTTGTTTATTATTATGAAAAATTCTTTGACAGGCTGTTTCTTTTGGGTCTGAAAAAGTATGGAAAAGGTGATTGGAGAAACATTTCAAGGAATTTTGTGATAACTAGGACACCAACACAAGTAGCTAGTCATGCTCAGAAATATTTCATCAGACAACTCTCAGGGGGCAAAGACAAGAGAAGAGCTAGTATACATGACATAACAACAGTTAATCTCACAGAAACTACTAGAACAACAATTTCTTCAGAAGAAATCAAGAGATCCACTTCACCACATCATCATTCAATGAATATGAACAAGTATTCAAATGCTAACACAATATCTGAAGTGCATTTTCATTGGAATAATCATCATAATAATAATCAGCCAGCTATGACAGGATTCAATAATCATGCACATGAACAAGTTTTCATGTCTCCTTATAATGGAGTTAATAACTCTTATGAGTTTAAAATGCAGGGTCAAAATATGCATAGAAATCCTCTTCATGAGAATTCATACATAGTACCTCAGACACAAAACATGGTTTTCCAAATGCAATCTTCTCAACAACACTATTCACATGCATGATGTGGTGGTGATTGGTTGTATTGATGAATTATTTATTATGACTAGAACAAGTATATCTTTTGTTTAGTTTATAAACTAGTTGTTGTAGTAGTACAGTGTTTGTGCTTTTTACCAAGTTCTATGTGAATATCTTGCATTAGAATATTAGTTAGTTAGTTATTGCCTTCTTGGTATATGAACTTGATGGAAAGTACTATAGACTTTTTTTTTCTTTTAACAACCTTAAACTTATGAAAGGTGAAAGCTGCTGAGACAAATATATGTTCTGAATTTCTGATCTTGAAGATCGTTAAGAATATTGAATTTGAAGCTTAGAATAAAATGTTAACCGTTAACTTTCAAGGAAAAAAAGGTTCAGATTCCATAGAGTTAAAATTGCATGTCGTCGCGTAGATAAGAGATTCTTGATCGTACGATTAAGATCGGGTGATCCAAATTTTAAACTCATATTTTTTATATTTAATAATAGTAATAATAATAATAATAAAATCAATTTAAAATCTAAAACATCTAATAATTTCCCTAACTGTATGCAGTTTTGACCGCATACGATCTAGATTCGGAACAAAGATACTTGTGGTAGCAATGCATGTGTGTGTGTCAAGGATATTGTAACTGTTACTTGAATTGTATTTTGTGAAGGAAAATAGTACTACTATATAGTTAGAATTGAAAGATCCATAATCTAGCAGCACATTGGTAATGTTCTTTGAAGATAAGATTAAGATGCGCAAATAAATATGGTACAAAGTAAGATTCATTTGGATTATTTTAATTACTTAATGTATTATATAATAAATATAAGCATATGGTACAAAAGTGTGATTCATGTGGGATTAGATGGGTAATATATTCTTAACAAAAACTTTGGTCATGTACGGTTCCAAAATTGTTTTTTGTACAGTTTAATTAGACTTTTGTAAGTTCAAAGAAAACATCACAGTCTTTGTGATACTATAGGTACGGTTCCTACCCATTAAACATAATTTAAAAAATGTTTTATAGTGTCATTCATATCTAGTTACTATTTATTATTATATTTGTCCTTATATTTAAAACTTCCTTTTTAAAAGTTTTGTACTATTAAATATATTGGTAATTTGAAATGTTTTACTAATTTATTCTTGAAGAGATAAAATAATTTATAAATTTATTGTAGTATTTGTTACAGATTATAGAAAAAGATTTAACATAATTAAAAATAAATTTGTAAGAAGATAATTAATACATTTAAAAAATTGAAAAGGAACAAGAAAAAGTCGCAAGAGATTTCAATATTTAGAGACGAAGGTAGTAAATTAAGAGTATTGTCTTATTAGAAAATTTATTTGTTTTGGTAAAGTCTTATTAAAAAGATTAATCAAGCATATTTTAATAATTAAATCCTAGATATAATGACAATTGTTAAAAATCACTTGTATACTAAATACTAGTTTGTTAAAACAGTTACATAACTTTTTAAGCTTATGTGTTAATTGTAAAAAATTTAAAGTATGATTTACTTTTTTTTGTGTGAAGGTAATCAGGTAAGTTATGATTTACTTAAACAGTGAAAATCTCTTTTGAATAAGAAAATATATTGACCACATATTGCTAATGCAGTGGTATTGTGGCAATCTTCTAATTATTTATCTTTAGATTAAAATATATACAAATTGTGATGGTCATTTACCAATTATTCTGCATGACCATGATTAAACTTGTAAAGTGAATAGGATTCTAGAATATGTGCTATTTGTCTCTAAGTTCGCCTAGCCAAACAAGCCCTTACTTTAGGTCCACCAACATCACTTATCATCCTAGATACTACCTCTATTTTGTAAATAAGATTAATTTGGTAAAATTGTTTTTATTATCATATATGACTACTCAGTAATTTGTGTTAAAATAATTGAATGTGACACTGATAATGGGACATAGGACCTTAGAAGGAGAATCTATATAAGTTTATCACATCATTTTTTTTTTGAAAATGCAAAGCAGCAATAATTGAACTATTACATGCATTTGATTAGAGATGCAAATCCTCACTCATAAACTTTTCGTTTCTTCTTTGCAATAAAGGATATTTTGACCATATCTATACCACTTTTCACATGCGTGACAATAGGAATAGCATATGGCCAGACAAATTCCCAGTGCACATTTCCACATTTTTCTGGGGACTAATGTTAGTTATTTTTCAAGTTGCTAACTGCGCATATATATTCTTCAATTTGAGCATAATGGAGAGTCAAACGAATTAGATCTTCTCTATTTTGAATTTGAGTTCCATCTTTTTATCTTAAATTTTCATTATGAAAAAAAAAAGTCAAGCGATCATATTACTGTATTTGTTCTTATCAAAATTTGTTGTTTTTAATTGTTGTTTTAAGTTGATTTACCCTTACTAATAAAAATGTTAATTTTTGCATGTTTTGATAAAATTATTTATCTTATTTCTATAGTATTTAGTACTTGAGGAAATAGACAATTTGATATCTGGAATTATAAACGTCCGTCAAATTAGTCCCTAAAATTTGTAAATTGTAAATTATCAATCAAAATAGTCTACTCTATAAACTTTTTCAGTTAGATATTTTGATGTGACAATGTAATTGCAAATTTGACTTACTAACATTGATATCACATTAATGTCATCTTCTTGGTGACAAATTTGTAGATGAAAATTTTTCATCTTAGAGATAAATTTATGACAAATTGTAATAGCATTGATATGAGATGAACATGGAAGATTCAAATATTCAATTAACATGTCACATATTCAATTAGCATGTCACATCATAATCTTTAAGGATAAAAGTTTAAATATGTGTTGTTTTGATTACTATTTTATAATTTCAGTGATGTATTTGTCAATTTGTAAACTTCAACGATTAATTTGATTGATACTTACAGTTTGAAGGATCAATTTATTTATTCACTCATATTACTTTTAATTATTTATTATCTCAATCCACTTATTTTTTTTCTTTACAATAATAAATAATTACATATAATTTTAACAAAATAATAATTAATATTACTACGGACGAATCCGCTAGAAGACAATTGGCGGCTAGGGACGACAATTAGATTTAGACTTAGCGGGTACCTGAAAAAAAAATTCATAACGGGTAGAGTAAAAACCCGTTTAATGGGTATAGATACGAGGACGGGTAATTACCCGCAAAATTAAGCGAGTATGAGTGCAAGTACAGGTATTATAGTATCCACCCCGCCCCATACCCATACTTATATAAATATATTATTTATTTATTATATTATATTAGTATTTGACTTAATTAATTGTTTTCTTTTATGTTTTAACATTTATTAATATCATAGGACCACTACAATATTAATAATCAAAAGATAAATGTCTGCAAATTTTTTAAGAATTTTATTATGATAAATAGGTAAATAATTGTGACTTTATAACCAAAAGTTATATCTTATTAATCGTGACTTTATAATTATATTTGCAATTTCCTATCGATTTTTTTTAAACATATCGAATAATACCGTAGTAGGACTTGCAACTTCATAAATTATTATTATGGATATTTGAATATGTATTTTAACGTGTGTTCATTTGAAATGTTTTGAGTTAGAAAATATTTTGATTTATAATATTTTATGATTGGATTTAAGATATCTGGATAATTTTTAAATTTAATGACAACAATATTATTTATTTATCAATCTATTTTATTTAAAATGTGGGTAATAGGTTTACATACGTGCACTTAAGTACCCAAAGAATAAAGATACGAATGATAAAATTGATATCCAAGAGAGTACTATTTTTTTTTTTAAATCGTAAGTATGAGGAGGGTACTATAATACCCCATCCATAACCATTCTTGGGGCAGCTGCCCCCACTAAATCATTCATTTTGTTATACTTTAACAAATTTATATTTTACCACTTAAAATTAAATGTTGCACTCACTAAAATGTATTTGAATAATTTTATTTACAAAAAATTGAATGTTCAACGATGTAACAAATAAATTGTATAATGATTGTTTTGTAAAATACATACATAAATATATTTTTGATAAAGCTAAGAATGAAAAAAAAATGTAAAACAATTTTAAAATATGAACACACATAAGGAACAATTATAATTTATTTTTTGTTAGGTTGTCTTCAAATTTTCAGATATATAATGATATAATTTTGTAATCTTTAAATTTTCAAAATTAGATAACAATGTTTCGTTTTATGGATTACACGTTAATATAGTTTTCATAAGATTATTTATAATAGTACATCCCCATTGGTTAAAACTTCCGAATTCGTTACTTAATACTACTATGTCCTTAAATAAGTAAATATTAACTTTTTTCAAAAAATTTCTTGTCGCTTTCTATAAAACCTATTTCATTTCTTCAATTTCATTAATTTTGGTAACTATCCTTAATTGTGTTACATCTTTTTTACAAGCTATAATAAATACTATAATAAAAACATGAAATAGTTGAAGGTGATAGAAAATGCAAGAAAATGGTGTTTGAATTATGTATATGAAAATTAAAATTCAATTGCTAAATAAATAAATACATTCTTATCAAAATATTCAACTTATCAATGTTGATTTATTGACCAGAGACATTGACTTTTTTAGATGATAGTTTTATTGGAGGAAACAATGCTTAATAGAATTTCCAAAGTCATTTTCTTTATTAGAGAATTTGACTTTTATCATAACGTTGATTTTCTCTGAGTCTTTATTAAGATATTACTCTTGTTCTTCAAATCAGTTGATCAACAAAAATCTTGACTTTTGTTAGAGGTAGACAATCATATCTGTGCTCTTTTCTTTTGTGATCATATGATCGTTCATTGACTTATATATCTTTGACTTTGACTTGAATATGTAGTATCAGACGTTCGTTGCAATATCTCTCCTTAATATATATAATGAATTGCTCTATTAGTAAACATAATTACTCGTTCATTAGATAGTAATATTCTCCGTGTTAATTAACACTCAGATTATTATATCTAACTTACTCAAAAAGTATGCTACCTTAAAATAGACAATCGTTGATATAAATGTTATTTTCTAATTTAGTCTGCATACTAACAAATATAGTTAGAGGATAATTATTCATATTATTTTTATTATCATCAAAATATTAATAAGATGATTGTACTTAGAATCATTTTTGCACTAACACTAATTTTTTCTCTTCTATGGTAAACTAGAACTAGTAAAACAATTCAAATTGTCGATCAATTTAATACTGCAATCAACTTTTTTCAATATACGTGATTTAGTCAATGAAGTCTTATATAAGAACAAATGTGATACTATTTTGAACTTTGAAAATAACAAATATAAAGAAATCATATTTTCTTAAACTACGACAATTAAAAAAGAACATAGAAAACATTAGTTACATTATTATTATTATTATTATTATTCAATTTTTGCATTCTTCATAGTCAAGCCACCCATCGAAATTATTGTGTATCACTCTACAAATTCAATACACCAATACTTAAGAGTTATAAGAAATAATAATGAATTCACTTAAAAGAAACTCGTGTACACCACTATGACTAATTAATTTTTTTATAATAATAATATAAGTTTAGATAAATTGGGTCTTAGAGGTTCATGAAAGTTTGGACAAACTTTAAAGTTTAAAAAACACTTATAGAAATACTTACAAATTATCTATCGACAAGATATTCATGGTGCTGGCGAAGAGTGAATACCACCATGTACTAGTAATTTTTTAGACTTTTCTCTTGCTCGTAAATTTAGATGTTTCAAAACTTTATAAGACCCTTGCTTATAAGAGAGAAAATTAGCTTCCATTAATGAATGTAATGTAGCGGATGTTCATAATCTCAAATTAAAAGAAAAACATTTATTATTCTTTTTAAATTCTAATGTCATTTTTCAATAAATATGCTCCTTTAAGAACTTAGGTTCATAGTGATGATGGCGAATTGACGGAAGAAATGATCTTGAATGATGGTATTTGATCGAAATTCAACATAGAGAGGATGTGTTAAATATTTATAATACTTTGACGCTTAACATATATATTTGTTTAAAGTGAAAGTTAGGGTTAGGTTGAAGTATATTTTGCTAGAAGTTAATGAAAGACTTATATAGCCAAAAAATGAGTGGTATTGGATTTGATCTTCATTTGAAACACACTAAAGTTATGTCCAGTCCACAACAAAATATAAAGTAATTAAACATAATATTTTGAAAAATTCATTTTGAAATAACTATTTAAAATTGATTCGTATTAATTATCAAATTAAGAGTTAAATAAGTTTTTGGTCCTTATAAATATATCATATTTTGTTTTAAGTCGCTCTGAAATTTTTCTTCAATTAATTATCCCTAAAATGGTTTTTGTCAACAATTGTGGTTCCTACTTTTATATCATTTCATGTGTATCATTTTATATATAAAAAATAATAAAAATAATTAATGAGGTTATAAATGAAAGAAAGTGTGAAAAACTATAAGCTCAAACGCTACTTGAAATAGCGTATTAAAATAAGTTATAAGCTTGTGAGAAAAACTTGTTTACTAAACACATTTCATTTAATCTAATAAACTTATAAATTAGTTTAACAAGCTATAAGCTAACTTATTAGTGTTATCAAACAATGCCTTAGTACTTTATTCATATTAAGATATTAAGATAACCAATATTTTTCTATTAATGTTCATATTTATCTTTTTTCTATAACAACTCTTAATTATTATTTCATTACATTTATTTTTCTCCCAATAATAAATAATTAATGATATTATTGATAAAATAATAATTGATGTTGTATTGAACTTTAAAAATAACAAATAAATAAGAAAAAAATAATTTCTACAAAAATGTAATAGTTAAAAATAATGGAGGGAGATATGGAACTACCAAAAAATTTGTGCAATGCACAATGATTTCTATAAATAAAATGTACAAAAAAAATTCACTTTTTAAAAATTTAATATAAAAATTCATATCATAATATGTTAAAATGATTAACTAACCAGTCTAATTTCTATGTCAATGTAGAAAATATTACGATGTAAATCAAACACTTTTTATTTAACAATTATAATAAATAACAGTGCAAAAATCTTTATATTAATAATATATATTAATTAAATCTTTAATAAAATTCCTTTGTATTTATCTGTGTTCTAAATAATTCCTTCTAGAATAATGCTTTATTACATTTTTTTTGAGCAATTAGGAAGATATCAAGTGGATGCAAATCTGTATTAATTAAGCAACAAGATAAAAAAGGGTAGAAGAAATACTTCCTCCGAAAAAGAATTCTTTCCTATGAAGCAAAGAAATACATGGTCCTTGACAAAAGTGGTACTTCACCTTTCGCAAACATTATTGTCCATTCCAGTCAAAAAGAAAAACATTATTGTCAATTATGCATAAAAATTCCGAAAATTATTGACGCATATTTTAAAAGAGAATTTTCATGGCATTAGAGAGTCAATTTAACTGTATATTTGGTTTTTAAATTAATAATTAAATAAGTCTTTTTATTGAAAAAAAATTATTTTTTATCATTTATTCAATTACAATAATTAAACATTATTTACAAAAAGAATAGTAAAATAATTTTTATTATTCATAATAGTAAATATTAAATATTTTTACAATAAAATATAAAAAATTAGTATAATAATTATAACCAATGAAATTATATTTAAAAAAATACAAAATCGATAAATAAATTTTAATTTATAAAAATAATCTTTGTTTTATTAATTTAAAAGAAATATATAAAAAAATTGAATTTATGAATGTACCCGTAAATGTGAGTATAAGTCGAAGAAAATAATCACCAAAATGCATGGCGGTATAAAACTCAAATGGTCCTGCAATTGGGCTTTGTAAACAGTTAATGACAAGACTAACAACCACCTTTTACGAAAGGAAAACCTCCTTTTTTGCAAGTGGAATTAAAAAGCAGCTTGGCCACTTTATTCTCATTTCCATCATCACTTCCCCTGTTTGTAACCAAATTGGTATATTTCTTTTAACTAAAAAAAAATATTTATTCATTTAAATAAATAAAATATATCGATTGCAAACAATATATATTGTTAGTCGAAAAAATCAAAAAATAAATAAATTTATAAATTAATTTATAGCATTTAAACTAATAGTATAAATCGATAAAATGTCTATAAATATAATAAGATTAAAGTATTCGAAATATTTATATATTTGAGTTTATAATGTTGAGTACGCTAAAATCATTGATGAGTGAAATACTCATGTATCTAGGTTTTTAATGTTGACTATGCCAAAATAATTGATTAAATATATAATTGATCGAAATTAATTTGTCAATCTTAATCAAACAAATACCACAATAATATAAAAATTCAAATTACGCTGCATAAAAAAAAGAACAAAACAATGTCCTGTTTATAAAAAAAAATTAAATTTATATGTAAACTATTTATTTAAATAAAATGAAAAAAATAGAAAAATGTGATTTAGATAGATGCAAGTTTAGACTTGCAGTACCCCACTTCTCCATAATTAGTATGTGAATTTTGTCATTTAACTTTTTAGAAAAATAAATAAATAAATAAATATTGAGTTGGTGTTAGGATTCTCTTATAAAAGAATTAAATAAATGGTGAGAGCTCAAATATTTTTTGAACATGCATTAAATCATAAATGTTTATTAGAAAACAAAAAAGCCTAAATGTTTATTGAATTCAAGCATTCATGACAAAGGTTCTTACAAGTGTTTATAACATAAATATATTCTTACAAAAATACTATATCTATCTCTAATTATAAACAACCTTTTTGAGAAAAAAAAGTATCTTTAAATATAAACGTATTTTTAATTTACTAATATATTTATTATTTTTAAAAAAAATATACTCTTTATTAATATTATTAATTTATCTTAAAATATTAAAAAGTTTAATGAATATTTATAATAAGAAACTCAAGTAATATTGAATAATTACGTGGTCAAACTATTTATTCAAATATCCTCATAGTGAAATTCAAAACAGTCCTTAAACAACAATACTAGTAATTTTATTTTATTTCTCTTGTATATACGGAAACCAATATAAAAAATTTGATGGTTGATATTGATAGTTCACCATAGGCACTTTATTGCACAAATTTGGATTGTTTACTGCTGTTATATGTGCAGCAGTTGGGATTATTACCTATAGAGAAAGAAAATTTTTCTCTTTAAATTTAATGGTTTTACTGTTGTTGCACGATATAGCAAGATTCAAATAGTCATTGAAGAGATAATTAATAAATGTAAATGTATTATGCTTAATGTTGTGAATTAAACTTCAAAATTCAAAGTCCTTTTTAATAAGTATTTTAATTATAGGTCTTGATACAATATTAAGTTATGGCTTATTATTTTAATGTTTTTTATGAGTTTAACTGAGAGAGAGTTCATGGCCTAAAGTAGTTTTGTCAACTGAGATTTTTCTACAAAATTTTTGAGAAAAAAATTAATTTTTTTTAAATTTTTTTGGTCGAAAAAAATCAATTTTTTTTATTTTAAAAAAAAAACAATCGAATTTCTTTTTTTACAAAAAATGATTTGAAATAAAAGTTTAAAAAAGTGTAGCCCACTTAACTCATATGTTCTTTCAGCTTTCTATAATTCTTAAAATTTTATTGGATTTTAGGATCCAATAATGAAAAATGAAATTAATAATTTATGAAATTCTAATTCAGTAATATTTTGTTGTTGCATATTTTAGATAAACATTAAAAAGTAGATTAACAACAACCACATAATTTTAGGATTTTCCTTTAATAGAATTTTTTTAATCATAAATTTTGTTGACCCAACGTATGTACTGAAACCAATAAATAAAAGAATTTGTAAAATTTAACACATTTAATCATGCTACACAATATAGTCCCAGAATGCACATGATCCAAATATTTTTAACAACAGTCGCACATCTTTAATCATGATATATGCTTACCCAATAACCACTCTCATAATAGTTTCATTGAATTGATTTGACGAATCAAAGTCCAAAACCAAGGTAATTAAGTCTTTGCAACAATAGCATATGTTAATTAATCCTACTATGAGAAAGTAGGTACGATTCTCTCTATGCTTTGATTGGCCTAGAATCTGATAATGAAGTTTAGTGGGGCTTATGTTACATTATTACATTGAAAAAGAATAGAGAAAAAGCTGGTGTATCAAATCTCAATATCATTAGGTAATTATTATGCAGTTTGTATCTTAAAGATTTCATCTTTTTTATAGGATTGAGAATAAACCTGAATATCTTACCATAAAAGCTAAATCATTTGGGATTTAATTTAAAAATTGAAACAGTAAAAGACATGTCTTCTCATTGAGATTTTTGAGATCTACTAAGTTGATAATAGAAAATTGAAATTGTAGGTACGAAATATCGAATAAATGCATGGCATAACTTCACCCAATTCTTTTGTGTAATTATTAAATGATAACCATGCTTAGAACTATGAACATAAAAACAACAAAGTAATCAATTATACCATGATACTCCCTATCTGACCTTGAATTTGAGTCTTTTTTAGATTTCGACACACATATTAAGAAATAATAAATTTAGATTAATTTAATTTTTTTATTCTTCATTTATTAAATAAAAACAAAATTTATTTAATGTATGTTTTTGGATTTTTAAGGGTATAAAAGAAAAAACATCATTAATTACATTTTCTAAAAGAACCAAAGTTTTGAGATAAAAAAAAAGTTTAAAGGATGAAAGTTCAGGGACAGAGAGAATACATATATGACAGTGTTAATACTTAATAGATATTGTTCGAATGTGCCTTATAATCAAGATGAATGGTACTCTGAACTACCTTTAATATGTGGTCCACCGTAAACTAGTGCTTAAAAATTACTTGAAATTTTAATGTCGATTGATGACACTTTTCAAAAGTCTAAGTTAAGAGTTCTCACGGTCTTTACCACCGAGACAATAATTTGATTGAAATCAGTTCGATAAAAATAAAGGAAAACAAACGTATATCTCAAAATTCAACTCGTCGAACCGACACAAATTAAGTTACAGTCTCATCCGTAAAGATGAAGAAAATTGTTAACTTATATTTCTAAGGTGTTTCGTCGATCATCGTTTGAAATTCGGGTAACTTTTAAACATTAGTCCGCCGTGAAACACCTATAAAATTGGTCCATGATAAACTAGAAGTAACTTCTACCATTAGAGACCACCAAGAGCTAACTACAGCACAATGAAGGCATAATAGAAAGACATAAATTTATTGATGATAATAAGATGGTAGTTCAATGATAAAAGTTTCGTCTCATGACTTTAAAAGACAAGGTTCAAATCCTTTCAAAAACATTTGTATAAGGTCGTTAGTACCACCTTAAAAAATCATAATTTTTTTTCCGCTAATATTTTCTTAAAAACAAAGACATAAACTTTGATATCGCAATCATATAGTTCCAATATATGCTTAAGCATAGGATAGAAATCTACTTCAAGAAAGGTTATACCACAGAACAGGAAAAAGAAAATATTTATGTTGGAAGAATCTTTTCTTTTTTACATCAATATTCTGAATGATGGAAATCAACCAAGCGTAATAATTCACTAATATATATATATACCCCATGGGGTAGAGGAGAATATGAATCTTTGACTTTTGACCCCACATTACTCAATCTTATTACAAACAAGCAATTCTCCTTAAGCAGCATGAGTGATATGCTTTTGTTAAGAAACAAACTCTGATTAAATTAATAAACTTTGATTTAATGATAATAAAAATATATTGGGTGTGAGACTACCTCTCACGCAAAAAGACTAGATCTATCTCTTTTTAATTTAGACAATGATAATTTCATTGTGTAGAGATTGTAACTATAATTCGATCTAACAAAATATCAGCCGTTGAATTAATTTAACAACTAAGAGTACTTTTCTCAATCATAAGTTAATCTAAAGCCGAGTGAGTAGCTTTTCTATTTTAACGTAGCCCTTAGAATAGTTCTTTAAATTCATTTTATTATATGCAATTTATATGAAATTTTATTTATTTATAATATTGAGTCCAACTTTTTAGTTGATGTTGATAAATACAAGTTTTTTAGTATTAAAAGTGAATAAAAAAATAGCAATAGAGCCATAACCCTTTGTTAGGAGATGGTACAATTCCATCCCCTACCCTATGAAAAAAGAAATTCTAAGCAATAAAAGAGATAAGATAATTCAAACTACATTTAGACATATTGTATGGCTGAATATTTTTTTGCTTTTATATTTATCATATTACAAAGTATAGTATTAGTATATCAAATATAATAACAATATAGTTGCTATTGTGATATTGAAAGCCCTTAAGCTTTAAATAAGCTTTACATAACTTTCTACCCATCTCAATTGCTATGTAGCATTAACACTTCAAATGAAGTGTATGTCTAACATGTGTTGGTAACAGACACTGACACAATATAGTAGACACATCAGTTACTTCCATATTTTCAAATGATTTATTACGTCAATGTATTAGTGTCGTGTTCATGTCAGAGCTTCATAGCTCAACTGAACCTAGCTCAATTGAACCTAGGTGATAAATAAACTAATATTAAGATTTAAGGGCAAATATTACTCAAAATATCTTTGGACGACACTATACCACTTACTCACTTATTCATGTAGTTTAGCCCAAAACCAAGAGGAAACAAAGGTTCACATGAAGCAACTCCATCACTTGGTTGATCAAGCTCTTCAATCTTTCTGAACCAAGTGACTGGAAGTTGACCTTTGAAGTCATGACTACCAAAGATAACATCTGTGATTCCCTCACCTTCAGTACCTGGCAACCAAGCAGCAACAAGAGCATCTATCTTTGCCAAAAGCCATGGCTCTAACACTAAAGGTCTTCCAGATATCAGAATAACAAGTGTTGGGATTTTTTCAGCAACTAAGCTTATAATATCAGCTCCATTTAAAGGGATTGTGAGCTTTGAATTGTCACCTAATGACTCGGCGTAAGGAGCTTCACCAACAGCGACAATTGCGAATGCGAACTCATTACGTTCTATGGTTACTTTTGATGGATACTTCTCGTAAATAACTTCGGTTTCAGCTCCCACGGCTGCCTTAACAGCATCCAAGATTGTTGTTCCTAACATCGTAAGGAATAAGCTAATGTGATTATGCGACAAAAGGAGAAAAAAATGCAGAGTAGTGTGAAGCAGATAAGATATAGCATTAACATTTAGTCACATATAAGTATATTTTTTTGTAAGCATTAAAACGTGATTTTGAATGAACTTGATTTTACAAAAATGATTTTGTTTGAAATGAAATTATTTATGTTCGGACATTTTTACTTTAAAATCATGTTTGATGCAAACATAGTTCAATTTTTTTAACCAAACGCAAAAGCTATTTTTTTATCACTTCTTGTCAAACCACGGTTTGTAAATAAAATCAAGTTTGCCTTACAATAACCAAACATATGTATTTTCATTAAAATCATGCTCAACATAGGTAAAATCGATTCTAATAGTTTTCACCGGAAACCAAACACACTAAAATAAATTTTCACATTCTCCATAAATATGCATTCGAGTAAAGGACAGAAAATTCAAATTAGAAACTTGAGAGGGAATGACTGACCAAATGAATTTTAAGACAAATTAGCTAATCAGAAACAATTATTCTTCCTAAGCAGCCAAAAAGTATAATCTAACTATCATAGCTTACCAACTGTAATCCTCCCACTACCACCATACCAAGTTTTAGTCCAACCTCCACATTGATATCCAAGATCATCAGCATGAGTTCCAGTAACAAAAATTTTCTTAGCATTCTTGTTCAATGGAAGAAAAGGTTCACTAATATCTTTCCCATTTTTCAATAGAACCAAGGACTTTCGAACTGCTTCGCGTGCTAGATCTCTATGTGGCTGCAGAAAAAGTATAATATGGTAAAACAAAATTACAATTTTTAACAAGTCATGAGGTTTACACCAAGTGCTAATTTTTCACTTACCTTGCAACCAACTTTATCTAGCAAAGATCTGTCACTGAAAGGAAATTCAAAAAGACCAGCAGCAAACTTTACTCTCAAAATTCGCTCAACTGCGTCATCGATTCTGCTCATCGGTACTTCTCCCGATTCAATTAAAGAGGTCAATTCTTCGATGAATAGTTCGTATCTGACAGCCACCATCACCTGCGTTGAATAAGGTGAAAACAGATTAAAAAAGAACACTATGATTGAAGATTCTTGGAACTGAAGATCTTTTACCATGTCAATTCCAGCATTGATGGCAGAGGAGATGCAGTACCGATAATCTGATCCATGAGGTTTACAAAGCCGGTCAAGCCCCTCCCAGTCGGAAATCACAAAACCCTATAACAATGTTGTAAATGTTATAGTCAAATCAAGAAATAAAAGAAAGTGAATTACAATCAAAGTTATTATTATCATATATTATTACACCTTTCTTGAAAAAATGTTAGAGACCAAATAGCATAGACAATACACAGGCCTGATGTAACTTTAGCAGAAAACGAACATTTTTATTAAAATCATATTGATGCAAAACAAACATGAAAATCATAGTGATAAATCCGGGTCATTTTACCTTAAAACCTAGCTTTTCTTTCAAGATTTCAGTTAAAAGAAAACGGTCGGCATGGAGTTTGCGTCCATTCCAGCTAGTATAGGATGCCATAATGGTTGAAACTCCCTGGGAAATGCAGTCTAAATAAGGTGCCATGTGTATTCTCTCTAAGTCTTCATAGGACAATATAGTATTCCCCTCATTCACACCCTTATGAGTACCTCCATCACCAACAAAATGTTTGGCACATGCAATAACATTGTTCCTAAACTCAAACATAAGGTATAAATTTCGATAAAAAGTATGAATTGTTATCTCAGAACAGTAGTAGTTGATTTTTCAATATTTTTAAACTACAATATTTTGTTGACATTTATATGAATGCATTTTGCTTACCTTCCAGCCACAAAAGGGTATCCATGTTCATGTCCTTGCGGCGGCTGACCTTGCAAACCGGAAACTATGGAAGTCATCTTTCGGACTATTTCAGTGTCTTCACTGTAACACTCATAACATCTTCCCCATCTAGGATCTCTGCAGACCTGGATATTTAACCAAGTAATATATAGCATTTCTTTCTTGTCTTGATAGAGAAATTTGTTTATTTATTTTGACAAAGAAGAAATGACATGCAAATACATCACCGTAGGAAACTGAGATCCTAAATAGGTTAGCACCTCAGCTCTTAACAATCACCTGCATCATGCCTCCGTGTAATATAAATAAATAAAAAAAGATGCAAATCGTCCTTGTTTTAACTTCTGTTCATAACTGATGCAAAATTTTCAGAATACAAAAAATGTTCGCGAAAGATGGAGCATCCATGCAATGCAATCTTGCAAACTCAGCAAAGCATATGTAGTTTGTTGCCACAATTTGTCCAGGCATCGAATGACTAGTTGATTGCAATGCCTTACCGCAACACAAGGAGCAAAATTATAGTGCATTCCACTTGCTTTAACTTCAAGTGCCGTAGCAGCTCCAATTCTTCGAGCTAAATCAGCATCTCTACACAAGCATGCCACCCATGAAAGTCAATAACTGATTCCAGATTATAACAGCATTATCTTCTTCTTAGATTAGCATATTTGTTTTTTTGGCTTAAATGCACTTTTGGTCTATATATTTTCACTAATTCACGATTTTAGTCCCTCCATTTTTAAATCCGAAAATATGGTCCCCTAGTTTGTAAAATTTCAAAAAACTTCCCTACCACTGAATTTGAAGCTCATTTTTGTAAATGTGTCAAGTTGAATATTAGAGAACCATATTCAAACTTCATAGCGATGCACTAAAGTAAAGTCTAATCCTTTTCCACCTTAATGATGTAAAATACTGTTAATTGAGTTCAAAAGCAAGCACAGGGGAATGAATGAACTAACCTAGTAGCTCCAAGGCCAACATTGTGAGGAAATATGGTAGCACCATAGACACTATTATTACCATGAACTGCATCAATCCCATAGATTAGAGGTATCCCAAGTCTAGACTCTAGAGCTGATTTTTGAAAGCCATCTACCATATCAGCCCAATCTGATGACATTGCATTCTCAAATGGGGCACTACCTCCAGAACTAAGTATGCTTCCTATAAATTGAAAATTTAATCAAACTCCAAACAATAGGGTTCAATCCAAATAAAAAAAAAAAAAAAAACAGTAATCCCTCAATTTAGGGTTTGTTTGATTCTCTTCCCAAAAACTCTATTTTAGATTTTTAAAATTTAAAAACTAAAAAACTTGTTTGGATTACTTGTTTTTAAAAACTGTTTTGTAAAACTATTTTTAATATTATACTTTTTAAAACTAAAAAAGCAAAACAGATAAACGATGTTTTAGTTTTCAATTTTTAGTTTTTTAAATTTTCTAGTAAAAAACTATTTTAAAAATTTAGATTACCAAATAGGTTTTCTCTTTTTCTCATCTCTAAAACTGTTTTTAAAATAAGTATCTCAAACAAGTTTTTTCTTTAATTCTATTCTTTAAAACAATTTTTAAAATCAAATTTATAAAACAATTTTCAAAAACTAAAATGCAAAAGCGATTCAAACAGGCCCTTAGTCATTCAAAGTATCATTCTCTCTTGTGCTTACTCTTGGCGGAAGATGGAAGGGAGGGAGGGGAGGTGAGATGATATTTTTAAGTTTTTGTGTTTAGTTTAATTTTTAGGATGGGAGGGGAGGGAGCCAAAATCCCTCCTAAAGCTCATTTTGCTCTCCCTCCATTTTGGGGGATCTGGAGGGGAGGGACTCCATATAACTAAAGTACTATTAAAAATCTCTCCTCTCCCTTGAACCAAACACAAAACTATTAAAAATCCCTCCCCTCCCCTCTATTCTTCTGAACCAAACATGTTTTCACTTCCCCTCTCTCCCCTCCCCCTCCCATTCATTGAACCAAATAGACCCAAAAGTATATGAAAACTGATAAGTAGTCCTAAAAATATATGAATCCATCCCACTAGTTCTAGAGAGATTGAAAGTCTGTTTGAATTGACTTATTTCAGCTTACCTACTAGTATAAGTACTTGTGAGACTATTCGGTAGACTTTATGAAAACAACTCATGACATGTCCATAAGTTCTTCCAGATAACTTACTTAAACAACTTTTTTAAAGTTATTTGTAAATAATTTATAACTTATATGAAAACAGTTTGACTTTATTTTATCTTCCGTTAAGAAATAGTTTATACATAAGTACTTTTCCATGAATCAAACCAAAACTGCAATTAACAAAAAATGACACATGACACATACATACTCAAACATTAAAGTGCCTATTTTGAAGAGAGAGTCTTAGTTGGAATCATTGAAATTAATTTCAACTTCCAAAAAGTTGAAAGCTTGCATATAATGGTGGCATGGCAAACACAGATTACACAGCAAAATGATAAAAGTTTGCACTTTTAAGACAATATCTGAAATGGGGTCCTTGGAAAACATACCAATGGAGAGGTGTGTGATGAGAGAAGGAGTAGCAACAGTGCGCTCGATTTGGGTCATCTGAGCAATCTTATCGTTGAGAGTCATGCGAGAAAGAAGGTCCTTGAGACGAGCTTCAATGGGTTCGTTGGGATTCTTGTAGATGTAATCCATGGCTTCTTTAGACTTTGGACTTGGTTGGTTGAACTTCGTAATGATGATGATATCACTCGAAATGGAATCCTATTTATATATGCGAGCATAATCTTAATTTAAATAACACAAAATAATTTTTTTTTTTCAACTATCATGTTTCATCTTTCTTTTAATGTCCAATGTATTATTTATGTTTGTAAATATTTATACAAATAGTTTTAATTTTAAAATACTAAAATTAAAATTTAATTTTTTTATTTTTTTAATAAATTCATGTAATTTTTAAAAAGAATTAATTATAATAAAAGTTATTCATCAAATTTTTTTTTTTAAAAAATTAAACAAAAAAGAATTTATTGTGAAATAGATTTTAAAGTTCTTGAAATTAAATATAAAATTTTCTTGATTTATGTAATAAAATCACATGAAAATTTATTATGTTATTATGTATATGATTGATAATTCAACTTACAGTACCATTTTAAAAATATCTAATTAAAAATGAGTAAAATAAAATTAAAAGTAATTTAACATTATAATTTTTATAAATATAAAAAATTAATTTGATAAAAAAATAATTGAATAATTAACTTAATATTGTGCGTAACTTAAGTTGTAAAATATAAGTAATGCTTTTATTATTAACATAGATAGATTATTATTACGTGATGGAAAATATCTCAAGATAAAAGTTATATTACATGTCAAATGAGGGACATACCAACCTCCTTGATTCAACTGTTGTAACAATAAACGGTATGCCAGCAACACTGACATGGGTTTTTTTTTTCTTCCTAATATTCATAATAAAAGTTTGACTCAATTTAACATATTTTCCTCGTAGAAAATAAAAGATATTTTCACGACTTCATTTTTTTATTATTTATGAGATTAATCTTCAATTCGACATTGGACATTTATTTTTTTATAGTAGATTTAACTACCTCTTGAATTGATATATTCGGAAATCGAAATTGTATTTGTTATTTAATTTCGTGTGGTAGTTAATATATATATTTATAAAATTTAGTGAAAATCGTTCATTATACTATTATTAGTACTTTTTTTTCTTCTTTCTTTTTAGTAGTTTATCACTTTATCTCTTTTTGTTTGAGTTATGTGGGTGGACCTAACCTTACTATTAGTTGACCTCCTTTTCATTATTTAGTGTATGGTTCTTAAGTTGCTTATTTGGTATATTGACAAGATTTATTTAACCTTTGGTGGGATTAAGGTATTTTTCTTCCTTTCAAATCATTTACTTGTGACATGACAGCTATTCATTGAACTTTGACAATGATCAACAATATTAGATACTTCTTAATCATTTTAGATTGTGCAAATAACCACAACTTATGCAAACTTTAAAGTGTTGGAGCGTGAGAAGAGTCACAAACACTAAAAAAACATCTCATTAAATTAAGAATAATCATATAAGTGATGTTTATTTAAAATCTTTACTAATTGAGTATATAATATGGATTCACTTATTTATTTATTTATTTATTGTTGAATATGAAAAACTTGTTTCTCAATATTGCTCTACTTGTGATGGGAATGCAAGTACGGATAATTGCATTATGGACAAATCCAATAATATGGAGGGTTTATGAAAGGAAGGCTAAGAAGACTAGTGGCTAAGTTTATTAGTGATGTGTTTAAGTATTTAATATGATGTCTAAATAATAAGAATATTTTATATTTTATTAATAATATATAATAAAGATATTATATGAATAATATCTTCTTTGCAAAGATATTCTCTATAATTATCTATATATTATTAGTAATTAGTAATAATAATAAAGATATTCTACAAATAGTATCACTCGTTTTTTCTCTATAACTTTATTTAAATAAATGGTTATATGTATCTAGTTTTTTTCTTATTTTGTTTGTAATTTATCTGTCTAAGTGTAATATTGTTTTGTTCGTCGTCTTAGTGTTGCATTTTGATATTTTGTCTTGTCGTAGTGTTCATTTGATTCCAATCGACAAATCAACTTTGATCCGGTGCAGATGCAATAAATGATTTTTGCGTTAGAAATGCTCCAGCTCCAAAAATATAGATATTATGAACACTTTAATTTTATCATATATGTAGACTTTGTTACATTTATAATCATATTGTGCTATTAGTATGGATACTATGAATTTATTCACATATTCATCCTTTTTACTTTAGGAATTTTGAAATATATTGATCGATTTAATTTTTATCAATTTGAACGAATCAATATTGTATTTAGTCACAAAAAAATATGAATATTGATTCTCCTAACGATTTCTTCGTATAAAATGGATACTATGTAGACTTTGTTACATTTATAATCATATTGTGCTATTAGTATGGATACTATGAATTTATTCACATATCCTTCCTTTTTACTTTAGGAATTTTGAAATATATTGATCGATTTAATTTTTATCAATTTGAACGAATCAATATTGTATTTAGTCACAAAAAAATATGAATATTGATTCTCCTAACGTTTTCTTCGTATAAAATGGAAAACGAATTAAATAGGGAATATTTAATAACTTTTTTTTTAAAAAATTAATATTAAAATTATTTCAGATATTTTTAAAATATTTGAATAAAAGAATACAAAATGAAATATACTATTTGAGATATTTTTAATAATCTATAAAAGTATATACTTTTCTATTATATATGACATTATATAAGAAAATCGAATATGTAAATAGAAATACCTTGATTGTTTTCTTATTAATTACATAAATATTACAAAATTATACCCACTTATATTTGTTCTTCGTAGTGGTCTACATACATCTGTTATGAATTGTTTACATATTCAATCAGTAATAAATCAAATCCTTGCGTCCTGATTAAGCAAATTTGATTTTTTTTATACTAATTACGCCGTATTTAATGCGTTGATTTTTTTATGGATAAAATTTATATAATTCTTATAACCATGGAGGTAGGTTATAAATCAACAAAATCACAGGCCACATGTTGTGTGATATGCTTTGAAGACCATGTGGATTCATTCCATCAGTAGAAAGTGCAAGTCGTAGATTTCTTGACTCTCTACCGAAATCAGGATACTCGTGATCAATTTTTGCCCATTGTGGAGAAGCTGCAGGGTGTCGTAACTTTCTATCTCTAATTCTTTCATCTGCATGTCATGTTAGGTGTTTTGAATCTTCTTCACTGCGATAGATTCACCTAAATCTGGGTTTATAGGAAAATACCACACAACTTTTGCTGGAGTAGATTCTTTCTTCTTATATCGAGAGACATTGTATTTCAGACACGCCTTTAGTAATTCGTATTCGTTTCGAAATAAAATGCAATTGTTAGAACACGCATGAATCATTTCGTAACTCATGCCAATAGAGCACAAAATTCGTTTAGCCTCGTAGGTTCGACTGGGAAGTTCATTATCATCTGGCAACATATCTTTTAGGAGTGTTAATAATTCTGTGAAGCTTTTATCAGACCATCCATTACTCGCTTTTAAGTTGTACAACTTTAATATCGCCGAAAGTCTTGTGAATTTAGTACAACCATTATATAATGGTTTCTCTGCATCACTCAACAAACTCTCAAACATTTTAGTACAATCCCGAAGATCTTCTTCAACTGCTTTTGCAATATCTTCAACTCGGTCCTGCTCATATGTATCTGTGTCGAAATCATTTGAATCATATGTCGCATCATTGTCAAAATAAGTATTCCCTTTTTTTCTCACCATGTTTTATCCAACATGTATAGCTTTGATCAATTCCATGTCATACTGAATTTCCTTCCAATTCATCTGCTCTAATGCGTTTTCCAAAACAACATTTTAAACAAGAACAAGTGATTCGATTGGGGTCTTTTGCATTCTTCACTACAAATTCAACAAACTTCTTCACTCCATTTTCATACTATTTTGACAATCGATTGGCAGACATCCATTTCCGGTCCATTTTAATTATATGACCTATATGAATGCAGTAAGAACAGATCAATTTATAACAAATTTATCAATCTATAACATTATATATATATATATATATGCATACAAGTCTAATTTCAAAACATAATAGAACAGATCGAACAAATTTTATATGATTTATCATGTAAGAATTTATGAATGCAGTTTATGAATGCAGTGTATGAATGCAGTGTTATATAAATTTATCAATCTATAACATCATACAAATATATGGTATATATAGTCTAATATTGGAAAATGGAAACCAAGGTCCAAGGTCATGCATACAAGTCTGATTTCAAAACAGAACAGATTCATCATCTAAAATTTTATATGATTTATCAGGTAACGATTTATCAGTTTTAGAGACAATAACAAATTAATAAATACAGTACCTGAGACAACAATCACTCAATAAAAATGAGCGTAAAGTAGAGGAGATGAAAGTTCGTAATAGGGTTCGAAGGGATATAACGTATTAAATATGTTTTTATTTATTTATTTATCAAGTATATATAAATACTTGTAATTTTACGGCGCTTTTGTCCACAAGCGCTGTAAAAGGCTTTTAAAAATTAAATTTCAAAACATTTACAGTGTTTACAACGCTTTTATACAAAGTGCTCTTAAAAGCGCTGTAAATATAGTGTGTGAGCGCTATATTTTACAGCGCTTTTATCCATAAACGCTATAAACAGCTTTTAAAAATTAAATTTTAAAACATTTACAGAGTTTACAACACTTTTATACAAAGCGCTCTTAAAAGCGCTGTAAATGTAGAGCTTTAAAAGCGCTGTAAACATTATGTGAAATCGCTATGACCCTACAACAACGCTTTTATGTAAATCATAAACCCTTCATGACCCTACAACAATACTCTTCCTAAAACGCTTGTTATTAAAACGTTGTTGTATCCTCCATTATTTTTAAAATATTATACAACAGTGCTTTTTGTTATTAAGCGTTTTAAAATGCACGCTGTAAAAGATCATTTTTGGCGTAGTGTTCTCCTAACATTTTCTTCTTATAAAATGGAAAACGAATTAAATAGGGAATATTTAATAATTCTTTTTTATAAAAAAATTAATATTAAAATTATTTCAGATATTTTGAATAAAAGAATACAAAATAAAATATAGTATTTAAGATATTTTTAATAATCTATAAAATTATATACTTTTCTATTAAATATGACATTATATAAGAAGATCGAATATGTAAATAGAAATACCTTGATTGTTTTCTTATTAATTACATAAATATTACAAAATTATACCCACTTATATTTGTTCTTCATAGTGGTCTACATACATCTGTTTTGAATTGTTTACATATTCAATCAGTAATAAATGAAATCCTTGCGTCCTGATTAAGCAAATTTGATTTTTTTATACTAATTACGCCGTATTTAATGCTTTGATTTTTTTATGGATAAAATTTATATAATTCTTAACTTAACTAATCATAATTCCATTTTTCAAAGTTTGTTATAATTAATGTATTTTTAACTTTTTTGTTATAAACTATTCGTAACATACTTGAAAAATGCAGTTAATTTTTTTATTTGTTATTTAAATGATTACACGTGCAATATTGTGAGAAGCATTGTAATGGCTTGTTAGTTTTTAATGAATAGTATACGTGTACTTTTTGTTTGATTATGGTCAATGTTAATTTTTACACCAAATCCTATCCATTAATTTCAATTAATTTAATGGTCCCAAAATTGGTTTCCGTACCTCCAATTACATCAATTTATGCTTAAATTTATTAAATTTTTTAAAATAAATAATTTTTTTTTTTAAAATCTCTTTACCGGAAATTTCAAGAACGAAATTTTTGGAAATTATTTTTCAATATTGAAAATTTCATTTTTGAAATTTATGGTATTGAAAAACAACTACCGAAAATTTCAAATATCCTCTGATACTCAGAAATTTCATTCCTAAAATTTCTAGAATAGTGTTTTATTTTTTAAAATTTGTAATTTTTTTCATTCAATTTTTTCTAGTGAGAACCAGAGGAGCAAAAAATACTGTTGAACATTCTCGAGTAATGATTTGACAACTTCTCGATTTTATTAGCCAACCTCTCTTGTCCATGATATGACAACTTTTCGTGACTAAAAAATTTGATCAGTTGTGAATACTTCAGTTAAATCTATACATAATGGTGATGTTTTCTATCCATACTTAAAAGAAAAGTTTAAAAAAATAAAAATTTGAAGTTTCCAATAAAGTAAAAGTAACTATCGGAAATTTCATGACACAAATTTTCGGTAGAATAAAGTAACTACCGGAAATTTCAAGGCACCATATTTCCGTAATATAAATAAAGTACTGAAAATTTAGTTGACAAAATTTCCTGTAAACAATTTATACTACCGAAAATTTAGTGGCTCGAAATTTCCGATAAACAAATTGTACCTCTGAAAATTGTAAAAATGAAATTTTCGATAGTTATAAATTGTGTTCGAATTTTTAGAAGAAAAAAGTTACTTACCGAAAATTTTGGTGAGGGGTAAGATTTTAGAGTAATTTTTTTTTTACCATAAATTGAATAAAAGTTAAAGAAATAAATTTGAGTTTTCAATATTTGGAGGGGTATAAATCCAATTTTCTATTGGTTCGCATTTTACCATTTAAGTGGCTCACGTCCTCAAGTCATGCTCCTGGTTTGCTTTTCACTCTCCGTGTCTCCGTCTCTCTCTATCATTGATATAAATTTGATTTATCTAAAATGAAAATTTAGTAAAATGAGTGAATTTTAATAATTAATATTATAATCACTTAAAATCAATTATGTACATATAATATATATTAATAATTCATTTTATCATTAATAATTTATATTACTCATTTTATTCTTTAAATTTTTTGATATATATACTTAATTCGAACTTAGGAGTGAATATCGATTCAGATTCGATTGAAAATGATGAATCCGAAGAAAACTGCAAGTGATGATTTATTACCCGTCTTTGACTGTTTGAAACATCGAATAAGATAGGTGACGGATCTAAACGGTTTGGAACAGACAAATTTGTAGGCTTTACAGCTTTAGCATCGCTGAGAACTTGAGTAATTGGAGTGGCCGGACCACGGTCGCGCATCTCATCATGCATGGTGGCAAGCATGGGCTAAGGCCCCTCCTTCGTGTAATCAAGTATTTCATAATATTTTGCCTATTATGAATATGCTATATAAAAGTTTATAATAATCATCTATTATGTATATTATTTGATGACTATTGTATATATGAATCACTATTACATATTATTTAACAGTGCATCTATAATATTATATAAATACACCGTGCATAAAATAATATATTTATTTAAATACTTTTTTGAAAAAAAAATAGTTATTATAATTTAATTTTATATAAAATGTATTATTCGTTAATTTAAATATGTTTTTAGTTCTCACAAATATATCATTTTTATTTTGTTTTAGTCTTTATAATTTTTTGTTTTAATTTTAGTCTTCACAAATTTATCACCTTTTGTTTTTATGTTTTTGTTATTTTTATTTTAGTTTTTACAAATTTATTTATATTATAATTGATCAATATAATATATAGTATATTTTATTTTAGTACTTTAAAATAAAAATAAAAATTAAATTGTAAGACCAATTTCAATATAAACAATTTTACGACAATCTAAAATAAAACATTAAAAACTAAAATAAAAAATAATATATTTGTAGAGACTAAAGTATTTTTGGTGGATCTAAGAGTAAAATAACAACATATTTACAAGCAGTAAAAGTATATTTAAAACTCAGTATTTTTTATTCAGCCCCGTTCGACGGATTATTCTTTGTGCTGGTTATGCAATTTACCATGGATTTTAGTTGATCGAGTTTTTTAAATTTGAAACATGAGATTAAAATATGTTGATAAAAAACCGATATATGATAAATAATAATAATAATAATAATAATAATAATAATAATAATAATAATAATAATAATAAAAAACTTTACCCTATACCTCCATTATATCTATAGTTCATAATTTTTTTTGAAATGTCTATTTTTTTTTATTATTTTACAAACTCAAATTTATTTCCATTTTCACCATTTAAATATTTTCGGGACAATCAATTTAAGTTTTTTCTAAAATTTTTGAAAAACTTAATTTATGTTCGTCAGTACAGAATGTATCGGAAAATGTATAAAAAATGTATTGGAATTTTTTTGGTTATTCGGTACATAAGCTTGAACATAGAAACTACCGGTAAACTCTTCTATATCGAGAAACTTATGAAACTTTTTTTTCTACACACTATTTTTTATTTTGAAAAAAAAAATAGTTTTAAATTATTTATTTATATAATTTTTAATAGATATGAATAAACCAATACTATTATGTGATAAAACATACATCAATACTACCAACATTTTCGCCACATATCAGAATGAATAATTATAATTAATATTGTAAAAAACTATTAGTGTGATTAAATATTATAATCTAATTATTTTATATTTTACTTTAGATATCTGATACACAAGAAGCACTTGTGAATTGAGCTAGAGAGATTGGTATAAAAAATAAAGTGAGAGTTATTATCACTAGATCAGATAAAGAGACCAAAGAGAGAGAAATAAGGGATAAATTAATATTAGGTTGTGACAAAGGAGGAAAATTCAAACGAGTTGAGAGTTCAACAAAAGAGTGTGGTTGTCTTTTCACGTTTAGATCAAAACTATTAAAATATGATTTACGATAGATAATTAAAGTAATTTGTGGAGTTTAAAATCATGAATTACCTAATATTGTGGCAGGACATGCATTTGTTAGACATTTAGATGAAGAAGAGAAAAAACATGTTCATGAGTTAACAAAATATAATGTTGCACATGGCACACATTACTCTCATTGCAAGACCGAGACAAGAACAATGTTACTTGAAATTGTTGATATGACGTCGACAGAGATGACATTTGTAGTTGAATTTGTTTATTTGGAATGTGAGCATAAAGAAAACTTTTGTTGGACATTAGAGATGTTAAGAGAACTATTTGTTACATAAAATAAATTTCCTCATGTAATTGTGACCGACATAGATCTTGTTTTGATGCAGTTGGTATTTCCACATGTTGTCAACTTGTTTTGTCGATTTCATATCGACAAAAATGATGGAGCAAAATGCAAGCAATATGTTGTGGCAAATAATGAGATTGAAGAAATTTAGCGGATCCCTATATATATTTGGGGATATGTTAAATCTAGAAGTAACTAGTCCACCTTCTTTTTCTGTTCCATATCTCTTCTGTTCCATATCTGCGTTCACCTTCTTTTTCTGTCCAGACTTCCTGAAGCTGTGCCGCTACTTACCTTCTTCTTTTGTTCTACTAGTCGTGCTGCTGCCACGTTCTTCTTTTGTTCCGCAGGTGCTCACGACCGATATTTATATAAATGTTATATTTTGTTAGAGTTTTTCATAATGAAGGTATGAACTAAAAGCTGATGCTTATGATGAATTTAGTTTAATTTTTTTACATTTGTTAAATACAAAATTTTTGAGTTAAATATTATTTATGAGGAAAAATTATGCTTATGCAAAAGCTTATGATTAATTTAGTTTAAATTTTTTACATTTAAATTTATTAAACACTTTTTTTAGTATGGTATTTGAAAATAGTAAGTACTCTAAAAATAAACAAATGAAGCACTACTATTAAAAAATTATGGTAGCTTAGTAAACTAAAATGGTTGTTGAGTTATGTGTAATGATGAAAGTAATGTGATGGACCAAGTAGCAGTGCTAGCTGTTTTCTCTTACTTTTCCTTTTACCTTTGAAATTTTTTAACTATATTATTGCACATATTTGAGACAAATGGAACAAGTACAAGAAACTTCTAATCAATTTACTCCACAAGCACAACAAGCTTCTGCACAACGAGTACAAAATTTAGGCCTCTTATCATTGCCGCCAACTCAAGGAAACGAGGTAACCAAAAGAAATCCTAGTAAAATCTCTTCTAGTGCTTGGTTACATTTTAATAAGAGAAATGATACAGATACATGTAAGTTTGTGGAAAAGTGTACGCAGCCTCTTCTAGTCATGGAACCACTAACTTGCTTAGACATATAAATAAGTGCTTTAAAAATCCAAATAGGCAAGTTGATAAGAAACAAAAAACAATTGTTTTTGGAAAGGAAAACAATGATGACCCTAATAGTGTTAGGTGGAACTCCACCTTTTTGATGTTGGATATTGCTGAACAATATGAGCATGCATTTTATCGTTTAGAACACGTTGACGTGACATTTGTGTCTAATGGTAGTGAGATATGAAGATGTCCTAATGAAACTGATTGGGAACGTTCCCGTGTTTTTGTGAAGTTTTTGAAGACTTTCTATGAAGCGACTCTTTCTTTTTCTGGGTCATTACATGTTACTACCAACTATTTTTTTTAAATAGCTGATTGAAATTCAGAAAATATTTACTAAATGGAAGAACAAATATGATGTTTTTTTGAAAAAGATGACTGATTGAAAATATGCAAGTAAAATTCAACAAATATTGGGATAATGGTGAGATAAATTTTCTTCTGGTTGTTGCTGTTTTTCTTGATTCCCGTTATAAGCTTGAGTTTATTGAGTTTTGTTTTGAAAGAATGTATGGCTTGATAGTCCAATGATATGATGGAAACACTAAAAAAACTTATCGGTAAATTGATTGAACACTATATTGTTTTGTATCTCATTACTAATGAAGCTAGTGATTCTAGTACCTCGAATCTCAACATGCACTCACAATCTGATATTGAAAAGGGGGATAAGGATGATTGGGAAATTTTTTTAGATTGAACATGAAGAAAAACAAGGGGAGTTGCAAAAAAATGATTTGGATAGGTATTCAAAGGATAGTGTTGAAGAGGATTCACCTACATTTGACATTCTTAAATGGTGGAAATAAAAAACAAATAAATATCATGTCCTTTCTCGCATAGCTAGAGATATTTTGGCTATTCCAGAGTCTATTGTATTATCTGAGCCGACGTTTAGTACAGGAGGTTGAATTCTCAATTCATTTTGTAGTTCATTAAATGTCACTAATGTTGAAACTTTGATTTGTACCCAAAATTAGATCAAATCTCCTAAGAAAATTGATTTAGCAGCTGAGTTAGTTGAAGTACAAAAGATTGAGTCGGGTACAAATGTTTTATTTTAACTTTCAAATTGATTTTTCTTTATTTTTGTTTATTCTTTTAATCGTTTGATGTGCTAATGAGATTGTGTATTGTATTTAAAATTTTAGAGTTGTCTGAATTAGTTTCAATTGATGCTGAACTTAACACAATCACTACTACATCTTAAGGTACTTGTTATTGCTTTGTTTCATGCATATTTTACTTATTTATTGTTTCTCCTTCTTTATCTCTTCACTATTATTATTGATATTTGTTTTTGCAGATTCCCAATTGTTCCCTTCCATAATTTGAGGAACTTGTTAAGTGCTTGGACTTGAAGTTGACATTGCTTAGAATTGATGAATTTTTATATTTTATTGATTTACTGTTGTTGAATTTATTTATGTATTTGAAGATTGTTGGATTTATTTTTTTATGTGAGAGGTTGTTGGCTTTTTTAAAGAATTGAATCATGTGATTGAAATTTTATAGTTTTTGAGATATTCAAGTATTAAATATATTTTCATTCTATATATTTTTCCGTAAAATAAAAAATAAGTTATTATTTTTGTATAACCGGCCAAACCAACTCAACTTGTTCTTGATCAGGTCGGTTCAGGTTAAATGAAAAAAATACGGGTATAGAACTTAACTCAACCCAAAGATAATAGATCGGGTTAGATATCAAATTTTGTCAAAATCGAAACACAACCCACGTACACCCCTAAATCCAATTATCAAATAAACTTCATTTTTTTAAAAATATAAATAGATATCATACATTTGAATTTTAAATTTATATAAAATTTTATATGTTTAACCTTATATTATATCAATAATTAACTATTATAGTCGCTCATAGAGGATCAGATGGCAGATGTCAATATTGTTACACCAAATCCTACCCATTACTTTGAATTTAATGTAATTGGTCCGCATTTTCCCATTTAAGTGGCTCACGTACTCAACGTCTCAAATGCTTCAGAATTTACAAGATACTTGAAATAAGAATATAATACCACTAAAACAATTTTTTTATATTTTTATAAAAACAAATTTTTTACTTGATAAAAAAGCTTCATATTCTAATATTCTAAAAATTATAACTGATAAAATATTGTAGGTTAAATAGCACCCGTGATCCCTTAATTTAATTTCAGTTAACATTTTAGTCCTTTATCTTTTTTTTTTCTCGATTTGGTCATTTATTTTAATTTTAAGTGACAATTTGATCTTTTATGTTTTAAAATGTCAATAATGTTATCCTTTTTTTTTTTTTACAAA